>OZ057404.1:19929121-20165044 GCA_964056735.1 Allodiplogaster pararmata
TCATTGTTCTCTAATTAAGTTTCAGCTCCTCTTACGCTCCTCTCACAATACATACCGCCGGCGCCTAATTACTGTTTTTCATTAAATTGTTTCACTCCATTGCTCCGCTAGCTATCTACACTGCGTCCAAGGCTCAATTATTTTAGGTTGTAAACAAATTTCAGGTTCGAAGAAAATCTACTTAATGGACTGCGTTCTAACCTTTTCAGACCTTAAGATGATTTAAAAAATGAGTTTGAACAAGATTTTTTTACTAGTCGGAAGCTACTGAACTGGTTTTTTTTTGAAAAAAAATTCAAGGATGTTGGCAAAAAAATAACAGTGTCCAAGCATGGCTAAGTTGACCCGTATGTCCCGCCGATTTGGAGTTGCTAGTTTTCAAAAAGTTGATGCTTGTCAAGAGAAAGAACCTGTTAGAAAAATTTAGTTTCAACGATTTGAAAAAAGAAGGGGCCAATAATTATGCGCGAGCAAAGAGAAAGAGGCTATTTTGATTAGGAGACATTTTTTGAGTTGATAATATTAAGAAGAGAAATTTAAATTTGAAATATGATTTTCATCTAACTAAAAAGAGCCAGGCTTGGAATGAGAATAGAAATAGAAAAAATCTTCGGAAACAAAGTGTTTTTTTTCATGTATAGCCATAAGCACGAACGTGATTAAGGTCCTCATGAATAGTTCATACTTCCAAGAATTTCATATGGCTTCTAAATCCATTTTGACTCGATTCAATTTTTTTCTCGAACCATCTTATTTTGAAAAGAGCTGCTGCATTGACTAGGCAACTAATCTCAAGAAATAAACTTGAGTTTTAAGCGAATCAGGGTTGAACTGAAAAGTGACAAAAACAGGTTGCCAAATGGATCCCTCTTTTCAAGTTGCGGTGAAGGCTCTAATGAGGGAGAGAGAGAGAGAGAGAGAGAGAGAGAGAGAGAGAGAGAAAGAGAGAGAGAGAGAGAGACGACAGAGAGAGAGAGACGAGAGGAGAGAGAGATAGACGAGAGAGACGAGAGAGAGAGAGAGAGAGGAGAGGGAGAGAGAGATAGACAGAGAGAGAGAGAGGGAAAGAACGAGAGAAAAACAATAGAAAGAAGAGATATAGAAAGAAAAAGATAGAGAGGACGACGAGAGGGAGAGAGTAGAGAGAGAAAGAGCAAAGAGAGTAATCAGAGAACAAAAAGATAGAGAAAGGAGAGAGAAAGAGAGAGAGTTGCGCGTGAGAGGATATAAGTCTTGCGACGCAATTCGATTTTCGGGTCTTCAACACAGGCGAACTTGATTATTTAGTCAATCAACCGTTTTCTTAAACATGGTATATATTAATGAGGTGTATAATATTCGAATAAATATATGAGTAAATAATTGAACATAGAAGAAACAATTTCAACGCTAATATCTGGATTCTCGAAGGAGAAATTTTTCATGTTTAAAACATCTTAACACCTTAGAGGATGTGTAATATAAGGCTTATGGAGATGAGCGTTTGCAAAAAAGTTTAATCAAATATGTGATAACCCACTAATTTTTTTTCAGATTGGACAAATAAACTTTAAACAGAAAAAGTTTCAAAACACGAAGGAAATCCTATGCGAAGAGGCTGCGGACACGCTCAAATAATGAGAATAATCAGAGACATCTTAATGATACATTCCAGAGAAAGGCAGGAACATTTTTCTCGATCAAAAGCGTAGAAACAAGGATTAAGAAATAGGGAAAGCATTTGAGAGACATTTGATAGTCGGAGATGGAAGAAATCAGAGACAACATGTTTATACGAGACAGAAGACGAAAAAGGAGTAGAAATAAGAGTGAGAGTGCAAGAGAAAAGAAGGTTAAGAATTAGTGAATCAGAGAAAGGTAGAGAGATGAAGAGAGAATGAGATAGAAGTAGAGAGAGAGATTTAGAGAGAGAGAGAAAGAGAGAGAGAAGAAGCAGAATAAGATTCTGCCATGGATTATCTCCTGCATTAGCCATGCAACTCAATGTACATCGTAGATAAGTCAAAAAGAGGGCCATAATATTCAAGGTAGGCGGACCATTCCGTTTTCATAAAAAAAGAAATAATTTAGGGATTTAAGAAGAAGCTAGGAGAGAACGAAAAAGGAAAACTAAGGAAAAAAGAGTTACCGAGTAAGAAGGGAATCATATGAAAAATAAGAAAAAACAATCAGCAAAAAAGAAGCGTTTTCGCGGAGAAGGGATGAAGAAAATTAAAATAAATAAATAGCGTGAAAGAGAGAGGGAGAGACAGAGAGAGAGGGAGAGACAGAGAGAGAGGGAGAGACAGAGAGAGAGAGAGAGAGAGAGAGAGAGAGAGAGAGAGAGAGAAGGAAGGAGAGAGAGAGAGAGAGAGAGAGAGAGAGAGAGAGAGGAGAGAGAGAGAGAGGGGGGAGGGAGAAGACAAAATTAAATAGAAAGGGAAAAATTCATAGAGATTGAGAAAGAGCGATAACGAGATAACGAGAAAGAGAGAGCGAGAGAGCGAGAGAGGAAAGAGAAGGAGGAAAGATATAGAGGAAAAAATCATAGAGATTGAGAAAGAGAGATAAAGAGAGGAAGAGAGAAATAGAGAATGAGAAGAGCATGAGAAAAAGAGAAATAAAGAAAGAGAATGAACAGAGAGAGTGTGAAGAGAAGGTGGAAAGATATAGAGAGGAACAAATCACAGAGATTAAGAAAGAGAGATAACGAGAGGAAGAAAGAGATAGAGAAACAGAAAAGCGAGAGAGAGAGAGAAAGATAGAGAAAAAGAGAGAGAGAGAAAGATAGAGTAAGAGAATGAAGATAAAGAGGGAGAAAGAAAGAGCGAGATGGCTATGGGAAAAGAAAGCCCAATATATTATTTAAGATGCATTTCTTGATCTCTGTCAAAGCTGTAATTTTTCCTAAGGTGGAACGAGCAAATTCATCCCTGGCAGAGCTGAAAAAAAGATTAATTGTGCGTGCATGATATGACAGCGAAGAGGAAAGGGGTCTTGGCAGTCTTGCCGCAGGCTTTATAGATGATTCATGCAGATTCGGGCGGGGGGGGGGGGCAGAGGAAAGTGTTTCATGCACCAGAGATATATGTATTTCCTGAACGGAAAAGCAAAACAAAGCCTGGAAAACGATTAATGTTTTTCTTCTCGTGTTGTTGATAACCTGAGCGTGCCTTCTTTCCGATTTGTGATCTTCGAATCCTTCTGAACCAGGTTTCTAGCAAGTAGGAGATAGCAGCTTCAGGTGTGCTAACCTAGGCGCTTTGTTCTCCTCATAAAACCAAAAGCTTAGAAAGGATTTTCGAGCTACAAGCCGACTGTCGATCAAGCCTATCATAGTTGCAAATTGTTATGTTTGAATAAAATAAATGAATTTTCTTTAATAATTTTTTGAAACAGTGGTTTAAACTGAATAACAGGTTGAACAATTTTCTAAGAAATTCCCTACTTTGTAAACGAAGACTTTATTCAAATTTGCAGAAGTGCCCTCTAAGGGAGTATTTTTGCGGCTCTAATAATACAATTTTCAATGTACTAGATAAATAAGTATAGAGCCTGTCCACAATAATAATTGAACCTGTTGAACCTATAATTGAAGTCATTGCAGTTGTAGAATTCTCCAGAGCGAGAAATTTTCGCTAATTCTCCTCGTTGTATGACGTAAATTCGTTTTGAAACCCATTCAAACATTTTAAAGCAAAATCTTTTTTCAACTTCGCTTTTTCGAGAAATCTCTGCTTGCTTCACAGTTACTTTGTTTATTCCGTATTTTTTCTAACAACTCTTTGCATGAACATAGCAATTTCGGAGCACAGAAATTCAGCATCTGAGTTTTTCCGCATGAAAGAGTGAGAAGTTTTCTACTTTGAACGTATAATAATTGGACCTTATATGTGTATCGATTGAGAAAATTTGAAGGACCGCGACTTTTCAAATTGCCTTGCGCAGGAGTCGAGACCGGGTCACTTAGCTCAATTATTCTGCACTTTTGTAAAAAAAAAACTACTTCAATTACGCTCAAGGTATGAATATGTTGATTTACTCTTATTATTAAGATCAAGGTTTCTGTAGGAAACCTCGAATGATCTGAAACATTATATAAGTTTGAGAAGGTGAGTAAATGGGTTTCAGAATTATGAAGAAAAATATATAAATATTCAATTAGAGAGAGGTGGGGGAAGAAAGCGAGAAAAGAGAGAGGGAGAGAGAGAGAAAGAGAGGAGAAGACAGAGAGGCAGACAGGGAGAGAGTGAAAGAAGTAGAAAGGGAGAGTGAGAGAAAGATGTAGAAAGAGAGTGAGACAAAGAGTAAATGAGAGAACGAGGCATACATGGAATTGCATATGAGAGAGAGAAAGAGATAAAGTGAAAAACTGGACGTTATGTTAGTAAGAATAAGAATAACAGCAGCAAGAAACCCGAAAAAAAGCATTCAGGATGCCCACATGTAGACGAGATGGCTTATGTGTTTCTCTCTTATTTATTATGTTTCTTTACAACCTCTTGTGAAGGAAGGGCTCAGCTGGAAAGTCATGGAGTCCGGGCTTGGGAGGCTGTAGGGTGTTGGGGGAAAGAGTACACCGGGTTAAAATGGAGGGAGTAAGTTATAAAGAGAGATAGAGAATGAGAGAGAGAAAGGGCGAGAAAGAAAGAGAGAATGATAGAAAGAAAAAGAGAAAGCGAGAGAAAGAGACAGTGAGAGCAAGAGAAATAGAACTAGTCTCTGGTGAATTAGGTGTAGAAGCGAAATGGAATATATGTAAGGATGGATTTGAGAAACACCCAGATTTGCTTATCTTAGAGCAATTGGACAGTGGAAAGTAGGGCTACGTTCGAATAACGAAAGGGTGACCAGTAAGTATAGCGAAAAATTCATAGTTGCTTTCAAATCGAAAGCCTTGGCTTGTTATCAAAGTATTTATTTATTTCACATCTTAGCAAATGAATAAGGAGACTAAAATATGAAAGTGACCGCCTCTGGCCCGAACACAGGCCTCGAGAATAGACCGCTAATACATCTAAAACATGAAAAATGAAATTGAAATTCGACCAACTGAGACGCGCGCTGGGAAAACTTTTCTCTATACTTCCAGGGACCCCTGTAAAATGCTAGTACGCCTCCCGTTCTATTTATATTTGGAAAAGCCTATCCGAGAAGGTTGTGATGATTGATTTAATTCTTAACTGTTCAAAAATTTCAAACAAAGCTTGCCTGCTGATTTTTAGTTCTTGAATCCCGCTTGCGACTATGAACATGCCACCCTAGAGGGATAAGCCTATTCATTGTAATTTCAATTTGGTAATTGATCGATTCCTCAGACGAAAAATAAGCTTTTCGTTTAAATTTGACAAGTTTTGTTTTCAACCTTATCAAGTTTATTCAGTTAGAACTTCGTTCAAAACGGTCTCCTTGTTCACGAATTACGGTCTTCAGGCGTTGAGATTGTTTGGCTATCAAGGCCGAACGGTTCTCTGGGGAAAATTGTTCTTAGCTCTCTTCAGAGGCAATTTCGAAGCATCGACACTTTGCTGTACTCAAGCACAGACCTTTGCCTGCATGAGACTTAGTCGGGGGAGATTTAGGTCGGGAAAGCAGACCATTATATACCAGCGGACGTGCATATCGAGAATCGAAATGCGATGCTTAGTTATTGCTGCCATACTTTTAAAAATGAACAGAATTCCAACAAACAACAAAAGAGAATTTTGATAAAAATGTTCCTCAAAATGATTCATAAGATCAAAGATTCTTTTAGTCCAACTGTTGCGCCCATAAGTTCGAACATTTACTGCAATAATTCTGCTAAATCCTGTACAAACTGTGACATGCTTCTTGATTTTTTCTTCTCCGATTTTATTGTTAGCTGTTTTCCAAATCCGCTTGCTTGTCTACGGTGCTTAAATGTAAAAATGAAAACCTTTTTATGTATTATACTCTTCAATATCTCTTAGAAATTCGTTTACCCCCATCATAACTCACTGCTCTTAGAAATTCGTTTACCCCCATCATAATTCACTGCGAAGAACTAGGACTGTTCAGTAGGTTTTTGATGCACTTTGCAGTAAATCGCGTGCGGTTAGAAAGTTTAGATTCATTTACCGAGAAAGTTATTTTTCAGTTATAAAGTCAATAAAAAACATAAATTTTTAATGCATCTGAAATAGAATCAGAGGTGGCCGTGGAAAGCGAAAATCTTCATCAAAACAGACCTGCGAGTAGCAATAAAGTGTTACTTTCTTAATGGATTGAGGTCTCAAGTAAGATTGTGCCCACAAATTAAAAGAGATCCGCATAAAAATTGAAGAGAGGCCCGTAAACACAAGTTAGGACTTGCCCATTCGATCCCAGCTTTCAATATCAGTCCAATCTAATAATAAAGCGTATTTCCAGTACATGCTAATCAAATACACACTGTAAAGTTCATTTTATTTAGCCCCATTCATTCTAGCAAATGTGGTTCTTGGTGTTTTGCTTTTGTAACAATAATTTTTGTTAATCATCATTCATTCAATAGAATACCAATATTTATCCGTTCAAGAGAAGAGAGAAAAACGAATTCACAGTAAGAATAGACTCGGTTAAACATCTGGTCAACATACAGTGCTGGACATAATGATAAGACACCCCTGATTTTTGATGATATCAGCCGAACGGTAAAGGTAAATGGAAAAAAGAAATCCGATTTGGCATGCTTCTATATAACGCAGAAATTACATGTGGCTCTATTCCATCCCACTCCTTGGTTATCGCAGCTCTAAGCTCGGCTGTAGTGGCGTATTGTTTGTTATTTTTATAAACCCGACGAACCAAGAGTCCCCAGAGATTTTCCATCGGATTCAAGTCCGGAGAACGAGCCGGCCAAGGTAGAGCCGGCCTGGACATAATGATAAGACACACTTAAGACACTGGGCCGTTCGCGTACTGTCATTACCAACTTCCTCGCCGACCCTCTTGGATATGTATATATCGAAAACCTCTGGATATATCGAAAACCTCTGGATGACGTCCACGCAAGCTCACGGAACGAGAAGAGCGGCAAATCGCCAGAAAAGCTTCGAACTCGACCGCCTCCGTAATGGACATTAAGGCAGAGCTCAACTTGAATTTCTCTCGCAGAACGATTCAACGCGCTATTCGCCGTAATCCTCACATCACACGTCAGAGGTGCTAGAAACAACTCTCATTCCATTCATGAGAAGTCACAGCAGTCGTCAGCTTGTCTACCAGCAAGACAACGCTCCTATTTACGCCAGCGCCTCCACCAAGTCATGGTTGTTGGCTAAGAACGTCTCTCTGCTACCTTGGCCGGCTCGTTCTCCGGACTTGAATCCGATGGAAAATCTCTGGGGACTCTTGGTTCGTCGGGTTTATAAAAATAACAAACAATACGCCACTATGGCCAAGCTTAAATCTGCGATAACCAAGGAGTGGGATGGAATAGAGCCACATGTAATTTCTGCGTTATATAGAAGCATGCCAAATCGGATTTCTGACATTCTTTTGAAGAAAGGTCGTGCTATCAATTATTGAATCGTTTTTGTTGACAAGAAATATCAAATAAAGATTTATTGATAAAAAGCTGTTAAGTGTCTTATCATTATGTCCAGGTCAAAATCCTTAAAAAATGTTTTTCTCGAGAACTAAGAAATTTTGTTTTTTTTTAAACTACGGCTACTATGGTTTTCGAAGGCGAAAAAAAATATGATAATCATAATTTTCCATTTACCTTTACCGTTCGGCTGATATCATCAAAAATCAGGGGTGTCTTATCATTATGTCCAGCACTGTAGGTAGACATAAAATTATGCACGTTAAAACTTTCCTGTACCGAGTCAATCATATCTCGAGTGTTCAAAAACAAAGCCTACACGTACCGTATCAATGAAGTACAGTCCTAGAAGTTCTCTAAGACAAGGCTTGCTGGTAAATAACAGGAGCAACTACTGCGATATAACAAGAGTATGCAACAAACACGGACTGTTTTGCCAATACAGTCCTTCAGCAAAGCCTCTTCAACACAAAAACCACCGGGTTCTATTCCTACTAATCGATATGCAAATCTTGTGATAAAAATACCTGATAAAGTCGTTATCATAAAATGAGACTTTTATTAAAACCCTTCAAGCTGAATAATGGGTTTGAGAAGCATCTTTCGACCATAAACAATGCCTCACGAGGACATTCAAAACATCAAAAGCAAAATAATATCATAATCAGTTAAAATTAAAGGGAGAAACCAGCCATTGAACGGATTAACTGTTGCAAATTCAAAAAAGAATATTCGTAAATAGTTTAAACAAAATAATATACGAATATGTCTAATTCACACTTGAAACCTCTATCAAACTTCAAAGCAAGTAGAACCTTCTAAGCAGATTCAAAGTTTCAATTCAGAAGTTATTTAGATAACGTAATTGGCGAACTTGACGGGCAGCTCCGATGAGAACGAGAACTAATATGAGAAGGAAACCCTCGCAGTACCTACCATAACTAGGCTTGTTCTAAACCCGGTTATAAAACAATAAGGCCCATGCATTCATTGAAATACTCAATGAGCATGTAGAACAGGTACCCACATCCTTCACGCGAAGTTATCGGCCACTGCTTGAACTGCGCAAAACAACTGGTTTAATTGGTTCATCAAATTTCCATTAAGAACCACTTTTCAATTCTGGAGTATGCATTCTACCATCCTCTATTTTTCCAATCTGTACAATTCATGTGTCTAACTGATCAACAAATTTTATGAACTTACAGGTGAATTAAATTTTTTAAAAAAATTTTTCAGTTTAATTTTTTAAAGATTTTTTTTCGCACTAGTCTTCTTTTTGAGAAACGAACGCTTACACGAACCAAAATGGTTCTTCTTCTTTCATTTTCACCCAATATAGGCTTTTTGAGACAAAAAAACAAAAAAAAAAGCATTTAGAGGATCTTCACCGTCTTGCTATCGAGACACGACTTTGCGCTGCTCCTATTGTAATTCGAATAATTCGCATCCTTCTCTGCAGAGAAGAGCGCTTGCAGTATCTCATTCTTAAAAATAAATACTCTTTTAAAACTCCGTCAAACATTTTACTTTTTTTGGTTTAAAATTCCTAGCTTCTCTGTTTCCTCAATTACGATGATTGAAAAGATGGAACCAAGCCATAGAGCCGTATCGAATCACTACTAAGACATGAACATGCTTAGCGCATCTGTTAGTTTGGGTGAATCTGTTCGGGCTGGGGTTCGAACTTGACGACAGTTCGCCCAATAGACGAGCACACAACCATTATGTCACGCCCGGACGGGTTGAATAAATTATTCAGGTGAAAGATAATATTTCGGTCATTTACGATCGTGAGAAACGTTTCCGGAACAGAGATTTACGAGCTTTGAGACTGTGAACTTGAGGTTCATTGACTGAGTGATTCGAGCCTCTAAATTCATCCAGAAGACGCCGAACTTATCCTTCCGGTGGTTTCTAGCAATGTTTAGTTAAGAAAAAAAGAAATATCAGCCCTCATCTGAAAGACGCTTACTATGAAACAGAACACGATAAAAACATGCTTAAAATGCTTACTCTTTAAGTCATCTTTATGATTTTATTTTCAATTCAGGAGATGTTCGTACCCATTCTTAGTGATATATATACTCGCGGATAGTTATTCATCTTTATCAGTGTTTGTTTTACATGGGCAATAATAATCTTATCCGTCAGTTTTTCGTATCTCTAAATATTGATTTTTATTATTATATACAGACCTTCGGTGTTGTTGTTATTCTCCCATTGATCGTTTCATGCAGAACCTTGAGCAATGGAGCTCCTCCAGCGAGTGCGGCCGTGAACCGGGCTACCAATTCATTCACGGCCCATATCAACTACAACGAGTTATCTCATTTACTCTCCGATTGGTATTGATATATTTGAAGTCATAGAATTCTTTTGTGAATGTTTTATTCAAAGGCAAAGTTGCGATCAAACCTGAATTAAGGAAACAGTTTTCAGTTTTACAAGTATTACGGTTTGCTTGAATGATGTGTCAAGAGCTCATATGCTCCTCAATTTGTTTTTTTTGCGAGTCGCTTTTCGAGGTTTTGACTTTGGCCATTTTTTGAAAAATTTTCTCCGTAGATCATTCACTACAAAAACTGGAAAGAAGAAAGTGCGTTCTCGGAGAGGATAAAAATAAAAGTAAAAAGATTCAAAATAAATAAATCAGAGACTTGAACAGCTTTGATTCCTTCTCTGTGGAAACATGAGGGCCTTATTGTGAATACCGAATATTGGCTTCACTCTACTTTTATGACAATTTTTGACAAGATTCACGTATGAGAAAGTTTTTTTTTAGTTCGTCCGAAAAGAATACAAAAATTCGCCGAAAACGGTATTTTCCATCTAAAAAAAAACTCGGTAAGAGTAATTATTGAAAAGTGTAAACATTCCATGTCAAGGTCTTTCTTATGAATGAGTCACAGGGTCTTGTGACTTTCGAGAGAGAGGATCAGAGACAGATGGCAACACAAAAACATTAAACCCATGAATCTTACCCGTGCCCCCATTTCATTTTTATTGTCTTTCAGCAACGGAAGGATGAGATTCGAGAGCTGATCCAGAAGTATCTGAAATCACGCTCGTGCTTGTTTCTAAAGGATTTCAACTCAATCTGCTCATTAAAGAAATGCTGAAAAATTTCGTAGACAATAAGTCTTCTATCGAGTTTCTGTACCAAAATGAGACGAGACATCTTTTTTCAGCTTCAAGAAACAAGTTTCATAACTTCGCTCATTATTCTAAACCCCCTGCTCACTTTGAAACATCGCGATGAGTCTTCAATAGTCTCCCCTTTCTAAACTATCTACTCTTTCCAATTTTCGTTGAAAATTACTTCACGACAAAACAGAGACCTACTGTAGAAGGCTCCAAAAACTTATATATCAAAAACTATTACAGTATGTATGTATCTACCACGTGATCCTTTTCGCGTAATAAAAAGTTCAAAAGTTGAAAGTTTAAGAGCAGATCAGTAGTTTGTGTAAAACATCATCTTGTATTGAATGATAAGTTGAGAAGTGACTTCGACTGACCCTCAACTTGCACAACCATTCTTCATCAAGCTCTTTCTCTTTCGCTATTGAAAACACTCCGCGGACGTAGATCTGAATGTTTTTGAGAAAAAAACTTCACACTTCGCCCAGCTTTCATAGTACATTGTGAAGATCGGAATGAACGTTCAACGCTGATTTTTTTAACCATTCTCCTAGAATTAACAAACACGTATGAATGAACAGTCTTCTAGGAAGATACTAGTGCTGGAATCCGAGAGTAATCAATTAAAAAATCATTGCGAAAACTTACAGCGTATACGACTGCAATCAAGGTTTCGACGTTGAATGCTTCGAAGATTCCTTTAAGCATCCCAGCCTCAAGGCATACAAACCAGGTTATTGACAAAAACCAGGTTAAGTAGCAGCTCTAATCACTAAAAATGTCTACTTCAACTGAAGGCTGAAAAACGAATTCCCAAACATGCCATGAACAATGGAGGCCGCAAACTGCGCTTCCTTGTCAACACTACCACTGTCTCGCTCAGTGGTGCACTTCATTACAATCCGAGCTCACCAAACTATATAGAACACAGTATCCACATAGTTCCATCCGATTGGGTATCACGCAGCAAGCGTAGACAAGATAGAGACATCTCACAGAGAGCAGTGCAATTAAACTTTTTTGTGAAACTGGTGGAAGGAGAGCAGTGTTATTGACTGAAACCGAGAATCGGGTACTACAATAATGTACATATACTGTATACTATACTATAATTTATACTATAGTGTACTATATCGAATCGGGTACTGTACATACTATGACTATACAGTTAACCGGTTCAGGAAACAAAACCATATTGCGACTAAGTACAGGATATTTTTATATTTTTCAAACTATGATGGTTTTTTCAATTTTTTTTCAAATTTTAAAGTTTTTTTTCAAATTGAAACCACCAAATGTGATCAAATTGTAAAGCAGGCATCTGTGATTAACATTGCCAAATGCTTTTTGAATATTCCGTGAGATAATGTCTCGTGGAAATTTTCTTTGAATTAAACGGTTTAAGCGTGAGAAAAGGAAGGATATGATAGACAGTTTGCAGTAGAAACAATTCAGAAACGGATGTCAGAATAGTTATACATCATTCTAAACAATTACTTCTCTACTCCACAAGTGTACGCGTCGCTGGATACAAAAAGGTAACAGAGGCCAAAAAGCAGAAAAAGTCAACATTTTAGACTCTCAGTGTGATTCACTGAGCACCAAGTTTCCTCTTCCCTATCTTCCGCATGTCTCACCTCGTATCTCTGAAAGATATAGATGACCATTGACGTATCTCCCGCTAAATAATCCAACTGCTGTTCCAGATCGTCAAACGGGCCGCGATCCCACAGGTTAACCAATTTCTTCAGGATGTCACTTCTTGAAGGATAAATATTGCGAAAAATTAAGCTCAAAACGCTTATTCATGCTCTCGCAGTTACACTAACGGCAGGGTACTGATCTTGACACGTTTTCATTTTTTAAACATGTGCCAAGAAAAAAATGTATCTTGATTTTTCCAACAGTTCGGTCTACCTAGGAATTTGAGTTTCCAATTTAAACTTGAAAAAAACCTATTAAAAACAGAGTGACTGTAAACTCTGAGCGAGAAGAGGAGCAGAGAGAGACTCTCTTTTTGCGCATCAAAATTACACACTGAACGCGTTGTCAATAATTACAAATTGATGACTAACCTCTTAAAAAGACCTTGTTCATCTTGTAAGCATTTCATGGTAGAATGGAGATGGGAGATAAAACACAGTTGCAGCTCGTACGTTGAATAGTACATGAGCTCCAGTGTTTCCCACTTTGGAGTGCATCGCTTCTTCAGGATCTTCTCAACTACCTACAGTGTCGAATATTACAACCTTCTCAACTACTTACAGTAAGCTCCAGTGTTTCCCACTTCAGAGTGCATCGCTTCTTCAGGATCCTCTCAACTACCTACAGTATCGAATATTACAACCTTCTCAACTACCTACAGTATCGAATATTACAACCTTCTCAACTACCTACAGTAAGCTCCAGTGTTTCCCACTTCGGAGTGCATCGCTTCTTCCGGATCCTCTCAACTACCTACAGTATCGAATATTACAGCATGCGAAGTTCATGATCATGCAAACTTCGCCTTTGCTTCGCGAATGTCGTAGATATAGGAAACCCAAACTTCTCTACATGCTGTATGAGGAGAACATTCGGGCTGAGTGAGACGAATATATGCTAGAGAGAGATATTCCCAAGAAAACAAACCGAATTTGGCAGATATTCTTAGCCAATAAGACAGACAATGATAAAGATAGAGAGGGAAAAGGTTTCGATTTTTCATCAAAGTCCTGCTTTTTCACATGCGATAATCTAACCAAATCTGTATTCATTGGTGAAGGAAGTGTTATTTACTAAACTTCCTGGTATAACGAGAGCGAAACCCCCTTGATTACTGCGAGCCCCTAACCTTGCGGAGCGTGGATTCAGGCTTCGATTTCACGAGTAAGCATTTGATGAATAAGTATCCCAGCATAGCTCCCGTAACTCGCTCATGCTCAAGGTATAACAGCAGAGAGCAGCTGAAATCATTGCAAATAGCACAGCTAAAAACAGCTTCCCTATAATTGACATGAATTTCTCGGTGAAATCAACTTTTAGAGAATCTTCCTCGAAGTTAGAAAGAGAAGCACTCACATCAATAACCAACCTATTCACGGCAACCTCCTCTCCTTGGGCTCGTTTCTTCAGTTAGAAAGAGAAGCACATACATCAATAACCAACCTATTCACGGCAACCTCCTCTCCTTGGGCTCGTTTCTTCAGTACCTCCGCCAGGAAAGCCATGCAATTCATGATTGATGCGTATAAGTGCTTAACACTCTCTTCTATATCGACTCCGTTCGCCCCAGCCGGCAGGATCAGATCTTCTCTGACAACAAGAGGGCCTTTTAGTGACCTCGATCATAGAGTTAACAACTCACAAAAGCAGCTTCATCAGCATGCAGTTTACCGATTAGTCTCATTATTCTGCATGGTTTATTACTAGAATGGTGTGTAAAGGAGGCGGTATTATTTGTTGGTTTCCACTACTTTAGGCAGCCAATTGCAGCTCATCAGCAGGGAATGGTTGCAGCGTGAGAGTTAGATACACAGTCCACTTCAAGTCCCAATTCATACCCCGCTATCTCCCGATTAGGATAAGTTGGAAGATAGCGAGGACCACTAGAGGGTAAGAACTGTATACCGGCAACAACAAGATGGTAAGAAGATGGTTCTTGTTACGGGCTTTGCTAAATGTACAACTCTTGTGCACCCATTCCATCTTTCTGGCAACGCTCTTCGTCCATTTTTCAGTCTATGGTAAACTCTCGGGCTGGATAAAAACAAACCTCTGTTTATTCTTATCGAGGAAGCACCGCAGTAAGCCATACGTTTCCGCCGCATTCCTCTCGATCATAACTTTCAATCCCAAATCATGGTGATCCCATAGTATTTTTACGTTATCGGCTGCCTGAATATCATACTGTTGATGGATACTCATGTTCTCAAGCTATTTATGGATTAAAACAAACGCAAATAAACATGCGTTCACAGATATATTTTTGAAGACATTTTCTGCGGGTGTTGAGGTTAAGCATGGTACATGTCTCATGTGGTCAAAACAAGAATACGGGGCTGGAAATGCTCGCACGTTTGCAACCTGAAAATGTAATGTAAAATTAAAAGAACCACAAGTCCTACAGCTTACTTTGACTTCGGCCTAAGGTAAAAAGCTAGAAAAAACAACCTTTTTCTGAAGCTTCTTGTATTCGTCGTCTTTCATATATGGCGGATCAACATATTCCTCGCAGTTGATATCGAGGAAATAGAGAAGCTGAGATATTGATGAGATCATTTATCGATCGACGTTTTCTCTCTTCTCTACTCACAACTCCATTTCTTGTCTTTCATACTCATCAAACATTATGACAATATGAGGAGTCGAAGTAAAGGGCTAGTGGACTGTGACGCCATACAACGTCGAAGGTTCTTTAGAGCTCTTTCACGTCCCTGTACATGAGATGGGGGAAGAGGAGGGAATAATGATCTACAGACTTTTTTTTTCTAACGCCCCTTCCCCTGCTCCATCATGGGTGACCAACATTATATCTTTACTATTATTAGACACCCTCAACTCTCTTATTTCATTCTATCTATTTCTCTCTCTCTTTCTCAACCCTCTTCTAACTGACCTGCTTTTGCTCTTCCACACTCAATCCACACGGTTCTGCGCCTGAGCAATTTCCGGATTACCATTTTAAATCGCCATTTCCTATACAAAAGCAATTGGTACCAGGCTCATTTGCATTTTCAAATATCAAAGTGTTTCATGTTAGATGTTAATCAAGTAATTCCAAACTCTCTCGTCGACTAAAACAGGGAATTTTGGAAAATTTATCGCGTAACTCCGCTTCAACCGCCTAATTCCCGCGAGAATTTTGAGTTACCTTGACTCCACTGAAAGCTGAAGGCCTTTCTGCTTGTATATTGGTATACTGTAGAGTGTACTACTCCTGAGATAACGCTCTATTGAGAAGCAATTACCGGTAGCCAGGGCACAACTAACTTAATGAAGGCTTTTCGATCCGATAAAGACTTTTAAACAGACTAGCTGAAAATTGGAATTATTTTGAACCGGAACAGGCCCATAAGAGAAAATTTTCTAATCGAAGAAAGGAAGCTCTCCTATGAGTTTCTGCTTTCACAACAAAAAAGGGTACTTGTCGAACAAAAAAGGGTACTCGTCGAGCAAAAAAGAGTACTCGTCGAGCAAAAAAGAGTTTTTGTCGAACAAAAGATGGTACTAGTCGAAGTTCGAAACAGAGGAAAGAGCGCTAGGACTTCAGACTCAGAAACATGTTTCTAAAAAGCGAATCCTGAACACCCCTTTAGAAAATGAGAGAGAGAGAGAGAGAGAGAGAGAGAGAGAGAGAGAGATTATGTAGAGAGAAAGCGAGAGTAAGAGAGAGGAGGACTGAGTAATATACTAAATCATGACACAAGCTGGCGGAAACTCCATCACATGTGCTCATCTCATAAGGTTAAGGTGCAGCATGACAGTCTCAGGACTGCAAAGGACATCAAAGCCCTTCTCCGTACGCATCTCGTCAGAAGAACAAGACGAGAACCTCTCTCATTATAGAGAGTGTTCATAACCGGAAATCTTCGATGCGGGCTGCTTGCCGGCAACAACAACAACATCTCATAAGGCTACTCGATGAGTTTTTAATTTTCCTTGAATTGTACGTCTTCTAAGTAAACTGACTCCCTGAAGTGACAGTTCTCTGTTATACCTTAATCCATGAAGTGACAGTTCTCTGTTATACCTTAATCCCTGAAGTGACAGTTCTCTGTTATACCTTAATTCCTGAAGTGACAGTTGTCTGTTATACCTTAATCCCTGAAGTGACAGTTCTCTGTTATACCTTAATCCCTGAAGTGACAGTTCTCTCTTATACCTTAATCCCTGAAGTGACAGTTCTCTGTTATAACTTAATCCATGAAGTGACAGTTCTCTGTTATACCTTAATCCCTGAAGTGACAGTTCTCTGTTATACCTTAATCCATGAAGTGACAGTTCTCTGTTATACCTTAATCCATGAAGTGACAGTTCTCTGTTATACCTTAATCCCTGAAGTGAGAGTTCTCTGTTATACCTTAACCATGCGCAAAGGAATGAACGAATTGAATTGAATACTGACAATCTGCCGCTTTCATCCCACTCGTTATCATGGAACTTAGGTCCGAGGCGGGCGGTGGCACAACGCTTCTCGTGATGTAAGGGTCCGAGGGATCGGAGTTAGAATGTTCCGAGGGATGGTAAGGAGACTTCGCAGAACGAAGAACCGAATCTGTCCCGAAATACTCGAGCGATGGTGAATTTGTTGCCTGAACACGTGAGTCACCAAGAAATTTCACATTTCCTCAGGCCCCATCTTTTTTTCGAGTCCCAGCCCCTCATCCTCATCTTTAACACTGAATTGTTGATGGTTTACTTTTGCCAGTGGATAGCCATTGCCAGTGGATAGCCATTGCCAGTGGATAGCCATTGCCAGTGGATAGCCATTGCCAGTGGATAGCCATTGGCGTCGCAATGCTTCCCGTACAACTTTAATAAACTCGATTTTCCTTTCAAAAATGCTCACAGAAAATGCATTTTGAAGTACCCTGATTTCATGTAGCAAAACTAATCGAAGTCTAGCGTTCAACCCTGGTTTTTGACCAGATGCGCTCAAATATCCATGCTTTCATCAAGGCTCATGTTCTGGAAGAAACCTTTTGTGATTCATTACTCTTGGCATCTGCCTTCTTAGTTAAAAGACTCCACTCCAACGTCACTATGACGCATATGAGGAGAAAACAGAAAGGAGAAAGCAAGAACTATTCAGAAAAAGAGAAAAAGGAGAGAGATAGGTAAAGAAAAAGAGAGAGATATAGAGAGAGAGCATATCCGAACATCTGTCTACCAATTCTATAACCTGCAGATACCCCCTAACTGAATTTATTCCCGAAGCCAATTCATCTCCGTACCTTCCTTTTCAGGCCTTGGAGCCGATTTTCTGACTCCAGCGCTTTCCTAAGTGCCGTGTCTGGTGAATCAGGCGCAATGGGGCTCACCATCGGACTCACAGAACCCTCGTGGTGCAATTCCGCGTCAGAGGCCGAGTCCTCCATCTTCGCCTCATTTTCTGTGCCCGGTAACTGCAAACGAGCCTCCAAATATGGATCCTTTCTTTTGCCGATCATAAAACGTTCCCTTGCTTTCTCGTTTATAAAACTACTGATAGAGAGAAGAACCACCACCTTTCCAGACACTGGTAAAGGTGGGGGGAAATAATCGCTCCGAACTAAGCCCTTAGTGAAAATTTAATCATGCGCGTTTCTTCCAGCTGGCTGCACGGTGTTTCTTGGCACCCACACAACTTTTTTTGGAGCGCAAAGATTTTTAAAATTTCACAGTTAAAAATTCAATTTTTCCAATGATTTGACTTTCCCAACGAGAAATCCGAGAAAAAAATTTTCCAAGCTCATAGATTTCAATGTTTTTCGGGGTTTTTGAAGAGCGCATATGTTTTTCTTAACCCGCAGTGCGGGTCAGAGAAACATCCTGGCTAGCTGTTCTTCTCCCTATCAGTAGTATCGTGAATGTTCGAGCTTACTCTGTAGATGGATTCAGTGATTGCATTTAAAACCTGCTATCAGCGTTAAGTTATAGGTACGGAACAAAACATCGACAGGAATTGCTATCCACTCGACTAATACTCTAGAACAAAAACTGAACAGTGATTTTTGAACATTCTTGAGGTGAACATTTTTAATATCATCTCATTTCCAATCAGAGAAACACTAAGGAGGAAACTCTAGTGTATGCCATAGTATCAACTTCCATTTAGATTGGCCTCCGACATTAAAATATCACCTTTCCTGAATAACTCTCTTCAATCATAAAACGAAACTTTGCAAGGCAGAACAACTTCGTATGGTGGGCTTTCATTTTCTTCGCCTTCTCGTAGCGTATCTCCACGCCAACCCAGCCTGAGAAACAGAATATCATGCATTCAAAAGGAAATATTTACATTTATTTTCATATTTTTTTACTGCTGAGTTTCACTAAAGAATTGGATTTAAAAAACCGGGGAAGCCAACTTTTCAATCAATTAGTAAACTTGATCTATTGAATTTCAGAAAACAACAAGATAACTTCATAGTTTAGCTATGTATCATAAATTTTCGGCCAGTAGGTCTCTGTTCTCCCAGCTTCACATAATTTTAAAAATAAGAATGGAGGGGCGGAGCTTCCACTAATCATAAGACCTATTTGTTGAACGGAGAAAGCTCAGAGGTTAAATAGTCATGTCAGACCATCTGTCGGCGGGCCTCTGTTTCTCCAAATCATAAGGGGGGATCCTTATCTTAAACAAAAACTTCTTGCTAAACTCGGGCCTCTGTTTTTTTATATCATAAAGGGGACCCTTATGTGAGAAAATTTTTTCCCGCCTTAGGCGGGCGTCTGTACCTTTTTCTTGCACACTAAAGAAACCCTGAGAAGGCTCGCTACAGCGACTCAACAAACACTTTACCCATGAATCTTCATATTTTGATGATTTGATTAGGTTTTGCTACAAATGAAGCTCTGATTCGGGAACTTGATGGTCAAGTTCATCTTCATCCAATGGAATCAACTTTTTATCTCATATCGAGTTTAGACGATTCTCTTGTTCAGACGAACAGTTAAGACGAGACGATTTTAGACGAGACGAACATATATTCAGGGTAATGATCGATGAGAGGGGTGCGAGGGGAGATCTGTACAATGTATTAACTTGGCACGCTTCACTAACCCGGGTCGCGTAGTCAAGTCATCAGGACCAAAACCATCCGGTTTTTTGTCGACTTGAGCGCAACTTGCATTGCGTTCTTCAACATATTTCTTCAAATCTTTTGGCAGAGAATCGAGAGGGTCCACGGCCGAGCTGATGTTTTTCGACTTCAATGCTCTTTCTGAAAATAAAAAGAGAAAATAGCAGTTGATTTGAGCCTGAGTCAGTCCGGGCGTGGCATAATGGTTAGTGTGTTAGACCATTGTGCAAAGAGTCCCGAGTTCGACTCCCACCCCGGACAGATCCACCCAAACCAAGGGGGTTAAGAAATGTTGGTAGTGCTCATGCACGAATCTGACTCTCCCCACTACTGCTAATCACACTAGCAGTGATCTAGCAGGCAGCAACTGGTTCTACCAGGATAGGTCTGTCCTGCATCTCAGGGGAGCGCGTACCCTGCCGCGAGGCGGGAACAAGCGCGAGAAGATTATTATTATTATTTGAGCCTTAGTCAAAAGGTGGAATTAGATTTTATTTGGTATCTTCCAATCACCGCTTACACACGCTCTCTTCATTTTTCCCTGACAGTCAACTCCTCTTGCCTCTCTATCCTTATTTTCTAAATCTTATTGGCGGCATATTTGATAACTCCAGATATTTTTCCAGTAGGAATCGCAGCTAATTTTGGGAAGGCGACTCGAGCGTAGCCTATTTACTGATTGAATTCTCAAAACACACAGGCAACAGTGGCCATTAATGACCTTACAGCCTTAGAGCCTGTCATGGATGGAGCCGGATCATCCAGTCACGAGAGCCGGATCATCCAGTCACGAGAACCGGATCATCCAGTCAGTCACGAGAACCGGATCATCCAGTCAGTCACGAGAACCGGATCATCCAGTCAGTCACGAGAACCGGATCATCCAGTCAGTCACGAGAACCGGATCATCCAGTCAGTCTCGAGAACCTCTCTCATTAAAGAGAATCTTCATAACCAAAAGTCTTCGATGCGGGGTGCTTGCCGGCTACAACAACAACAACAACAAATGATAGAATTTGAAGATCCAGTTAGTAGTATTATTTACCAGAGCTAGTATTTCATTTAAAAAAATATATATATAAATATAAATATAAATATATATATTCATCATCACCGAAGGGTAACTTGTTGAGATACCGCTTGTACGGTGTATAAAATTGGTCAGGAAAAACGGGATAAAATCTCGACATTTGTTTCATCCTTCAATCCGTTTTAAGATAATCCGGTAGGTCGACGACTGTGAGAAGGTTCAGTTGTTCTAGAATCTTTGCAAACTCTCGAAGCTCAGTGATGTGGTTCTGAGTATCTGCGATTCTGTTTCACAAAGCGATAGCTCTTCTACAGAATAGAAATTAGAGTACTTATAATGATTTATCTGCACTAAAGTTAACCGGGAATTCCTATCGGAGGTACGAAGACTTGTTTCCGTTCTAAGAATCATTTGGTTTTTGCATATATGAGTCTATTTTACCAAATAGTAACCGAAAAACAATAAATAAATCGAAGCGGGCTCTGCGTTCTACAAGCGAATCTGAATTGAATAGGTTGAGACGTTGGGGATAATTTAGATTCGGGTTTTTTTCAGCGAGATAACGCCTTCTTTGTAAAGATTCTTTGTGGGAACTCCAGTCTTCTTGAACAATTACTGCGAAAAGTTGGTGAAAAAATTGTGGTTCCGTATTCTAGAAGAGGCCTGATATATGTGGTATACACAGTTTTGTAACCGTTTAAATCTAGGCATCGAAAAAATTTAAAAACTTGAGCGATTCGACTCAAACTTCTGGCACGTATGACTTCAATGTGCCTCTTGAAAGTGATCTATATAGATGCCTCTCTTACTAATTCTACATTCTTAATTTTTGTATTATCTATGTAGTAGTTCTGTTGAGATTGCCCTAAATGAAGGCAGCTTATTTTATTAACTGCAAGTGGTAAACTGAATTTACATGACCAACTGCAAATTTCATTGATAGCTAATTGTAAACGACCTGGATCGTGACTATAAACTTTCAAATCGTCCGCGAATACGGAAAATTTAACTGGGTCGGTTATACAGCTTTCGATATCGTTAATAAAGCAATGGAAGAGTGGGGGTCCTAGGACTGTACCTTGCGGTACACCGCTTAGTACAGGTTTTTCTAATCCGAGAAAGTGTTATTTATACGTAACCTGAATTATATATTCTCAAGAAAACAAGCGATCCATTATATAAAACTTGAAGGAATTCCTATTTGGTGAAGCTTTGCAATTAGCTTAGAATGAGAAACCTTATCAAATGCTCTTGAGAAATCGAAATAAATCACATCTAGTTTTTGATTCTTCTTCAGAGATATTTCCCACCCACCGATTGATTTTAAAAGCTGAATCTCACAACTTCTTCTAGAAATAAAACCATATTGAAATTTAGAAAATATGCTTCTGTATTGTAGTCTTATATGGTTAGCTACTATACTTTCAAAAACGCGGCAAGTTGGAGAAGTAATGGTAACAGGCCGATAGATACTGCAATTATACCTGTCCCCAGAATTTTCAAAAACTGGAATGACTTCTCCTAATTTCCATTTAATTGGAATTGAGCAGCTTTTAAATGATTCTTCAAATAAAATAGACAAAGGTAATGCTAAAGCGAGGACACATTTTTTCCAAAGGATATTAGTTGATGGCTTCGTTGATGATGCCATAAAGATTTTCGTCTTAAATCCAGCATGTTAATTTGAAGAGCTGTAGTGTTTTGTGTTTTTTTAAAAGAGAGATAAGTACTTTATGACTATCTCAAAAGTACTTTATGACTATCTCAAAAGTACTTTATGACTATCTCAGAAGTACTTTATGACTATCTCAGAAGTACTTTATGAATATCTCAGAAGTACTTTATGACTATCTCAGAAGTCTTTATGACTATCTCAGAAGTACTTTATGAATATCTCAGAAGTCTTTATGACTATCTCAGAAGTACTTTATGACTATCTCAGAAGTACTTCATGACTATCTCGGAAGTAGACCACTGAAACGGAAATAACTCAGAGCCGTATTTTCTCGGGATCTGCTGTATCGTCATCCCAACAACGTTACCACCTCAATTGCGTAACATGACGCCGATTGCAACAACAATCTTAAAAGAGGGTACAATAAGATCCATCACTGCTCAAGGTAACCGCAAAATTCATGATAGCTTTTCAACATACTTCAACGAAATACCAATGTCATTCGTGGAAAGATGCAAGAAGTGATACACTACCTCCTAAACACATCGTCCCACCGGCGACCATTCAGGAAAGAAACCTTGGAGATCCAGAGATATTATTTGAGACTGAATACTTCATCATCAATTCTGGAAGAGAACGCAACAAAGGCAGCTACCTCGTTTTCTTACGACATAATTCGGTTGCTTTTTGCATCTTCTCTTTTTTTGTTTTCTTGCCCATAGGTCCTGTCGAGAAGAGTCCTTTTGGGATAGGTTGGTGGTGAGGATCCTTTTGAGTCCGGAGAGATTTTCTCCGTCTACACTCGCACCGCAGTCGGCGATCCTCTTGGCGAGACCCATTCAATAACCGGAGAAGGGCAAGAGGTTATTTTACTGGCGCCTCGACTCGCCATTGAAAAGTTCTTCTCTCGCGTACCGTGAACGACATTTAGACACACTGACTATTGCAGCCACGAGTTCTGCCAAGGAGAGATTTATCTCATTCAACTAGTATTCATTTTGATGTGAGCTCTTGCCCAACCGATCACTAATGTAGCAACCTATGCCAGTTGGGTCCCGATCCCATGTCACTATCCCGTACCCAACTGGCATAGGTTGCTCTGCGAGGAGCGAAACTGGCTTGTGTGATCAAAAACTCATCTCTCCTCGTGATAAATGAACACAGTTGAACTCGTGTCTTACCTACATGCAGCAGGTGACATAACAAAACACTTGTTTCGCAATCCCTAGTTTGCAGCACAACTTGTACAACTACTAAGGGCCTCAACTGCAATCACCTTACCATAGTAGTTTTACTGCAGAGACGAGGAAAGAGGAAAGATCAAGTGACGAATTTCTCGAGAGCAGACTGAAAAAGTTTCGAGAAAATGCGGGATCAAACATGCAATAAACTATTTGTAAGAACGCTTTCAATATAAAGCGATTACTTCGAAAGATGAACAGTTTCGGAACCGGCCAAATACCGTTGCTTCGGAAACAAGTCAAAGTAATACCAGATAAGAAAGCAGGTGAATTCGGAGAATCAGCGATATCCAAACGCCCTCTCTCTTCACTTGTTAGTCGTGATAAATCTCGAACGTCCAAGTTCTTCACTTGACGAACACGCCATGCCTCTGCGGATCAACACGATTTTGTCAAAGAAAGACCGGCTACGACCGCTCTAGAGGCGTTCAATGAGTACGTCGTGAGAGGACTTTTTTTTCCTGAGAAGAAACCAGGCAGTTGAACGGTTGGAGCAGCTCATCCAAGCCTTTAATTGCGTGGACAGCCACGTTTTCAATAAAAACATTATAGGTGCACTGTTACTAAACAAAGTAGGACTATGTGACTGTGACGAATTGAGACGGACAACGTTCCTGACCTTTATTTTTGTAAAGTCCAAAGGAAGAAACATATACTCAGAGCAGGAGTTTCCGAAGGAGTTCTATCTCTACACTTTTCTTTTAATCACTTTGTCAAAATTGCTCAAGATTTCTGCGCTACCCTTCCCTGTTCTCACCCCGTTCATCAGGTTCTTCTTCTTGATAAACGCCTTCTTTTACGAATCTCTGACTGGAAAGCTCACGCTTGAACACCCGAATATAGACACGGCTGTCAGAAGACTCTTGGACTGATGAATAACATGAGAAACAACATTAGCCTCTTTTCTTCATCGCCTTCGATGACGCTTTAGCCGAAAATTCTACATTATCGCAAGAGATTGGTTCATTCTATCGGGTATCGAGTACGTCCTTGGGGATAGAAAGTTGTTTGCATGCATAATCCCATTCACTTTATTCACCAAGGGATGAATTTTCAAAGACGACAGGTATTCTCCGAAATGGAAAAATTCTTCAGCGAGACCTTTTTTATCTCCTGACGGGACCTCTGGACACAAAAACAACCACTTCGCCTCAAGCAAAAACGAACCGAGTAATGGTTGACTGATTCGCACTCAACCAGAATACAATGAATTATTTATTAATTCAAATACGGAACTACTTGCTTAACTGAGGAGAAAAAAATGCTCTACCACAGCATAAAAAGATCTTACCATACTGAAAGATCCAATCATCCTCGCTGTGCTTGGTGTAGACCAACATCGCGGCACATCTTTTTTCAGGATCGTGTTCTCGCCCGAATGACTCGTGTTTCACGTATGAGTAATCCACTTCTTGCACTTCTCGATCATCCAGACGCAACCAGCCAGTCGCTAAAATTGGAAAAACCCATTGAAAGAGAGAGAGAAAGGAAAAAGTGAAAGGCAGAAAGGGGGAGGAGAGAGAGAGAGGAGGGAGAGAGCAAGAAATAGAGAGAGAAAGAAGTAAAAAAAGAGAGAGACGGTCTCAATAGATAGGGAAAAAATAAAATCGATAGGGCAGAACACATGTATGTTTACTGTGGAGATATGTATACTGGAGTAACAAGACTATGTATACTGTAGAGATATGTATACTGGAGTCAAAAGACTATGTATACTGTGGAGATATGTATACTTGAGTAACAAGACTATGTATACTGTGGAGATATGTATACTGGAGTAACAAGACTATGTATACTGTGGAGATATGTATAATGGAGTAACAAGACTATGTATACTGTGGAGATATGTATACTGGAGTAACAAGACTATGTATACTGTGGAGATATGTATACTGGAGTCAAAAGACTATGTATACTGTGGAGATATGTATACTTGAGTAACAAGACTATGTATACTGTGGAGATATGTATACTGGAGTAACAAGACTATGTATACTGTGGAGATATGTATAATGGAGTAACAAGACTATGTATACTGTGGAGATATGTATAATGGAGTAACAAGACTATGTATACTGTGGAGATATGTATACTGGAGTAACAAGACTATATATATACTGTGGAGAGTATACTGGAGTAACAAGACTATGTATACTGTAGAGATATGTATACTGGAGTCAAAAGACTATGTATACTGTGGAGATATGTATACTTGAGTAACAAGACTATGTATACTGTGGAGATATGTATACTGGAGTAACAAGACTATGTATACTGTGGAGATATGTATAATGGAGTAACAAGACTATGTATACTGTGGAGATATGTATACTGGAGTAACAAGACTATGTATACTGTGGAGATATGTATACTGGAGTAACAAGACTATGTATACTGGAGTAACAAGACTATGTATACTGCAAGACTATATATATACTGTGGAGAGTATACTGGAGTAACAAGACTATGTATACTGTGGAGATATGTATACTGGAGTAACAAGACTATGTATAATGGAGTAACAAGACTATGTATACTGTGGAGATATGTATACTGGAGTAACAAGACTATGTATACTGGAGTAACAAGACTATGTATACTGTGGAGATATGTATACTGGAGTAACAAGACTATATATATACTGTGGAGAGTATACTGGAGTAACAAGACTATGTATACTGTGGAGATATGTATACTAGAGTAACAAGACTATGTGTACTGTGGAGATATGTATACTGGAGTAATAAGACTATGCATACTGTGGAGATATGTATACTGGAGTAACAAGACTATGTATACTGTGGATCAAGCCTCCCAAAAGGAAAACTGACAAGAAGAGTCGGAGCGGGCAAAGCAGTAGTAATGACCATGATGAACGGCTTCTCCAGCATGAACTACGACGGCAAACAATCTCAAATACCTTCATCATACATAGTCTATTCAATCAATATACATACATGAAACGCGAAAAAAATTATGAAAATTTTCAGCATATTCTCAGGATTGTTTTACAAACAAAATCAAATAAAAACTGTTTATATAGTTTAAGTTTCTAAGGTAAGCGGCTAAATTAAGCTTCTTTTTTCGTGGTGGAATCATCATTCTGCACGGATCCGAAATTACTAAATGAGAGTGGATATGAACTAACTTGTATATTTCTTCGTTTTTCCCGCCAACCGATTTCATTTGATGACTTAAACGATCAAATCTATCTTCCAGAACTGAAACAAATTTCAAACTATGGGAAAACGAACATCGACGAAACCCCCTTTTAAAAAAACCTTAAAAAAAGAACACCCATAAAACATTGAAATCTACGCACTTGGTAAAAAATATTTCTCGAATTTTTCGTAGGGAAAGTCCAAAACATTGTAAAAATTGAAAGTTGAACTCTAAAATTTCAAAAACCTTTGTGCTCGAATAAAGTTGTGGGGTTTCTAAAAAAACACTTTGATCAACACGGTTCTCAAATGATGTTCACACCCTATTGAATGATAAATTATTTTATAGTTGGGTTTTCTATGGTATGAACGTAACAAGAAGAGCGTAAAAAGTGCTTGTTCAAAACTCAACCGACAACTGCATCAATACCTGAACCAGTATTTGCAGAAGAACCAACCAATCACAACTCTACAAACCACTCAAACCCTTCAATAAGTCTTTCTCCAGTTTCTCATCGTACTCTGGTAAACATCATGTTCTTTGAAAGGCCGTAGAAACATTTCGCAATTAACCGACTTCCATTCAGGATCAGTTCAGTCCCTTACATAATGTTTCCAGTCATCTGCCGAGCTTCTCTAAAGCACTCAGCTCCTGGGGAGTGCGAAAGACCGCTGACCTGTCCGGTAATTGCTGAAACCCTCACGTATGATGCTGAGTGTTTCGATGCACTCTTCAAGTTCCTCCTCTGTGACCGGAATCTCCGGAGGGGAATCAACTTTTCCAGGCAATACGTGCGGGCTGCAAACTTCGCAAGGGCTACTATTTTTGCTTCAAGTCATCATTGAACATATACTTGTCTTGATAAATCAGAACACATAAACCGAAAAAGGTTCTTTTGCGATTCAAACTCCTCAGATTACCAGCTTTGAGCTACTCAAACAGAAGACTCGGGGCATGCGATGGAAAAGCGAAAAGCGAGGACGAACACAGAGTTATCATTACCACTCTATCGGATGATTTGCTCTTCAAATCATCAGATATAACAAGAAAAATAACGATAATTCGTGGGACGCCACCGAACCCACTCGTGTTCCTCACATCAATAGAGAGAACAAGACCAGGGCGTTTCTTACTACCAGCGCTATTTCATTCGAGCGCATAGATTTTTAAAATTCCCAAAGTTATGAAAATTTTTGCAATGACTCATGAATTTTCCCCGGTAAGAATCTGAAAAAAGGTTTCTGAGTGCATAGATTTGAAGGTTTTCCGGATTTTTTGAAGAGCGCATAGATTTCTTCCTCCGCAGTGCGGGTGAGAGAGACACCCTGAACACGACCACTACCTCTAATCTAAAGAGTAAAATAGTGACCGGGTGTGCCTGAATGCGAATACGTATATGGGGCTGATTCTAGAAAAAGGCAATGTGTGACTGTGCTGCTCTTATTTTCTGTTTGGTAATTCAATAAAAGACCAATTAATTGTGACACACCCTTTCCTCAGCAGACGCGTTGCACTCTCCAAAATGCTGTCGACTGATAAAAATTTCCCATCTGCTGTTCTGCGTTGCTTCAAGCTGCAAAAAATTGCAGCATTGCACATCAGAATTCTTGCTTCTATTTTGTAAATTGCAGCATTGCACATCAGAGTGCTTGCTTCTATTTTGTAAATAGCAGCATTGCACATCAGAGTGCTTGCTTCTATTTTGTAAATTGCAGCATTGCACATCAGAGTTCTTGCTTCTATTTTGTAAATTGCAGCATTGCACATCATAGTGCTTGCTTCTGTTTTGTAATTTCACAACACATGATCGATCTTGATCTGAAAAGACTTGAAGAAGGCCAAGTTTTTTTTGTGTTCATACACTGATTCGCTGGCAGATCATTTTGTCGTTTTCAAACACCACCACAGGTCCGCTGGAAAAAGAGAGAAAAGATTACTCTTACGAGCTGGGAGGGGTCTTTAATCGCAAACTCGGAAAAAATGCACAGTATTCAACACACTCTAACATTATGCCGCACCCGAACCACAATCCCATCCATTCAAAGAAGACAAATCAGACGTACTTGTCGAGTTTGGGAGGAATGTTGTTCAGTTTCTGAATATTGTCGAGATTGCTCAATCTTAATTTCTCCAGATCTTCCCTGTTTCTGAACGCGTATTTGTGCATTGACCTAAAAAATTTATCGTACGAATTAGTCAAATCAACTCTCACATTCTCAAAAAACACTGCTTTCCTCTTTCTCTACACCTCTCTCTTCATTATAAACATAGGTAAACTGCCAAATGGCAAAAAAAAATTTCTAGAGCGACCGACATACCGACCCTCTCCCTCACTTGAAATGGATATATCAAGAACCGTATTCAGAGATCTAAGATGAACTCAGGAGTAGATTTTACCCTAGTATAGTTTAGACATAAGTTCAACTCAGTTCTGTATTCAGAGACAAGGCGGGTGAGAGCGTCTCAGCTTTCCTACTAAACTTAAGTATAAAGTTTACCCTGAAGTCTACTCTCTGAATTAAATTTTGGCGAAACTAAAACTTAGTATGAAGTTTACCATAAATTTTATTATAAATTTTTGTCTCTGAATACGGCCACAAAGATTTCACAGCTAAATTGATAGAAAAAAATCTTCATTCCTCTACATAAATAGTACTTTTCATTAGCCATAACTCAGGCTAAACCCAAAGTTGAAAGTGAAACTTTTAACCTACTTTAGCGATCGACCTATCGAAAAATCAAGACATATTTCACCTATGAGTTATGGAAAAGACTTGTGAGAACTGCCAGCATACCTGGGTGTGCCCGGATAGAGGTCGAACCCGGGTCGTATTAACCAGGCTGTCCTACCCGCAGATATATGTACATTTCTTCCTACCCGCAGGTACATTTGTATATCAAGAACTCTAATCATGATCAGGGGTTATTTAGTCATGACAGATCTTCTGTCGGCGGGCCTCTGTGTTCCAAGTCTTTAGGGGGGACCCTTATGAGAAAAAAAGGTAAGGGGGACCCTTATGTGAGAAAAAAAGAAAAATTTCTGCACCCCTAAGGGGGACCCTTATGTGAGAAAAAAATTTTCCGCTTTCGGCGGGCCTTTGTTTTTTTCATAAGGTAGGACCCTTATGTGAATTTTTTTTCGGCGGGTTTCTGTCTGAAAAATCATAAGGGGGACCCTTATGTGAAAAAAAAATTTTTTCCCTTTTTCTTTTACACTAAAAAAAACCCTGATCATGAGGGAACGACAGACCTCGAGCGAAAAGAAGAGAGCGCGATAGCGTTTGATGAAAACAGAGTGTTTCTCTCACCCGCACTGCGGATAGAAAAAAACATATGCGCTCTTCAAAAACACCGGAAAACCTTCCGATCTATGCACTCTGGAGCTTTTTTTTTCGATTCTTGCCTCAGAGAAATCAATAACTCATTGCGAAAAACACTTCGAACTTTTGGAAATTGTGAAAATCTACACGCTCGAAAAAAATGTGCGGGTGGTAAGAAAGGCATTGGATGAAAAGAGAGGATGTAGACAAACAGAGCATTTGTATCACTAGCCTTTTTTGATAGCGCACAGAATTTCCTAACCAGTGCGGTTTAGAGAAGTTCAGTGTTGAGTGATAAGACATGCTATATAAAAGCGATGGTAGACATGATTACTCAGTACCATTCTTCAGTAGGCCTCTAGCACTGCGGCTACAGTAGGTCTCTAGCACTGCGGCTACAGTAGGTCTCTAGCACTGCGGCTACAGTAGGTCTCTAGCACTGCGGCTACAGTAGGTCTCTAGCACTGCGGCTACAGTAGGCCTCTAGCACTGCGGCTACAATCTACTAGCTCTCCAGAAAAAATGCTGGTGAAATCCTTAAATTGCTATTGCATTTTTTCTTCATTGGGCACAGTTACCGAATTTTTTATGGGCGTGTCGTGCCGCCTCTTGCTCAACGCCAGCCTTTTGATATAACAACATTCTTTGTTAGATAAGAAATAGCTAGATTATTACTGACAGCTCCTCCGGGAACTCGAACCGCTTGACAAATTTATAGAAAGAACCCGGAAGAATCCTTGCAATCGAGAATATTAGTACTGGAGGAAGATTCTTCAGCCAAACCTGCAAACAGATTCATGCATATACCGTCAAAATGTTGACCATGGCTCAAGAAGAAACTATTCGTTTCCAGGGGTTAAATGCGACCAGACGAATTGATGTTTACATGTATCCGCCAAAAAAATTAAATTTAAAAATTATGTTGTTGGAACTAATGTTGGAACTACAACTGTTGTACATACTGCTTTGCTTCTTTAAAATTTGTATGACATGTGAATTTTACATTTGCATTATCACATGTGGACAACTTGAACATAACTTATTATAAATGAATATTGCGAAGTATCGTTGTAATAAAGAAAAAAATCACAATTGTCGAAGAGGAACAGTGAAAAGATTCCAATTATCAATGAGAAGGTTCTTGAAAAAGTGGTATTTTAAATTTTCTATACAAAACACGAATGAAGTATACGACTAGAACATCAAAGAACTCATACAACTACAACATCGAAGAATTTTTGCTACTAGAACATCGAAAGAAGTACGATCACACAGGAAAAATACATTTCGTAATCTTCATGTTGTCTACATGTCAGACAAAAGGTCAAGCTTTAAAAAAATATTTTTCACCGGTTTCGGCGCGGACATGCAGTAAAGCGAACGAATTTTAAAAAAAATATATTTTGACGTTTGTATTATTATAGAAAAAGGTAAAAGAGGTGATAAATTTAATTTATTTATGAATAGATTAATGTTCCCTGGACGAATAGCAAGTTTGAGCGCCTTTCTTAACTCTTCTGGAAGCTCTTCAAAACTGAGTCGCCCAAAAAATTTCCTTTTCTTGCTCGGTACCGGTCACCGGCCCGGACATGCATGTGGAGCGGAGGAATTTTTCTTTTTCTTTTTTTCCTAATATTCTTATAGCTTGATCAACTCTTAAGGAAGACATAGCACGTTTGAGCTGAATTCAGAACTTCGTTCAAAAGTCAGAACTCCTCTTCTCCTGGGGTACTACTTTTAGTGGGCTACCATGCCTTCAAACAGAGTACATCACAGAGTTACCAAATACCCAATTTTCTAGAGTAACTGCTGAAAATGAAGAAAAAAATCTCGCGTTATAATATTTTTGCTATAATAATTTTGAAGAAAAAATAAGTTTTTGTTTACAATTTTGTGATTCAGTTATGTATACATGTATCTGCTGCGAAGGCCGATCCGGTCACTATTTAACCCCTGCTCGTTTCAGCAAATTGAATCTGTATTTCCCACCAGAGTGCGGGGATTTAGGTGCTTTTAAGCGAAATCGTGCGCAAATAAGATCAAAAAGCTCGAGTGACCATCGTAGAACCAACTTGACTTTCAGGTGTCATGAGCTGCTTTTCGAGTGTGCCAAAGAAGTCTTCCTGGCCGGGCATGAGTCGTATACAATGCCATTCTTCGTCGCTTTCCACTTCAGCAGCTGCCGGGGAAGCCTCTCAATTTATTAATTCAAATAATAAATGTTTCGAAGGCCGATCCGGTCACTATTTAACCCCCCCCCTTCCGATTTCAATGCAAATGTTCGAATTCCATTCTTTTCTCACCACACTCACAAGACTTACAATTTTTGATTCAGTTTCTTATCTTCTCAGAAAATCTGTCTATGAAATTCTCTAAAGTATTCAGAATACATTTCTAGTAAATCTGGTTTTTTGTTGGAGTATTCTTATCCCCGTTTTCTCTCAATTTTACACTGATTCGGTTTTATCGCCAAATGAAAGCTTTTCGCATGCACGCACGTGTCGACCCGGCCGTTCACACGAAATTTCCTTTTCTCACCCAATTGAACGTCGCTTTAAATTCTGATTTCCGAACAGAAATCCCAACACTTCCCCCCCCCCTCCTCGCAATATGAAATCAAAATACCAAAAACAGTAGTAATTATGCCGCAAGCAGTTTATTCATCATCTTGTTTCCAAAATATACCTTCTATTATAATGATAGTTTCTAATGTGTGGTTGAAATCTTTTGAATGTTTACGAAGTTGAACTCTTTCAACTCCATTAAGATCTCTAGAAATATCTTGATTGAAACATGACTAACTGTTTATCCTCTTGACTTCAGTGTAGAAAATCGATTTCAGAAAGGATTGCCGGTACTCTTCATCGGCCTTTGCCTGACACTCTTCGCCCTCCACCGCCACTGCTTCTTTCAATTTTTTCTCTGATGTCCCTCCTATTCCATCCTTTTTGGGTATCTCGGCTATCTCATCTGTCTCGACCTCCTTTGACATCTCTGCTTTTTCTTCTGAACTGGCCTCCATTGGTATGTCTGCTTTGTCTTCTATCTTGGCCTCCTTTGACATCTCTGCTTTTTCTTCCGAATCGGCCTCCATTGGCATGTCTGCTTTGTCTTCTTTCTCGGCCTCTTTTGACATCTCTACGTTTTCTTCCGAATTGGCCTCCATTGGTATGTCTGCTTTGTCTTCTATCTTGGGCTCCTTTGACATCTCTGCTTTTTCTTCCGAATCGAACTCCATTGGTATGTCTGCTTTGTCTTCTTTCTCGGCCTCCTTTGACATCTCTGCTTTTTCTTCCGAATCGGCCTCCATTGGCAAGTCTGCTTTGTCTTCTTTCTCGGCCTCCTTTGACATCTCTCCTTTTTCTTCCGAATCGGCCTCCATTGGCATGTCTGCTTTGTCTTCTTTCTCGGCCTCCTTTGACATCTCTCCTTTTTCTTCCGAATCGGCCTCCATTGGCATGTCTGCTTTGTCTTCTTTCTCGGCCTTCTTTGACATCTCTGCTTTTTCTTCCGAATCGGCCTCCATTGGCATGTCTGCTCCGTCTTCTTTCTCGGCCTCCTTTGACATCTCTCCTTTTTCTTCCGAATCGGCCTCCATTGGCATGTCTGCTTTGTCTTCTTTCTCGGCCTCCTTTGACATCTCTGCTTTTTCTTCCGAATCGGCCTCCATTGGCATGTCTGCTTTGTCTTCTTTCTCGGCCTCCTTTGACATCTCCCCTTTTTCTTCCGAATCGGCCTCCATTGGCATGTCTGGTTTGTCTTCTTTCTCGGCCTCCTTTGACATCTCTCCTTTTTCTTCCGAATCGGCCTCCATTGGCATGTCTGCTTTGTCTTCTTTTTCGGCCTCCTTTGACATCTCTGCTTTTTCTTTTGAATCGGCCTCCATTGGCATGTCTTCTTTGTCTTCTGTCTTAGCCTCCTTTGGCAACTCTTCCTTCTCTAGCTTCTCTTTTATCAATACATCATCTTTGTCTGCGGAAGACGTCGAGATGCCATCAGGGGAAATTCCCATCGCAGACAACTGAAGAAGAGAGACACAACTTTAGCAAAAGCAGTAATTCGATTCTGTCAATAACTGCCTCTGCTTACAAACAAATCTGAATGTTTTCTTTCTATTTAGTCTCATCTGGATCTAACATATATAATGCAGGCTAATTCATTGGAATCATATTATTGAGCGTTAGAATTCAACTTTCCACTTTGTCAAAGTAATCTCTGCAAAGTGATCTCGCTGAACGCTCCAATGCGTCATCACAAATTGCCGTGAAAAGAAAAATGAACTACGGTATTTTTTATATTCATTTAAAATTGCGTCCAACAGTAAGTTATTATAGAAAAATACCATAGTCCATTTCCCTTCTAAAGGCATTTCGAGGTGAGACATTGGAGCGTTTAACGAGATTACTTTGCAGAGGTTACGTTGAGAAAGTTTAAAGTTGAATTATAACGCTCCATTAATCGCCCGAACCCCTTTAATTTAGAGGTTTAATTGTCAACCATGACAGTCTGTGGCTGGGCTCCTGTAGTTCTAGCGAATCTCTGCTCTCATTTCAAAAGTTAAAACAACTCCCCGTGAGATTTTTTTTAAAATTTTTCTTTAAATTCTAAAATCTAGGGTGGGTGACACTCCAACTTTCTGAAACAACAGTGGCCATTCGTGACTCTACAGCCTTAAGAGCCTGTCACGGAAGGAGCCGGATCATCCAGTCCAGAATCGAGCGCGACCTCAGGTGGCGGATAGAGGGATGCCTCCCTACGAAGAATTCGTGCTGGGAGGTAGCGGGAGAAATCCCGCCGCGGACCAAAACTGGGTGGTATAGCTCGTCAAAGGAGGGCGATGCCGGGCCGGCCTGGGCATGCCACCGGACAAAACATCAGCCGATACTCCGCTATACTTTTCAATGGCGAGTCGAGGCGCCAGTCAAATAGCCTCTTGCCTATCTCCGGTCAACGACAGGCGAGACGTCTCTACTCCCACCCAAAACGATGCTAGGCCGGCTTGACCACCCACTCACAAGGCCTATAGCATGAACAGGTTGCTACAACGATGTCCGCCTTCACAAGGTGCAGCATGACAGTCTCAGGACTGCAAAGGACATCAAAACCCTTCTCCGGACGCATCTTGTCCGAAGAACACGAGAACTTCTCTCATTAAAGAGAGTGTTCATAACCAAGTCTTCGATGCGGGATGCTCGCCGGCAACAACAACAACAACAAAAACTCCAACTTTCTGCGACTTTTCATACGTACTATAAAACTGCTGTTCCGGCTCACCTCCTTTTCCAATCGAGTATGGTTAGTTGTAGCAGCTACCAGCATATCCAGAACATGCTCCAGTTGTTCTTCTACATCCTGGTTGAAACCGCACTATCAGAAGAGAAAAAGCAACCAGAAAGGATACATAGAAGAACATTAAGATAAAGACAAAGAGAAAGAATAGGGAAGATAATGCGGGATAGAAAAAGTAGTGACCGTTATAGGGAAGGAGAGGGATTGATGGGGTGAGGAAGAGAGAGAGAGAGAGAGAGAGAGAGAGAGAGAGAGAGAGAGAGAGAGAGAGAGAGAGAGAGAGAGAGAGAGACGATAAAAACTTACTTGTTGATGTTTTCTGATGCCATCCCCATATCTGTCAGCTATAGCGGAGATGGACGGGAGTGGGTTTACATAATGCATTCTCCCCGCCTGCATCAACGCGAACAAGTTTCGCAGTGCTTCGCGGAGTATGCAGCTAGACAAGAAGTCCTTCTGCAATAGAGGGTAGTTTGCCAATCAAAACTAAAACAGCGGTCTTTGGGTCCTAAGGGCTTGGCAGCTTCAGAGCGCTCCTTAGTTCGATGCAGCCGGAGAGCCTCTTAGACCCAAGCATCCAAAGGTCCCAAGGGCTTGGCAGCTTCAGAGCGCTCCTAGTTCGATGCAGCCGGAGAGCCTCTTAGACCCAAGCATCCAAAGGTCCTAAGGGCTTGGCAGCTTCAGAGCGCTCCTAGTTCGATGCAGCCGGAGAGCCTCTTAGACCCAAGCATCCAAAGGTCCTAAGGGCTTGGCAGCTTCAGAGCGCTCCTAGTTCGATGCAGCCGGAGAGCCTCTTAGACCCAAGCATCCAAAGGTCCTAAGGGCTTGGCAGCTTCAGAGCGCTCCTAGTTCGATGCAGCCGGAGAGCCTCTTAGACCCAAGCATCCAAAGGTCCTAAGGGCTTGGCAGCTTCAGAGCGCTCCTAGTTCGATGCAGCCGGAGAGCCTCTTAGACCCAAGCATCCAAAGGTCCTAAGGGCTTGGCAGCTTCAGAGCGCTCCTAGTTCGATGCAGCCGGAGAGCCTCTTAGACCCAAGCATCCAAAGGTCCTAAGGGCTTGGCAGCTTCAGAGCGCTCCTAGTTCGATGCAGCCGGAGAGCCTCTTAGACCCAAACATCCAAAGGTCCTAAGGGCTTGGCAGCTTCAGAGCGCTCCTAGTTCGATGCAGCCGGAGAGCCTCTTAGACCCAAGCATCCAAAGGTCCTAAGGGCTTGGCAGCTTCAGAGCGCTCCTAGTTCGATGCAGCCGGAGAGCCTCTTAGACCCAAGCATCCAAAGGTCCTAAGGGCTTGGCAGCTTCAGAGCGCTCCTAGTTCGATGCAGCCGGAGAGCCTCTTAGACCCAAGCATCCAAAGGTCCTAAGGGCTTGGCAGCTTCAGAGCGCTCCTAGTTCGATGCAGCCGGAGAGCCTCTTAGACCCAAGCATCCAAAGGTCCTAAGGGCTTGGCAGCTTCAGAGCGCTCCTAGTTCGATGCAGCCGGAGAGCCTCTTAGACCCAAGCATCCAAAGGTCCTAAGGGCTTGGCAGCTTCAGAGCGCTCCTAGTTCGATGCAGCCGGAGAGCCTCTTAGACCCAAGCATCCAAAGGTCCTAAGGGCTTGGCAGCTTCAGAGCGCTCCTAGTTCGATGCAGCCGGAGAGCCTCTTAGACCCAAGCATCCAAAGGTCCTAAGGGCTTGGCAGCTTCAGAGCGCTCCTAGTTCGATGCAGCCGGAGAGCCTCTTAGACCCAAGCATCCAAAGGTCCTAAGGGCTTGGCAGCTTCAGAGCGCTCCTAGTTCGATGCAGCCGGAGAGCCTCTTAGACCCAAGCATCCAAAGGTCCTAAGGGCTTGGCAGCTTCAGAGCGCTCCTAGTTCGATGCAGCCGGAGAGCCTCTTAGACCCAAGCATCCAAAGGTCCTAAGGGCTTGGCAGCTTCAGAGCGCTCCTAGTTCGATGCAGCCGGAGAGCCTCTTAGACCCAAGCATCCAAAGGTCCTAAGGGCTTGGCAGCTTCAGAGCGCTCCTAGTTCGATGCAGCCGGAGAGCCTCTTAGACCCAAGCATCCAAAGGTCCTAAGGGCTTGGCAGCTTCAGAGCGCTCCTAGTTCGATGCAGCCGGAGAGCCTATTAGACCCAAGCATCCAAAGGTCCTAAGGGCTTGGCAGCTTCAGAGCGCTCCTAGTTCGATGCAGCCGGAGAGCCTCTTAGACCCAAGCATCCAAAGGTCCTAAGGGCTTGGCAGCTTCAGAGCGCTCCTAGTTCGATGCAGCCGGAGAGCCTCTTAGACCCAAGCATCCAAAGGTCCTAAGGGCTTGGCAGCTTCAGAGCGCTCCTAGTTCGATGCAGCCGGAGAGCCTCTTAGACCCAAGCATCCAAAGGTCCTAAGGGCTTGGCAGCTTCAGAGCGCTCCTAGTTCGATGCAGCCGGAGAGCCTCTTAGACCCAAGCATCCAAAGGTCCTAAGGGCTTGGCAGCTTCAGAGCGCTCCTAGTTCGATGCAGCCGGAGAGCCTCTTAGACCCAAGCATCCAAAGGTCCTAAGGGCTTGGCAGCTTCAGAGCGCTCCTAGTTCGATGCAGCCGGAGAGCCTCTTAGACCCAAGCATCCAAAGGTCCTAAGGGCTTGGCAGCTTCAGAGCGCTCCTAGTTCGATGCAGCCGGAGAGCCTCTTAGACCCAAGCATCCAAAGGTCCTAAGGGCTTGGCAGCTTCAGAGCGCTCCTAGTTCGATGCAGCCGGAGAGCCTCTTAGACCCAAGCATCCAAAGCTCCTAAGGGCTTGGCAGCTTCAGAGCGCTCCTAGTTCGATGCAGCCGGAGAGCCTCTTAGACCCAAGCATCCAAAGGTCCTAAGGGCTTGGCAGCTTCAGAGCGCTCCTAGTTCGATGCAGCCGGAGAGCCTCTTAGACCCAAGCATCCAAAGGTCCTAAGGGCTTGGCAGCTTCAGAGCGCTCCTAGTTCGATGCAGCCGGAGAGCCTCTTAGACCCAAGCATCCAAAGGTCCTAAGGGCTTGGCAGCTTCAGAGCGCTCCTAGTTCGATGCAGCCGGAGAGCCTCTTAGACCCAAGCATCCAAAGGTCCTAAGGGCTTGGCAGCTTCAGAGCGCTCCTAGTTCGATGCAGCCGGAGAGCCTCTTAGACCCAAGCATCCAAAGGTCCTAAGGGCTTGGCAGCTTCAGAGCGCTCCTAGTTCGATGCAGCCGGAGAGCCTCTTAGACCCAAGCATCCAAAGGTCCTAAGGGCTTGGCAGCTTCAGAGCGCTCCTAGTTCGATGCAGCCGGAGAGCCTCTTAGACCCAAGCATCCAAAGGTCCTAAGGGCTTGGCAGCTTCAGAGCGCTCCTAGTTCGATGCAGCCGGAGAGCCTCTTAGACCCAAGCATCCAAAGGTCCTAAGGGCTTGGCAGCTTCAGAGCGCTCCTAGTTCGATGCAGCCGGAGAGCCTCTTAGACCCAAGCATCCAAAGGTCCTAAGGGCTTGGCAGCTTCAGAGCGCTCCTAGTTCGATGCAGCCGGAGAGCCTCTTAGACCCAAGCATCCAAAGGTCCTAAGGGCTTGGCAGCTCCAGAGCGCTCCTAGTTCGATGCAGCCGGAGAGCCTCTTAGACCCAAGCATCCAAAAGTCCTAAGGGCTTGGCAGCTTCAGAGCGCTCCTAGTTCGATGCAGCCGGAGAGCCTCTTAGACCCAAGCATCCAAAGGTCCTAAGGGCTTGGCAGCTTCAGAGCGCTCCTAGTTCGATGCAGCCGGAGAGCCTCTTAGACCCAAGCATCCAAAGGTCCTAAGGGCTTGGCAGCTTCAGAGCGCTCCTTAGTTCGATGCAGCCGGAGAGCCTCTTAGACCCAAGCATCCAAAGGTCCTAAGGGCTTGGCAGCTCCAGAGCGCTCCTAGTTCGATGCAGCCGGAGAGCCTCTTAGACCCAAGCATCCAAAGGTCCTAAGGGCTTGGCAGCTCCAGAGCGCTCCTAGTTCGATGCAGCCGGAGAGCCTCTTAGACCCAAGCATCCAAAGCAAAAATCATGAATTTATCTATAACTCTCACGAAACAGGTCACGACTCGACTTGAAAAAGAGGAAATCAATATTACCTTGTCTTTTTCTGTTGCATTCTTGCGAAGCGAGCCTTCCGGCTGTGTGAAGAGAAGTAGGCGGAACTTTGGGAGGTGGAAAAGAATTTGTGCAATGACGGAGAACCAACACGTTGTTGACTTAGGGTTTTCTATGCCAATCTGAAGTTCATTCTCATTTAAAACTTTTGATTGTTGTATTTTTGCAATACAAGAAACAGATCAACGCAGAGTGAGCGCGTAAATTGAAATGATCTATTATAAGGGGAGAGCCAGCATACTTTAGGGAGACCGAGGAGGTGCGATGAAAAATAAATAAAGCCATGAAATGATAATGACTAATTTTGGGAAAAATGATAATGACTAAATTTACATTTTTTGTCGACTTGTCCTTCAAAATGTTTGTAATCAAAAACAATTCTTTAAAGGCTACGTATTCCTGTTAAAAATAAAGCGGATAAACATTTTCTGCTTCTAAGGCATACTCCTTTCCATCGAAACCTCTTAGTCTCTATTAAAAACCTGCCTTTCTCTCATGAATGGTCTTTCTGATCTTACCAGGGTTTTTTAACGTGCAAGGAAAAGGTACAGACGCCTGCCGAAGATGGAAAAAAATATTTCTCATAAGGGTCCCCCCTTATGAAAAAAACAGGAGCCCACAAAAAAAATTCTTGTTTGTTTTATATGAAGGTCCCCCCTTATGATTTGGAAAAACAGAGGTCCGCCGGCAGAAGGTCTGACATGACTATTTAACCCCTGCTTATCACGCTTTTTATGCAGGTCGTAAGGAACAACCTGCCCACTAATTATTAAAATTCAACTCAACGAATGAACTTGCTAATGATTCATTTAAGATAGAGAGATTGAGTAAATAATAATAAGTATTATCTTCCTCGCGTTTGTTCTCGCCTCGCGGCAGGATACGTGCTCCCCTGAGATAGAGAATATGGACCGTATTCAGAGACAAAACTTTATACTAAAATTTATGGTAAACTTTATACTAAGTTGTAGTTTCGCCAAAATGGAATTCAGAGAGTGAACTTTAGGGTAAACTTTATTCTAAAGTTTAGTAGGAAAGCTGAGACGCTCTCACCCGTCTTGTCTCTGAATACAGAACTGAGTTGAACTTAGATCTACAATATACTAGGGTAAAATTTACCACTGAGTTCATCTTAGATCTCTGAATACGGCCCCTGATCTATCGTGGTAGAACCAGTGGCTGCACGCTTGATTTCCGCTAGAAGCAGTGTGGAGAGTCAGATACGTACATAATTGAGAGAATAACGAACGTATTCGTATCCTCTTCTTCTTCCCAAATCCTTCCTGAGGTTCTGAGTTTGCAATGCTTTATACGCAATTTGTTCTTTAAGCGCTCGATTCTCGGCCCTGCAGTTTCTTAGAATTCAATTGATACTCCCTTCAATTTTTCAAAATTGTGCTATTTTTTCTCAAGCTACACATGTAACTTTATTTAATTGATTCAAATATAACATAAACATGCGTTAGTTCATCGAGTGCGGACCAAACCAGTTTCGTCGCCTCTCCCGGAAGCGCAAGCGCGATAACAGTCAAACGTCATTTAATTTAAACTATGTTATTCAGTAACTGTAAACTTACTTCTGTAAACGTTATACTAATTTACTCCTTAGAAGTGGGCTTATATTCAAAACTGAGACAGAGTCTTGAATACACATTCAATTTTTTTTTGTTGTTGTGAATATGTCTACACCATTCTGAATATTCGTTTCGCACGCACCGAGATTCTACGGGTCAAAAGGAGCAAAAATAAACGGATAAAATTGTTGGTTTTTGGATGCCATTTACACGTCTACCTTATTCAACTTAAGTTCACATAATTCGGTGTAACGTCACCCTAATTTTAAAAAAGTACACCTTTTCCCAAAAAAACTTTATACTTAAAACAGTGTCGCGCCAACCTATTTTAGGGAAATTTTTACCAACAATAATATTGAAATGACGTTTTTCTAAGACACTTCAACCTAATTTGAAAAATACTTTCACCTCAAAATTTTGAAATTTTCTGATGAATAACTTTTTTTCAAGGTTGTTTTTTAAACATTATGAAACAATTAAACAGTGTGTGAATACAAAAGCTAAATGAAAAATTTTTCAGTTTAATACATACAACTGTATAAGCAACGATGAGGGGAGAAAGAGGAGGGGCTTTCACCTGAGCACGGTGAGGAAGGGGGTACTTGAAGAAAAAAGGAAAGCCCTACCTAAGAAAAAGGGGGAGGGGAGTAGAGGGCAAGGTGCCCTAGAGGAAGGGGAGGTAAGAACTGTATAAAAAAAAGTTTAATTAAAAAGCGCTGTTTCAAATGAGTAAGTTGCTAAGATCAGCATTAAGAGCCGTCGTTTTTAATCAGCTGTTTTCATCTAGCAGGTGACTGTGTCGGGGCGTGGCCAAGGCTTTCCATCACATGCCTTCGTCACGCCCCTAAGCTCTTCCTCGAGATAGTCTTAGCATGCTCCCTAATTGAGGCCGGTCCTCTCTCTCTCTCTCTCTCTCTCTCTCTTCTCTCTCTCTCACTCTCTCTCATACACCACTACCAGTTCCCAGTGCTACAGAATACACCACATGAAAGAGTGAACGTACAATTACCAGGGTTAAGAGTAACCCTGAAGGAGTAGCCTTTAATAAACTCTGAGCGGCGGATACATGTAAACCCGATTTGGGCAACTCTGTTTAACCCCTGTCTCAATCCAGAGAAACAAAGGAAAAAGACGAAATCAGTCCATTGTTCTTTCCTTGACTTAGAGGAAGCTTTCGACCGTTTGCCTCATCAGCAGATATGTATGATTCTCTCTTCGCGACCACCTAGTCCCAGAAGAATACATAAGATGGATTTGAATGTTGTATGTTGATCCAAGAAGTGACGTGAGAAGTCAGCGGGTGCCTCAGAATCATTCAAGGTATCTGTAGTTAAGGTTCCGCACTTTCCCCATCTGCTCTTCATACTGATGATGGACACGATCACCAGAGATCTATAAGCAAGTCCTCCGAGAATCCTCCTGTATGCTGACGACGTTGTGTTATGTTCCGACATATCTCAAGACTTGATGAATGACTTGGAAATGAATGAATGAATGAATGAATCTCAAGACTTGGAAACGCAGGAATAAAAATGGGATGAGCGTTTCAATAACTATGGCCTACGACTGAACCTTCAAAAGACCGCGTACTTGGAATTGGGGAAGAGTAACTCGAATACCATTAGAGTGAAGAGCACCGAACTCCGGAAGGTGGATGGCTTCAAGTACCTTGGATCCTACATCACATCGGATCTAGATCCTAAAGCTACTGTTGATACAAGAATTAATGATGCCTGGCTCAAATGCAGAGATTCAATCGGCGTTTTAAGCAACAAGCGGATGCCTGACGGATTGAAAAGTGAGATTAACCGATCGATTGCCTGACCAGTCACGTTGTACGGCCTCGACTGTACCCCATGCACAGTGAGAACTTAACATATACTGCATGTGATGGAGATGAAGATGCTGAGATGGAGCTCTGAACTCACTCGTCTAGACAAGGTGCGAAATGAAACCATCCGAGAACGTCTAGGCATCGCTCCTATATCTGACAAGCTCAAAGAGTCAAGGCTGAGATGGTACGGGCACGTGATGAGATAAAATCCCCATTCCGTTTCTCAATCGTCCTGGAATCTCGAAGTTCATGGCGAGACCCTGAGGTAGACCCAAAACTAGGTTACGAGACTGCATCGCAGTAGACATGGAGGCGGTTGGACTAAAAACTGAGGACGCAGCTGATCGGCGAATTGGCTACGTGTTATCTATATAGCGGGCCCTGCCGGCTGGCGGGATAAACGCTATGAAGAAGAAGTGTTTCTTAAATTAGGTGTAAAAACCTAATTTAGGAATTGGTAGACATTTTAGGGGTGGACATTTTTCAAGATCCTATCTTTTGTTTGACGATTTGAGCACAGGTGAGACACAACACGTCGGTCGCTCAAATGAGTAACAATTTTTTTTAAATTTCAACTCTGAAAAATTTTCTTTTTAAAAAGCCTATAGCAAAAAACTTTTTTCAACTGATTTACGGTCAACAAAACTTGCTTTAAGCATTCTAGAGGCAATACATTGCGGGAAAAAAAGATATGTAGATTGACAACCAAACAAAGTTCTGGAAAATGATAGTCTTCACTCACAGTGAAATCAAAAAAGCACGTTTTCATCACTTTTTTTCGCATACTTTATTATTTTATCATTTTTCCCTACTTACTACCCATCATTAAACGTTTTTCTTACCATTTCGCAGCCGAATCTAAAGTCGTAGGTACAATCAGCAAAAACCGAAAAATTCCTGTTTAAACTGGATAAAGAAACAGGAAACTTTCTCACTAGATCAATAATATTAACATTGATAAAAGGAAGTTGATTCTAACCACATCTGTTCATGTTTATTTATGCGGTCTTGTTGAGAATTCTGAAAAAAAACTTTACGTTTTTTTAAATCTGAAAATTTTCCAGCTATAATACTTTTATTAATGTTGCAGCTATAATACTTTTACAACTCATACAAAAGGTTTCTTTCTCCCCAGTGTTCGATTAAGTGATTAAAAAAACTTTCTTTTATTGTTCTTGCTATTCAAAAAATTATATGATGATGATTTTTCAGACTCAAAAGGTATGTACATCTATTTTAGCTTTGAACAATTCATGGACGACTGAGACAACTTAGGAATTCCATCTCGATGGAATATACCATCATGCTAATAAAATAAAAGACTCTCTACTCTCGCATTGTTTCAAACTTTCTGATATGCAAATTTTTGGTTAATTAAAAGATGTACCTCTTCCGGAACATGAATTTTTTGCTCATTCTTCTCCTCCGAATATCCGATGATCTGATTAATTGCCCACATGGCCCAATAATCTATGTCGTATCTGTCTCCTTTGTAGCTCTGAATTGTTCAAAAATCAGGCCATCATTACTGTTATGGGAGTTCCCAGCAGCTCAAAGCCATAACTGTAAACATCAGACCGTAACATACTTCGTCTAACAACGAACGCCTGAGGATCTTTTCACTACCTAAACGGAAATTGTTATTAACACCGCCTGTAGTATCATTACTTCCTTTGTTTCTGCTTTTCTTGATAAAGAATTCATAGGGCCGCATATGGATCATCGAGCATGGTTTTTGACCTCGAATGAGCGTTGGTTCTCACCGCTTAAACGAGTTTGAGTGGTGGTCTAAAAAACAGATGCAAATTAGTTTACAGTTTTGATTGGTATCAATCCTTGACCTCTGCTAATCTAACACCCTTGACCCTTGATTTTCGAATAACGCTCATTATTCCATGATGGTGATTGCACTAAAAAGCAGTCTTATTAATATTTTTAAAAGAAAAGTCCATGTCAGCTTATCTGGTCCACGACTCTCAAGATAGCCTTAAATTTTGATCACATTTTTTTGTTCACTCGCACTTTTCTCAACACGATAAATGCTACTTAAGCCGTTCTTTTTCTTAGAAAAAAGGATATTTTGAGAACCCAAGCTTGTTAATTGTGTTCTATGCTGAACTGTCTGCAATTAGGTTCATTAATGTAGATGCTGACTCTATTCGAACCCTGACACCGGGTTACCTCTGAGCAGCCCTTCGCTGACGGGTATACATAAAACTTCTTTCAATTAGTTTATAATGTATGCTTGGAGCAAGCTAGGAAGTATACAGGGTTTTCCAAAAGTACTTGGACAAACTTTGATGCGCATTCGCGGAAAAAAAAACTACACATCTCAAGCTGTGAAAGATGACGTCACATTAAATTTCCTCTCTACTAATTAGCTGTCAATCAAATTCTAATGTTTTCATTTTCATATATAAATGCGCTCTTGATCTGCCATTCTAACTATGAAAGACGCGGGTCACCGCTTTCAGAGATCTCCCATCTACTGGGCGTTCCTCGTTCAACTGTCTATCATATTGTCAAACGCGGAACGTTATCTGACCGTCCCCGTGCACGCTGTCCCGTTTCTGCCTCTCTTCTTCGTATCAAGAAGATTGTCCAAAAACGAATCGCAACCGTGAACGCAGCATGAGAAAAATGGCTGCTAAGCTCGGTGTGTCGAGTTCATCGATCAGGTCCGCGAGCAACTTGAGATGTACTTTCAACAGTACCGAAACTGTCAGTTTTCCGAAAAGGTAGAAGAAATGGGGACTCTATAAATGTCGCCGGATCCTCTTAAAGGCCGCCGCTGGAAGTCAGTCACCTTATCACTGTTTTCACGGACGAAAAATTTTTCACTATTGAACTGAGTGTAAAGCATCAAAATGACAAGGCGCTTGCCTCATCTCCATGCCTCATCTCCATCTCCGCTTCAAATGTGGTTTTCGCCGGGGTTTCTGCTACAGGCCGTGCTCCTCTCTTTTTCGTTCCGAAGAAAGCCAAGGCGAACACATAACTGTGCATTCAAGATATTCTCGAAAATAACGTGAAGGCCCGGACTGATGATCATATAGGAAATCAGAGTTGGAAGTTTCAATAAGACGGATCCCCCGCTAACTCCAATCAGAGAACACAGAAGTGGATCTTTCGAGATGTTCCTTCATTTATTCCGGCACTAGAAATGCCTGCGAACTTTCCCGTCTTGAATACCTATGGACTTTTCTATTTGTCCATCTAAAAAAGCAAGGCCTGCGCTTCCGCAAACACCCATGTTTCCAAAACGAAGAGATCCCTACAGCGTGAGAAGGATGAGATTCCCCCAAAGACTCTGCGGGATGCAGTCGACGCATACCCCAAGCGTCTGAGGAATGTAACCAAAATAAGAGGAACCATATGTTGCTGTTTTTTTGCGCATAGGTTTGGTCAGGAGTTCTTTGAGATAGCTTGTTGAGGATCCTGTTGTGTACGGAGGATCCTGTTGTGTACGGAAAAAAACACACGCACCGCAGTCGGCGATATTCTTGGCGAGACCATTCGTTAACCGGAGAAGGGCGAGAGACTGTTTTACTGGCGCCTTGACTCGCCATCACAAAATATAGGGCATTATCGGCTGATGTTCTATCCGATGGCATGCCCAGGCCAGTTCCCTATCGCCTTTCTTCGACGAACAATTCTTTCCAAACTATACTATAAGGAAACCAGACCAAGTGATGCATCATGATTAAAAAAGTTTCAATGAACTTTTTTGTTGATATAACAAAATTCTTTCTTTAAACTATGAAGTTGAATGTGCGCGCGTATTTTTTTCCGTTTTCAAGTACTTTTGGCACACCCTGTAGATGACAGTACGAAACGAATTCATTGTATTATGATCGAAAAAGGCGTCATATATAAAATTTTCCATTATTATGATTATCATCTTCATATTAATATTTCATTCGAATTTGCATTCACTCGCTTCATCTTCAATGGAATAGAAACAAAGCTTCATAGATACACAGTTCTACTATCAATTCTCGTATGTGAACCATGATTTGGACGTTACGGTTCCAAGATGTCCAAATCTGGAGAACGAGTTCAAGAAATTAAGGATTGGAGCAGAAGTCACCTGCACTGCCTTACTGCACTTTTGAACAAGTTCTACGGAAAACCTTTGCGAGTTAAAAAATATTGAGTTCAAAAACTGTTCTCACTCGGATGTTCCTGATAATAAACTCGAAAGGCGTGCTTTCTTGGACGATTTCTCTTATGATACGACAAACTGTCTTTTCTTCAGAAGTAACTTCCTGTCCGTCAACCGTCAACTTCTGAAAATTTTTTTAATTAGAACTTCAATTAAGGCTTCTTTCCTGATTTCACTGATCTATAGTCTCTTCTTTTCAAGTACCATCTCCTTCCCCGCACTCTTCTGCTCCGGTAACACCCGTTCACTCCTGACTTTTCAGGCAATTTTAATTCATTAACTAGCGGCTTTTTAGTTTTCGAAATATTTTTTTCTTTTTCTACAAACCTTCATCTATGAATAAAGTTTTCATTCTCAATTATCATTGAATTTTTTCCCCATTCCTGGGGCCGCATTCAAAGACAAAAATTTATACTAAAATTTATAGTGAACTTTATACTAAGTTATAGTTTCGTCAAAATGGAATTCAGAGAGTAGACTTTATACTAAAGTTTAGTAGGAAAGCTGAGACGCTCTCACCCGTCTTTTCTCTGAATACAGAACAGAGTTGAACCTAGGTCTATAATATACTAGGGTAAAATTTACCCATGAGTTCCTCTTACATCTCTGAATACGGCCACTGTTTTAAGAGCCTCTTTTCTTCGGTAGGGCTCTCTCTCTCTCTCATGGCGAAAGTAATGCAGTGGGTCCAACTCTATAAAAATGAGTAGTTGGCTTTTAACTCCGCGCTGTACTCTGTTTGAAGGCATGGTAGCCCACTAAAAGTAGTACCTTAGGAGAAGAGGAATCCTGACTTTTAAATAAAGATCTGAATTCAGCTCAAACGTGCTATGCCTTCCTTAAAAGTTGCGATAAGAACATCAGAAAACATTTAATTAATTCCTTCGCTCCACATGCATTCCCACGCCGGTGACCGGTCACAAGAAAGAAAAGGAAAAATTTTGGGCGATTTTTAGTTTTAAAGAGCTTTCAGAAGAGTTAAGAAAGGCGCTCAAACGTGCTATTCGTCCGGTGAACATTAATCTATTCATACAAATGTCAAAAATATTCTTAAAAAAATTCTTCGCTTTACTGCATGTCCGCGCCGAAACCGGTGAAAAATATTTTTTGTTAAGCTTGACCTTTTGTATGACATGTAGACAACATGAAGATTACGAAATGAATTTTTTCCTGTGTGATCGTACTTCTTTAGATGTTCTAGTGGCAAAAAATTCTCCATGTTGTAGTTGTATGCGTTCTTTGATGTTCTAATCGTATACTTTTTTCGTGTTTTGTATAGAACATTGAAAAATTTTTTCAAGAACCTCCTACTGATAAGTGTAATCTTTGTCACTGTTCCTCTTCGACAATTGTGATTTTTTTCTTTATTACAACGATACTTCGCAATATTCATTTATAATAAGTTATGTTCAAGTTGTCCACATGTGATAATACAAATGTAAAAAATTCACATGTCATACAAATTTCAAACAAGCAAAGCAGTATTAGTTTGAACAAATAATTTTTTTAATTCAATTTTTTTGGCAGATACATGTACACATCAATTCGTCTGGTCGCATTGAACTTCTGAGAGGAATGCTTCATCCGGAGAAACGCGTTTTTTTGTTGGGGGGGTACACGTTTCACTTGGAGGGTAAACGCTTTAATTGAGGGGTTTTGCTGTTTTATTTGAGATTTTCTAGGGAAGGGGAAAAGAAGGAGAGAGAGGAGGGTATGGAAAAGGATTTACCTAAGCGAAAGGGGAGAGAAAGAGGCCCTGCTTTTTCTCATATTTGCTTATTACTCATTTTTGAGCGAAAATAATGACGGTTAGATCGTTTGAGAAGAAAGGATGGGGATGGGAGGGGGTTCCCAAGGGACAACGGAGGACCTACTCAAGCGGAAGCTCTAAGGAAAGGAGGGGGGCTAAGGTAAAAGAGATGTTGATGTCAGAAAACGGTAAAAAACCGGACCAATCGGTAAAAAAATTTCACGGGTCTTGTGTGTAAATTCGATTTTCTATTTTTTTATTTTCTTAGACTCCTCTACTACTAAAGTAATGAAAAAATTATTCAGTTTCTGGCGAAGCATTGTTGAAAGCGAGTTCTTTATAGATTTTTCGAATGTAACTTCTTCATCTTGAACGATATGATAAATGGACTGCTACATAATTGATTAAAAAACCATGAAATTCAAGGGAATATATCTGCATCAGATAAAAGATTGGGAAAGTTTTTTTTTAAAAAAACAAAAAAACGCAAACTTTTCTCAAAACTTTGTCAAGCGGGGGGCCATGGAGAGAAAGAGGAGTTGAAAAACAGAGGCAGCGAAGCTGTCTGAGGCAATCTAGAGTCACCTACTCGTTTGTGCGAATGAGGACAGATCATGAGTCATGACCGAAAGGACCTCCACTGGACCCAAAGGACTCCTACACTCACTATCCTAATGGGAAGGAACATCCATCGAACAAGCTGTGTTCGCAACCAGAGCCCCTAGAAGGATCAGGAAACATATCAAGGATGCGGAGCTGAACCTGCTTGAGAATGACAGCAAAGAAGCTCTGAGAAGAATCCATAGAGATACGGTCAGAGATTTCCTCGGAACCCCGTTATCAATGCTAGACCTCCCCTAGTACATAAATCTGCGACCTCACTATCTAGAGAAGAGGTCAAGTCACTCTATCACAGTTACGCAGTGGGCACTCTATCAAGTTGCAAAGCTACCTGTATAGGAGCGGAGCTACTCGAAACACACTGGCAACAGTGGCCATTCGTGACTCTACAGCCTTAAGAGCCTGTCACGGATGGAGCCGGATCATCCAGTCCAGAATCGAGCGCGACCTCAGGTGGCGGATAGAGGGACGCCTCCCTACGAAGAATTCGTGCTGGGAGGTAGCGGGAGAAATCCCGCCGCGGACCAAAACTGGGTAGTATAGCTCTTCAAAGGAGGGCGATGCCGGACCGGCCTGGGCAAGCCACCGGACAAAACATCAGCCGATACTCCGCTATACTTATCAATGGCGAGTCGAGGCGCCAGTCAAGTAGCCTCTTGCTTATCTCCGGTCAACGACAGGCGAGACGTCTCTACTACCACCCAAAACGATGCTAGGCCGGGTTGACCACCCACTCACAAGGCCTATAGCATGAACAGGTTGCTACAACGATGTCCGCCTTCACAAGGTGCAGCATGACAGTCTCAGGACTGCAAAGGACATCAAAACCCTTCTCCGGACGCATCTCGTCCGAAGAACACGAGAACCTCTCTCATTAAAGAGAGTGTTCATAACCAAAAGTCTTCGATGCGGGCTGCTTGCCGGCAACAACAACAACAACAGGAGCGGAGCCGCCTACACCCCATTATGTCACAGATGCATGTTAGAAGAACATACCTCCTCCCATCCAGGGGTTAAATAGTCATGGCAAACCTTCTGTCGGCGGGCTTCTGTTTTTTTCCAAATCATAAGGGGGAACCTTTATGCAAAACAAAAAATTTTCCCGCGGGCCTCTCTTTTTATCATGTTGTTGTTGCCGGCAAGCATCCCGCATCGAAGACTCGGTTATGAACACTCTCTTTAATGAGAGAAGTTCTCGTGTTCTTCGGACAAGATGCGTCCGGAGAAGGGTTTTGATGTCCTTTGCAGTCCTGAGACTGTCATGCTGCACCTTGTGAAGGCGGACATCGTTGTAGCAACCTGTTCATGCTATAGGCCTTGTGGGTGGGTGGTCAAGCCGGCCTAGCATCGGTTTGGGTGGGAGTAGAGACGTCTCGCCTGTCGTTGACCGGAGATAGGCAAGAGGCTATTGGGCTGGCGCCTCGACTCGCCATTGAAAAGTATAGCGGAGTATCGGCTGATGTTTTGTCCGGTGGCATGCCCAGGCCGGTCCGGCATCGCCCTCCTTTGACGAGCTATACTACTCTTTTTATCATGATAGGGGACCCTTATGTAAAAGAAATTTTACGCCTTTGGCGGGCGTTTGTACCTTTTTCTTGCACACTAAAAAACCCCTGCTCCCATCTCTTTGATTGTGCTATCAATCCGACCACCTTCAAGCGGATATGAAAGAAAGCACTCGAAGCATTGGAGGTAATCAATGTATAGCTTTGCTAGACATTTTTGGTGCATAAGTGGCATGTTGTTCTCAGTTGTATACCTATTATCTTTCTCTTCGATTGATCATTTCTTTTTCATTAGACATGCCACTATATTGTCGTTAGATTAGATGTTTTTTATATGCCTGCACTATTAAAAAAATGGAAGAAGAAATAAAAAAAATGGAAGAAAGAATCCAAAAAAGAGTTTTTAAAAAACGAATGTGAGAATCGAGAGCAATGAAGTCCAGAAATCTAGCGTGGGCCGATCGGGTGCGAGAACTTCTTGATTGCAAACAACAACAACAACAGCGGGAGGCCGGAAAGTTTTTTATATCCATTGGTTACCTATGGCTTTCCCCCCCCTTACTCGAAACACACTGGCAACAGTGGCCATTCGTGACTCTACAGCCTTAAGAGCCTGTCACGGATGGAGCCGGATTATCCAGTCCAGAATCGAGCGCGACCTCAGGTGGCGGATAGAGGGATGCCTCCCTACGAAGAATTCGTGCTGGGAGGTAGCGGGAGAAATCCCGCCGCGGACCAAAGCTGGGTAGTATAGCTCGTCAAAGGAGGGCGATGCCGGACCGGCCTGGGCATGCCACCGGACAAAACATCAGCCGATACTCCGCTATACTTTTCAATGGCGAGTCGAGGCGCCAGTAAAATAACCTCTTGCCCTTCTCCGGTTAACGAATGGGTCTCGCCAAGAGGATCGCCGACTGCGGTGCGAGTGTAGACGGAGAAAATCTCTCCGGACTCAAAAGGATCTTCACCACCAACCTATCCCAAAAGGACTCCCCTTGACAGGACCTATGGGCAAGACAACAACAACATGGCTTTGATGAACCTCAACCCCCCCTTCCCCTATACTCACACAGTTAATACGTTGATGTAAAGGCAGAATGTATCTGAATCAGGGGTTAAATGGAGTCGCCCAATTTGGGTTTACATGTATCCGCCGCTCAAAGTTTGGAGGAAAAAAGAAGAGGGGATGAAGGAAAAGGGTGAGAAAAGAGAGGGAGTTTTTTTGTCAACAGTGTGTGTACATGTATCCGCCGAAGGGACCGATCCGGTCACTATTTAACCCCTGATCTGAATTACATAGAGGTTTTAATCAAAATTATCTTTCTGTTATGCGCTGTCACAGTCATGTTTGTATTCTTGTACTTTGTTGTTTTTTGGACAGTTTCAACCAGTCTAATTTTTTCTTGACGTTGTTTTTGTTGCTTGCAAATTCACAAGAAGCCAATATACGTTTTTTTTCATAAACAATCAACAAAAACTTTTTTTTTAATTTTGTGAAAAAAAGTTGTTTCGAACCGAATTTTGATTCGCACTGGCAGTCTTACTCATAAGATCACAATAAGTCGGAAGAACCTTTTAGTCGACAAGAAAAAGCCAAAAATGGACGGAACCGCACTGCGTCACTATCGCCCTTTCTCTTTTTAATCGCCCGATTCGTTTCGCTTGAGAAGAACTTACATTCGTCTCTTCCAGGCCTATCTTCTCCTTTTTCATGCGGTCTAGTTTCTAAGCCGTACGGCCTCGTTAGCGTAATCTTAACCAGAACCTAAGCGAAAAACAGTGGAAAATAAGAATATGTTCGATTACAAGTTGTTGGGTACAAAGTATCGCGATACGGTGAGTGTTTTGGGGGGCGAACTATGAAAACTTGCTTAGGTTTAAAAGTTTACAACAACTAAAACGTTATGGCTTGGGTGGTTGAAAACGTTTTTTTTATACTTAATTTTTAGGGTCTTTTATTAGTGGAAAGAGCACAGCCCTGGCTGTCTGATGGAGTTAATTTTGGACACTTGTCTAGTTCGATGTTTCCTCTCTTTCTCATCCCTCGTCCTGTTAATTTTACATTAAAATACGCTTAGGCTCAGTAATAGTTCCCGCGGCACTTCTGCAGTTCAAGTGGCAGCGCTCGTGGGCTTTAAACGCTTCGGTTTCAGTTTTCGTTTCTTCATAGAGTTTCATTTTAAGCATCAGGGACTCTGGTTCTTGAAGAAAAAATTTTTTTCTTATTCTTATTTTTTTTACAAAAAAAAAAAACCTTTTTCAAAAAATTTTTTTGGGCTCAAGTGCAGTTTCAGTCACCCCCAAAGTCAAAAACGCAGATTGCACAGCAAACAAACGCACTAACAAAGGAGGGGGAGGGGGGAAGGGTGAGGGGAGTTTGGCTCAGCTGGCCTAAAACACGGCTTGGCTCAATTAAATTCTTTTTCTCTCTCTTTCTTTTCTTCTCCTTTCTTTTTAAATTATCTTTATAAACTTTGGGGAAAGAAAATGTGGGAGGGGGGAGGGGGGGGGTTTTCTAAGCAGGGAAGGGAGGGGGGCCCTAAAGGGGGAAGGGGGAGGAAGAGGGCCCTACCTAAGCAAAGGGGGGGGGTTAGGGGCCCTGGGGGGGGAGGGGGAATGGGGGCCCTAAGGAGAAAGGGGGAAGGTAGTTTTTATGAATAAAATCTTTTTCTGAAAAAATCTTTGGACGGCAGTAGATTAGAGCCAACTTTTTCCTAAGCCTAAGCGTTTTTAATGTAAAAATAACTCCCCTCCCCCTCCCTTGTTAGTGCGTTTGTTTGCTGTGAAATCTGGTTTTTTAACTTTGCGAGTGACTGAAACTGAAGTTGAGCCGAAATTTTTTTTTGAAAATCTTTTTTTTTGAATGGGAAAAAAATTTTTGTTGCAAGAACTAGATTCCTTGATGCTCAAAATGAACATCTATGAAGAAATTTTTCGAAACCGAAGCGTTTAAAGCCCACGAGAGCTGCCACTCAAACTACAGTAATGCCGTTTACGCTAACGAGACCGTATCAAAATTAGTGATAAATCTGTGAATCCGCCCACTGAGGGGGGAGAGGGGCGGAGCCTACGTCGATCTACACAAGTACCTAATTTTGTACAATTATTGTGCTTTCTCTGCAGTGAATGAATCGAAAAAATTTCTAATTCTGTTTTTTTTAGAAAACTGAAAGCCTAAGCCGCTTCTTTAGGTTACGTTTAGCCCGAAAAACACGAAAAAAAGTTCAGACACGTACTTTCGCCGTAAATGCAAACTGCAGTAGCCCCGCTTTTGAAAGCAATGTGTAATCACCCCACATTTTATACTTTTCCACTCACCACCGATTCAGGCTTCACTGGAGAAGAGGCCGCGCTACCACCTCTCATATTTCGAAGCTCTGAAGCAGTAAGAAATTTTATTCGAAAGTTAGTTTACCTTCAAGCACTTATCGCTCCAAACTACTCGAAGCTATCTTGCAGAAAACCAAACCGCTTTTCTTTTTGTTTGAAGTTTCGAGGAAAAATTACCGAGGAAGTTGAAAAAAGTATTAAAAAAAACTCAAAGATAGTAGAGAAAAGTGTAGCATAAGGATTTTCTTAAATACAGCGAGACTTGCTTTGTTCCGTCTTACTAAAAAAAGAAACGGAAAGTCAAAAAGGAAGTATATACAAGACGCAAAACTCAACTTGAATCTAGAATTTTTAGGTTAAGATTGAAAAAAGAAGTTTTGGCTTATCGTGACAGATTAGTAACCAAAATGGAGAAACAAAGAAATGTGCGGCCGTTTTGAAGGGTATTGACACCAAAGAAGGAGAGGGTGGATGTAATTTGCACTAGACTGCAGAATAGAAAGTCAACACTGTTGGTACTTTTCGTTGATATTTTTTCAGGTACTAGCTTTCAGGGTTGACCCAAATTTTAGAATACCAAAAAAGTTTTCGAAAAAATCGAGAAAGTTATTGAGAACGGACTAACAGAGAAAAGTGGTGTCTTTCGCAATAGTGTGTAGTTATGCAAATCACACTCTCTCACCTTTTGCGAATTGCCCGTTTTGAAAGGCAATTACCGAAAAGCGTGTATTTAAAAAACAGCGTGTTTGAAGAATGCACTACTCACACCAAACACAAAACTCATAATGTATTCATGACTACACTTTCTTAATCTCAGCACTACAAACTCAATTTGTACTCATGATCGCTTAGGACTCTCTGGTCCGCCCGGTTCGATATGGTTCTGACAAAATTTTCGATTCAATTATTTGATTCCATATAGCATTTTAGTAAATTGAACTTTTCTAGGGAAGTTAGGGAAGAGGCTGGCGACCAACGTCAAGTGTCAGTTTTAAATTATTTTTTTTCCGTCTTCTATCATCTTGTTAGTCGGTGCGTGTCTTTAACAGGAGTAGTAACGGGTACTTCGTTACTTGAAGGGGGGTGCACTTTACTTAGAGGGTTAGGGGGTAGATCACTTTCACTGATTCTTTTTCGCTAAGGCTTAGGTAAAATGTATGCTGACGAGGCCGTATAGAACAATTTTAGTTTTATCCAGTCTGATTGAGTAAAGTGGCTTAGCTGTGTCCAGCTATTATTTAATGTTTTTCCCCGCTTAGGCTTAGTCAGTCAAAGGTTACGCATAATACATGCAGAAGTCTAGTTGTATACAGAAGTGACCTCAACCTACGAACCTCACTAAGAACATCTCGTTTGAGACTCTCTTCGATTAAAAAAAGGAAGCACTTAAATTTCTACTATTTGAGGTCGGTCACTCTATGGAATAAGGTCACGGACAATCATTCTAATGTGACGACTATTGAAGAATTCTCATGTATTCTACAGAGGATAGACTCTGACTATGAATTGAGAGTTGCTCATTTAGCACCCCTCCTCCCGCCCTTATTTTTTTTCTTTTCTTCTCTTTGTGTCCCCATTATCCCTTCCATTCAGTAAGCGATTCGTTTTTTGTTGCTTGCTTTTAGATGTAAAGCTCTTGTCATACTAAGTGATGACCTCAACTAGTTATCCTGTAGTGATAAAGAAAAAAATATAAAGTGTGTGGTGCAATATATAGATTACCCTGAATTTTTTGATACCCTCACCTTATTTTGTCGATTGCCTTTCAATCACGGCTTTTTCCCTTTTCTCTAAAGGTTTCGCGACAGTTTGTTACACGCCCTTCACAAATTTTTCGCTTAGGCTCAGTTAAAATTTATGCTGACGAGGACGTACGGCTTAGGAAAGAGACCGCATGAAAAGTTTCTCACTTTCTTTGTCGAATCAATGACTGAATTTGTCAAAAACATACAGTAGTTAAAACACACTAAAAACAAAAGCCCCTGTAACAGAGTATCGTTTGACAAACTGTCGTGTAACAAAGTGTCATGGATCCTTTCTAAAACGCAAAATTCCTTTGTTTTGTTTAGATATTCAGAAAAAAAGTGTAACACAAGTCTGCAATAATCTGTCAGAGGAAAGTAAAATGTTCTGTTAGAGTGTATGGGCGAAACTGGAGTATAGTGGTCCCGTCGAATTCGATTTTTTTTGCATCAAACTTTTTATAGGGTTACTTTACGAGCTAAAAACGATTCTGAGGAGTGCGAAGCTGAATCTGTTGGGCTGCCTCCTTGTCGAGAGGACAGAGCCATTCTGTGTAACGATCGTTTTTGTTTATCATTATTTACTCGATCGGATTCTTCGGTTGAAGATAAGTCAAAAACGAATTCACAGTGAGAATGAAGACTCGGTCAAACACTTGACATTCATATACATGATTTCAAACGTTAAATATTTTCTATACTTGCACTACCATATCTCGGTCGCGCTTCTTCACTTAATGGTATAATGCTTAAACATTCCACAGTATATTTCTCAGTAAACACAGTATATTTCTTAAACATTCCATTTGTTATAATGAGATTTTTGAAGACATTAGATTATGATACCACTATTTAAATACCATGTTTGTTACCATCATTACACGTTCTCAGTCAATGATGTCCATCTGCAACCTTAACGTGAAAATGAGATGAGGGATATCGAGTGCAAAAAGATATTCCGACTTCAAAGCCATAATTTTTCTTGCAGACACTTCAAGATCTACGAGATATCGGAAGTATATAATTTTTCAACTAATGGCGTTAGAATTGCCATTATTTGAAAAAAATGCCACATCGCATTCTCGTAGTGTTCATTTAGCATTTCAATATGGAACGAACCGGGTACTTTCCACTAATTATCTTGCAACTCGATAATGAATGGGCCCGTTTCTCAATGAGAAATAATAATCTAATAAAGTAAATATCACAACATAACGACACGCAATTAACGACCAAAGTATGGAAGAGGTCAAAAAATTCCTTGAGTTGTCATTGGACGGAATAAGTAATGCAACAATCACTCAAACATTATACTTGACAAGAGCTTTCGGAACCTCAATTAAACTTTCGAGCTAGTAAACTTTATCTTCAATGTCTGGAGCTTCTATTCACAATACGTCTTTCAAGTTACAAACCGTAGTTATGGTTATGCAGTTTTGGCAAGACAAAATGAATAATATTATGACACAATAATTAACGCGAGCATGTAACTCCTTGCGGGAAATACCACGACTACGCTTCTTCTCGAGTGGAATTCGATGACAGAGATCTCCAGGGGTAGTTTCCATGCTTCGGTTGAGTATGTAAATTAGGTATCCACATCCTTCGGGGGAGAACATCGGCCAGTGATTAAACTGTGCAAAAAACTGCTTTGCTTAGTTCATTCAATATCTATCCGAAACCCCGCCATTTCTATTCGGAAGTACACATCTCCCTCTTACCGTTCTCTCTTTAACAAATCATAGATTCTAAGAACCTCACCAATGAACAATTCTTATAAACTTAATTCGTGCGCAATTTCTCAATATCTTCTGCTTCATCTACTATTTTTTGAAGAAAACTAATGAATTCATGGGTAGCGGGGGCTGAACAAACAAACAATCAACTAATTTAAATAAAAGAATCTCGAGTCAAGCAACCAGGGGTGTTTCTTTCACCCGCACTGCGGGTGAAAAAAATCTATGCACTCGAAAGAAGAGTTTTTCGATTTTTACCTAGGAAAATTCCTAATCTTTGAAGAAAAATTCCAAACTCTTTAAAATTCTGGGAATCTATGCGCTTGAGAAAAAGTATGCGGGTGGTAAGAAACACCCTGCAAGCAACAGACAAGAAAATCCTTACCTTCTTCAATTCTAAAAACGCCATTGCATCTTCCCTCTTGTATGACGAACGAACGACTGTGCGACTAGCGTTCTCCGGAGGGAACGGTGGTTGCTGCTCTTTCTTCAAAATTCAAACAGCGAATTAATCTAATCATTCATTCTTTAATTTTACTTCGTTTTTGTTATTCAGAATATTCATTCAAGCAAGCATGTCGATCGCGTCCGACCCTTCAGCGCAACGCCACAGTTGTTTATTCCTCTTATTAAGTTTACTCGAAACACTCTTTGTCCACCATATTAGTGATAACACTGAAAAAGTTATCCTTTGGCGATAAAGATATGAATATTTAAAAAATGATAATTTTCGCTTGCTCTGACAACCCCAACCCCGACTCGTAGATATGAGAACTTAAAGCTGTATCGTCCAATCCATATTTTCAAAATCCTTCTCTTCTATACAACCGACTACGAGAGGTTCAATTCTTGCCACTTAGTATAGAGGAAATTAAGTGGAAGCGGAAATTAAGTGGAAGCGGAAATTAAGTGGAAGCGTTTGAAATAAATTCGACTTGTTTTCAAGTATTCCTTGGCGAAGAGTACTCGAGATACTTAACAGATTATAATGAATCATGATAGAAAAATTATTATTGAGTTCTCCCCTTGGAAAGAAGACAAGCTTTCTTATATTTTACAGGATATCAACTTCTTCGAGTATTTCAACTAAAATTTCAGAGTAATGCTTGAAAAATATTGATAATTTTTGATGAACTTTGACGTTTTACATAACGGGGCTATAAGGAAGTACTTCTATCAAAAAATGTTCCTCTCGTCTTGTAGCAGAATTTGGCTTTCAAAAGTAAAGAATTCTCAGATCGTCGTTAGGGAGACCTCTTTTCGGATTACTCCCTACGCCAAGATAAATCTAATTTTATAAAAAAAAGTTCACTCACATTATAAAGATATTATTATATTAAAACTTACTTGACAGACTCCTCAACGAAGAGTCACAATCAATTTTTTTTCGCAACATTATCAAGCCCATCCGCTATAAGGTTTGAAAGATGCTCATGATAGTACAAGCAGTAGATGAGAACCCCGTTGAAATCCTTTTCTGTCTAATTCGATGAATTGCTGATAAATTCGATGCCTAAGCTCTGTGAGGTTATGAAAAAATCCAATCCATGTGGGAAAACTGCTAACAGCCGTTCTCAACTTGTGTATCACATATCTTTGAAAAACATCGGTTGATGCATGTAGTTGAAAAAGCAATTTCCCCAGATACAAAAACAACAAATGAATTTCGAGCGGTTGAAAAGCGAAGCAAACTTTATATGGAATATTCATGAACACGAAACATAACCAGTCAAACTTTTGCGAAAATTTAATGAGTAGAAAAAATTATAAGAAAAACTAGGATTTCATAGTTTTTGGCCAGTCATATTATTTTTATTCGGTATTTTTTTCGTATTTCATAATTGTGAGATTCATACATAGAGTGTGATATATATCCCCTGAGAGAGATTCATACATAGAGTGTGATATATATCCCCTGAGAGAGATTCATACATAGAGTGTGATATATATCCCCTGAGAGAGATTCATACATAGAGTGTGATATATATCCCCTGAGAGAGATTCATACATAGAGTGTGATATATATCCCCTGAGAGAGATTCATACATAGAGTGTGATATATATCCCCTGAGAGAGATTCATACATAGAGTGTGATATATATCCCCTGAGAGAGATTCATACATAGAGTGTGATATATATCCCCTGAGAGAGATTCTTACCCTTCTGTTAACTTCTCGGTGGATTTCTTGCACAGCGGGGAATTTACCATAGGCTTTCGAGCGTGCATGTTTATCCACCCATTTTGTCACGGCCAATGTCAACTGCAACAGCTTACATACCAACTCTCGAATTACACTTGATGCACTTACAAACAGAAGATAGTTTTTTAACAATTGATAGAATAATTGTTGTGAATGAAACTCAATTGTTTTTAATTCCACAACAATTGATCCGTTCAATCACTCATTTGCTTTCTGAACACTTTCTTGCAAATCAAATACGTTCTTGAGGTTTTCACTTTTACCGGATTTTCGAGAAAAAAACCTCTACCACAACGTTGAAAAGAAGAGAGATCTTTTCAGCAGAAATTAAGAACACATCATTATAGAGAAGAGAACACTGAGAAGGAGACAAATAAGAAGTCCATTGGAAAGGAGGAAGCGGAGATGGCTACAGCGAGAAGTAGGGCGAGTAGGGAGGGGAAAAAAGACAATGAAGAAGAAATAAACTTGACGCTTGATTATCGTGAACATCCTCTTTTACTACATAGGTACAACCAAGAAGGCCGTTTCTATCACAAATTCTCGTGATTCTTCTGCGAGAATATCGTACCGAAATGTGTTCAGTTTGCCCTCAAAGACTACAAACATCTGTCTCAAGTGGTCATTTACCATCAATAAATATGCGGTGATGAACGTAGGAGTTAATCTTTTGAAGACCGAACTCCATCTCAGAATGTTTCATAATTTTTGCTTGACATTATCCCCGATTTTCTCGAGAAAAGGGCAGATATTTGGTCAGACAGACATAAACTCTTACCGATTTAACGTTTTCATCCAAATCCTCCCACACTTTCAGCAACGGATGGAATACGTCCGGAATATGATTCAGTAGGCCCTAAAAGATCATTCAAATATATTTGAGAGGAGTTGCAGTTGAGGTTCCTCGGTGCGTAGGCAGAATCAAAAACAAATAAACACTCAAACATTCAAACGCATGGAAATACCTTCTACTTGCCTTTGCGGAAGAGGTGGGGAAAGGGGTTCGGGAGGGGGAAGAGGTGGGGAAGGGGGTTCGGGAGGGGAATAGGTGGAGAAGGGGGTTCGGGAGGGACTATCGGTTTAGGGAAGAAAATATTATTGATGTGGATTAAAGAAGGGGTGAATTTTCTCTGGGTTCCATGACTTTAAGCATCACGATATGTGGCATTTAGCAATTTGTTTTCTGTAAAGCTCTAGTTATGTAGCTGGTCGTTGTATACGGTATCGTACTATGCCGTACGGCGTCGACAGCGTAATCTTTACCTGAGCCCAAATTCCAATGAAAAAAATACATGGAAATATTTCGATTGTGAAATTTAGGGTGTGAGTTGTCACAGTGCGAAATGCCGTTGTGCGAAATGTCGTGATATCCTCTCTCTGACTTACATGGAATGCTTGCAGTGCTTCTCCATCTCGTGGATCCTCATACGACAACAACATTAATCCGCGGACAAAGATCTGAATAAATTTTCAACACACACTTCCAGCTTTAACGTTTATTAACAGCATTAAAACCGGATTGCCGATCTAATTGAACATTTAACCCTGACTAGGAACCATTCTCGGAACACTTTTGTTCGCTTGTCATTCAACCTGTACAAGCCTGAGAAAATGTGAATGCCAAGCCTGATCATATCTGCCCGTTGAAACCAATTCTCTGGCCACAAAACCAGTTTACTGAAACCCATTCTCTGGCCACAAAACCAGTTTACTGAAACCCAATTCTCTGGCCACAAAACCAGTTTACTATAACAAACTCCGAGGAAAATCAAATAAATAACGAAAAACTCACAACGTATACAACTGCAACCAAGCTTCTGATGTGAGCTTCTTCACAGAATCCTTCCAACATGTGAGTTCTGTTCGAAGCCTGAAGAAGGCTGTTTCTAACCATCCGATAAAGAAGAGTGTCCATCAGAAAGACTAATCAAGAGCGAATGGCAGACTCAGGAGAGAGTTTGTGTAGAAAATAGCGTATCACGACATTTCGTACTCACATTTTGTACCCACGAAACTTCGTACCGCAAAAACTCGTCCTTTAAAAAAAATTAATCACTTTTTGCGCTAGATTTTTTCGACAGGTAAAGATTACGCTAACGCAAATTAAAGCTTAAGAACAAAACCGTTTGAAAAAACTTCTCTGATATCAGTTTTCTCCGATTTGATCGTGGGGACAAAATTTCGCGGTACAAACTGTCGCGGGTACAAAGTTTCGTTGATCCAATAAACACAAAACGAACATGAACATAGAATTTGCCTTTTTTGCATAGAACATAGACTTTACCCGCGATGTTGATTATAAAAACACCTTAAAATGGTGGGATAGAAACTTTGAAAAATAGACAAAACCATTATGCGTTCACCCCTAAAACATCGAATGCGATTTTCCAATGCAGAAGGACACAATCTAATGTTAATGATTTACGCGTATCCAGTCCACTAAAGGAGTTGGGTGTGCCACTATTTCAAAAGTTCCATCGTCTTACCCATATAAATTGAATGCGCCGTGAAATTACTTGAGCGTGTATGCAGGTACGCGTGGAAAAAAAAAACTCTTGCGTGGAAAAAACAAAAAATAGATTGAAATCTTTAAAAACAAAAAACCTAATCGGTACAATTCAACTGTTTACTCCAATAAAAATTTTTCTATAAAACTGAGTGTTGCATACCGATATGAACATTTACTAGGGAATCGACTCAACTATTGAAGCGCTGATAAGAACTCTGAGCTAGCCAAGTTATTGAGGTCACTTTACTCCATAACTATGTATAATTCACTCCGATTGGGTATCACACCAGGGGTTGAGAAAGAACTGGACCTGCTATGTTGGCTTACATGTTTGCATAGGAAATTATCTGCATTCTCTTTTTCCATCCTACATACTTTACTTTTTCTATTATTTTCCTTTGCGTTCTTCTTAGCATTCTCGATCACCTTTTCAACTCGCTCGGTGTAAAAACATACTTTTATCCGGTCTCATTTAACGCCTGGGTATCCCACTATGAGCGTGGGCGGAATCGAGGTGTATTATAGACGAGCGGTGTATATGAATTTTCATGAAACTAATTAAACGAGAACTATACAACAAAACAATCCAAATTGCTTCAGTTAACATATTCTTATATAGTGTACATAGACTCAGCATAAAAGGTCGACATTTTGATAGACTCGACAAAAAAAGGTCGACAATTGAGCCTTTAATAAGCACTATCGCACGGAATAGCAATGTGTCACCGTGGTGTAATGGTTAACACGCTCGCTCCCGGATAGAGGAGAGATGGTTGCATGGGTTCGAGTCCCCCCGGTGACTAGCTTTTTTCCGTGCGGTGGTTTGATCAATTTGTCTTCTCTACCAGGCGTCACTGCCTTAAAACTGTGTAACTGAGCATTTGAAGATTTTGATAGACTATTCTAGTGCGAGTCATTGAATTCTAACCTTTTATTTCTTCAACGAGACTTACCTCAAATCTTCTGAAGATCAAAACGACCATCATCGTATCTCCCGCAAGCAGATTCAAATACTTCTCTAAATCGTTTCTCGGCAAGTCATTCCAGAGATCTTCCATAGTGTCTTCGATGTCACCTCTCAAACGAGAAGAATGCATAAAATTTAAGCTTAATCCGTTTACTCCAACCCACAAAATTAGCCTTATTCTCAGCCATTGAAAGAGCGATGCGCTTTTAGATTTTGTACATGATTTCCCGACGGATTGGTGTACAGGCTTTGGCTTCCTTTCTTCTTCTATGCCTTTAGCTAGCTGAATACGCTCAAGACTTCAGATGATATGCATGTCTTTGCAATTGCGTTTGCAGTTTGCTCCAAGGCAACTTATGATTGTACGGAACGGAAACGAGAAAGCATGGGTACTCACTAACGGAGGTTAAATGGCCATGTTCCACTGTCTGGTGGCGGTCTTCTCTTCCAAACTTACAAGGGTCTCATTTCGAGTGCAGAATTTAACGTAAAACCTCTTTTTTCACGGGAAAAATGTACTTTCATGGTCTTCTGGGCATAGCTCACAGAAGTTCATGTTTACCTGTTTGAAATTCAAGAAGAACGACCGCTTCACGAGCGGATGAGTCTGATAATATTTAGAAGTTAGCTAGAAGTAAAAAATTGGAAAAGAGATAGCCATTCCTCATTTTCTCTACTCCATCGCTAGAAGAACGGTCGTTTTCCGTAATTCTCAAGAGAGCCGTGACCTATGCTCTGTTCATGTCTGGCGGGCCTCTGTGTCCTTTCCAGACGCATTAAAAGAGTCCAGCTAACTAACCTTTCTCCTGATGCCGGCGTTTTGATGAAACACGCATATATACTTGAGAAATGGAAGATAAGACACAGCTGCAGCTCGAACTCCGTAAAGTATAGAAACTCCAGCATTTCCAACTTCGGAGTTACTCGCCGTACTAAGATGTCCAAAGCTACCTCAAGTATTCAAGATTACAGTATTCAAAACTTATCAGTTGCATCGTTATATGCGGAATTCACTGTCAAGAAAAAGTTCCGTCCTTCCCAGTATGCCAATTACATAGAAAAATCGAACTTCCATATCACGATAGTCGTGTAGGATCGAAGTTTGGAAAGAGTGAAAGAATCAGATGATAATAAGAGATGCGAAAATTTTCTGTAAAATGTAAGTGACCAATAGATTTTGATAACCCGTCACTCTAAAGATCAGAGAAAATGTGCATTTGAGTAAATTTTACTTTAGCCCCCCCCTTTTTTTTTTAAGCTTGGGCGTTATAGGATGCTGCATCACCATATTTTTATGCTACCATGGACTATTTTCTGTGTGTGTTTAAATTATATTATTTTTCTATGAAATGGTTGCTTAGGTTCAGCACAAGAGGTGCTAAAATTTCAGGACTTTTTTTAATTGAAGGGGCGCTGGGAGGTCAGAACTAAAAAGATTCGGGTATGTACTTCAACTCCCCATTTTTATGGTGGGGAACTAAAGTTTGTAACATTTCAGACCCCTCCATAGCTGCTCTTCACCTTTAGCTCCCTCCATTTTGGTACGTTTGAATGGGGGCTCTTGCCCTTATCGGGTTAACGAATGGGTCTGGCGGTGTGTTAAGCGCCCTTCCCTCTTAACCTTGCTGAGCGCCGAGTTTTCCGGCAGTTTGCAGACTAAGCTTTTGATGACGAAGAGCGCCAGCAAGGGTCCGCTCAAAACTCCTTGCTCCTTTGCCAGGTAAAACATCAAGGAGCTGCTAAAATCATGGCAACTCGCATGACAAAACTCATTAAAACCAATCCTCCGTTCGAAGCTACAACATATCAACAAATAAACGAATAGCAGTCTAGTCTATACATCGGGTATTTTTATATTGAAAAATTCTCATCGATCTCGATTCGGACTGAAACCAAAAAATTTTTCATGCACTGATCTTGATTACTGCGAAAACCAGATTTGTGCACTGGTACAGCAGTGAATTGATTGGTATTCACTGTTTCTAACAGTTTAGTTATCAAATCAGGGAAGTGCTTTCTTAGCAGTGAAGCGAAAGAAAGGGTGTTGATAATTTTTTTAGTATTTTTTAAATGAAATATTTGATAACTTTAGTGAAATTCTCACACAAATACCCAATCCACGCACAGCCACATATAAAATATTCATTTCCTGTTCGACGAGTTAATCCAAAAGATTTCTATCTAACAAATTTTTCTATCTGACAAGGAGAGCATTCATGTTCCTTCATCGAGGTTTTAGAACAAGAGATAGCCTTCACAACCACGAGCCAACCTGGTAAAGTTATGGCCTCTCCGTATTTCTCCCAGGAAATTGTCCAGACAACGTATGCAAATAAGGACTGAATGGTAGAGGAAAGGAACGATGTTAATTTTGGGTCCATCTGCTGCATCTTTCCTGTATCATCTTATTTTACATCTCTCTTCTGTCCTATCCGTGAATTTTGGAGGTATACACCATTCGACGATTTCGCTTTACGAGTATGCTTGACTAGAAGAACAAGGCACTTGAGTTACTCATATATATCTCACACAGCAATGTGTCCTTGTAATGTAATGGTAACGTGCTCACAAGAAATGAGAGATGGCTGGGTTCGATTCCACCCGGTGGATTAGGTTTTTTCCGAGCAACTGTTTAATCAATATATTTAATCAATCGTCTCATTAATCAATATTTTCTGTTTAATCAATATGTTTAATCAATCTTCTCACAGATTACCGTATAGCCTCATTTTTACTATTATTTTTGCCTCTTTGTCTGTACATACTATGTATAAGTCTTATGCATACAATCAATCATTCTATCAAATTTTCCGGTCATTTTTTTCCTCCAAAAAAATCTCTCTAGATTAATAAAAACTAACAAAGCGTCTGCGGTGTCCCACATATGCTGCAATATTTGATAGATAATCTCCACATTTGTTGCCATAAGAGTGTTTTCGTCCATGTTATAGTAGTCGGTTAGAAACTTCATGTTCTCTTCTACCTAAAAACACAAACATTGTAATCTTTCTTGATACTCAGGTTCTGTGACCGATTGTGAATCAGTTTCGTGTAACATGCAGGAGATATGCAGGCAGCGCACACCGAAATCATAAAAAATACTTTTTTTACTCATTGTTCTACTAAACAGGTTAATTTCTGGAGCATATTCTTAGTAACGCGCATGATAACACAAAAATATTGAGCAAAAAGTAATGCTTTTTCATCGAAGCACAAACTAACTATTTTCAACTGGTTTTTTGATGTTAATAAAAAAAGACACCTTGTTGTTCCTTTCAGAAAAGTCTCATTAAAAAGAACAATTTTTTGGTTGATTTAATCAGCTGTTCCGTAACGAATTCCATAAGCACGCAGTTTAACGACGTATAAATGAGTTGTTGTTGTTGTTGCCCGCAGTTGCAACGAATAGTTTTAGTAGAAATTGCTAGATCAGAGACCGAGACATAAGGCCCCGATCTCTGAATCTCTCCACAGGTCCTAAGGTCAGCATCGAGTGGAGAGTGCACGGCAGACAAGTGGCCAAGTGCATGAGTGACATCGGGCGGGGAGTGGGCGCAGGCCGGGCATGCATTCGGCACTGTGCTGTCAATGCGATGCCTGTATTTATTGGGGATGCTGCGATTTCCAGAGCGTAGTTGTGCAATGTAGGAGCGGGTTCTCCTTAGCATGCTTCTTTCCACTCGGGAGACGGGGTGTTAAGCACTCTGTTGGACGCGCATGTCTCTGTTGATGGCTCTGGAAACGGCTTTTTTTATGTATCGCGGCCTACACTTTCTTCTTCTCCAGCACATTGGTGATGTGTAAGTTGTGTTTGGCGCGTTTGAGCTGTAACTCTTCAGAGTTTGCTTCATGTCTCTCCCTCCGGAAGGGCGTGTGTATGCGGCGTGGCATGGATGATCGGGTGAGGCGCACTTCACGAAATACTGTATGGTCCGCAGCTTGCAGTCATCCTCAAACAGACGCATCTTGGTTTCCTGGTGGAGGTGGTTAACGTGTGTTTTGCGGAGACATACAGTTGTGGTGCAGAGGGCTTCGTTCTGTGCACGTTTTAAGCTTCAGGAAGAACGTGTTTGAGGAGTTCGGTGTACAAACAGGGGCAGCGTAGCCGAGGACTGATCTTGCGATGCCCTTGTATGTAGTTTAGTTCTGTTCAGAATAGCCTTCCAACAAACCAGAATAACTAGAACACCTCATATGTACAACTATAAGAGAGCCAATTTCTCGCTCGCAAACTATCTGATAGATAGGACTGACTGGTTTACTCTATTCAACTTATGCAAAGATTCAAATGAGGTATATGAGACATTCTCATCTACAATCCATAGAATCATATCAGAATGCGTTCCACTTATTAATATGTCTAAATTCATCGGTAAACCTCCTCATATCATATCTCAAATCAGTCGTCCCGTGGCTAGACTTTATAAGAAAAGAGAAACTATTGGATTATCCCCATTTCTCCGTATGAACCGTAAACTGAGAAAAGCCTATGACGCTCATCGGAGAAATAAGGAGAAGGCTCTTCTAAAAAACGGAAATCTGTCAAAACTGTATCGCTACACTAATGCGAACATAAAGGAAGAAACCGGGATTGGTCCAATAACTGAAGAAAATGGTGAAGTTATAACCGAAGATTTCAGAAAAAGCCTCTTATTTGCGAAGTACTTTCATTCTCTATATGGAGGTGTGAAAGAGGTTAGTGAATCTAGAAAGGATTTATCCAGACTTCCGATCCCGTCCTTCTCTATCGATTTCGTTCAAATACCCACGCATCTGGTATATTCTCATCTGAAGCGACTCAAATCGAGAAACAACACATCTCCTGACAATATTCCTTATATATTCATCAAGTATACTGCTCTATCGATGTGTGTTCCTCTCTCACTCATGTTTGAACGTTTTCTACTTCATGGAGATTGCCCTTCAGTATGGCTAACGGCTACCGTTAGACCAGTATTCAAGAAAAAAGGTGAGAAAACCGATGTCAAAAATTACAGACCGATTTGCCTTACTCCTTCTACTTCAAAGATTATGGAGAAAATCATTGGCCATAAGCTATTAGAGTACCTCAATGAAAACCAACTTATTAATAAACATCAGTTTGGTTTCCGACCTAAGCACTCATGTGAACTTGCTTTGCTAGAAACGCTTTGTGATTGGCACTCTAAGTTGGACCAGAAACATTTCATTAGCTGTGCATTGATAGATTTCTCCCGCGCCTTTGATGCGGTACCTATTGATCTATTAATGGAGAAAATTAGGTCCTTCGGTATAAATGGATGTCTTTTCAGATTTTTGGAGAGTTTTCTCCGAAACCGTGTGCAAAGTGTCAGAATAGGGAACAGTGAGTCCCCTAAATACTCCACTCCGACTGGGGTTCCACAAGGGAGCTGCCTAGGCCCCATACTTTTCATTCTGTACATAAATGACATTGCCGAACTTCTCCCAACTGGGTGTCATGTTACTATGTACGCCGATGACGTTAAACTCCACTCCATCGATGCCCCAGAATGCCTACAAGAGGGGATTAATCGAGTTTATGAATGGTCGAAAAAGTGGAGACTTAGTATCTCTACCTCTAAAACAGTTGTGATACGTCTTGGCTCAAATCATCCTGTCTTTCCTTTTACTCTCTCAGGGGAACGTTTGCCGGAATCCAACGTAGTGCGTGACTTGGGCGTTGAATACTCCAACTCACTAGATTTCTCTCAACACATGGAAACAATGTGTAAGAAAGCAAATGCCAGAAGTGGTTACATTCTGAGGACATTCAAATCTAGAGACCTTAACTTGTACAAAAAATTATTCGTTTCTTATGTGAGACCTATAGTGGAGTACTGTGCTGTAATATGGTCCCCACACATGAAGAAGTATATTGAAATGGTTGAGAATGTTCAGCGCAAATTCACCAAGTGGATATTCAGAAGAACCAGTCAGGCTGCGCTGAGTTATGAAGACCGCCTACAATCTCTTGGTCTACAGAAACTTCAAATAAGAAGAAGAAACTTAGACCTTGTGATGACCTATAAAATACTCACGGGTAAAACGCCACTTTCTGCAGACTCCATCTTCTGTTTATCCGCTCATAACTACCTAACTAGATCGAAATATCTACATCTCAGAGTTCCACGTTTCCGTACAGTTCATCATTCTAATACTATTGCTGCTCGAGTTGTGGAATTATGGAACGCATTACCATTGGAGGCGAAGAAAGCCGCTAGAACTGAATCATTTAAAAAATTTCTTAGTAGCTTAGATTGAAATCTACATAATGTTTTCGCTTTGTTTTCAACGTTTTTAGTTTGACCTTTTCCTGTTCTCACCTTAATTCTGTTTGAGAACAAATTTTCTTCTTTTTTTGCTTTCTTTTTCTCACTTTTCCCGTAAAAGTGACATGCTTGTGACTTAGCTACATTGTGCAATGTACCTGATGCTATTTCACAGTGCAATAAAGATTTAATGTGTTGACGATGACTTCCTTGTTTTGTCCCCAACTTGTGCCCGACGGAGCTTTCAGAATGCGATTCCGTTTCTGGACCTGCGTCGCCGTGGCCTTGATGTGTGCGGAGAAGCTGTACATCGTTCCGAAGGTTACTTTGAGGATCTTCGGCTTCTTGTTGAGTGGCAGCAGGTCTCCTCCAACATACCCCGGCGGGTGCATTCTATTGACCTGGGAGGTCTGTGGCGTGAAGAGAGTGACCGTGGACTTCGAGGTGAGTGGTGAAGCATCTTCGCTACGAAGAAGGCGTGCACTTTTGCGAGGTATCCGTTGAGGAGATCCTTGAGTGCGTCGATGTCGGTTCATGTGGTCCAAATGGTTACATCATCTGCATAACTGACGATTCGCAAACTGTCAGGAGATGAAAGGAGATCGGCCAAGTATATTTTGAAGAGCGTTGGTGAAACCACTGCTCCTTGAGGCACTCCTGTGTGGCATTTGTGTTGCGGAACGATGTGGTGGCTTGCCTTCTTCTTATATATGATGACAACCATTATTTAATGGTCTCGATGGGAAGGGAGGAGTGAAGAAGGTGCTTGATGAGTATCCGATGAACCACGGAGTCGAAAGCCTTCTTGAGGTCGAGAGCCACCATGACTGTGCATTTTGCAGGCTTCCGTTCATTGCAGCCACCCGAGATATCCTCAGCGTGGTGTATAAGAGTAGATGTGAAGGATTGTGCCTTCCTGAAGCCGTGTTGATGCGCGGGAGGCCTACAATTTCTGACTATGGACGGCAGGAGGAGACGTTCGAAGGTCTTGGCGGCAGGGCAGAGGAGTGATATTGGTCGGTAGGGTTCTACACGTGTAGTATTTTTCCCTGCTTTGATGAGAGGAATGATCAACGACTTCTTGCTTCAGCGGAGAGTTGATGAGCTCCATAAGGCGACAGTATCCGTACATAATGTTGAAGATAAAGCATGGCGATCTCGTCTGGGCGAGCTGCTTTGGAGCTCTTGGCAGTGCGGACTCCTTCCTTCACTTCGGCTACCGTGAATTGAGCGGGAGAGGTGATCTTGGTTTTCTTCAGCTCTCTGATCAGTTTGCACATTTACAGATCTGAAGTGTGAGGGGGGAACAGAAGTGAACTGCTTGTTGAATATGTTGGCAATGTCGCAAAAATTGTCGTAGTATTTGTCGCCGAAGAGAATGCTGCAGTTGGGATGGGGAGGGGGGAGATCTTGGCTTTCCGTCGAGTCCCTTTCAATGAGGTTCCACAGCTTCTGTGTTCCTTCTCTCTTGTGCTCCTTCTCCATGTAGATCATGCTGGTGATCGCTTCTTGTACGCTGTGTGGGCCAAGGGAGCGTAGAGTGTCCCTGTCTTTCATCAGTTGCTTTAATTCATCGCTCAGGCCGGGTGTGTATTCCTTTCTTCTGCCAGACGGGATGTGGTGAGCGGACGCTTTGTGTATGACTTCCCGGAAGTTGGCTTCTAGTCGAAATGTGTGGAGATGGAAGGGTGAGTTGGAAAAGAGTCTTTCGGCTTTTTCACTTCGGAGTAAAGCTTGTATAATATTGCTCGACCGATTGTCTTCGTTTTTTCACTGAATACAAAATGTCTAACTATCACTGGAGAGAAGCTTGACGATGCGACGTTTCTCAAGCGCGGAAACTCCCCACAAACGTCCAACACTTTTCTTTCCTACCTTCATTTTTTTATGTGGTGAACACCTAGCTCGGAATGCTCTGTCAGTCTCTCATATTAAGGACCTACAGGAACATTTCAAGTGCAAGAGCCAACGTTACCCCGACTTCTACCTGCGCCTTGCAAGATATGAACCTGTATCTTCTTCCTTTCGTCTTCTTCCTCTTCTGGAGGCGCAACATAAGCCTCGCATTCTGCTTCGAAGAAGTAGAAAAACTGAAGTATTGAAGGAATCAACGATCAAATTACTTACTTTCTTTTCTCCACTCCCAACTCATTTTGTCTCCACCCTATTATACATTATATTATATATGTATTATATTATATAAAAAAATTATATTCACTAAATAAACGTGGATGAAATGATATTCTGAAAATATGAAGGAGTCACAGTCAAAGACGAGAGAAAGAGAGAAACTTTGATTGAGGTCTCGAGTAGACTTTTTGAAGTAAGATTTTTAGAGCCTTAATTCCCTCAAAGGTTGATAGCGAGGTCGTTCCCCGGCAACAAGAGAAACTTTGATCTACTATGTTTGATCTTCTTCGATTTCTGTTTGTTCCCCACCTTTAATCTCATCATTCTCATACACTATGCTATTACAGGTGTTGGTTGTCCTCCTCTCTCTTTCTCACTCTCTCATTCTTTCTCCAACTGACCTGGTCTTGCTCGTGAAAATCCAATCCACACGGTTTACCTTCTCTATTTAATCCGAGGAAATATTCTGCATTTTTCTCGTCACGGAGCCCTCAAAAAAGAAACATCAGGCTCATTTCTATTTTTAGACCTCAACATTTAACATTCCTGTGGTTCCACTCATTTAGAACTCTCTTCCCAAAAATTTGAAAGAAGTCATTGATCGCGTGACTCGTTTTGGTCGAGATTTTCTCAGAAAAAATTTGCAGCAGATTTTTCTAACTCCCGCATTGGAAAGCGTGTGTCACCAGCCGTCATCGTGAAAACGTGTTTCACCAGCGGTCATCATGAAAACGTGTGTCACCAGCGGTCATCGTGAAAACGTGTGTCACCAGCGGTCATCGTGAAAACGTGTTTCACCAGCGGTCATCATGAAAACGTGTGTCACCAGCGGTCATCGTGAAAACGTGTGTCACCAGCGGTCATCGTGAAAACGTGTGTCACCAGTGGTCATCGTGAAAACGTGTGTCACCAGCGGTCATCGTGAAAACGTGTGTCACCAGCGGTCATCGTGAAAACGTGTGTCACCAGTGGTCATCGTGAAAACGTGTGTCACCAGCGGTCATCGTGAAAACGTGTGTCGCCAGCGGTCATCGTGAAAACGTGTGTCACCAGCGGTCATCGTGAAAACGTGTGTCACCAGTGGTCATCGTGAAAACGTGTGTCACCAGCGGTCATCGTGAAAACGTGTGTCACCAGCGGTCATCGTGAAAACGTGTGTCGTCAGCGGTCATCGTGAAAACATGTGTCACCAGTGGTCTTCGTGAAAACGTGTGTCACCAGCGGTCATCGTGAAAACGTGTGTCGCCAGCGATCATCGTGAAAACGTGTGTCACCAGCGGTCATCGTGAAAACGTGTGTCACCAGCGGTCATCGTGAAAACGTGTGTCACCAGTGGTCATCGTGAAAACGTGTGTCACCAGCGGTCATCGTGAAAACGTGTGTCACCAGCGGTCATCGTGAAAACATGTGTCACCAGTGGTCTTCGTGAAAACGTGTGTCACCAGCGGTCATCGTGAAAACGTGTCGCCAGCGGTCATCGTGAAAACGTGTGTCACCAGTGGTCATCGTGAAAACGTGTGTCACCAGCGGTCATCGTGAAAACGTGTGTCGCCAGCGGTCATCGTGAAAACATGTGTCACCAGTGGTCTTCGTGAAAACGTGTGTCACCAGCGGTCATCGTGAAAACGTGTGTCGCCAGCGATCATCGTGAAAACGTGTGTCACCAGCGGTCATCGTGAAAACGTGTGTCGCCAGCGGTCATCGTGAAAACGTGTGTCACCAGCGGTCATCGTGAAAACGTGTGTCACCAGCGGTCATCGTGAAAACGTGTGTCGCCAGCGGTCATCGTGAAAACGTGTGTCGCCAGCGGTCATCGTGAAAACGTGTGTCACCAGCGGTCATCGTGAAAACGTGTGTCACCAGCGGTCATCGTGAAAACGTGTGTCGCCAGCGGTCATCGTGAAAACATGTGTCACCAGTGGTCTTCGTGAAAACGTGTGTCACCAGCGGTCATCGTGAAAACGTGTGTCACCAGCGGAAGCGGTCATAGGTGAAATTTAAAAAAAGGCCTCGTTATTTGAGCGAAGGAGTCTAGAACAATAAGAAGTTCTTTCCCTTTCTATCGCTCACCTCAAGCTCGCTTCTCATTATCCCAGACTTCCCCGGTCATTTTTCATTTAAACTCTTCAAAAAGTTGTGTTGTTGTTGTTGTTGCCGGTTGTAGCCGTCATCGAAGAGCGAGGCCCACGTGATATGTTTCTTTTCGCTTCGTCTTTCGTTGATATAAAAAAGGCCCACGTGATATAAAAAGTTAAGAGTCACCTTTGTTGATCTTTGAACCCGGACACTACTTCGGTAAACAACATCGAGTTGGGCTTTTCTATCAGTCTACCGCTTTCTGAAACGTGCGAAAGTGGAACGTAGACTCGCAGAGAGTAGACATTATAATGAATCGTTGTTGTTGTTGCCGGTAAACGTCTCGCATCGAAGAGAGCCGCTCCCTCCCTCTCTCTCTTATATGAATCGAAGAAGGCCGGCGATAAAAAATTATTATATTGAGAGGAGATTGGAATTGGGCTTTTCTATCAAATGAGAGCACACTCTTGCAACTCGCCGAAGTTCGCGGGATGCTAAGTAAGATTTGAAAACTTAACCCTCATATCCTGAAAATATTCAAGAATGAAAAAAAAAGATATTAAGAGGGAGAGAGAGAAAGTTAGAGAGAGATGAAGATAAAAAAAAAGAGAGCTAGAGATAAGTATATGAGAGAGATCGGATTAAGACACAGCGCAGGTGAAATCTAAACTCATCTCATGAGATAACTAACAATCCGCGATTTTAATCCACTTCGTCTCAATGATATTTGGATCACAGTTTGGCGTAAGGGCGGCGCTTTCCGAGAAGTATTTCTTCTCGATAAACACTTCCGAGGGCTCGCAAAAAGATTTCACAGGCCGAGAGGGCGACCCCAAATCATCTTCCACAGGGGAATTCACTGCCTGAGCACGTTGTTTAGTAGGATAAAAATCATTCCGATTAGCCCTCCGTTTATAACTCCGTTTTTCTCTCGCTGATTCGACTATTTACAACATCTCAAGCTCTCACCACATGTTTAATTTTTTTTGGTCAATCTTCTGTTCTTCTTCGCCAACAAAATCTTTTGCTCGTTTTTGTGATACCTCAGCCCAGACCATCCATAATATGTTGACAACGGACTTCTTGATGTTTAAACCTACGAAAGCGAATATATGACCAGCGTAAGGATCGCTCCGTGAATAAAACTTACCCAATCTCTTCAAAACTCGTGTCTATTTATGATGCTTTTATCATACTCAGTGACTCTAAATGAATAGCGAACTTTAAGCGAAATTCCAATCCTTTAGCAGTGTGTTTCGCTGCTACAAATATGCGTTCTTTGACCGAGTATCATATATTATTTTCTCCCGTAAATCTGAAATCTCCCGTAAAAAACCTCATTACTTACAAGGCCGAAATTGTTCAGGCTGACATATGTGAGTGTGAGAGAGAGAAGAGAGAGAGAGAGAGAGAGAGAGAGAGAGAGAGAGAGAGAGAGAGAGAGAGAGAGAGAGAGAGAGAGAGAGAGGAAAAAGAGGGTTAAACATAAAGTAAAACCCGACATATGCCCTTCAAACTGCAAATACTCTTTACCCGATTCTTCAACCGAAGTATTTTCTTGTTTTTTTTTCTCGTACCTTTCTTTTCTGGCCTCGGAGCTCATTATTCGACTCCCGTGACAAGTCTTGTGGAAAAACAAACCTGAGAAATTAAATTCAACTCATTAAAAGTTAAATTGTTTCATTAAAAGTAATACTTCATTACAGATTACCATAACTTGTTATTTTTCTTATTTTCGCTTTTTGTTTTGTCAACGCAAAGAAAATTTCACTTCCTCTTCGTTCTATTATACATTCGGTTCTTTTTCCCTCATGGGCATAGTCTTGTCTTGCAGACATTGGAATACTAAACAAAAAATTGGCTTCCAAACGCTACGATTTCAAAAATTTTCTTCACAGGTGATCATTTTGAGCATCAGAGACTCCGGTTCGTGAAGAAAAAAATTTTAGATCAAAAAATTATTTTTACATTAAAAAAAAGCTTAGGCTCAGTAAAAGTTTACGCTAACGAGGCCGTACGGCTTAGGCTAACGAGACCGTATCACAAAAAATGCCACTCTGCACTGTCTGGCGTCTTTTATGCCCATGAGTATATAAGAGAGATACATTCCTATCACCTAAAATCAAAGATTCCGGTTTTTAGCAGGATTTGAACATCTGAGGCCGTAACGTCCAAATTTTGATCGATATTTAAATCTAAATTCTGCGTTCTCAACCTAAATTCCCTGAACGGAGTATCAAATGGAATAGTTTGCATAAAGGCGCTCAATGTCCCGTGACATTCATAATCAAGCGTTTTAATTGATGTTGTACTGCAGATTTTTATTTTTGCAAATTAGAGAGACATGGTATTGGATAGCGATAGTAACAGTACACTAAAAGTAAGGACTTCATCTATTAGTAACTAGAACAATAAAAATTTACATTGATGAGTAAAAAAAAGTTATGCACCATTAGTTTCTGACCAATGGCCTCTGTTCTCACGGTAGAGACTGGGAGAGGGGCGGAGCTTACGCTTACGCTCATCTTTAAACCTACAAAAATGGCAAGAGAGAGAGAGAGAGAGAGAGAGAGAGAGAGAGAGAGAGAGAGAGAGAGAGAGAGAGAGAGAGAGAGAGAGAGAGAGAGAGAGTGAGATATGAAGACCAACTGTGAAGACAAGCTTCAATACAAGAAGCTCTCTCACCTCTAAAGAAAACCCCCAATGGCAAACAACAACAACAACCATTAAACCTATTTTTTGATTGGAAAACGCTTGATACAGCGACTAACCCAACACTTTTTCGATGATTCGTCATTTTTCGTGATTTGAATTAGTTCGGCTATTATTGAAGCTGTTATCAAAGGGAATTAGTGATCAAGTTTGTGTTGTTGTTGTTTGCCCATTGGCCCTGTAGAAAGGAGTCCTTTGGGATAGTTTGGTGAGGATCCTTTCGAGTCCGGATAAAGTTTATCCGTCTACACTCGCACCGCAGTCGGCGATCCTCTTCGCGAGACCCATTCGTTAACCGGATAAGGGCAAGAGGCTATTTTACTGGCGCCTTGACTGGCCATTACAAAGTATAGGGGAGTATCGGCTTATGTTTCATTCGGTCGCATGCCCAGGCCAGTCCGGCATCGCCCTTCTTGGACGAACTATACTATCCACTTTTGGTCCGCGACGGGCAAGCCCGCTACCTGCAATGCACTTGTGCAAAGAGACATCCCTCTATCCGCCACCTGAGGACGCGCTCGATGCCGGAGAGGATGAACCAGTTCCTTGCGATGGACTCGTGGGCTGTAGCACCATCGAAGGCGAGTCAAGTTTATCTTCATCCAGAAAACCTGCCTCTTCTCTTTCATATTGATTTTAGATTGACTTTGATTTGCTCAACATATCTCGGTAGAAACAGATATGGTGTTTCAAAAGTGCCATGTACTTTCTCATAATACGAACGAGGAGCTCTGGCAAGTTCAACTGACCCTTCTCTCGAATTTGTTTCAACAGGACGAAATTCGGAGTTCCGGACGACGAGAGGGTTTTTTCTGTGCCAATCTTCAACATATTCCTTCAAATCGGGCGGGAGAGAATCGATAGGGTCCTGGAGCGAATCGACGTTCTCCGACTTCTTTGTATTTTCTGAACTTGGAAAGATAGTTTAACGGGCGGGATTCCAGCACATTTCCCAAGGAGAAAAAATGCTTTCTCCGATTCTTCCCAATTCTCTTTTCCCTGTTTTCCTCTCCTTATTTTTAATTTCTCCCTAGTCTCTCTGTCAGTCCAACTCTCATTATTATAACCTTTTCCCACCTTATTGGCGGTTGCGTTATGAATAATGGAAGATAACTTCAAGTCAGCTGGGGTTCTAATCAAATTTTATTGAGTTTCCTGGCAAGATTTATCAGAAAGTCAAAGAAGTCTTTCGGATAGATTTTTCAAGTTCAAAGATTTCCCCAGTAAATGACTTTCAATTAGATTTGAGCTCAAGATTTCTACTTTCATCAATATACTTATGCTTGATATTCCATCAAGGCTTAGTAGCGATAAAAAGATTCTCCAATCTTCAATCAAAAAACATATGTGCGAATCAATGCGCTGTTCAAAAAGGCTAGTGAAATAAAATTTCTGTTTATATTATTAGCCTTGCATTCTATTCCACTGCACTTCTCGGTATCAAAAAAATCGATGGCTCCTTATTGAATAGTCTTTTTGATCTACACACTTCTTGGCTACTGTGAGATACAATCGATGGCTCCTTATTGAATAGTCTTTTTGATCTACACACTTCTTCGCTACTGTGAGATACAATCGATGGCTCCTTATTGAATAGTCTTTTTGATCTACACACTTCTTCGCTACTGTGAGATACAATCGATGGCTCCTTATTGAATAGTCTTTTTGATCTACACACTTCTTCGCTACTGTGAGATACAATCGATGGCTCCTTATTGAATAGTCTTTTTGATCTACACACTTCTTCGCTACTGTGAGATACAATCGATGGCTCCTTATTGAATAGTCTTTTTGATCTACACACTTCTTCGCTACTGTGAGATACAACCTGATCGCTGATAAAAAGTACCATGGGCACGTAATAAAAATTTTCTTTTTCCCTGCTTTGTGTATTTTTTAGTAAGAAAGAGAAAAAAATCTGTGAAAAAAATCTCTAGTTCACAATCTAAGTCAAAAAGTCTACAACTGAAACGTGATAGAAAGCGATCCCGATTGAACTTCAACAAACTTAGAAATTTCTCAGGGTACTCTTACATCTATGGGCTCTAGGATAGTAGGGCTTTGAGAGCAATTCACTACATGTAATAATCTATGATCCTTTAAATATATGACTACCATCTTGGAGTTCGGGCACAGGGGTGAGGGCCCCTCCAAATATAGCCAAAATGTTCACTCAATGATCCACAACGAGATTGAAACAAAGTGATTGCAGTTCCCGCCTGAGATATCGAAAATGTTTTGGAACCCTGGGCAGATCGTTCCTTAGAATGAGAGAAGGTCTTTCAGTCAAATGCTTTCCATTTTTCGATATGTAAAGTTCACTCCCGCCACCATCCTTTCGGATCGACAGACAGTGGATAAAGTACCCTCTCCGCTGATCTCTGCACTCCAAGATCTAAGCTAAATTATTGAACTAATGTCGGTGACTTTCGCGTGTCGGTACTTTCGCTTCTTACATTAGAAACTTTCTCTCGATTCAAGCCTCGTCTCGAGCGAGAACTCTCAATTCAAGCCTCGTCTCGAGCGAGAACCAGTAAACTGAATATAATTATCCTTTTCAATCGTTCCTAAAGCAATATTCAATAAATATTCTCCTATGACTGAATTGCTTGTTTAACCAACAACACCAAAAACATTATTCAACAATACCACAGCACAAAAGTTGATATTACCGTTCTGGAAGATGGAATCCTCCTCGCTGTGCTTGGTGTAGACCAAGAACGTGGCACACATTTTCAAACGCTTATTACAGTCTCGTCCGAAAGAATCGCGCTTCACGGTAGAATAATCCACTTCTCTTACTACATTGTCATTCAGTAGTAACCAGCCGGTCGCTAAATTGAAGAAGAAAAACTGATGGAAGAGGTAGAATGAGAAGGAAGAAAGAGAAAGAAAGATATACAAAATTATTGAGAACAGCGAAGAGAAGCATCTATCAGAGAAGCAAACAAACTTACAAGAAGAAAACGAGCGTGCGTAGAGGCGGTAATGGCCGCCGTCTGTGTAGTCTCCAGTGTGAACTGCGACGGCGTACAAACTAAAGTATCTTCATCTGCATCTATTCAAGACAATGTCCAGGCAATTTTACCAGCATGGCCTTATTCACGAGGCCCATTACTATAAATCATATTATTTCTGAAAGCAGGTTGTGAGATTAGTTGGTCCAAATATCTAGTCCCTAGATAGTTGCTTACGCTTAATAAGAAACCTAGTTGTTTTCGTGGTGCTTCTAACGATCTGCGATTTTTCGGACTTACTCTAAATAAGCCACGTGGCGGCTCAACATTCAATCGTCTACAAAGCAGTCGACGAGTTCACAGACAATGGCAACTCTTTTGAACGCCCTACGAGAGTTCCTCTCGCCCATATTGATAGATATTAACATTTGAGAAAAGACAGTCGGAAGCAGGGGTTGAATAGTTACCGGATCGGTCCTGTCGGCGGATACATGTACACGCACTATTGACAAAAAACTCCATCTCTTTTCTTACCCTTTTCCTTCATCCCCTCTTCTTTTTTCCTCCAAACTTTGAGCGGTGGATACATGTAAACCCAGATTGGGCTGCTCCATTTAACCCCTGGTCGGAAGCGGTTTTTAAAAAGCACTCAAGATCCTTTCAAGCTGAACAAATCGTCGTGGTATTTTTTTGGCATCACCCCGCTCTTCCCTCTTCAACATATAATTGATTGGAATGCCAAAGCCACCCAACTCCGTCAATCATGTAGGCTAAGAGGATGACCTCACAATCATGGCTTCTCACCACGACTCGAGTTTAGTACAACAAAACACAAGGGTCTAGTACAACATCACACTTCGAACTGATGAATACTTTTGAATGCAACGCTCAAAACTATGTACATAATGCGTACATGCGACGTCCAACAAGCTTTTCTGGGTGTTTGCATCGATCAGAAAAGCAGCCAACAAAAGCACTTCATGCTCTGTGGCGAAAACGCTCGATTCTTATGTGATGATTTAAAGCGGCATCTTGAGTTTTCAGCCCGGTCATCGCTATGTCTACTTCATTGCAGTCTATCCACGTAGTTTTTCAATCTAAGATTTGAATGTACTCCTCGGGTCTTTGCACTGGACTTCAATATTGGGTAATGGACTGAATAAGCGATCTCATCACGTGCCCGCACCATCTCAATCTTGATTCTCGGGGCCTGTCGGTTTTAGGAGAAATGTCTGGACAAAGGTTTCTTTAACATATTGTTGAGACGAATGAGTCCAAACACTCTCTCAAAATCTTCATATTGATAACATGCATCTCACTCTGCATGGAGCTCATTAGAGGCCGTTCAACGCGATTGATGTGACAACTTAGCGCTTAATCTTTTCTTCGGTCAATTAGCCATTCGCTTGTCGCATAGAACACCGATCGACTCCCTCCATTTCAGCCAAGAATATTGAATCTCGCGTCAACTGTTGGATCTACTTCTGAGGTCATGTAGGTTCTTGGGTACTTTAAACCATCCATTTACCGGAGTTTGGTGCTTCAACTTTGATGAAATTTGACTTACTGTCTCAACTCCAACCACTCGGCCTTCTGCAGGTTTAGCTGTATATCATACCCAGTGAAACGGTCATTTTCATTGCCTTGGTACTACTTCAAGTTTTCGCATGTGTTGGAACATAAATAAAGTCGCCAGCATACAGGAGAAACCTTGGGGGACTGCCTCCTAGATATCAGGTGATCGTATCGATTATGAAAATGTAGGTCAGAGGCGAAAGTGCGGAACCTTTTCCTATGCAGCTATGCAAAGTTCCTGTGCAGCAATATCAAATGACTTTGGAACCAGATGAAATTCTTACGACACTTTTTGAATCAGCATTTTTCTTTGCAACCATCGGATTTGTTCTTCTGGGACTAGGTGGTATCGGACATACAACCGTATTAACTCATGAGGCACACCGTAGTAATGTTTTCCAATGTTTTTAGTCAAGGAAATACAATTGACCAAATTCGCTTTTTGGCTATTCCTTTGAATATAGTCAGTCGGAGGGGCGTTTATGAAATTCTTCAAAAATGTTATTCAAAAATGTCTTCTAAACGTTGTTCTTCAAAAACTAACTCATATCGAACTTTATCTCCTCTCTTAACTTCATCGATTGTTTTAGCTAAATCGTTGAACGTCATTTCCATATCTGAAACACAAAAAACTGTTACGCAGTAGAATGACAAAAAGAAAAACCACAACATGGTACTCAAATGGAGCTCACATCTCTTTAGATGGAAAATAATGAGTGTTAATTGGAAATCTTATTCTGTGAAGGTAACAAGCAAGGTTATTCTCTGACCTAAACAGCGGGTAAAAAAATTTTTCTTTGGGAAGCAGCATTTAGATTAATAACATGTTCTCAATAGTATGATCTCAGGTGAATTCACCGGCTTATTTTGTACGATTAGTGCCGTCCCACACACTGTGTTTCTACTCATCTGCCGAGCTTCTCTAGTACCCTCGCATTTCTGATAGAGCGAGAGATCGCTGACCTGTCTTGTACTTTTTGAAACAATCCCGCATACTGCTGAGTGTTTCGATGCAATCAGCAAGTTTCTCCTCAGAGACCGGAAAGTCCGGATGGGACGGCGAAGCTTCAGGACTGACCTCAGCCAGCTTGTTCGGGCTACAAACTTCGCAATCATAGCTTTCTTGCTTAGGATTCCCATTAAACACATAATTATGCATAATAAGAAAAATTTCAGATTCTATCACATCCAATACTTTGTTTTTGTGGATATTATAGCATGCATTGAAGAACATTCGCGGAAGAACTTTCTAAACAAGAAAAGAAGTTTTCAATTAGGACTGAAAATAAAATGACTGATTCTTGTCTACCGCAAATGAATCTAAACTACTAATGAGAGGGAACAGCACTTATATGAAACATACAGCGAGAACGTGCGGTGAAAAAGAGAGAGTAACCGTTATAAGAAAATAGAGTAACCGTTATTAAAAAAAAACTTCATTACCATCCGGAATGTGAACTACTAGCGGAATGTGAACTACAGAAACCCATTGGCAATGAAAAATCAGTGAATACAGAAGCATATAGAGTTTTTTTTCTGCAACAAATTAAATAAACATGGGAAAAAGCTAATTTGTGGGACAAGAGCGAGTCTAGCAGTGTTTCTCGAACCCACAGGGGTAAAACCTATGTGCTATCCAAGACAGCTACTGATAAAACTGCTGAGTGTCTGCATCCTCTCATTTATGTCTCGCGCTCTCTCAAAAGCCTGTCGTTCTCTCATCCTTAGTCATCTTGATATACACACTTTTTCTGCGGGGGAGTAGAAACAACCTTGAACCCAGCCTTTATCAGCAGCAAGCACGCAACTATTATCCTTACTGTGACAAATAAGAAAGCGACCAGGTGTTCTTGGACAACGATACTCACAACATAGTCTTCTAAGGTACTGTGCACTTTTCTTATTTTCTTACGTAACTCACTGGCGGAAAATAAATTTTGACGCACCAGTCTTTCAGCAAAATCAGTGCACTCTCCAAAACATTGTCCATTGATGAATTTTGTTCACCTTCCGTTTGGAAATGATCAAAGCTGCAAAAAATAGCTTCTCGATATATTGCTTAAAACTTCAAACTGAGCTAGGAAACACTTGAATTAGCCCTAACTTCTGGAGATACACCCACTAATTTTTGGCCACTATCATCATAGGTTACAAGCAACTTTTTTAAATGTGCAAACGGTGGCTCATCTCGGCGAAGGCCCTGAAATAATGAGGAGTAAGCTGTATATGAAGAACAAAGAAGGTTGAAAGTATGAAACACACAAGAGGTCGCGAGGAAGGAAGAGATTGGGCGTTATGAAGAAACTCGTTCGCTTCTCATTATTCTTAGCTTTCCTCTCTCACAAGTGCAAATGACCTATGCACATCACTTAGCTCCATAGGTAAACTGCCAACAGGCAAAATAAATTTCGAGGGCGACCGACCTACCGACCCTCTCACTCAGAATGAATGAATCACACTTTTCACTATAGAGCGTTTCATTTGCCATAATTCAGCCTCAACCTGTTTCGTAGAGTTGAAAGTGACACTTTTAGCCCACTTTAGTGATCGACCTATTGAAAAATCAAGACATATTTTACCTATGCTTAGCTCTCTACTCTCTACTCACAAAATTTATGCTTTATTCCTCGTCTTGCATACATTTGGAAATAATAAAGGTGAAACCAACATAATCAACAATACTTTCACTTTTCTGATCGATATCTCCTTGAATATCTTCATAAAATAAAGCTGTTCTTTCGAAGACTTCAATTTTTAAAAAAAATTTACATGTATATCTTAAAAATTTAGTTTCCTTTAAAGTCTAATTTTCTTTGATTTATCCGAAAAGGAAGGATTCGGCGTATTATTTCTACAGTATCCTACAGTATCTCTTTCTCTGTTAATGTACGTGAGATCGTATCCTCAAAAGCTCTGACAAATTCTCGATGATATTTGAATCACTTATAGTAAACAGCAGAATAAGATAAGTAAGAACACAACAGAAACTTAGTTCTTTTGGTTTGGGGCAGCCTTCCGAGGATAAGACCAAACTTTAAAATTCATCGCACACTACCAACCAGGGATAGATATTATGTGTCGGTCCAAATGGGTGTATGTACGTATCCGCCACTCAACCCGGAAAACAAATTGAACTCGAGATTTTCCTCTCGGTGATAGTCGTTGCTATCTCTTCTGCTCCAGCATCCAGTAACATTCTTTTTAGTAACATTTTTTCGACCTATCGAGAAATCAAGACATTTTACCTATGCATGTACGTATCCGCCGCATATGAGTGACAGGTGCTACCAACATGCCGCACTTGTACCAGAGTCTGCTACCAACATGCCGCACTTGTACCAGAGTCTGCTACCAACATGCCGCACTTGTACCAGAGTCCTTTTTTATGTGATCCAAAGATGAATAAATTAAGCGTACCTCTGTATTGCTTGGTCGATGCTCGCACGGTCGAGAAGAGCCTCCCAGCTTTGCCATCTCGACATCTCAACCTCTTCTGATCCAGTTTCGACAGAGTATCTGTCCATGAATCTAAAAATCTATATTAACAATTAACATTAACACACAACAATCAACTCAACTCTAAAATCCTCGTCTTTTTGTGAGAATGAAACGTATCTCTTCACTCAAAATGAACCCATGATCTACGCTAATTCTATTTCATCAAGCTTTTTTTTACTAGGTGCAGGTTTGATTTGAGACAAAGTCCTAACCTGAAAAAAATCAGTTCCTGCAAAAATTTTCACTGCTAGTGTGTGTAGCAGCGAAGCAAGACGAAAGGAGGTCAAGAACCATTATTAAGCGCAAGCAGTGCAAACTCTTCCTGATCTCTCGGTTATAAGAAATGTATTCGCTCAGAGTGGTTTTGAACGAAGTAACCCATATCATTTACTATCAGTATGTCAAAATAGCCATATTGTACCCGAATCCGAAAAGCATTACCATTTTGTGAGGAAGGAACTTCAAATAGGCAAAAAAAACTTAGTTTATGAAAAACTGTGGTAGGTCAAACACAAGTCTCGAGTTGAGGTACCCTACGAGACGGAAATATGCTAGTGTGTTACAGAAAATGAAGAAAAGTCGTTTTTCACTAAGTTCTTCAGATAGCATTCTGTTTTTTGCAAAAATGTTATTCCCAAAGCAGCTAAAAGAAATATCAAGCTAACAACACTCGAGATTCTCAACTTGCTGACTATTTATTGAAACCCTAACTCACCAACCAAAATCGAACTCGGGTACATGCCTTCTATCTGTGGCCTTATTATCTTCTCACAATCTATAATCTTTTCACTCTCTCAATCGCCTTCTCATCATCATGAAGCAACGTCCATATTGGCGGTTGAATTTTTAAAGTTGACTTGGGCAAGACTCCCATAAACAGATTGATACACCTCTAGAAGACTGTTTATCATCTCGCCTTCGATGATACTACAGCCCACATCTTCACACCATCGCAAGGGACCGATCTCTTGCCCTTCTCCAGTTAACGAATGGATCTCGCGAAGAGGATCGACGACTTCGGTACGAGTGTAGACGGAGAAAAATTCTCCTTACTCAAAAGGATCCTCACAAACCTATCCCAAAGTACTTCCCTCGACAGAACTTATGGGCAAACAACAACAACAACACTGTTGTTCATAACCGAACTTAAACTAAAACCTATAAACCTCATTGCTACTGATAAAAATACTCTTTTCTTAAATCCACTTAATCGCTGTACATCTTAAAAGCATGCCTTGAGCGAGATGTTAAAATAAAATGGTACTGACAGCTGCTCCGGAAAGTCGAATCGCTTGTAAACTTTAACGTTAGTGCCGGGTAAACGCCTGTCAATTGAGAAGAATAGCACTGGCGGAAGATTCTCCAGCCAAATCTGCACAGATAATCATTCTTAAATAGACTAACTCGAAACACACTGGCAACAGTGGCCATTCGTGACTCTACAGCCTTAAGAGCCTGTTACGCATGGAGCCGGATCATCCAGTCCAGAATCGAGCGCGACCTCAGGTGGCGGATAGAGGGACCCTACGAAGAATTCGTGCTGGGAGGTAGCGGGAGAAATCCCGCCGCGGACCAAAACTGGGTAGTATAGCTCGTCAAAGGAGGGCGATGCCGGACCGGCCTGGGCATGCCACCGGACAAAACATCAGCCGACACTCCGCTATACTTTTCAAAGGCGAGTCGAGGCGCCAGTAAAATAACCTCTTGCCCTTCTCCGGTTAACGAATGGGTCTCGACAAGAGGATCGCCGACTGCGGTGCGAGTGTAGACGTAGAAAATCTCTCCGGACTCAAAAGGATCCTCACCACCAACCTATCCCAAATGGACTCCCCTCGACAGGACCTATGGGCAAGAAAACAAACAAAACATAAAAAGACTAAATATTCTTTTTCACCTGATCCAGTTTCGTTTCAGAGCAGAAACAATTCACTGAAAGTGATAGTTACTTCTCATACACTCCCTATCATAATGTTTGAAGGAATACTAGCGATTTCAATCTGTAGTTTCTGTTACGTATTCAACATCGTAAATAAACTACCGTGTCGGAATTTGGCGCATTGGAGCTCAAAAATAATTTTTATTCTCGATATTGCGTTTTTGCAACGTATCATAATTATAGAGTCACCTTTTAATCCAGTCAACAATCAGTTATCAAGTCGAACAAGCAAACAAACATTAGAGGGGGTTAGTTGCCAGACGACCTAATTACATCGAACACACGGTTGGGCATGGAAGCAACGAGGTTGTGGATAGCGACAATATTCAGATTCTGCCAGGATGTGAGAATTGCGTTTCTGAGCTCGTCAACTGTCTCATTTTGTTTGCCGTTGGCATAAAAATGAAGAACGAGAATGGCCGCACGCGAAGAAGATCGCCTACAAGCGGCGCGTGTGTGGACGAGGAAACTCGGACCCAAAGGATCTTCAAACAAACTATCCCGAGAGGAAAAACCCTTCAAAAAGGGCCTACACGAGCATTGCTCGTACGCAGTCACAACCCACTCTCTTTGTTTTTTTCATTAGAGGATCACGCGTTACCAGCCTCCCTGGTCCGAACTCTCTTACTTGGAGCTGGTAAAGGTCCGCCAAGATGGCCGTGTCCCGTTTACTCTAAAAGTGCTGCATCAAACAGTATAAGATGTGGTAGATGCTCCTCATGGGTACACCTTAAGTGCTCGAATCTGTCATCGTTCAATGAATGGTCCTCGAATTGGAGATGTCTCGATTGTAGTATAACACCTGTCACGAGAACTAAGCCCACTAAGCCCTCAGAGAACCTAAAAATCCTTCAATAAAACGCGAATGGTTTAAGGGCTAAAGCGTCAGAACTAGAGGGCCTCCTACACGAACTGAACATTCACATAGCTCTCATTCAAGAGACCAAGATGGAAGAAGACGCTAGAGTTACTATCCCCGGCTACACCATGCTCAGAAAAGATCTTAACAATTCTGGCGGTGATTTAGCCATACTAATAAGGGAAGACATAACCCTTCCCAGAGTCCCGCCAACAGAAGGTCTGACAAGACTATTTAACCCCTGTGGTAGGGTCTGTTTCTCATATCAGAGAAGCGGGTAACAATGTGCTACTGGTGTAATTGAACACGAAAAAGGCCGATCGATAGTTGATTGACCTGTTTGAAGCCACCGCGTTGTGTATCCAGCTGCGTGAATTTGCCTTCGAGCGCCTCAAAAAAGTTCCGTTGGAGGGCCGAGATCAGTATAAAGGAAAATTCTTCGATACTTCCTTCAGGATCCGGTTGCCGCTGGGAGGGTTCTTCAAGTATTCAAACACATTTAGAAACGATCAAATGGAATTAAAAATGATAAGATCTAGCAACTTTTCTCTTTTAAATTTTCCCCATCTCACCGTCGAGCCCGGATTTTATCTCTCACCAAAATAGACGCCTGAGATTCTCCTCACTTCCCACGATTCAAACCGGTTCATCATTAACAAAAAAATGCATTTAACTTGAACTCGGACAAACATGACCCCCTCCCGAAACTCCCCTCATTCTCAATTGAAACCAAAATACGAAAAACAGCAGAAAGTTCGCCTATTCTAGTCTATTCATCTTCTATCTTATAAAATGTTTCACTAAATCAAAAAGAGCTCTAGAAGATTTCAGCGTTCAGATATGCCAAAGGAAATTAGTGCCAGGCTCTCCTGAAATTCGTGCCAGGCTGTGCCACCCAACTATGTTTTCTGTGAACATGTCAAAAAAGGTATCTGTGATTGTTAAAAGTTTTTTGACGCCCGCTCTTCAGCAGGTAATCTGGAATAATGAGAAGCGAGCTAGAGAAGGGCAAGGAACGGAGAGCTAGACTCCCCAGTCAAAAACCCGTCGTTTTTTGTTGAATATTTCATTAGTGTTGAGGCATTTAAAACATGACTGACCCAAGAGCTTCACGACTTTGAAGTAGAACAACAATTTTAAAAAGGACTCTTCCTTAGCCTTCTTTGCCGCCACACTTTCCTCTTCTGCTTTCTCTGTCGATTCTGTCGTCTTTTCTATTTCGGCCTTCTTTGACATCTCTGCTATATCTTCTGTTCCGGCCATCTTTGACATCTCTCCTTTCTGTTCTGACTCGGCCTCCTTTGACATTTCTTCTTTCTCTTCTGAATCGACTTCCTTTGACATCTCTGCTATCTCTTTTGACTCAGCCCTCTTGGACATCTCTGCTTTCTCTTCTGAATCGGCTTCCTTTGACATCTCTGCATTCTGTTCTGACTCCGCTTCCTTTGACATCTCTGCTTTCTCTTCTGAATCGACTTCCTTTGACATCTCTGCTATCTCTTTTGACTCAGCCCTCTTGGACATCTCTGCTTTGTCTTCTGATTCGGCCATCTTTGACATCTCTGCGTTCTGTTCTGACTCGGCCTCCTTTGACATTTCTTCTTTCTCTTCTGAATCGGCTTCCTTTGACATCTCTGCATTCTGTTCTGACTCCGCTTCCTTTGACATCTCTGCTTTCTCTTCTGACTCGGCCTGCTTTGACATCTCTGCTATCTGTTTTGACTCCGCCTGCTTTGACATCTCTGCTATCTCTTTTGACTCAAGCCTCTTGGACCTCTTTGCTGTCTCCTCTGTCTCGGCTTCCTTTGACATCTCTGCCTCCTCTTCTGCCTCAGTCTCCTTTGACATTTCTTCTTTTTCTAGCTTCTCTTCTACCAAAACTCCGTATTTGTCTCCATCAGCTTTAGAAATGTCATCGAGTGAAATTTCCATCGCAGGCAACTGAAGAAGAGATACAAATTTTTAGCAAAAGCAGTAGATCGATTCTGTCACTAATTGCCAAACAAATCTACAAGGTGACCATAAATTACATGGACAAATTTTTAACGCGCTCTATTGCGCGACACAGTTGACCGATCTTTGTTTTCATTTTTCCATGATAATGCTCTGAGACTGGTTGTTTCTTGTTCCAAGTTTCATGACTCTAGCTTTATTTGTACAGTTATGGTGAAATCAAGTCCTCTTCGTGCTGCGATTATTGCACTGCACAACTCCGGTCACACGAGAGCGGACATCGCGCGACGACTCAATGCTCCAAGATCAACTGTTTACGTCACCATTGATCGTCTTCTGGAGACAGCCGATGGCAAGGACCGTGCAGGAAGAGGTCGTCCACCGACATCCGACACGCCCCAGATTAGGAGCATTCTCCGAAAACGCATCGCACGCAATCCTCGACAATCCATGAGGAAGCTCGCCTCGTCGGTCGGTATCTCCCCTGAATCAACGCGACTGATAATCAAACACCGTCTCGGGATGAACCCCTACAGGAAGCAGAAATGACATGGATTGGATGCTCGACAGAAGCTTCTTCGACATCAACGGTGCAATGATCTGTTGCAACGATGTGCGCGGGCCGAGCATTTCCGTACGCTATGGACTGATAAAAAATATTCACCATTGAGATTTCGGTGAATTCTCAAAACGACAGAATACTTGCTCACGATCGTAATGGAGCAGCTGAGCATGGAATCACAGTCGGAAGAAGCAGCCACCCCAAATACCTCATGGTTTGGGGAGGTGTTTGCGCAACGGGCAAAACGCCGTTGGTTTTCGTCGACCCTGGTGTGAAGATGGATGCCAACTTCTACGTAAAGAAGATCCTCGAAGACTTGGTAGAGCCCTGGAGTAGGACACACTATAATGGAGCTGATTGGACCTTTCAACAGGACTCGGCACCTGCCCACAAGTCCAAAATCACACAAGAGTGGTTGCGCACACGCACCCCAAACTTCATAAGCACTTCCGAATGGCCATCGAATTCCCCCGACCTGAACCCGCACGACTTCAGCGTCTGTGGCGTCATGCAGGCAAAGTTTGGAACTATCCACCACCACACTCTCGATTCTCTGCGTGCCGCCCTTCTGAGGGCATGGGACGAACTCGACAACGACTACCTGCGGTCACTGGCATGTAGATACGAGCGTCGTCTCAAGGCATGCGTTCGCGCTAGAGGCGGCCATATCGAACATGATTGTGCATAACTGTTGGTTATGTTTTGTGATAAAGTATGTTATGATACCAAGATATGAATTTCGTTTTGAAAGGAAATACAGACATTTACATTTTTCCAGGTAATTTGAAGTCACCCTGTATATGTCTTTTCTATAGTCATAGTTTATCTGAAGCTAACTCAACTAATGTAAACTAATCCATTGTTATCGTATCGACCACACGAACTCCTTAGATTGAGGGTTTTTATGGTCAAGGGTCACAGTCTGCTGCTGGCCAACTGCTTCGAATATCAGATAATCTCTGCTTTCATTTTGAAGAATGAACTTAACAGGAACCTCTTCATTCCCGATCACGGCGCTACCGAAGCTTTTTCAGTTCTCTTGGGAAACGGGAGGGTCATGTTAAGTTCATTCTATTCGTATAGGAAAATTCAAATTTTAGCGGGCCTATGTGCCCTTTCGGAAGTATACTATAAAACTGCTGCTCTGGCTTACCTTGCTTTCCACTTTTCCCCAGTTAGTTGTCGCAGTTTCCAACATTGCCAGAACATGTCTCATTTGCTTTTCTACATCCTGCCGAGCAGAGGAATATGAGAACCACAGAAACCATGTAGAAAATAAACGGTGATTGATAGAGAGAGAGAGAGAGAGAGAGAGAGAGAGAGAGAGAGAGAGAGAGAGAGAAAGAGAGAGAGAGAACGATATAGAAAACGAACACTTGATAAAAGTTTTCTAATTGAACGAGAGAAATAGAAAGACAGAGAAACAGATAGAGAGAAAAAAGTTGACGTTCGTCGAAAGCCTCTCACTTGTTCCGTGTCTCTGATTTGTCCTCCATATTTGTCAGCTAAGGCGACGACGGCCGATAGTGGGTTCACCGAATTCATTCTCCTCGCTTGCATCAACGCGAACATATTTCTCATTTCCTCGCGAAAGCGGCAGCAGAGCTCGAAATCGATCTGCAATGATCAGAAGCTTCATACTGCTTCCGAAGAGGACGCAGAGGCTCACAAAAAGCAGGGAACACCCAGGACAGTGACCCGAAAACGACAGGAAAATGGTTTTATGAGGGTTTTAAAGTGCCTTGTAAAAGGAAACAAAACTCTCCTGAGTTAAAAAGGAGGTCCAACCTCAGATTGTGACCATTTAACTCAAACTATGAAAGTAATTAACCTTTGGCAATATAAAATAACTCTATCGCTCTGTTTCGCGCACTGCGGGTTAATTTGATTTGCTGTTCTAGGCGATCTTGGAAAAAGCTGGAGATAAGGGATATGTCTGTATGGTTTTTTTCATCGGTCACCTAGACTTATTTGGAGCGTGTAAGTTTCTTTCAATTATTTGCTTGATCTACGGCGCTTCTACTGCGGGTTGCAGAAAAACAATAAATTTTTCTGCTCTTTTTACTTTGGATAATCTCAACTTTCCCGCAACGGAAAACGACTGCAAGTAATTGTGAGCCAATCATAGGTATAACATGTCTTAATTTTTATGTAGTTCAATGGCTAAAATAGGTTAAAAGTTCCACTATCAACTTTACAAAAACGGTCGATGCTGAGTTATGGCTAATGCAAAGTTCTATTCATGCTTTAGCTGTGAATACTCTGATACATTCATTTCGAGTGAGAAGGAGGGGCGGTCACCCTATATTATTTTTTTGCCAGTTGGCAGTTAACTTATGGAGCCAATCGATATTACTCTGTCTTCTTCAGTTGCGTCCTTGTAGAGCGATCCTTTTGGATGTGTGAAAAGGAGTTGGCGGAACCTTGGGAGGTGGAAAAGAATCTGTGCAATGACGGAGAACCAAGACGTTGTGTCCCACTTCTTAATTCCAACCTTAATATCACTCTCTTTAATTACTTCAATAGCTTTTTCGATACGAAAGGACAGTCTTTGGTCAGTTTTTCACCATCGGATTTTATAAATATAAACTTAGAAATCAAGAAGATTATTAATGTTGCTATAAACGTGATCAGAAGTGGAAAAAAGGCTGAAGACGGAAGGAAAACAATTTTTGAGAAAGAGCGGATATCGTTGGATTACCAGGTTGCTACTCTAATGCAGTGTTTTTATTTGCAAAAGTTTTTCTTCTTCGATTTGCGTGAACGTCTTGTTCTAACCTAAAATTTGTACAATATTTTGTACTCTCGCGCCGCAAGAAAAGAAGGACATCGCTGCTCATGTCTCTTACGTTATATTTCTCTCACTAATTGTAGAAATTTTAGGTTAGAACAAGACGTTCACGCAATTCGAAAAAAACGGAATGTCGTTATGTTTTATTATGTTTTCACAAATAAAAACACTGCATTATTTGCACTGTCAATGTCCAATTAAAACAGCATGCATGAGTGTTCTCTATTTGTATGGCATTCTCTGTTTCGCATCGCAAGTTTTCGGTTTTTCTCGAAAGTCGGCGTTTCAGACATCTATCCTTCTCTTGACCTACAACCTTTTTTCACGGGAAGTAAAAAACCGTTTAACCACTATTTATCGGCAAAATTTCTAACTATACTTGTTTAAGAATGACGGGAAGAAAATAGAAATTGAGCAAATAACACACATGATTGGATTCACTTCTTTCCGGAGCTTTGGCTTCTGAGATTTGAGGTTTCGGTAATGCCTCGCGCAGCGAAAGATTTTGGGGCCTGCAGTTTAAGGTAATTTAACTATTCAAAAAAACTTTATTGATCTGCAAATTACAGGTCATAAACTCGAAAGCAACCGCTTAACCGGGTGGCCATAGCAAAGATGAACACCTTTTTCAAGGTCCGCATTCGAAAAGTAAACTATGGTGCGAATTTCATGCAGAGCGTTGCAGGGTGTTTTATAACACACACTGCGGGTAAAATCTATGCTTTATACAAAAAAAGGCTAGTGATACCGTTTCGTATGCGTTCGTTATTTTTTACACCAGTCTTCGGTTTTTCTTCCGGGTTTGCTGCTCGCTTGTAAGGATTCTTTTTGATCTACACGCGTGAGTTTTTAGTAAAGGCCTGATGTTGTTGTTGTTGTTGCCGGTTTTAGCCGTCATCGAAAAGCGAGGCCCACGTGATATGTTTCTTTTCGTTTCGTCTTTCGTTGTGTTTAAATCGTCAAGTTTTAAATAGACATCTTCAAGAAGTTTGCCACTTCTCGTGGTTTCTCCCATAAGTCGGTGAGTGAGAGTGTCGTGGGGTCGTCAATGCAGTGTGCGACGTCATGAGGTGTGGATGAGCAGGTTGGTCAGACGTCTGGGATGGACTCGTCGATACGCTACACCGATTCACATACGAGTTTGTGAATCTGCTGAATCCGGATCGAAGCTGGTAGAGCGTACATCTTTTGCTGCGGGTAAGGTCCTTCTTTTTCACGTTGATGTCGGACGGGGATCTACCTCTTAGGATGACGGCGCCTTTCATTGATTGGAGTTCGATGGAGACCATCAGTGTGTGTATGGCGTTGGTGACGAGTTTCCCGTTGAGAGGGTCTGTTGCTATGCTGAGTAATTCCAGATGAGTGTCCGTTGAATGCTGAGTGATTCCAGATGAGTGTCCGTTGAAGAGGGGATGACACTGTAGTTGAGCGAGTGACCGATGCCGGTGATGAGGCCGCCTCCGCTGTTTGTGCCGCGATCTCTTCTAAGCAGTGTGTATCCGAGGAACGATGATGTTTTAGAGCGATCGGTTAGCTTGATTTCCTGTAGCGAAATAGGTCGAGGCGTGTGACGAGGTCAAGGATCTCCGAAGTTTTACCGCTTAGGCCGTTGCAGTTGTATTGCAGGAGTCTTAGGCTCTTGTTGCCTCTAGTATGAGCGTTGATCGGAGGTAACGAGATGAAGGCGGTGACATGGATGTAGAAGGAGTGATTTTAGTGGTGCAGGATGGGCACTGATAGCTGGACTGGATGTAATTCTTGATAGAGGGAAGGCCACTGCAATACGACTTTTCGTGTACCCATTCTGAGCAGAATGAGCATTGTACGCAGTTGGTGTTGGCCTTCTTCCCGCATGTGGCTCCAGTAAGTGGTTGGTCCAGGATTGCTTTCGATGTCCCCGGCTTGAAGAAGTAGGAGTTGAGACAGACCATCCGGGTCGGGCTGTCTCACTGTAGAAAGAATTCAGCGAGATGGGTAGCTCCAAGTGGAGCTGTTCTTCGGAGCGAGCTGCATCCGTAGAAGTGAGGTTATGTATTTTGCAGTCTGGAGACTGTCGTGCTGCACTGCGTGAAGGCGGACAACGTTGTAGCACTGTAAAGGCCTGTTGCTAAGTCCCTCAACAACATACTATTCTAGATGTTCCTTCCAACTGTGCATGAATTCGAAAAGACAGAGGGTTGAGTATTTTAAACAGTTAGTTATTTTCCATAAACGTATAAACATTCGAACTGATAACGAATGAGATATGGTATCACGGGATAGAATGAGTAGGAATTTACCACTAACGCTTTTAATCTGTTTCTGAAGACTTCGTGAAGTTCAAAATAAAACTGCTTTTTGCTCAAAAATAAAAATTTTTCTATGTGGATAGTAGTCGCCCTTCTCGCTCTTCATTTTTTTTGCTCAAAATATTGGAATCCGACCCCTAGCAGGAATAGAACCCTCCAAGGCTGTACGTCCAAACCATGATCGACTTTTCGCATCTACGCCTACCATCTTCTTCTACCAAAAAATCAAGATTTGTGAGCAGGAGGCTGTTCAGGTCCTATGAAATTCAGGATGGAGCGTTTAAATAGAATTCAATTCAATTTAAACTTGCAATCCAATTTAAACAACAAAACAAAGCACGGAGACCCCCAATTTTTCAAAAGTTTGCGCCATGTAGTAAAACAAAATTTTAAATACTCGAAGTTGTACGGTTTTTTCTAGAGTATTTGGGCACTTTTGCACTTTAGGGACCCCCCTACCAGAGGTTCAATGGGTCATACGTCTGACTTTCAAGAGAACGCACTTGCATAGATAAGGTGCTATAGAACCAATTTTATTCGCTTCAATTCTCGATATTGAACTCACTAGCATATATAGGGTGCTATGTATAGAACCAATTTTATTCTCTTCAATTCTCGATACTGATATTGAGCCATTGAAATCATCTGACCCATTGAACCTATGGTAGGGGGGGTCCCTAAAGTGCAAAAGTTCCAGTATTTGAAAAGATGAGAATTATTCAGATTGCAGAAATTTAGGTATTTCTCAGCAGTGAGAGAAAAAATGAATCCGGGAAGAAAATGTACAAACATGATAATCATCTTCATCATTTTTTTTCTCTTGAAATTCATCATAAAGGACTTTTGTTCTACATCTCAGACTGTAGCTATGAAAGCATTTCCAATCTTTCAATAAAAAAAAATTTCTTCTCAGTTTTTTTTAGTTTAAAAAAAACTCAAGTTTTCATAACAACAGTGATATTAAGATTGAATAAAGTTGTCTCTAACATTTGAATTTCTTCCTGAAACCGACGTTCTTCGCAGAAAGCTTTTTCGAAATCGCTCTTCGATATTTTATTTTGTAGAGCAGGCATCTAAAAATCACAATGGACTTACTTAACCAGTTTTAAAACAGTTAGTACGGCTTAGGCTAACGAGACCGCATAAAAAAGTTCTCATATTCAGCCGAAAGAGCCATCTGAAAGCCGAACGAAAGAGATCTGGGGCCGTATTCAGAGACAAAATTCATACTAAAATGAATGGTAAACTTCATACTAAGTTTTAGTTTCGCCAAAATGGAATCCAGAGAGTAGACTTTAGGGTAAACTTTATACTAAAGTTTAGTAAGAAAGCTGAGACGCTCTCACCCGTCTTGTCTCTGAATACAGAACTGAGTTGAACTTAGGTCTAAAAAATACTAGGGTAAAATTTACCCCTGAGTTCAACTTAGATCTCTGAATACGGTCCCTGAACAATTTAGAGTGCCTGATTAATTATATACTAAAACGTTGCTGGTTATCAATTCTATACTAAAAACGTCAATTTTATACTAAAAACATATACTTTTTTGTAACAGATGGTTTATTGACGACTTTTTGAATCTTAAAATTGAATAGAGGTTTAAAACTATACAATGCCTAAATTACTGATATCAAAAAATCTAAAGTTCAATAATTGAAATTCAATTCTTTCTACATTGTTTCAATTGTTTTATATTTTTCACATCTTGAATAAGCTTAAGCTTTCAAAAAAAAGAGTTTTTTTCTGTCCGTAATAATAAGAGTATTACCTCTTGCTCGTCGAGAGTTCGTTGCTGACTATTTTGCATAGAAATACATTCTTCAAGAATCGCATTTAATGACCATTCTGACCATGTTTCCTTTTCCGATTTATTTCCTGGGTAGCTCTGAATTGTTCAGAACTCATGTGATTATCACTTTTAAATCATTTCCAGCTACTCATAGCGATAAATTTGATCTTGAAGCCGTAACTTGTTAACACTTTTACCTTCATCATATTGCCAATGCCTGAGTAAGAATTCTACAGTAAGAATGCTCTAACCATTCTACAGTAAGAATGCTCTGACCATTCTACAGTAAGAATGCTCTAACCATTGTACAGTAAGAATGCTCTAACCATTCTACAGTAAGAATGCTCTAACCATTCTACTCAACGTTTCGATACCTCTTCTGTACATATGCTTCTTAGAGGCAAAATTTCCAATTTTTTCAAAAGATTTATTTAGAAAAAATCATTCAAAAAAGCAAAAATAATTTGTGTTGATATTTTCCCCAGAAAGAAAATATCACCGCAAATCGCACCACAACTATTCGCACCATGAAAACTCACACCCTAAATTTCATAATCAAAATATTTCCCCGTAAATTTTCATTGGAATTTGTGCTAAGGCTCAGGTTGAGATTACGCTAACGAGGCCTTACGGCTAAGTACGAGACCGTATACAACGCCCAACCATATGATTAGAGCTTTGAAGAAAAAATATTGCGGCAACCGGGTGCGAGTTGTCGCGGTGCGAAGTGCCGTGATGCTGAAAGCCGTGGAATCCACTGGCACCTATGCTCTGCGATTTTTGGTTATAGGTTCCTGTAGCCGCCTAAGCAAGACCGGACATAAATCTTTGAAAAAAAAGGAGGCTCTTTCATTTTATTAACTAGTTTTTGCTCAAAATGCCTTCCTGTGCTCACAATTATCTCGCTTTCCTCTGCCCTCGAACTTTTCTCCTCACAAACAATTATTATACTTTACGAAACCAATTTTTTTCGTGGTAAAACCATTCATCTGAGCGAGAAAAAATTTTAAAAAAGCAAGCTATCTTTCAGTCTTCTTCTTATTTTCTTATATGACCTCTTGCTCACCGGGGTGTTTCTCTGACTTGCACTACGGGTAAAAAAAATCTATGCGCTTTTCAAAAAACCCAAAAAACATTGAAATCTATGCGCTTGGAAAATTTTTTTAATAGAATTTTTCGTAGAGAAATCTAAAATTAAAAAAACCTATGCGCTCGAAAAAAGTTGTGCGGGTGCTGAGAAACACCCTGTTGCTCACTTCTCTTAATTCTGAGAACCCACTCGAGCAATCGGTCGCTTTCAATCATGTTTCTGACAAGTCATAGGTAAACTATGTACAAATGGCAACAACAAAAAACATCTACTGCGGCCGATTTACCGACCTCTTCCTCACTGACCTTAGCAAAAAAATTTCAGAGTTTTTCAGAGGTTAAAATTAGAAAAAAATAATCTTTTGCTCTGCAAAAAAAATATAAGCCGTAACTCAGCCCGAAGAAGTTTTGTTCCGTTGAAATGAAAACCTTGAAAACTGTTGTATGTGCCTTAAAATGTGCATTATCATGAGTTCGTGTGTAGCTCAGTGGGTGAGAGCATTCGCTCGGAATCCGAAAGGTCGCGGGTTCGGTTCCCGTCACACCACACAATTTTTGCACAAGTTTCTGGGAACAATCCACTCCTCTGCTCGGTATAAAAATCCGTTGCTTGAAATCAACGAGGAGTAGGATAAACTCTTATTTACATAACCTACTCGATGAATTGACCTTTCGGAAAAGCCAGTAAGAAAGAAACTTCATGTAAGAAAGAAACTTCATGTAAGAAAGAAACAGGTGACCAATAAAGCGCATTGATTACTCATCTCAGAATTTATTTACATTTTTGCTCAACACAAAGATAGCTTTTAAAATCAAAACTTTTTCAGAAATAGATGTCTGAGAATCTGAGATCTCGAATTCTGAAGAATTGTTCTTTTAGGTTTATTACCGTAGTTGTTAACTCTATTCAAAGCCTGACACTGTTTTTTTTTCCTCTGTAAAGTGTATCTGATCCGGACCACTATCTAGAAGGTTCGCGATTTTTCGAAGTATAGAACTTATGCTCCAAGCAAGCTGGAACTATATTACGCGACAAATTATTTCATTATGGTCACATTGAATCTGCTTCGGAAAAACACTATCTAGAAGATTCACGATTTTTTCGAAGTATAGAACTTATGCTCCAAGCAAGCTGGAGTTATATTACGCGACAAATTATTTCATTATGGTCACATTGAATCTGCTCCGGAAAAACGCTATCTAGAAGATTCGCGAATTTTTCGAAGTATAGATTTTATGCTCCAAGCAAGCTGGAGTTAAATTACGCGAAAAATTATTTCATTATGGTCACATTGAATCTGCTCCGGAAAACCGCTATGTAGAAGATTGTGCTGGAATTTTTCTAATTGTTTTTTGCATTATATTGGAGCTTTGGAATAGTTTTTATTTTAAAAAAAATTTGAAAAATTCTGGAAACTGAGCTTACTTGAATCTTATCGATACATACACTGAAGAACACGTTTTCTGGGAGTAATTCGTATATTGATTGATAAACTTCCAACTCCTGCTGCGTAAATCGCAGTCCTTCCATCATTATCTTAAGTAAGAAACTCAAAAAAATGCAAAAGATTCTATAAATTTTGGTTTTGATTGACAATAACAGTCGACAAATGATACCACCAACGTTTGAGATAGTGAATTATTTGCGTAATGCATCTCTTTTTTTTCTCAAATAGAATAGACTCCTCTTCTTCTTCTTCTTAGCGTTGTCCCGCGCCGGCCGAGGTCGGAGTAGGGTCCGCTGTACGGCTTCTAGCTCTCCAGAAACATCTGTCCGTTGCGTCTTCCGAGTGGAGTCTTGCAAGGTGCAGGTCTTGGTTGAGCGTATCCATATATCTTGTCTTCGGTTTGCCTCGCGGGCGTTTGCCTGGTACTTCCATGTCAAGGGCGTGTCTTGCGATGTTGGTCGCGTCTCTTCGCATCACGTGTTCATACCATCTAACTCTCCCTTCTCGCATCTTGTCTTGTATTGGGGCAACGCCGAGTCTCCCTCTCACAATCGTGTTACGCACACAATCTAGGCGAGTCAGTCCTAGTGTCCAGCGTAACATTTACATCTCATTCGTGTGGATAATGTTCTCGGTTATACGCGTTGTAGGCCAGGTCTCCGTCGAATAGAGAAGCACGGGACGGATTGCTGTTTTATACATCTTTCCGTGTATGCCAGCTGTGATATTCCTATCACAGAGGACACCTGTAGCTTCTCTCCATTTCATCCAAGCTGCATTTACTCTTTGGCGTGCCGCTGCATTTGTTGACGTGTCTGAGGAGATGACAGAACCAAGGTACTTGAATTCGGAGGTCTTCGGGAGCGGTTCACCGCTGATGTGAACAGTTCCCGACGTTTGCACTCCGATTTCCTGGTACTCGGTCTTCTTGATGTTGAGGCGTAAGCCATGCCTACTAAGAGCGTCATTCCATTCTTGGGTGCGTTTCTCGATTTCGGCACGTGTAGGAGCAGCAAGGAGAATGTCGTCGGCGTAAGCGATGGTTGACGGAGCCGGAGTCAGTAGAGGACGCGTGACGGTATCCATAACCAAAATGGAGAGAAGGGGAGACAAAGCACTCCCTTGGTGCACTCCAACGTTTACTGCGAATGGCTCTGTGATGCCGACCGGAGTTCTGACAGTACTCTTTGAATCATCGTACATCGCCATTGTCCATCGAATGTACTCTTCAGGAACCTGATGATCGCGCAATGCATATGAAATAAGATCATGGGGGACTCTGTCGAACGCCTTTTCCAAATCGAGGTAGGTCAGATGGAGAAGTGATCTTTTCTCTGCGTGCTTCTCGACGAGTAAACGGAGTGCAAATATTGCATCTGTTGTGCCTCTTCCGTTCACGAACCCGCATTGCTGAGCTGGAATATCGACGATATCTCGTATGCGTGAATCCAGTATCCTCTCAAATATCTTCATAGTGTGGTTGAGAAGACGTATTGGACGGTAGTTGCTGCACACTCTGGCATCGCCTTTTCCTTTGAAGACTGGAACGGTCGTGGAGTAGCGCCAGTTATGTGGGATTTGGCCTTGCTTTACGATGGTGTTGAACAGGTGCACGAGATGTGCTAGTCCAACATCACCCGCAAGTTTCCAGGCTTCGGTGGCTATGTCGTCCGGTCCAGCCGCTTTCCCAGTCTTCATCTTAGAGAGTAGACTCCGTATCAGAATTTTAAAAACTACCCCTTTTTAGATTTTGAAGAGAATGAGTAGAGATATCATTCTGTACTTTTCGTGACTTACTAAACATAACTGTTCAACTCTGGTGTAAAAATTTGACGCATTGAACCCTCTCAATAAGGTTTTTTTTATATTTTCGATTTTGTGTGTTTCGAGTGTATCATATTTTTAGAATCTGCGAACAATCAGTTCGCGAATCAAACAAAGTTATCTGGCAGCAGAGTCACCAGAAGACTCGCTTTCGATGGTGCAGCCCACAAGTTCACACCATCGCAAGGGACCGGTTCATCCTCACCGTTATCGAGCGCGTCCTCAGGTAGCGGATAGAGGGATGTCTATTTGCACAAGTGCATTGGAGATAGCGGGCTTCCCCGTCGCGGACTAAAATTGGATAGTATAGTTCGTCATAGAATGGCGATGCCAGACTGGCCTGGGCATGCCATCGGATAAAACATCAGCCGATACTCCCCTATAATTTGTGATGACGAGTCGAGGCGGCAGTAAAATAGCCTCTTGCCCTTCTCCGGTTAAAGAATGGGTCTCGCAGAGGATCGCCGACTGCGGTGCGAGTGTAGACGGTGAAAATTTCTCCGGACTCAAAAGGATCCTCACCAACCTATCCCAAACGACTCCCCTCGACAGGACCTCTATTTGCACAAGTGCATTGGAGATAGCGGGCTTCCCCGTCGCGGACCAAAACTGGGCAGTATAGCTCGTCAAAGGAGGGCGATGCCGGACCGGCCTGGGCATGCCACCGGACAAAACATCAGCCGATACTCCGCTTTACTTTTCAATGGCGAGTCGAGGCGCCAGTAAAATAGCCTCTTGCCTATCTCCGGTCAACGACAGGCGAGACGTCTCTACTCCCAACCAAAACGATGCTAGGCCGGCTTGACCACCCACTCACAAGGCCTATAGCATGAACAGGTTGCTACAACGATGTCCGCCTTCAAAATTTTTTCACCCGCAGTGCGGGTCGAAAACACCCTGAAAGTCGAGCACTTGAAGTTTCTGGGTTCTCAAATATTCACAGACGGGAACCCAACAGCCGCTTTCAGTGCCAGAATTAACGCAGCACGGCTTAAATGGAGAGAATCGAGTGGTATCTTATGCAACAGACGCATGCCTGATCGACTGAAAAAAGTAAGATCTAAAAATCAGTCGTACGACCAGTTCTCTATATGGACTCGAATGCACTCCTTCGACAGCAAAGACCCAGCAGATGCTCCATTTAATGGAAATGAAGATGTTGAGATGGAGCCTCGGAGTCACCCGGAAAGACATGATGTGCAACGAAACGATAAGAGCTCGTTTAGGATTTGCCCCAATACCCGAAAAACTCAGAGATTCTAGGCTTAGCTGGTACGGACACATGCTGAGATCCAATCCAGACTCCGTTCCCAAGTCTGCTTGGAACATAGAAATCCAGGGTAGAAGACCAAGAGGTAGACCGAAGCTTAGATTGAGAGACATTATAGAACAAGACAAGGCGACTATCGGGCTGATAGCTGAAGACGCCTTGAATCGTATGATGTGGCGAAGTGCTATCTACACAGCGGATCCCGCTCTTCAGCGGGAATAACGCTAAGAATAAGAATAAGAACTGTTTACTGAAATGGAAAAAGCTGCATTCCAAGGCAGGAATTCGACCATGAGCAGGTTCAGAGCCAACCAAGTCGAGATATTAAACTGCCCTGCGTACAGCCTTGACCTGAATCCTATCAAAAAGTAGCGAGACATTTCAATTTGTCATATCAAGGCCAACGACAAACAATTTGATGCATTAAACCTACAGTAAACAATCCGGTAAGATTTGGTCAAAAAGCAACCTTCACAGCCTGGCGGAATAGGACCATGTCGCTATCCACAATTTCGTAGCTCATATGAAACACACGTATTCGAAGTAATTGAGTCTTCTGGTAACTCTGCTGCCTACTTAATGTTATTTAGTTTGATTCATGAACTGATTGCCTGCATGCAGTTCAGATTCGAAGTAATTTTCAAATTATGATACACCTGAAAAAAACACAAACGCGAGAATTAAAAAAATTTATTCCTGAGCTTCAATGCGTCAAATTTTCTTACGACAGTTGAAATGTTATTTGATTCGAGTCACGAATAGTACATGAAGAAATCACTAACCATTTTTTTTAATCTTGAAGGTAGGGATGATTCTAAAATACTGATATGTAGTGGATAAACCTTGTTATTTTTCTCGAGTTTTCATACGCTGGAGAAAATTTACCTGATGTTGGGATAATTTGAATTCAAACACCGGGGGTCACCGCCCTTTCCCTTTTGCTTCGGTAGAGGCCACATTTCTCTCGTCTTGCTTAGGTACACCTCACATATATGACACTTTGTTTCTTTTTCAACTAGAGGGACCGCACTTCACTTTGAGGGGCTCCGCTTCACTGGGGAGGCTTTTTAAAAATAACTTTTTTAAAGATTATTTTTGCATTAAAAACGCTTAGGATTAGGAGAAAGTTTAAGCTAACGAGGAAGTACAGCTTAGGCGAACGAGACCGCATAAGAAAATTTACTTTTTTTTTGTATTTTTTGAACGCACCGAAAAAAACCCTCCCCCCCTTCCCCACGTGAAGTGCGCGCCCCCCCTCAAGTTAAAAAGTGCCGACACTTTCAGCCATTTTCGTCAGGTGAAACTGGTTTTTTTGCAAAGTTACTCAGATTTTCCGCTGACTCTCAGTCAAGTAACAACACACTTCTCGCCTTTTTCAGGCGAAACTTCAGTTTCGTTAAATTTCCCCCCCCCCCTCTCACCACAATTTGAGCAGCAAGGTTTCTATGTAAATTCATAATAATTACCATTCACAAATCAACGGAGTTGGTTATATCCCTTCAAAGCCGTATGTAATTATCGCAACAAACCTCTCTTATGTTTCCACTCAAATTTCCAGTATTCTTTGCAGGCGCGTGCTCGCCGCCACCCATATTTCAAGTATTTCTGAAGCAATTTTCAGAAGTTGTTTTATATTTCACGTGTAAGCTTTTTCTCGAGCGCCATCAACATCATATCACTCAAAAGCAGTGTTTCAAAGCAAAAACACTCTTCTTGAAAAAGACTTGAAACTAAATGACAAATAAACTTTCATAAAAACTTGGAAGAGATAACCTAACTCAGAAAAACTGACGGAACATTTTACTTAGGAGGCCGCACTTTACTTGGGGGGAGGCTTTTGTTTTCAGTGTGTTCAAACTACTGTATTCATAACATCATTCCTCTATTTTTTGACAAATTTAGTCACTGAATTGACAAAAAATCAAAAATATGAAAAATTTTGTCATGCTGTCTCGTTAGCCTAAGCCGTACGGCCTCCTTAGCGTAACCTTTGCCTAAGCCTAACCAAAAAAAAACAGAAAAATGGCTGAAAACAGCTAAGCCAATTTACTCAATTAGACTGGATAAAACTAAAATATTATGGCTAATTGTTCTATACGGCCTCGTTTCTGATCCGTACGGCCTCGTTAGTATACATTCTACCTAAGCCTAAGCGAAAAAATCAGTGAAAAGTGACCTGTCCCCCAAGTAACAAAGTGCCAAACTGACGTATAGTGGTTCTTGGCGATTCGTCTGATGTGTTAGTTACTTGAATTGCGGCTTTGAAAAACACTTTTTATGACAGAATTTAACCTTCATCATCAAATAACATGATCTCTCTAAAAATCGATGAAGTCTTTGTTATGAATATCGACGAATCCCTCTCTTCTCTGACCCCTCCCCCCTTCCCGCTACTCGTCTTCCCTGTAGCTATGGCTGCGCACTGTTTTGCTCACCGACCGTTTTTACCGTAAAAAAGTAAAACTAATTTGCTCACCTACAGTGAGATACATACAGGTTTTGTTTGAATTTTTCCGTGCGGGATCTTTCTGATTAGCAATAAAATGACGCTCTGACTGTCCAAATGACTCTTATATTGACTCCTAATGTCGTAAACTCCATCCGTCGTCTCATATAACCTTTGTTTGAATACACCCGCCTTCGGGATTTACAACACTTGACCGCAGTGAATAAACCATGAGGTTATAAACAACTCGTACTGTACAGTTGAAACACAATAACATTCTCTCCTTGGTGACATTTAATAATTGAAACACACATAACATACAAGGCACATTTATTGTTCCCTTTTCCGCATTATCATCTGATAGTTCAACAGTCTGCTCCATTCATATATGTAGTCTTATTGCTACATATCTAAGAAAGTTGTTAAAAGAAACATTGCCTCTATTCATATTGACAACACACCTTATGGTTTCTTTAATACATTCTTGACATACGGCGCGATTTCTTGTTGAGAAATCCTCCTTTACCTAAGTTTTGCTTACTCCAATGATGCTCCTTTAAATGCTCTATACGCCTTCTTCTTCTGAGCTGAAGTATGGTGAGCTCTTCCGGCCAGCTCCTTCACAAGCTTGCTAGCAATCTTTTCGTAAATGATTCGTCGATATTGGGTTGCCTATATAAACTTAAACAATGGAAACGAAGGCGAGTATTTCTAACTGGGATAAGCTCTATGTACATATATATGTATGCCATAGGAAACCCCTTTACTTAGAGGGGGCTTTTTTGCAAGCAATAGCGATCAAAGTGCTATTCTTCCTCTTCTGTCGCTCATCATAGCGCTACGATCCCGGAGCGCCAAATCTTCTCGGGAAAGGACTCTCACAGACGAGGGAAGAGACGGTGTGCGGGGAGCAACCGCTTACGGAGGGTGTAATGAAAGAAAATTAATATTATATATGATTGAAATTATGATAACAACATAGAGGAGTTAGTGCAGTTTAACTGGTAACATTTTCCGGCTAAACTAGGCTTAAGATTTCACTTTTTTGTGTTCTTTGTATATTAAGTGACCTAAGTAAGCGATTTAGGCTTATAATTTTTCAACAAAAATTTTTTTCATTTCAAAAAAGTTATATACTACTCGAAGGAATTTTAATGAAACGGTTTTTACCAACTAAGCCGTAATGGTCTCGTCAGCGTAAGTTTTGACGAAGCCTAAGCTAAATTTAATGTTAAAAATTCGAATTCGAATTAGTTTTTGGAAAAAAACTATTTTCTAAACCGCACTAAAAATCAATCACAAACTATTCATTTTTCATCGATGACATTGCAACTTCAATTTTATCGAGAAAAAAATCATTGTTTTTTTGTACGAAAAGACTTGCATCCGCCAACCACCTTCAATTTAAAAAATTCTTTCAAAGAAAAACTTGCAGTAATAATACATTGAAGTTAGAGAAATATTACAATACTTATATGTACAATTGCCAAAATTATTATCATGTTTTCAATTATTTATAATATTAACGAACAAAGGAAAAAAGAAAACAAATAATTGAAAAATTCGTGAAAAAAAGAAAGAAAAAAATTGAGATGAAAAAATATGAAGAAGAAAAAACAAAATATAAAGGAAAAAACGACGACAAAAAGAAAAAATATTGTAATTGCGTGCTGTATCCATCTTTACAGCAGCCTCTAGAATTTTAAATGTGTATCCGTTTCCTGTAAAGATTCGATTTTTTTGCTGTAAACTGTAAAAGATTAGGGGAAAAATTATTGGTCCGCCATTTAAATAGAAGTGTCACCAAATAAAATAGTAACGTCCACCAAATAAAATAGTAACGTCCACCAAATAAAATAGTAACGTGTACCAAATAAAATAGTAACGTCCACCAAATAAAGTAGTAACGTCCACCAAATAAAATACTAACGTCCACCAAATTTTGTGGGCACGTCCACCAAATTTTTTTCTTGTGAACTTCACCACGGCATTTTTTCTCACCTGACACCAACCTGTATGGTTTTTTCCACCAAATTAAAAGTCCACCAATTTTTTTTCGTGAAATTCAACCACGGCATTTTTTCTCACCTGACACCTAAGGTTACTTTTTCTGCTCTCTCAGTGAGTTGTTTTTGATTGTTTTTTTGTAGTGGAGGTAATTTTCGCGGGAGTAAAATTTTTTATGAGTGTTTTTTGTTGAATGTTTTTCTTTAGGACATTCTGTTGAATGTTTTGTTTCAGATTTCATTTAAAAATAGGTACTTCTGCAGTTTAAGTGGCAGCGCTCGTGGGCTTTAAACGTTTTGGTTTCGTAAAATTTCTTCATAGGATATCATTTTGAGCATCAGGGACTTTAGTTCTTGAAAAAAAATTTTGTAAAAAAAATTTTTTTTCAGAAAAAACAACACAATTTCCAGAAAAAAACTTCTTTTTTTTCTTTAGTGTGGTTTATATCTGTATAAAAATTTATAAATTTATCTATAATAGCTAAAAAAGAAAAAATTAAAAATTAACCTGATTTTGCAACTGCAAAAAAATTATTTTTACATTAAACGCTGGTACTTTTTTTTACTTCGTCTGGTAGGCGCGGCCTCTCAATTTTTTTTTTTTTTCTCTTTCTTTCTTCTTTTCTCTCTTTTCTTTTCCTTTTTAAAAAAAAAATATCTTTATAAATTTTGGGGAAAGGAAAGGGGGGAGGGGGGAGGGGGGTTTACCTAAGCAGGGAAGGGAGGGGGGCCCTAAAGGGGGGAAGGGGGGAGGAAGAGGGCCCTACCTAAGCAAGGGGGGGTAAGGGCCCTAGGGAGGGGGGGGAGGGGGAAGGGGGGGGGCCTAAAGGGGGGAAGGGGAAAAAAAATTTATAAATTCATCTATAAAAGCATAAAAAAAGGTTTTTAAAAAGGAAAAAAAACCTGATGTTGCAACTGCAAAAAATTATTTTTATATTAAAAACGCTTAGGCTTAGGAAAAAGTTGGCTCTAATCTACTTTAGCCGTCCAAAGATTTTTTCTCAGAAAGAGATTTTATTCATGAAAACTCCCTTCCCCTTCTCTCCTTAGGGCCCCCTTCTTCCCTTTAGGGCTTTGGGGGTGACTGAAACTGCAGTTGAGTCCAAAATTTTTTTTGGGAAAAAATGAAAAAATTTTCTGCAAGAACCGGAGTTTTTGCAAGAACCAGAGTCCTTGATGCTCAAAATGAACATCTATGAAGAAAAAAAAATTGAAACCAAAGCGTTTAAAGCCCACGAGCGCTGCCACTTAAACTGCAGAAGTGCCTATTTTTAAATTATATCTGAAACAAAACATTCAACAGAATGACCTAAAGAAAACATTCAACAACAAAAAACACTCATAAAAAACTTTACTCCCGCGAAAATTACCTCCACTACAAAAAAATCATCAAAAACAACTCACTGAGAGAGCAGAAAAAGTTACCTTTGGTGTCAGGTGAGAAAAAAATGCCGTGGTGAATTTCACGAAAAAAAATGGTGGACTTTTAATTTGGTGGAAAAAACCATACAGGTTGGCGTCAGGTGAGGAAAAATGCCGTGGTGAAGTTCACAAGAAAAAAAAATTTGGTGGACGTGCCCACAAAATTTGGTGGACGTTACTATTTTATTTGGTGGACGTTACTATTTTATTTGGTGGACGTTACTATTTTATTTGGTGGACGTTACTATTTTATTTGGTGACACTTCTATTTGAATGGTGGACCAATCATTCATGCCCAAAAGATTAGAGAGAGAACCTCTACAGGGATACAGGTGCTCTTCACAAAATATCGCTGTATCCATTTGTATAGCTGTATCGCTGTATCGAAAGATTAGAAAGACAATATTGTATCGCTGTATCCAATTAGAAAAAGGCCCCTCATTATTTTCTGTGATTTTCCGATTTCTAATCCCATTTTTTTGGAGCAATTACCGAAAGGAGGCAAGAGGGAGGCGGAGGCATGAGGGAGGCGTTTTTGTTTGTACCAACAAGCAACACACTCATAACACACTTTTACTTTCTAACACTACGGACTACACTTTCAGTATAAATGACACATTCACAACACACTTTTACTTTTCAACGCTTAGGCTTAGGAAAATTTTACGCTAACGAGGCCGAACGGCTTAGCTAACGAGGCCGAACGGCTTAGCTAACGAGGCCGAACGGCTTAGCTAACGAGGTCGAACGGCTTAGCTAACGAGGCCGTACGGCTTAGCTAACGAGGCCGAACGGATTAGCTAACAAGGCCGAGGGCCGCGACGCGACCGCGACGCAAACAACAAAAGTAAAAGTGTGTTATGAGTGTGTTGCTTGTTGGTACAAACAAAAAACGCCTCCCTCATGCCTCCGCCTCCCTCTTGCCTCCTTTCGGTAATTGCCTTTTTTGGCCTTTAGCAAGGCGGTACCAACGCACTCACGCACCACGCACTCACGCGTCGGCGGGCACACTCACGCGTCAGCGGAACCTAAAACACGGCCTCAACTTAAAAACGGTTTAGCTCAATTAATTACATTCATGACTTTCATGACTGCTATTCGTCAGGTTTTTTTTTCACTGTAAAAATTTTTTTCCTTGTTTTTTTTCAGACGTATGACCCATGGAACCTCTGGTAGGGAAGGGTGTCCCTAAAGTGAAACAGTGCTTGTTAGGCAGAGGCCACGTTTGATTGATGGATTGTAATTGTCATTTCATAGATCGTTTGTGTCTCATGATGAGTGGTGACCTCCTTCACCCTCTCTTATCAAATATAAAAAATAAACCCAAACTCATGGAAATCGACATTTCCATGGTGCCACTTCCATACATCAGCTCTATTCTGCAAGAGATCGTCACTAAAGCTGTCTTACCTCTCCACAAAATGATTGCGGATCAGGCAAGTCAACTTCAACTAATTAGTAGTCAAATGGCTGAACTTAAGTACCGGATGTCTCCAGCAACGCTTTGGCCCCATCTCTACTCAGCAGTGGTTGAGTCTACTGTTCGTGACAAGACCATGCTCGACTGCAAGTCTAGAAGAGCAGTCATTCTCAAACTGAAAGAGGGTAAATCGGAGGACGAAACTACAGCTAGAGATCTCGACACGATCTCTAGACTTCTCGAGAAACTTGGATCTGACGTTCTTCAAGACGATTTCGAAAGGGGACTGATAACATTTCATCGTCACCCCGCCAGCAAACCTCGCCTTGGCTTCGTTAATGGTCGATCTCTGAAGATTGAGTTTTCCTCTTCCGACAAGCGCAACGTCTTCCTGCAACTCTATAGGAAAACAAAAAAACCTCTTCCTTCTGGTTGCTACGCAAGGGCAGACTTATCTCCCATCGAATTGATTGCTGAAAGAGAATGTCATCGCATTCACAATGACCCCACACATCCTCCCGTCAAAGTGGTCGATGCACATCTCGTCCATATTCCTCCTGTCTTCGATAGACCGTCTCGCACCCCTCGTCATGTTTTCTCCACTCAACAGGTCATGAAACAGTCTGACGTCTCTCTACTAGGCCCCTCGACTAAAGCAATCTCTACTACGACGTCTCGTCCTCTTCGCTGCCCCATCGACAGATCTCACAGCCCTCCCCGCTCTACTCCTATATCTCTAGTACTTCCCCCGTGATCTCCACTAATCCTGCCGCTCCTCCGCAGTCCAATGTCAGAAAATGCCGTCGGAGAATTAACGCACCCAAGCATTTTTCACCATAGGCCGGGAAGGGTGTGAGTTCATCGAAGCATTTACATTGTCTAGCATTTAACTGTAGATCCGTTAAGAACAAGCTGTATGATTTGTATGATTTACTTCGTCAATCTGGTGCTTTCATTTTGTTTTTATCGGAAACCTGGCTCTCTAACTCAGATCCTAACTCTATTCTCACTGACAATCTTCCCTTTAATGTATTTAGAAGCGATCGGAACCAAGATCGCGGTGGAGGCACTGCAATATTAGTGCATAACTCCATTTCTTCCGTTTTGATTGACCATTACTCACATAACTGTATTGAATGCGTAATCGTTGATATATATCCTAACTCTTCTCTTCCTCTCTCTTTTCCTGCCATAAGGCTTATTTCGTCCTATCGTTCCCCTAACACTTCTCGAAATTCTGTCGATAGTTTCATATCCTATATCTCTCATCACTGCTCTTTGTCATATCCTACTTCACTATGTGGAGATCTCAATCTCCCTCATATTCACTGGCCCTCACTATCAGCACCCACTAACTGTTTTATCTCTCAATCTTTTTTACAATTAACATGTGATAATCATTTCACCCAGCATGTAGTTTCCTTGACACGTGCTCACAATATACTCGACTATGTACTTTGTAATAGAGATATCATCATTGATTGCAAGACCATACCTCCTTTTGCAAATAGTGATCACGCATCAATATCCTTCTCTGTATCCAAATGTAATATGAAAGCATGCAAACCTCCACTAACTAGACTTGTCTGGAGTAAGGCCAATTGGGCGGCCATTAATATTCATATCTCGAGCATTGATTGGACGCTCATGTTTTCATGTCTCACTGTTGATGAATGTGTTGAAGCACTCACTGATACTATCACTAACCTTATCTTGCTCCACGTTCCTCACAAAAAGCCTCTAAAACCCCATTTCCGATACCCGCGTAAAATCCGTCAGATATATAGTTTTCTTCAGAGATCAAAAAAGCGTTCATCACAATCGTCCTTAACCAAACGCTATTGTAACAAGTTGCATAGAGAAATTTTCAAATTTGAGTGCAAGAGAGAAGAATCTCTAGCGATGCCTAAGAATTATAAGCTATTCTTTCGTTCTCTATCTAACCGTATCAAAACAAAAACTAGCCCATCCGCTCTCAAAGTACAAAATCAAACTTTGACGGATCCTCTGGAAGTAGCAAATGCTTTCTCTGATTTTTTCAATTCACTCGATTCTGTAACTACTCATTTTCCCCTTCCAAAATCTCGCCCTTTGCATGTTCTCGAGTGTACTCATCCTGTTTCACCGTTTGACATAAATAAATTAATTAGCAAGATTCGCCCTACAATTAACAGCTCACCTGACTCTGTTCCTAATTTGTTAGTCAAGAATTGTCACCATTCGTTAACAATTCCACTATCAATCATTTTCTCTAATAGTATCAACGCAGGATATTACCCTTCCAAATGGAAAGAAGGCATCATCATTCCAATTCACAAAAAAAGGCAGTAATTCTGATATTAACAATTTTCGACCAATAACACTCGTTTGTTCGCTTTCGAAGTTGTTTGAAAAGTTCATACATGACACTGTTTACAATCATCTAGAATCGAATAGTCTTTTGAATCCCTGTCAATCTGGCTTCAGACACAAACGTTCAACTGTTACTTCTTTAGTTCATTCGCATTCCCTTTATCTCTCTCTCATGGCACAGAATAAGTCGTTTGATATTTGTCTTATAGTCTTTTCTAAGGCTTTTGATTCAATTAACCATAGACTAATAATTCACAAAATAGCATCACTAGGAATTAATTCTTCCTTTCTCAGACTAATTGAATCGTTTCTCACTAACCGTAGTTCTCGAGTTCTAATCGCTTCCTCACTATCTAACAGTAGAACTTATCCTAATGGTGTACCCCAAGGCAGTTCCTTGGGGCCATTATTCTTCTCAATCTTTATTAATGATATTGTCGATGTTATCCCTCATGGTGTACATTGTTTTTTGTATGCTGATGACATAAAACTTTTTTCTGAATGCCCAATTTTAATGCAAGCAGCTATTAACTCGATTGTTGACTACGCTCTTAATTGGAGCCTTACCATCTCCATACCTAAATGCTTCGTTACCAACTGTGGCCCTCGTAATCCAAAGTCAATATACTTCATTAACGGCAATATACTACCTTCATCTAGTACAATCAAAGACCTGGGCATACTTTTCAATGAGAAGCTCAGTTTTACTAACCATATTAATGTAACCGTAAATAAGGCTCTCAAGTGCATAAATCTAATCTTAAGGGCTTTTGAAACATCTTCTATTTCGGTCTTAATACGAGCATACAAGTCCTATATTCTGCCTATACTCGAGTATGGGACGGAAATCTGGTCCCCTGTGTCTATTGGCCTAGTTAATGATCTGGAAAGGGTTCAGAGAACCTTCACACGTAGAAGAATACTATATAGAACTGGCCAAACTAATTTGAGTTACAGTTCTCGTATTCATTTACTTAACCTCAACACCCTTGAATACAGAAGAACTATTGCTGATCTTTGTTTCGTGCACAAATGTATTCATGGCAACTTTGTGATGGATTACTCTTCTCTATTTACGATCTTACCCTCACCTTATCCTAATAGGTCATCGCACTCACTACGATTAGTACTTCCCTTCAGAAACTCACGCTCGAATAACACTTGTGCCTCTCGTGTTATTGATATCTGGAATAATTTGCCTGAAAATGTAGTAACATTAAAATCCTCCATTGCTTTCAAGAAATCTATAAAGAATTTAACAGTTGATATCATTGTCCCTAAAACACGTCTACGTTTTTAGACTTATCTTTCTCCTTGAATAGTTTTTTTTTTGTTTCTTCTGTGAATACTCAACTTATCTATCTAAACACTGAACTCACATCCGTGGCAGTATCCTTGTCATGCATACTTCTTTGTAAATGTTTGACTGGAATAAAGAATTGAATTGAATTGAATTTCTGTATTAATTTGACAGATTTTTATACGAAACTTACCACAGTATTAATTTGACAGATTTTTTATACGCAAGTTGAATGCTTTATTCCTTCTTTGCTTCAAACTGATGATGATTTGTTGAAATCAGCCGTTTCTACATATCATCTAACATCTTTTCGCTGTATTCAGAATTAGAGTTTTTGTAGGGTTGGTTGATATCAAAAATGGCGCTTGTTCTAATTTTATTTGTTCATTAAATTTAACACCGAATATTATTCACTGTCGATATCACGGAATCATAAATAAGACGGTTACTTGTGATATTCCATTTTCTTTTTGAACATTCAAAAGGTTTTGATTGTTTTTTTGTTGTGCTTTTTTGACCTTTTTGTGCTTTCACTGCTATTCATTGGTTCTTTGGTACTTTTTAACTTGTCTGGGGGGGGGCTCCGCTTTGATGGAGGGGGGTGGTATTTAAAAAATATCTTTTTTTAATGATTATTTTTACATAAAAAAACGCTTAGGCTTAGGAAAAAGTTTACGCTAACGAGGCCGTACGGCTTAGTCGCAAAGACCGCATAAGAAAATTTACATTTTATGTATTTTTCAAAACATTTTTTGAACGCACCGAGAAGAGCCCTTCCTTCAAAGTACAGTTAAATTGTGCCGGTTCTTTTTAACTTGGGGGGCGCACTTTCCTTGGGCGGAGACTCCGCTTCACTTGGGATGGCTTTCTAGAAATAACCTTTTCAAAGGTTAATTTTACATTAAAAAACGCTCAGACTTAGGTAAAAGTTTACGCTAACGAGGCCGTACACTTGTATGAAAGAAAAAGAAACGCGTGAAGAAGTTTGGAATACATAACTTCGCAGAGCACATGCAAGGAATAATTCGAGAAAAAAATCTGTAAGCCAGCCCTACAGACACTCGACTGAAAAAAACACACGAAGCTTCACAAGTGTTTTAGGATTTGTCAAAATCTCTCTTGGAGTCAAGTCTTCAAAACAGGGTCAAGTCTCGTGAAAAAAGATGAGCCGAATACATAGAACTTTTTATTCCACTAATTATGCTCCAAAACGCAATAGCGAAACGAATGAATACATATAGAACAATGGGAACACAACATCAGTCCTGACGAATAGCAGTCATGAAAGTCATGAATGTAATTAATTGAGCTAAACCGTTTTTAAGTTGAGGCCGTGTTTTAGGTTCCGCTGACGCGTGAGTGTGCCCGCCGACGCGTGAGTGCGTGGTGCGTGAGTGCGTTGGTACCGCCTTGCTAAAGGCCCTTTTTTTGGTGGTAAGAGGGCCTTTAACATACTACACCCCCTCACCCTCACCCTTTCACCCGCGTCGCGGCTCACCTCACCCTCGCGTCAGCGGAACCTAAAACACGGCCTCAACTTAAAAACGGCCTACCTCAATTAATTAGTATTCTTTTTTCTTTCTCTTTTTTTATTTTTTAAATTATGTTTATAAATTTTTATTTTTACATCAGAAAATTATTTTTACATTAAAAAACGCTTAGGCTTAGTAAAAGTTTACGATAACGAGGCCGTACGGCTTAGCTAACGAGGCCGTACGGCTTAGCTAACGAGGCCGTACGGCTTAGCTAACGAGGCCGTACGGCTTAGTTGAGGCCGTTAAAGGCCAAAAAACCTGACGAATAGCAGTCATGAAAGTAATTAATTGAGCTAAGCCGTTTTTAAGTTGAGGCCGTGTTTTAGGTTCCGCTGACGCGAGGGTGAGGTGAGCCGCGACGCGGGTGAAAGGGTGAGGGTGAGGGGGTGTAGTATGATAAAGGCCTGTTAAGAGAAAGACACAGTGACAGAGAAAATGTTTGCGAAAGTCCATCAAGTTCTATAACTTTTTTTGGCAAACAGCCATGCGTTGCAGCCCTATCTCACAATTCATGAAAGCCGGCTTTTGTTAAAATATGGAACTCGGCCAAGCTTCTTAATATTCGACTTGATACGAAACTTTTTTTTTTAGTTTAATGGCTCGGCTTCGTATCGTACGTCACCTGCGTAGTCGTATCGCGGTGATTGGTTTACTTTTGACAATATTAGCTTGCAACGAGTACGGCCACTTGTTCGTCATCTCTTGCTTTTGGCAATTACTACCGGAAAAAGGAACTCGACTTCTTCTTGTAGCTGATCCACAATTGATTGGCTACAGAAACGAGCCATGGCTAATTGGCTGGCTCACTCGCTGGGATTCTGATCGATACTTGAGAAATGGTTTCAGCTTGGCACAAAGATTGGCAAGGCCTGATCTCGTAATTTTTCTCGGTGATCTCTTCGATGAAGGCTTAGAGGATAACGAGAAAGAGTTCAACGAGACTCTCGAAAGATTTCATTCTATCTTCAGTCTCCGAAAAGGAGTACAAAAGTGTTTCGTTGTTGGAGATAACGATGTCGGAGGGGAGGGGGAATTCGTGAGACCTCACCTTGTAGAGCGCTTTCGACTCAACTTCCAGGTTCAGGTTTTTTGAAAATCTTTTTAGGCTCTTATTCCCTGATAAGCATACTAGACGCCAGGCAGTGCAGAGTTGCTTTTTTATACGGCCTCGTTAGCGTAAACTTTTACTAAGAGCGTTTTTTTTGTAAAAGTAATTTTTTTTAATGTAAAAGTAATTTTTCAATGTAAAATGAATTTTTTAATGGAAAAAATTTTTTTTCGTAATTTTATTTTTAAGAAACGGCTCTCTGATGCTCAAAATGATCACATATGAAGAAAATTTTCGAAACCGTAGCGTTTAAAGTCAATTTTTCTTCTAGTGTTCCAATGTCTGCAAGACAAGACGCAGTGTATGCCCATCAGGGAATAAGAGCCTTTTTGTATTCAGTTGTTTTTTTCGATATACTATCATCTTTTTTCAACAATAAAAATAAAAGGAAATTTCTAGTGCAATTTTTAAACTTAAAAAAAAGTTAGCCGCATAGCCTCTGTCAAAAAAGTTGGAGGAAGTTTTTCGAAAAATTTTTTTCGATTAGTTTAAAACTTCTAGTTGAGAAGGGTTGCACGTGAGTTGCGTTAATAGAACTAGGCTCCTTGGGTTTTTTAAAAAGTTTCTCCGTAGAATACCTGAACTCAACTTCAAACAATGAGTAGGCCTCATTTCACTTGTGTGGGCCGCACTTCACTCATAAAAGAGCTGCATTCCACATTTGAGAAGGGGGGTGAATGACGAAAAATTATATTGTAAGAATTTTCTTCCATGTGATCTTATCAATTATCCTCGTTACAGTTACCTTCACCTGAGGATTTGCAGATTAAAAGTGAAAATAACCTGAAAGAACTGAGACAATTAAACCTGTTCAAACAGTATTATTGTGACTCATTGTTTTATACGGCCTCCTTTTTAAACGCTAAAGTCTCTTCCCTACGGCCTCGTTAGCGTAACCTCCAGTTGAGCCTGAACGAGAAAAACAGAAAAAACTATTTCGCATTTTTAAAAAGTCCATATTCCTCAAGTTATTCCTTTATAACTAAAAAAAATATGTTCTCTTCTTTAGCTATGTTAAAAGTTCGTCTATAGTACTCTACGGATGAAAAAGCACTCAGAACTATTACTATGATAGCGCGAAAAACAACATTCACATGTATCATTCAACCCTTGACTTGCAAACACCAATTTCATCAAGTGAGCAGAGTGCTAAAAAGGTTGTAATTGCGTTCTAGGACAGCGTGAATGTCTCCAATCTCGATCTGGACAAATTGGCCGTCTCGGAGTTGAACGCCTTCAACTCTCAGCTGCGCGATATTAGCAAGAGCAGCTTGGACCAACTGCAGTTGCTGCTTTCGCACGCACCTGTCCTGCCCTCCTATGGACAACCGGCACGGCTTGCAGGCGAGCTCGAGGCTGACCTCATTCTCTCCGCTCACGACCACACTGCTCAGATATACAGGAAGAGACGAGCGCTCGACGGCTCGCATGTGAGTGTTGAGCGATTACCGTACTCGCAAGGAGACCCGCCATTCACGGCGAGGATCACGAGACGAGACCAAGTTGTCGAGATTCAATCGCCTACTTGCAGCTACCGTATGGGCGTTCCAATCATGGGATACGGGTTGTTGACTTTGAGGAAACGACTCGGAGAGGGTGGAACAGCAGAGCTGGAAGCCCGATACACCGTTATGTGGTTGCCCGGAAGATATCCCCAGTTGTATTTATATCTAGCTGTAGTTATTGTACTAATTTGTGTGATTGTTAGATGTTTTATCTGTAATGTATTCAAAACAGAGAAAGTTTTTAAGCACAATGTTGTATAAATGACGATGTGCCATTTAGATAGTACATTTAAAAGAACAAGTTATAAATTGTATTCAATCAAAGTTATGGCTCTTAGCTTTTTTAAGTAGGCAAATGTCAGAATGGAGCCGAGAAACGTTGTTTTTTATTTAAAAAATCATCTTCTGCTACAATAGAAAAAATTTCTCGTGGAGAGCAATGAGCGAAGTTTTTAGGGAATTTGATATGTAGATCTAAAAACTTGGACAAAATGGCTTTTATTGATTCAAAATGGAATTTTTTTTCGAGTCTCAAGAGCTTTGATGACTCTCGTTAAACCAACAGCAGATGTTTAATCTTTGTTGTTTTCTTGCCTTTTTCGTTTTTTGCGATGTTTCGTTCGCTTTACCTCAGCTAAGCTCAAGTTCTCTAAAAATTGAGTTTATAATGTATGCAAAGAAGATATTTTTTGGATTAGAAGCGAAATTATTCACAAACAGGGCCCTCACGGCTTTGTTGAAGAGTCTCTGGTTTAGAGATGCGATAGGTTCTGAAGTAAAATGTTAGGAGTAAAGTAAGCTTTCAAAACCAACTATACATATTCAATTAATAACTTTTGGTGCTTCTACTAATATTGTAAATTGATCCTGAATGGCAGTCTATATCTCATCTTATCAATACATCAACCATTCATATAACATAATTCCGCCATTCTCGTCATTATTACGCGGTATCACCATTCATGATCTGAATATTGAATTGAACAGATAATAAACTGATTTAGACATGTCAGACCAAGGAAAGTCATCTGGCGATAGTCGCAAGTCATCCGGGCAGAGTCAGAAAAGACAGAATGCGCCTGCGGCCGAAAACACCAATTCTCATCAAAGACATCACAAAAAATTCAGTCAGTCCTCATAAGTCCCCTGCTATGTCGAAAATAGAAGAAAACGACCGCTTTTCAGCGATAAGAAGGTCTGGATTGATGGTGAGCGCTATTTTTATTATCTTGATTTCCTACATTGCCCAATATCTCATATTTGCTCTTCATCTCAGACATCCTCAAAAACACGCCCAAAAAGCAATCGTTTTTTTCTCAAATTTCTGACGTGTGGAGGTGGCGACAGACGGTTTCTTACCAGAAAGAGAAGGAACGGGGTATTTAAGAGAGATTGAGGCGGTTAGTAGGAAACAGAGAACGCATAAAAACAGAGAATTCGTATCATTTGTCTTTTTTTGGATGGCGCATAGATTTCACCACGTGAGTTATAGCAGGAACAGGGGTTTCTTAGAGTGCAAGAAAAAGGTACAGACGCCCGCCGAAGACGGAAAAAAAGTTTTCACATAAGCCTCCCCCCTTAAGATTTTTCAAACAAAGGCCCGTAAAAAAAATTTTTTGTTTTACATAAGGGTCCCCCTTATCCTTTGTAAAAACAGAGGCCTGCCGACAGAAGGTCTGACATGACTATTTAGTTCTCCACGCCTGGTCCGTCTTCGCCGGGAGAACACCCACTTTCGAGTGGCCAAAGACAGGCAACCATCCGAATGGAATTTCGATCAAATCACCATCGTTTTTTTGATCGTGGAGCGGCCTTCACCGGCGTCGCTGCTCCAGATTCTACTCATCATAGCCGGCGTGGAACTAAATCCTGGTCCCCCAAAGATCTGGTACTGTTCCGTGTGCACAAAAAGAATGGCGAAGTCTAAAGGCATGGTGAGATGTACCAACTGCAATGGTTGGCTTCATCTACACATGGACTGCTCAACACTGGTCAGCTTGAACGACTGGAAGTCGAGCTACATTGGAAAATGCTGTGCTGTGAGTACATCAACGTTGACCACAGTGACAGCAAGTGAAACAGCATCAGTGTCAACTGGAGCCCCCGCCGCAATAAACGATTCGACTACCTTCACTAACACCTTCAACATCTTACAATGGAATGCAAATGGACTTCGAGGAAAGATAGAAGAAGTGATCAACTACATGCAGAAACATGATGTCGCAGCTGCAGCCATACAGGAGACGAAATCTACTGATCGAACAAAACTCCCGAAGAACGACGACTTCATCGTCATAAGATCGGACAGAACACGTAACAAAGGAGGAGGTCTTGCGTTCATACTCCATAAGTCAGTGGCCTTTCGTGTCACAGATCTCTCTAACATCATGAACGACGAACACCTGGAGACGCTGGCAATCAATGTCAGAGCATCGAGCTCTGCTGAAGAGGAAGTAACACTGGTCAACGTATACCTTCCCCCCACCAGCAGCTGCCCGCCGAACCACCATCCCAACTGGGATGAACTACTTCAACTCAAAGACTGCCTGATTCTCGGCGACTTAAATGCACATTATGAAGACTGGGATGTGCTTATCGACGAAGATCACCGTGGAGTAGAACTGGCCTCGGCAATTGACAACTCAGACCTGGTGGTGATGAATGACTTCAGTCCAACTCGCGTTACTCCAACATGCAGCAGCTCACTCGATGTTACACTCGCTTCCTCCTCTCTAGCCTGCAACATAACTTGGACGGCTTCTACAGGCTTGAGCAGCGACCACCTTCCAATAGTAGTGCGACTCCAGAGACAAATCGTCCGAGAAGAGACTAAACGTAGATGCTTCCTGACATCGATATACAACAACAGCCTGAGAACCAGCCAAATCCCATCTGTTTGGAAACTGGCCAAAGTAATACCTCTTCTGAAAGCAGGGAAACCAGAAGAAATGTCGTCATCTTACCGTCCAGTCTCCCTCCTCTCACCAGTCGCAAAAGTTCTTGAACGTCTGCTTCTTCCATACATACAACAAGCGATGCCTCCAGCAAAACATCAACACGGGTTCACCAAAGATAGATCCACTACGACTGCTCTTCACACGTTCAACGACTACATTGCCAGAGGACTCAACGAGAAGAAACCGGCTAGTCGTACAGTAGCAGTTGCCTTAGACCTCAGCCGAGCTTTCGACTGCGTGGACCACAACATCTTGATCGAAGATATTGCAAATGCATCGCTACCAGACAAAATAGGAAGATGGATATGTGGCTACTTGAGAGGACGACAAACCTACGTCGAATTTCGTGGAATCCAAAGCAAGAAACGTAAACTCCGTGCTGGAGTTCCACAAGGTGGTGTACTGTCACCAACTCTCTTCAACCACTACCTGTCACATATCCCTTTACCTCCGGAACAGATCGAACTCGTCTCATATGCTGATGACTGCACTGTTTTTGCCAAAGGGTCCGACATCGCTCCAATATGCAACAAAATCAACAGCTACCTCGACGAACTAGCACAGTGGTTCGACTCCAGACGACTGAAATTAGCAGCAGAGAAAAGTGCGGCAATGCTATTCACGCTGAATAGCAGGGAGGTCAATCAGCAGCTCGACATCCGTATAGACAACATCACTGTTTTAACTGTCCGCTCCATCAAAATTCTAGGCGTCACATTCGACACGATGTACACTTTCGGATCTCATGCGAAGAAAACGAGGACGACACTCCGAAACCGGAATGCAGCATTACGTGCACTTGCTGGGGCTTCCTGGGGAAAGGAAAAAGAACTCTTGCTGACTACCTACAAAGTCGTCGGCCGACCAGTTATCAACTACGCCGCGCCAATATGGTCTACGAATCTCTCCGAAAGCCATTGGAAAGAACTTCAAGCTGCCCAAAATGTTGCTCTGAGAGCGGCAACAGGATGCGTCAAGATGACACCGATAGATCATCTCCATATTGAATCCGAAGTCCTCCCTGTGAAGCCTCACAACGACATGCTGTGCAAGCAATTCCTCCTTCGGCTACATAAACGAGACCACATTGATCACGACACAACCAAGATGCCACCTCCTCCCAGACAGTTGAAGAGGGCGAGATCCCTTTTCAGTGAACACCAAAACTGCATCACTCCATTCCTTGACGAAGATAAAGAAGTGAAGACAGAAGAAAGGTACCGTGAAGACATAAAGAAGATACACACGGATACAGTCACAGCGGTGAAGAACAAATACTCACCGCCTGTGGTACTGGGAGGATACCCACCACCGCCTATCTCCAGAGAAGAGAGAAATCTTCCGAGATCTACAAGACGAACACTCGCCCAGCTACGGTCTGGATATAGCCCATTTCTGCGAAGCTATATGTCCAGAATTGACTCCACAACCGTGGACAGATGTCCGGACTGCGACGAACCCGGACACACAACGACTCACCTCTTCTCCTGTCCAGATAGGCCGACTAGTTTGACGGCTTGGTCTCTCTGGACCGACCCAGTAGAAGCTGCAAGGTTTCTAAAACTACCGATCACCGAAGACGATGCCGAATAGAAGATCTATCGGCTACAACAACAACAACTTGACTATTTAACCTCTGAGCAGGAACAGTCTGGATGGCACACATGGGTCACTAGCATCAAAGAGAAATTTGAGAAAAAAAACATCAACTTCATAGTAGTGGTCTGAAATGAAATCAGAGCCTAGGCTAGGGTGAGTGGGACTCAAATTTTTTTTTAAAACAAAGCTTCATATTATTTTTGAACTGGTTTTTTTCAGTTTGAAAAAGCAACTGGCTGGAACTTCAAATATAAAGTAACTATCACGAGTCTCTGTATACATAACATGATGTTTAACATACTATTTGTATGTATACCTTCATTCTCTTCCTTTTTATTGTACATTGAATCTCTGTTTACAGAGCAATTTCATGGAGAAGGCCGAAAGAGACCTCATCACCATTCAGTACTGTATCCGTCTGGAGGGAACAGCCGCGATCCCCTCAACATAAGCAACATCAAGGCTGGAGATGTCAGTGAATACCAAGCTGTTCTTTACCAGCAGCAGAAAAAGCGTGTAGATCAACATTACTATTATTAGAGGACGGCAGACTTATTTTTATTCTCTAAAATTTGTTCTAGGCTTTTTAAAAAAACTGAATTCTACTGAGAATCGCATTGTCTCCGGCCACAGAGTTTTGCCTCATCATTCATTAAAATCTAGAGCCTTTTTCCTGAAAATTACGGAAGTTGTGATATACACGAAGAATCTATCACTAAAATGATACTCTTTTGCGTAAGCATTGCGAAGAAAGTGGGAATAGTTTATTTAATACTGGCCGTTATGCTATGAATCCTTTTCGCTCTTTCTCTCGTCTGTCTCTAATTTTTTCGTTGATTTAAGGTTGTGCCTAAAGTGACGGTCCGCGACTATCCGCTGAACATTAGAATACCAGGGACTAAGAGTGACCCACTCAACTTGGCAGGAGTTCAGCCCGAGGACTTGAGGTTTAACACTTATCTTGCCTTGAAAAGGCTTGCTTACAGGGGTTAAATAGTGACCGGATCGGTCCCGTCGGCGGATACATGTACACATACTATTGACAACAAACTCCCTCTCTTTTCTTACCCTTTTCCTTCATCCCCTCTTCTTTTTTCTTCCAAACTTTGAGCGGCGGATACATGTAAACCCAAATTGGGTGGCTCCATTTAACCCCTGGTTGCTTACTCGATGACATAGCTCACCAAACCCAAATTGAGTGGCTCCATTTAACCCCTGGTTGCTTACTCGATGACATAGCTCACCAAACCCAAATTGGGTGGCTCCATTTAACCCCTGGTTGCTTACTCGATGACATAGCTCACCAAACTTGATAAATTTCTCTCGGTCGCGCGCCACACCCCAAAAAAGTGAAGAAAATATAACAAAAGTCATCTTTCAAAAAAGTAAATGTGCGTGAGTGGACAAAATGTAAAGAATTTCAAACTCCTGCCCTTGTTACCCGAAATAAATGATAACCTGGTTCCGGAAACCAGCCCAAACATTTTTTGGCTGACCCTCTCCTTCCCCTCCCCCCTCTCCCGTCACCAAGGGTCGGCTGACCCTCTCCTTCCCCTCCCCCCCTCTCCCGTCACCAAGGGTCGGCTGACCCTCTCCTTCCCCTCCCCCCCTCTCCCCCCCTCTCCCGTCACCAAGGGTCTTGGCTGACCCTCTCCTTCCCCTCCCCCCCTCTCCCGTCACCAAGGGTCTTGGCTGACCCTCTCCTTCCCCTCCCCCCCTCTCCCGTCACCAAGGGTCGGCCGGTTACCCGGCCGAAAAATTTTTTTCCAACACATTTTGGTTAGCGCTCGATGAAGTTTGGGAGAATAAGCGAAGTCTCAGCCATTTGAAGCTAATTGTTTTTCTCTCTGGCCGAGGTAGCCTTCACGGATTTGATGATTTTTTTATAGTATTTTTTTCAAGTCGGTACTGAAGGTCTTCTGAATTATGTTTGAATATTCGAACTTTAAAATCATTGTTTAAAAAAAGAAGTTTACTTTCAGTTTAGCTGCGGTCTTTGAGAATGATCCAATCGTGTCTCCGATATCGCGAAAAGTTTGTTTCAATCATTCATGTTTTGGTTGATTTTTCGTGATTTATTCTTTTCATTCTAATTGTTAACATGTATGAATAGTTATCAAGGTGTTTCTCTGACCCACACTGCGGGTTAAAAAAATCTATGCGGTCTTCAAAAACCTAGTAAAACATTTAAAAAATTTCTCGGATTTTTTATAGGAAAGGTCCAAGTTATTGGAAAAATTGAACGTTGAACTCTAAAATTTTAAAAATCTATGCGCTCGAAAAAAGTTGTGCTGGTGCTAAGAAACACCCTTATAGCTGTAGGTTCTGCCACTTACCTTGCTCCGTGTGTGAATAACCAGCTCATCTAACTTACCTCTTCTACTCACCCAACCCCTACTTTCCCCTTTCTTATCTTCTCCCTCTCATCCCTCCCTCCTCTCTCTCTCTCGCTCTCTTTTTCTCTCTCTCTCTCTCTCTCTCTCTCTCTCTCTCTCTCTCTCTCTCTCTCTCTCTCTCTCCGTATATTCTCCTTCATATTATCGAGAGGCTTTACAGGTCATCCAACTCCTCTGATCGCTCCCTCTTTTCTCATTCCTCATTCTCTGCTCTTCACTTGCTCACCATTTAATTGTTCTATTACCCTAGTCTTGATAGCGGTTAAATGTCTGTTTTTTTAAAAACTTTCTTCAATAGCTGCCTATGACTTTAAGTTTTGTTCTAGGTTCTGCAGAATCTCTCTGCAGCTAAAAGAAGACGATACGACGTTCAACAAAAGAATGAAAAAGAGAAGAATCTGGCAAAACCTCAACTCTCATCGGAAGACCAAAAGAATGAAGAAGAGGTCAAAAGAGCGGAGGAGTTAAAGAAAGAAGAGGAGAAGAAGAAGAAGAAAGAGCAGACCCGGAAGAAAAAGGAGTATTTCAACCAGAAGTCAGTTGAGGATCTTTGAGCTTAATCAGTCTTTCCAGAAGAATGAAATGACCTATTTGTCAATACTGTGTCTCATAGGTAAAATCAGTCTTTATTTTTCAAGAGGTCTATCGCTGAAGTAGGCAAAAATTTCCACTTTCAACTTGACGAAACCGGTTGAGGTTGAGTTACAACTAAAGAAACGTTATATTTATGTAGAGAAATGAAGATTTTTCAACTTTTAACTGAAAACTGTGATACTATCATTTCGAGTGAGGAAGATGGTCGGCAGGTCGGTTGCCCTAGGAAATTTTTGCCAGTTGGCAGTTTACTTATGCTGTGAGTTAACACAAAAGTCAGCCGAGTGAATAGAAAATGTAGGTCGCAGAAGGTATGCTGACCCCGGGTTTTGACACCTTCTAAGGATCCATCATGAAGAATATCCAGAAAATGGACCACGCGTTGGAAAATCGAAAAGTTTTCACTCATCTGCACTGCGAGTAGTTCATCTGTGCATAGTTCGATGCGCGGCAATCGCTCGGCGCTTACAAATATTTCTTTGATCGGTCTCATTTAAAGGCTAAAGACTTTAAGCGCTAAAAAAGTTTTGAATAAGAAAAGGGAGTAATAAGATGAACGGGCATAGAGAATAAGGCATTGTGACTTGCAGATACTGCTACGGTAATTTCGATCGTTACTACGGTATCCGCTTGAATGTGAATCAGAAGGACACGAGGTTGTCAATGATGAAGAAGGAATGGTTTGAGAAGCGCACCGTTCTGGACATTGGATGCAACGTGGGATTCCTCACGTTGTCCATTGCCAAGGTTGGCGGCCTTATGGAGCGTTAGAATTCAACTTTTCACTTTGCAAAGTAATTTTCTGCAAAGTGATCCCGTTGAACGTTCCAATGTCTCACCACGATTTACCGTGAAAAGAAAACGGACTACGGTATTACTTTTATAATAACTTTTACTGTTGGACGTAATTGCGTTATGAATTTTACAGAAAAATCTTCGCTTTGTCTTAGAATGCATGTAATCTTTCTTTTTACCGTAGTCCATTTTTGTTTTAACGGTAATTCGTGGTGAGACATTGGAGCGTTCAACGGAATCACTTTGCAAAGTGAAAAGTTGAATTCTAACACTCCATTAGTTATCTCATCAGTTCGGGATGCGATACGAGACTCTCTGATGCTTTGTTGAATGTCTCATGATGTGTGTCTCGATACGAGACTCTATGATGCTTTGTTGAATGTCCCATGATGTGTGTCTCGATACGAGACTCTCTGATGCTTTGTTGAATGTCCCATGATGTGTGTCTCGATACGAGACTCTCTGATGCTTTGTTGAATGTCCCATGATGTGTGTCTCGATACGAGACTCTATGATGCTTTGTTGAATGTCCCATGATGTGTGTCTCGATACGAGACTATGATGCTTTGTTGAATGTCCCATGATGTGTGTCTCGATACGAGACTCTCTGATGCTTTGTTGAATGTCCCATGATGTGTGTCTCGATACGAGACTCTCTGATGCTTTGTTGAATGTCCCATGATGTGTGTCTCGATACGAGACTCTCTGATGCTTTGTTGAATGTCCCATGATGTGTGTCTCGATACGAGACTCTCTGATGCTTTGTTGAATGTCCCATGATGTGTGTCTCGATACGAGACTCTCTGATGCTTTGTTGAATGTCCCATGATGTGTGTCTCGATACGAGACTCTCTGATGCTTTGTTGAATGTCCCATGATGTGTGTCTCGATACGAGACTCTCTGATGCTTTGTTGAATGTCCCATGATGTGTGTCTCGATACGAGACTCTCTGATGCTTTGTTGAATTTCCCATGATGTGTGTCTCGATACGAGACTCTCTGATGCTTTGTTGAATGTCCCATGATGTGTGTCTCGATACGAGACTCTCTGATGCTTTGTTGAATGTCCCATGATGTGTGTCTCGATACGAGACTCTCTGATGCTTTGTTGAATGTCCCATGATGTGTGTCTCGATACGAGACTCTCTGATGCTTTGTTGAATGTCCCATGATGTGTGTCTCGATACGAGACTCTCTGATGCTTTGTTGAATGTCTCATATATTTGGAAAATATATTGTAATTTATCTGGAAAATCGTTGTGCCAGCGAAAAAAAAAGAACACATTTTTATCGATCTACCATCATTGCAATAAATTCAAATATCTACCTTATTTCTATGATTGTATGGAGACAGGGTGTAATTCTCCTCAAAACTGCAGATGAAGTCTATGCGCTACAGAAAAAATTGTTGATGAATACTCTCTCTTTCTATTACATGAACTTTCTTTCAAATGAGAGCTGTACTGAATAGTTCGCAGTTATTCCTGCTCTTTGAAAGTGTTAGAACAACTAATTTTCAAAAGTGAAATAAAACAACATGTTCGTTTCTGACAATATGAGTAATCTTTTCATCGTTGGTTTGTTCATATTTCTCTAAGTGTTTTGTGTGGTTGCAAATATATGGTGTTGTTGAGGAGTTCGAACCCCGTCGCATTCTTGGGATAGACATTGACGAACATCTCGTGGGGGTCGCTCGCAAGAACATTCGTCACTACTGCGATGCACAGTTGCCAGTGAGCTGTTGTCTTGACTAGAGAATGAAGTTTTTCGCAGATGGAAGACATGAAACCATAGTTCTCCTGAGGTCTAGTATGCACAACTGTTGAAAATTCAAAAAAGAAGACCGCTTTTCGAGCTTGGGAGTCTGGAATAACGAGAAGGGAGCCAGAGGTAAAGAGCGGATAAGGGATAGCTAGTCATTATTCTAGACTCATCGCTCAAAAGACGGTAGTTTTTTTGAAAAATCTCAACAGTGCTGGTGACCTATGCGTGAAACCCTCATCGAAGACGTGAAACGGTAAAAAGATTTTCAAAATGGATGCACTTACAGTATCGAAACAGATTAGTAAGCACCGCATAGATCTTCCAGAAGATTCAGACGGAGCAGTTTATTGTAGAGTTGGTTAAAATCATCGCTGCAACCCCTTTTTTACCTATGATATGAACTGTATCATGAATGAAAGCAGGTTTCCGCCCGCCAAAGTTCAAAACTGAAACCCGCTCACACTTTGTTGGAATCGACCATACAGTATTTGCCTAGCTGCCTTCGTTTTTTTTCCCTTCAATGTTGGTGGTCTCGATGAGCTTGAGTAATGAATGACTATTGCAGATGGTGGGCAAGTTCCCGGCCTCATTCTCGGCGCAATTCGGTCCGATCTCCCAACAGCCTCTCTCCTTCTCCACCAAGTTTCCAGACAATGTCTGGTTCCGATGCGAAAATTATGTCATGGAGAATGAGGCGCTCTTAGAATTGGTTTGTTTATTCTCAGCATTTGTTTCCAAAGGGTTCTTAGTGGGGCTGATAGGGATGAAGAGGGCCGCCAAAAAGTGATTTTTTTTTTCGTAACAGAAAGTTGTCTATGGTCCAAGAACTTGGTTTGATCTAGCAAAAAAAGTTCGTACAAGGTGAGAAAAATAAGAGGCTGGGATGACAAATCAATTTGATCCCTGTGAAGAGCACCCATAATCATCGCAAGCAGGGGTTGAATAGTAACCGGACCAGCTAGATTTGCGCATACATGTTCGCGCCCAAATTGATCTACACTATGTTCTTCCGTTCTATTTCACTTTTCTCTACTTCCCTGCTCATTCTTCTAAGTTTTTTTCCCATTTCTATTACGACCAGTTCCGTTCGTACGAGTATCCCTTAGACCAATTACTGACCGCCAAAAACATTATCACAAACCCTTGTTGACCAATTCAGTTCTAAAACCAGACCCGCTCTTTTGAGGTGGAAGCGGAGTATGACGTCATCCTGGCGCTTTCGGTGTCCAAATGGATTCATCTGAACTGGGGAGACGATGGAATGCGCTTTTTCTTTAGAAGAGTCTTCGCGAATCTCCTCCCCGGTGGCCGATTCATCTTCGAGCCACAGCCATTCCAGTCTTACAGTAAAAGAGCAAAGATGACGGTAGGTACAGTAGTTCTTCAGTTAGAGAGTTAAGACAACGGTAGGCACCTTACTATTACGGTAGGTTATATACTCTTACCGACAAAAAGCCATAATAATGGTTTGTAAACTACAGTATACCGCAGTCACTCGCTCCACTATATATCTTGTTGCGTGAATAACCAATAATTTGAAGGAATCCATTAGTGATTCTTCGGGTTTTTATGTATACTTTTGAAAGGTGAAGTGTGTAATTTGATAATAATAATAATATTTGAATGTTCAGTTTAAAGGCAGTGACGTCAAGTTAAGATTCAATTGAATGTTATAACCAGAGTGTTTCTTACCACCCGAATAATTTTTCTCGAGCGCATAGATAGTCGGCCAAGTTTTGATACTCTTTGAGTCATCTTAATTATTAGTGGTTCCACTATACGTCCGAAAAAGATCGAACAAAATTTATAGAAAAAGTTTTTTATAAGAAATAATTGAGTTTTCTTTTATTTTTCAAAAAAATTAAGAAAAAAAGTTACAGGTTTTTTGTTGTTGTTTACTTTTGAATTGAATTGAATTAGCTTTATCATCAAAGGATAGCTTGTTATGGCTATCGCTGACATGGATGATGGGGAACTTGAGAGGGAATTTTGGAACTGTGGTTTTCTTGGACGCTTTCTCGAAATGTCAAAACTTATAAGATGAAATTATATTGGAAATCTCGAAACTTATAAGATGAAATTGGAAAGTGGAAAAGATATTGTATGAATTTAACTGAAAACTTTCAGAATTCACCAACTAAACCTAGATAGTTTTTTAACATAATAAATTTGAGTTGCCTCCGTTTAATTGGATTCTTTAGGCGATATTCAAGACTGAACGTAATTGCAGAAAATTCTGCAAGAGAATTACAAGAAGATCGAATTCCGACCCGAGGACTTTGAGATGTACCTTCTAGAAGAGTGCGGCTTTGAGAGTGTTACTCATCTAGGAGTCCCTGAGGCAAATTCAAAAGGTACGCAGGCAATTTTCGGCGGTTTGTTTGAATATGGAAAAAAACGAAGAGAAGAGCAATCCTGGGCATTGGGCAAGAAACAAAAAACAACAGGATAATTCTGACCAGTTGATTTCCAGTTCAGAGTCATAATGATGAAATGTTCAACGCTTCTTGTTGATACTTTTTGAATTTTTCGCGCTCATGTAAGCCTTGCAACATGAATCAGGGTGTTTCTTAGCACCCGCACTATTTTTTTCGAGCGCATAGATTTTAAAATTTCAGAGTTTAACTTTAAATTTTTTCAATAGGACTTTCCCTACGAATAAAAATTTTTACATGCGCATAGATTTCAAAGTTTTTCGGGGTTTTTAGAGAACGCATAGATTTTTTACCTCCGGTGCGGGTCAGAGAAACACCCTGGCATAAATACGCACACCCCTGAGATAAGAGAAAGACATAACCTGTTAGAACTGTTTCATAGGTTTCATCAATTCTCGTTACTGGTGAGATGAGACATCTATTGCACGGTTCGAAGACTCTGAGTCATTGTTTACAGGTTTCTGCCGGCCAATCGATGTTTATACGAAAAAGGCGGCAAAGTTTATGTGTCCAAAGAAGGAGGAGGAATGTGAAGAAGAGAAGAAAGAAGAGGATGATGTTGAAACGAAGGAACCTTCACATAAGAAGAGGAAGAGAGAGAAGGCCAAGAGACGAGATGACGAGGGGAAAAGGGACTGAAGAGACGAGGGGAAAAGGGACTGAAGAGACGAGGGGAAAAGGGACTGAAGATCAAGTTCGAGTCAATTATACATATGGTTGATAGAGTGTGTAGTAACATTTATAACTGTTAATTTCACCAGAAGTTACTGTATGAAACCATATGTATGCAAAGCTGTAGTACAGTAGTTAAAACAAGTAGGGCACACTGCCAGTTGAAAAATTCGAATGCAATTTTTTTCAGACCCATTTCCTCCCCCTTCCTACTCTTGACGTGCAGTAATATAGTTTTTGAAGCGTGAATGTAATGGAACAACATAGTTATTTTTTAGAACCTTTTTGAATAATCATTTCCGGACTGTCCCCCATGTTTTGATGTTAATGTTTTCGATCTGTTAATTTTATTATATCTTGTGAACTTTGATCTGTCGGGTAGATGTATCTCAAATGTTCTCATGTGTTTGTGTTTGACTTTTTTTTGTCAAAACTTGGATTTTGAAATAAAAATTCTGTTTCTGTGTTTTTATTGTTAACAAATCGGTTCCGATCCGTCACATGGATTATTTTATTACCGAACAAAAGAACAGAGCAAATTATGATCGTTTCTGAAAAAAAAAACAACTTCGAGTTAAAATGTTTAAAAAAACGCATAGTTTGTGAAGCTCTATGACATAGTTTCTTTTAGAGAGATGATAAATAATCACGGAAAACTTGGTTTCGGTTTTTGTAGGTCATTGAAAAGGACAGATGACTCAATTGCCTGTTGAATGTCGGAGACAGTGAGTCGCGCGATTGTTAAGACTCGAATGAAAAGACATTTTCTCATTCATATATTCTAGTGGGGCAGTAATTATACTCTGTGCAGTTGTAGCTTCTAATCTTCAACTTAGAACCTGTTCATTCTAGAATTCAATGCGTATTTTTTTATTCATTTAGATTTCTGCAATCTCCTGTACTTTTCATGAAATCACTTCTTGAGCGTTTTGTGAGAATGATGAATATTGATTGGAGAGTGGAAGGCAGGAAGTGTGTAAGTTTTAGCCACGACGCTAAAAGCGGTCTCATCCAAGATTGATCAACCACAGCGTTATGGTTCCATCCGCCCGCGGATCATCCAGCGGAGGAGAAAGGAACCCGCGCCGAGTCACGACAACGATGATGGTACTGTTCGAGTAACCGGGGGTTAAATATTCATGACAGATTTTCGGTCGGCGGGCCTCTGTTTTCCAAATCAAAAGGGGGACCCTTAACTGAAACAAAAAAAATTTCGTAGGAGGCATCTTTTTTTTGCATACCAAAAAAACGCTCATAGCTCACCAGGATGTGCTAAGTTTTTTTCTCTCCAGGCGGTTAACCGGGCGACTTTTAAAGACCTGGGAGGGGGGGGGAACCCTTAAAGACCTGGGAGGGGGGGGAACCCTTAAAGACCTGGGAGGGGGGGGAACCCTTAAAGACCTGGAAGGGGGGGGAACCCTTAAAGACCTGGGAGGGGGGGGGGAACCCTTAAAGACCTGGGAGGGGGGGGAACCCTTAAAGACCTGGAAGGGGGGGAACCCTTAAAGACCTGGGAGGGGGGGGAACCCTTAAAGACCTGGGAGGGGGGGGAACCCTTAAAGACCTGGGAGGGGAGGGAACCCTTAAAGACCTGGGAGGGGAGGGAACCCTTAAAGACCGGGGAGGGGAGGGGAACCCTTAAAGACCTGGGAGGGGGGGAACCCTTAAAGACCTGGGGGGGGGGAACCCTTAAAGACCTGGGAGGGGAGGGAACCCTTAAAGACCTGGGAGGGGGGGGAACCCTTAAAGACCTGGGAGGGGGGGGAACCCTTAAAGACCTGGGAGGGGAGGGAACCCTTAAAGACCTGGGAGGGGAGGGAACCCTTAAAGACCGGGGAGGGGAGGGGAACCCTTAAAGACCTGGGAGGGGGGGGAACCCTTAAAGACCTGGGAGGGGGGGGAACCCTTAAAGACCTGGGAGGGGAGGGAACCCTTAAAGACCTGGGAGGGGGGGGAACCCTTAAAGACCTGGGAGGGGAGGGAACCCTTAAAGACCTGGGAGGGGGGGGGAACCCTTAAAGACCTGGGAGGGGGGGGAACCCTTAAAGACCTGGAAGGGGGGGAACCCTTAAAGACCTGGGAGGGGGGGGGAACCCTTAAAGACCTGGGAGGGGGGGGAACCCTTAAAGACCTGGAAGGGGGGGGAACCCTTAAAGACCTGGGAGGGGGGGGGGAACCCTTAAAGACCTGGGAGGGGGGGGAACCTTAAAGACCTGGAAGGGGGGGGAACCCTTAAAGACCGGGGGGGGGGGGAACCCTTAAAGACCTGGGAGGGGGGGAACCCTTAAAGACCTGGGAGGGGGGGGAACCCTTAAAGACCTGGGAGGGGAGGGAACCCTTAAAGACCTGGGAGGGGGGGAACCCTTAAAGACCTGGGAGGGGAGGGAACCCTTAAAGACCTGGGAGGGGGGGGAACCCTTAAAGACCTGGGAGGGGGGGGGAACCCTTAAAGACCTGGAAGGGGGAGAACCCTTAAAGACCTGGGAGGGGGGGGAACCCTTAAAGACCTGGGAGGGGGGGAACCCTTAAAGACCTGGAGGGGGGGGGAACCCTTAAAGACCTGGGAGGGGGGGGGACCCTTAAAGACCTGGGAGGGGGGGGAACCCTTAAAGACCTGGAAGGGGGGGAACCCTTAAAGACCTGGGAGGGGGGGGAACCCTTAAAGACCTGGGAGGGGGGGGAACCCTTAAAGACCTGGAAGGGGGGGGAACCCTTAAAGACCGGGGAGGGGGGAACCCTTAAAGACCTGGAAGGGGGGGGAACCCTTAAAGACCGGGGAGGGGAGGGGAACCCTTAAAGACCTGGGAGGGGGGGAACCCTTAAAGACCTGGGAGGGGGGGGAACCCTTAAAGACCTGGAAGGGGGGGAACCCTTAAAGACCTGGGAGGGGGGGGGAACCCTTAAAGACCTGGGAGGGGGGGGAACCCTTAAAGACCTGGAAGGGGGGGAACCCTTAAAGACCTGGGAGGGGGGGGAACCCTTAAAGACCTGGGAGGGGGGGGAACCCTTAAAGACCTGGAAGGGGGGGGAACCCTTAAAGACCGGGGAGGGGGGAACCCTTAAAGACCTGGAAGGGGGGGAACCCTTAAAGACCTGGGAGGGGGGGGAACCCTTAAAGACCTGGAAGGGGGGGGAAACCCTTAAAGACCGGGGAGGGGGGGGAACCCTTAAAGACCGGGGAGGGGGGGGAACCCTTAAAGACCTGGGAGGGGGGGAACCCTTAAAGACCTGGAAGGGGGGGGACCCTTAAAGACCGGGGAGGGGGGGGGAACCCTTAAAGACCTGGGAGGGGGGGAACCCTTAAAGACCTGGGAGGGGGGGGGGAACCCTTAAAGACCTGGAAGGGGGGGGAGCCCTTAAAGACCGGGGAGGGGGGGGGAACCCTTAAAGACCGGGGAGGGGGGGAACCCTTAAAGACCTGGGAGGGGGGGGAACCCTTAAAGACCTGGGAGGGGGGGGAACCCTTAAAGACCTGGAAGGGGGGGGAACCCTTAAAGACCGGGGAGGGGGGGAACCCTTAAAGACCTGGAAGGGGGGGAACCCTTAAAGACCTGGGAGGGGGGGGAACCCTTAAAGACCTGGAAGGGGGGGGGGAACCCTTAAAGACCGGGGAGGGGGGGGGGAACCCTTAAAGACCGGGGAGGGGGGGAACCCTTAAAGACCTGGGAGGGGGGGGGAACCCTTAAAGACCTGGAAGGGGGGGGAACCCTTAAAGACCGGGAAGGGGGGGGAACCCTTAAAGACCTGGGAGGGGGGGGAACCCTTAAAGACCTGGGAGGGGGGGGAACCCTTAAAGACCTGGAAGGGGGGGGGGAACCCTTAAAGACCGGGGAGGGGGGGGGAACCCTTAAAGACCGGGGAGGGGGGGAACCCTTAAAGACCTGGGAGGGGGGGGGGACCCTTAAAGACCTGGAAGGGGGGGGAACCCTTAAAGACCGGGGAGGGGGGGGGAACCCTTAAAGACCTGGGAGGGGGGGGAACCCTTAAAGACCTGGGAGGGGGGGGAACCCTTAAAGACCTGGAAGGGGGGGGAACCCTTAAAGACCGGGGAGGGGGGGGAACCCTTAAAGACCGGGGAGGGGGGGGGAAGCACAAAAAATTGATGATATGTTTTTCAGACTCAGTTCATGCTTTTTTTCGCAGCCGGAGTTTCACAGTTGAAATCTTGTTAACTAACGATAATTTCTTCAAAGATCAACGTGCGTTATATCCGCTTGAATTAAACTTTTTTCTGGCGTATTAAGCGGGCGACCGGAAGAAATTCAACAAGCTTGGTGAGCTATGCACTCGCTCAAAGAACGGTCGTTTTTCGATGTTTTCAACAGTGCTGTTGACCGATGTAAAATCGTTCTCAAAAAAGTTGAACAGGCAATGAGAATTGATTGTTCTAATCGTGATTCTCATGCAGACGCGCTCGCCTCGGAGCCGGGAGAGGGCAGAGCGGGAGATTCGGCGTCATCGTCGCACCCCCCGAGGGCATCTTCGCCCGCGGATGACCTCGAATTGGAGGAGAGCGGTGTGTACGTCCATGGAGGGGTGATGAGGATCAACAAGCAGGGACAGAATGAGGGTGTACCGCATTATTATGAGGTTGCTTCGGGAAATGACCTATGTGAAAATCACGAATGTCTGTAGAATAGTACTGAATGCCAGAGGGTGATAATCAGTAAGACTCGGCCGTCTGCTTGCAGGACTTTGACTAGGTTGAGTTAAACATAATCAACCATATTTTCCACCTGATATTAAGTTGGAAATGAAGTCATTTTGTGTGAGAGGGTTATTTCAACATTCTGATAGTATTGGTCCAGACGTGTTTTTCAGTTGGTGAAATTAGTTCTTGAAGATATGTTATCAAATAAGGTCGATTCGGCAAGATATGGTGAGCGGGTGAACAGTATTGGAGTGCTATTTTCTAGTGCTTTCGGGAAGGACACTTAGGCCCGCTTAAGTGAGTTTTCAGGCTTATGCCGATAAAGAATTCCGCCGATACAAAAAGGGAACCGGCTTTATCGTGTGAATTTTTCTCAGATGAAAGCTCTTCTCACAAATATCCAACTTTGTATTACTGAAGTGTCAAACCGAGAGTTGCCAAAATTCATTCAGTTCCTGGTTTCAGTATACGCGACGGATTACAGTGGAAGACACGATGGGTTCGACCGTGGAGAGAGACTCTCCCTTCATCGTACAAGCTCTTCCAGGCAAGAACTGAATGAATGAAAATACAAACTGAAAAATGAAAAAGTGATCTTCAAAATTTTGACCCCTACTCACATAGGTTACCAAGGGGTACGAAAAACCTCCCGGCCCCCCGCCCACGAAGGAAATTTTGTTTCTCACGTTCATAAGCTTTTATCAGATGCAGATTTATTTCCTTATGTTTTATTATGGTGTTTTTGGTGTTTGATGAAGTATGTAGCAGTCCATTTATCATTTTATTTAAGTTGAAGAAGTTAAGGTCAAACGCTCAATTGAGAAATCAATTACAATAAAACTCTGCTAGGATCGAATTGGTACACAAAACCCCGCCCGGCCCCCCGCTCGCGAAAATTTTTCTGATAAATTTAGGTGACCTATGCCTACTCAAGAAAACCCTGATTCAGCTCTATTTTATGTTATTTAATGTATGTTGACTAAGTTGGAAAAAATTCGTTAAACTTTCAAGTTGTGGTCCTAAAACTTTTGAGACGGAGTTATCCTGATGTTCTCACATCTCAAACTTGTGCTGAAAACAAAACAAGAAAGATGTAAATGAGTAAATCCTACTCCAAATCCTAAATAAGTAAATCCTACTCCTCGAAAGATGTAAATAAGAGTAAATCCTACTCCTCGGTGATCTCAAGCAACGTATTTTTATACCGAGCAAAGGAGCGGATTGTTCGCAGAATCTTGTGCGAAAATCGTGTGGTGTGACGGGAACCGAACTCGTGACCATTCGAATTCCGGGCGAATGCTCTCCCCACTGAGCTACACACGCACTCATGATAATGCACATTTTAAGGCCCATACAAAAATCTCAAACTTGTGCTGAAAACACAACAAGAAAGATCTAAGGGCCATAATATTTAGCCAACCTAGTAGATGAAATTGGTTCATCCCAGGGGTTAAATAGTGACCGGATTGGTCCCGTGGGCGGATTCATGTACACACACTATTGACAAAAATCTCCCTCTATTTTCTTACCCTTTTCCTTCATCCCCTCTTCTTTTTTCCTCCAAACTTTGAGCGGCGGATACATGTAAACCCAAATTGGGCGGCTCTATTTAACTCCTAGTTCATCCCCTAGTGTTTTTATCTCATCTGCATGGTATGGAATGTGTATATGCGCGTACCAATGAAATGTGGCCAAAAGAATTTTCGGTCGCCACTAAATATACACGCAGTCTTATATTTGAGTGTGTCATTTGGTCATGAAATAATGAGATCTACTTGGTTTTCCTGTGTATTAGAAAGGACCTGAGCCAGTTTGACCTCTGCTTTTACAGGAGAAGCCAACACGATCGAATCGTATCCATGTCGTTTCTGCTCGGACCGAGTCTTTCTAACGCCATGTGGACTGGAGAAACACGCCAAGTCCATGCACTTTGACATGCTTCCAGAGGTTGGGGGGTCTCTAATTCATTCCTCTCAGGACTTTAATCTTGTTCGAGTTGGAATTTCGAACATAAATCTTTTTTACCTTTCTTTTCTCGATTAGTTTGTATGAGTGTACTTCATAAATGTCCTGGTCTCCAGTGTATTTTCTTGAGTCATAAACTACAGTCATTTCCCATAATAAGTCATAAACTACAGTCATTTCCCATAATAAGTCATAAACTACAGTCATTTCCCATAATAAGTCATAAACTACAGTCATTTCCCATAATAAGTCATAAACTACAGTCATTTCCCATAATAAGTCATAAACTACAGTCATTTCCCATTATAAGTCATAAACTACAGTCATTTCCCATAATAAGTCATAAACTACAGTCATTTCCCATAATAAGTCATAAACTACAGTCATTTCCCATAATAAGTCATAAACTACAGTCATTTCCCATAATAAGTCATAAACTACAGTCATTTCCCATTATAAGTCATAAACTACAGTCATTTCCCATAATAAGTCATAAACTACAGTCATTTCCCATAATAAGTCATAAACTACAGTCATTTCCCATAATAAGTCATAAACTACAGTCATTTCCCATAATAAGTCATAAACTACAGTCATTTCCCATAATAAGTCATAAACTACAGTCATTTCCCATAATAAGTCATAAACTACAGTCATTTCCCATAATAAGTCATAAACTACAGTCATTTCCCATTATAAGTCATAAACTACAGTCATTTCCCATAATAAGTCATAAACTACAGTCATTTCCCATTATAAGTCATAAACTACAGTCATTTCCCATAATAAGTCATAAACTACAGTCATTTCCCATTATAAGTCATAAACTACAGTCATTTCCCATAATAAAAGTCACCAGTACTGCGGACATATTGAAAATGGCTCAGAAGCAGGCTGATTTTCACCAAAAGTCTAAATAATTTGATAGATCTAAAAGACTAATCGGGATGTAGTCTTTAAGATGGCAGTCCTTGAAGGAAGCGTGTGAAAAAATAGGGGATGCTATGCATAGAAAGAAAACGTATTATTGGTTTGAGCGCATAGCTTTGCGCATATATTTCACTAACAAAAACTGAACATCCTGTCAAGAATTGTGGACTCAGAAAAGTAAAAAGAAAAAGAGTACTGAGTTGTACATAAATCTTCCAGGTACAACGCCAGATTCGCATAATAGAGGAGGAATGGAAGCGACGCTATGCCGAGCTAAACAGAGTCAGTCTGAGGAAGACGGCGACTCGGAGTCGGCTGGAGCAGCTTGCAGCAGCCGCAGCCAGAGAAATGAGGAGGGACTCTGAGAGTAGGTGGCATCCTCTGGTAGTGTGAGAGATGATAGCATCTTTCACGTCCAAAAGTGTGTAAGATGATCTAATCTTTCATTTTGTATATATATCATTTGATAACGATTATAGTGAGACGTGATACCACCCTCATTATTTGGCTCGCCTCTTACCTTAGAGGAAGAACAGGACGCACAAGCTTCCGCGACTCGGTATCAAGTTCCAGACTCTTCAGAAACGGAGTCCCACAAGGCAGCGCCCTCTCGTTCACGCGTTTCAACCTTTACCTCCGCGATCTTCCCACAGACGATGCCCACACGAACGTCATCTCGTATGCTGATGACATCACGATCTGGGCGTCAGATCCCAACATCAACGTCGCCTCCGAAAATCTACGCAGGGTCATCACGACTCATCACTCATCATTTCCCCGACCAAGAGCCAGCTCATGCTTTTCACCCCGTTCAGTCGTGAAACAAGTCTACTCTGGACATATCAATCTGCGGATCACCCGTCCCCACCGTCAACCAGGCCAAGCTACTCGGCGTCACGTTCGACTCGATGTTCACATTCAGCCATCATGCGGGTTCTTCGAATGAATTGAATCGATTGTTTCTCCTCGTGTGTATGATCTTCTGTTTTCATGGTTCTGTATTTTTCTGTTTTTTTATTGTTCTGCGTTTTCAATAACGTATAAAGCATATATATATATATATGCCAAAGACATCGCGAGACGGATGTCGCAGCGCAATAACGTACTGGAAGCCCTTGCCGGAAGCACCTGGGGAAACCAAAAAGAAACCCTCCGCCTCACGTTTAAAGCCATCTCGCAAGCGATCTGCAACTACGCCGCACCCGCCTGGTCCACCTTCCTCTCGGACTCCGCTCACGCCAAAATCCAACGTTCTCAGAATTCCGGACTCTGCGTCGTGACAGGGAATCATCAAATGGCCGACACTGACCATATTCATCGCGAATCAAAGGTCATGCGCACCAAATCCCATCTGAAAATGCTCGCCGCGCAGTACCTCGCGAGATCGTTGGACCCAGAACACATCCACCACGGCCTCCTCGACTGCCCGGCGCCCCCTCGCGCAATGAAGAACAACCTCGTGTTGAGCTGCAAGAAGACTGTCGAAGCCGCGAAACAGATGTCAAAGGATCCGAACAATGGGAAATCAGTCGCAAACACCGTACACTCAATGATGGTCTCGAACGAACTCCAATCGTTGAAGGGTGCCGTCATCCTGGGAGGCAGACCTCCGCCCCTTATCCAGGAAGAAGAGAAGGAGTTACCCCGCAAGACTAGATGCACGCTCAGCCAGCTCCGCTCGGGATTCAGCAGATTCATCAACAACTACCTCCACCGCATTGACGAATCCATCCCCGACGTGTGTCCCGATTGCTCTTCCGGACCTCACGACGTTGCGCATCTCTTCAACTGCCCATGCCACCCGACCGCGCTGTCTCCAATCGACCTCTGGACCAAGCTTGAAGATATAAGAAAGAAAAAAAAAGAAGAACAAGAAACGAAGAACACAGACGTTCTTCGAAGCCGGCTACATCCGGCAACAACAACAGCAACAACCCTCATTATTTATTAGAGTGATAGGTGGTAGCATCTTTGACACAAGATGAAAGATTATAATATCATCATTCTAATCGCAGGAGGTGAAAGCTCCAAACTGTCAATGAAGGGCTTCAAAGAGTATGTAGTTGGTTTTGTCGATAAGATTCATGCTGAGTTTTCGTAGAATGTCATTTCTTATCTGGTTGCGCATGGAGATTCAGTCAGTTAGTTACTCAGAAAAACTTCATACGATAAATCAATATTGTAAGTAAACATTTTGAGAGAAAAAACTAATATTGGAGGTTTTAAACGCAAGTTTCTGTGCAATTTAAACCTCATGAAGCATCGTCAAATGTTTTTTTAACAATCAGTTATGATATGAAACGGATTAAGTTGTCTAGGATTACACGACGGTGGATATCAAGTCACTGAAGAGGAAACAGAAATGACGGGAGAAGGATCATCGGACGTCGACCGCGTATCGGACGGATCCTTTGAGGTCATCTCTCTTTACCTCTCTTTCTCTCTCTATTTTTCTCTTCCACTCTCTCTTCTCTCTATCTCTGTCCCTAACCGTCAGTATTGTCAAGGTGTGCTCAATCTGCAATGTCTATATCAACATCACGCATCCAACAGCGTACGATACCCACATGCGAGCTCACAAAAAGAACGAGGAGCTTCGAGAGTATCTGCTACAGAATCACGGAGCAGAGGTCGGGTTGTCTTGTTGAAATGCAGGAACGGGCGAGAAATAAACACCAGCAGACTTGTGAAATTAATACCTAAGATCGGGTGTGAACATCATTGTGTTTCTCAAAACCGCACAGCGGGTAAAATCTATGCGCTTTACAAAAAAGGCCAGGGATACAAATGCTCTGTTTATATGCTTACTCTATTTTTTACACCCACTCTCGTTTTCTCTCCAAAGTCGGCTGTTCCGTCATGTATAGTCTTATTGATCTACACGCTTATTGGGTGGTAACAAAGAGCCTGGTAAAAATGGTGAATTAAGGCACAGCAAAGTGCACATTATATTTTGTTTCTCCATGGGCTTTTGATGCAAATGAACCGTTAGTTACACTTCTTCCTCCAGTCATTTCATTCCTTTCGTCATGAAGTATAACTTTGATTTAAACAAAGTCTCCCATGGAAATTGCATACACATGTAGGCAACGACTGTTTATCGGGTAGCTTAACTATCCCGAACAGTCTAGAATGGAATTCCCTCCCTATCTTCTCCCAAGCGAACGCGTCAACCGCGACGCGTCTGCTCTGACGCGTCACAACCATACAATTTCCTTATGGGACCATGTTTAAATCGAACATTCTATAGATAACGAGAAAGGTAAAAAGCTCAGTTAATCTGAGAAAGACTTTGAAGGCGTATTCGATTTTTTTTTTCTGGAGAACGATATCAATCAACTTTAGTTCAAATTCTGGTCCGAGACGGTTTGGAAAGAGTTCAAATTAGAATAAACAAGGTTCTTGGTGTAAAACCATGGTTTTTTAAGGCTTTTACTTTTGTTTTCTCTCTCTCTCTCTCTCTCTCTCTCTCTCTCTCTCTCTCTCTCTCTCTCTCTCTCTCTCTCTCTCTCTCTCTCTCTCATTGAATGCGGTTCTCTTCAGCACATGGCTCGCCTCACCTGTTCGGAGTGTCACATAGTCTTTCCCGAAGAGAAGAAGCTCCACCTCCACAACGAGCGGATGCACAAAAGAACTAAAAAGTTTCTTTTTTCACTGTTTTTATTGACTTGTTAATTGTACAAGTCACCTGCAAGTCACTGATCATTGATTGATGCGACTGCTAGAAGTCAGGATTCACATTTCCACTTTCGATGAACAAACGTTCCTTTTGAGTAAAATGCTCAATATGATTGCTCTGAAAAGTGTTTTCACAAACCTGCTAAGAAATTTTCCCAATGGCTAATAAATTCTCACCTCTGACTGAGAAGTATTTTAAGCGAGTCCTCGGCGTTCAAATTCATCAGACCAAAGCTCATTCCGAGTTTTTTTTTGTCAGAAAAGTCTTTGAATTGAACTTATTAACTTGAGTTGTTAACATCAGATATGTCTGTAAATGGTGCGGCCACATCAGTCTGACGATCTCGGGCCTGAATGAGCACAAGATGGACGTGCACGCCTTGCCTTCTTGGGGTCAAAAGGTTCTCCGCTTCTTGTAATTTTACTGGGTTTTATAAGCTTATAAATCATGTTATGTGAGGCCTTCAACAGCTTCCATATAATCACAGGCATAGAAAAAGTATCTTCCGATATTAGGACCTGACTGAAGAAGAATGAACAGGTCATTTTTCTGCTAACATCCGGCCTTAGTATTTATCGCTAACATCCGACCTTTGTCTTTATCGCTAACATCCGGCCTTTGTCTTTATCGGTCGCATCATGAACTTTTTTTTTCGTTTGGCTCAGTAATGTTGGATTTCTTGCAGAACTCGGCCTACAATCAGCGACTTAAGGACAACAGATTGAAAAGATCGGTAAGTCAATGAAAAAAATTATTTTTTTCAGCCGTGGATAGGTATCTATTCGGTAATTTTTCCACTAACATCCGGCCTTTGTCTTTATCGGTCGCATCATGAAACTCTACCCTTTGATTGGAGTATCAGGATGAAGTGTGAGAATCATTTGTCGAAAAAGAATGAAGAAGAATTCACTTGATCGATACTCGAACATGCATTTAAATGAAGAGAAATTGGTAGGTGCTAAGCAGGCGGAATGAGAACGCGCGAGCCCACGCGGCATTCTATGGAGACAACTACTTGTGCAGGTACCTTGTTGTACTTGATCAATGTTGGAAATAAAAAGATACTTGAGTACTTGTAGTAAACACTGATATGTGCCACAACAATTGATACAAGAAAACAAAGCGTTAAAAACCCGCCTTTTCTTCTCTTTTGTAGCGCTGAGTGTGATCTCGCGGCGGGTTCTCACGATTTAAGAATCAGGCCTATAGGAAAGAACTTGCTACTCTAAAAATGTACAATATCAATTTTCATCCCATGTAGAACCTAGATTGTATGTATATGATTTGAGAGCGAACTGTCCCAAGTGCGGACTGACGCTAACGCGTCCCTCCCTGCTTATCCGCCACATGCTCCGTGTCCACTCGCTCATGACCTTCTCGGCGGTGATCGAGACTCGCGGAATGCCGCCATTCGTGGCGCACGTCGAGCGCGGAAGAGTCACCTGGACATGTTGCAATCAGACGCACCCTGACAGGTGATTGCTGGGAGAAGAAAGATTTCGGTCAAAATAAAATTCTTCTTTCAACATGGGGCTCTAATGTTTTGAAGGGAAGGAAGGTTCATTTTTATGAACTCGAAGCTGAAACGTTACTTTCTGCTTATTTGGAAGTTGCAGCTAGTAGGAATGGAGAACCTCGAAGTCGTATAGTATCAACCAACTCAATGTCTTGATCATACAACTATGAGCATTTGAAAATTTTTAGGCAGCATTTTTCGTATACATTCGACTTTTTCATTTCAAAACATTCAAATTGCTGTCATAAAGATTGAGGGTCGAAATTCGAACATTTTTAGTGGTTTGTACAGGTTGAGAGATGTTTGTCTTTTATGGAAAACATGGCTCCAATCTGTCTGTTTTCTGATATAAACCGGGTTCAATTTTATCGATCAAACGGGAAAAGGGAGTCAAAGAGAAAATATGAATCCTACCTGCTCTAAACATCGCTAATGTTTAGTAACTCAGTCACATTGTCCTAATGAAATCATAAGCTTTAGAACAAAAATATCAAATACAGTATTCCTATAGAAATTTCCGCTTTAAGACCATATGGTTTCGAAAAAGTATTAGCTTTTATTGTTGCAGCATCTCATTCGGGATGCACCGACGCCGTGAGCACTACCCGCGCATGGGGGAGATGTTCAGCGACTCGTCCGCAGAGAGAATTGTCAACTTGCATAAGGAACCCGCTCTCGAAGTCACCGCCTTCTTTGTTTAGATTCAGATTGTAAACTTTTCAATGTGGTATCAGAGGCTTAACCCGCGTTTTAGGCCTATTTCAGAGAGATTGTTTTCTAGTTGTTTCATATTGACTCTCAGAACATTGCTAGAAGAAAGGATTTTATGTAAAAGCTCATTCAGAATCAGAATGTTTCTCTGACCCGCACTGTGGGTGAAAAAAATCTATGCGCTCTCCAAAAACCCCGAAGAACATTGGAATCTATGCGCTCGGAGAAATTTTTTCTCGGATTTTTCGTAGGGAAAGTCCAAATCATTGGAAAAAATTCAATTTTGAACTCTGAAATTTTGAAAATCTATACGCTTGAGAACAGTTGTGCGGGTGCTAAGAAACATCCTGTTGAGAACTTCTCCTTTTGAATATTAGTGGATCGGTCCAGAGTAGGTCTCGAACTTTTGACCATTTGCATAACATTCAGCGCACACGGCCATTATGCCACAGATGTACTCTTCAAGTCTCATTGATTATTGATTGGTACAAGTCGATGAGATTGCAGCTAGAAATCGAACCTGGTGAGGACGTCTCAGCTGAGGCTGAGGAAGAGAGGCCAGAGGAGGAGGACGAGGCGGGGCATGAGATGATGGCCTCTTCTAGCCATCCCGCCCCTTACCAAGGACAGCAACTCATTGAGGTGGGAGGGTTTTTTTATTCAAGCAGCCAGAGAACGAAATTCAGCATCTGTGTGGATCACTCGTAGTTTCTTGTTAGAAAAGTTCTTTGATTTATTCCCGGAGAAATAATCATCCTTACCTTATCTATTTTTATGAACCATCGCAAATAGATCTTTCAAAGTATTTCCCTCTCTATTCCTTCCCCAGAAAGGCTGCCATGAATTTTACTTATCTTATCTTATCTCCCCTTCGTCCCCTCCCCCCATCGTCAATCATGATCTCTTCCCTCGCTGGTGCGATAGTCTAACGGAACATTTGCGCGCACGTGGAAACTTAAAATGACTTCAGCAAAAAAATCACCAAAAGTTTTTTCGAATTTTTTCTCTTCCCCAAAAAAAGTCACTCGCGCGGACGTGCATACGAGCTTCAAACTCACTGTAGCAGGGTCTGGTTTTTTTTTAGATTTCAGTTGTTTTCGAAGAGATAGCACGTTTGAGCCGTGATATTTTTCGTGAAGTCTATTTCAAGAACGCAGGCACGACTTTTTTTTAAAAAAAGTAACACAACGAACATTGTTATTTTTATATCCGAGTACTTTCTTTTTCCAGTCCTTTTTCTTAATGTTTTCCTTGCATGTACCTATTCGCCGCCGCATAGCAGTGGCAGGTCACTATATTTTACCTGGTCGCGTTATATAAAGTGATAATAAAAATCTTTCTCGAGTTTGCTACCGCCTCGCGGCAGGGTACGCGCTACCCTAAGATGTGGGACATACCTAACCTGGGAAAATCTTTGGCTGCCCGCTATATTACTACTAGTGTGTGTTGTAGCAGTGGGAAGAGTCAGATTCATGCATGAGCCCTACCATCATTTCTTAACCCCTTTGGTTTGGGTGGATGGGAGTCCAACTCGGGACTCTTTGCACACTATGCGAGCACACTTTCATTATCCAGAGATTCGCTTTATACATTATTTCTATATCCATAAAAAATTGTTTTTCAGCTCTCGCTTCCTGAAGGCCTACGAGACGAGGGCGGAGTGTACATGCTTCTGGTAGAAGACGATGGAGCAGGCGGCCAGAAGAGGAGTGTCGTAATGTTGGAGAGCACCCATGGTCAGATTCACTGCACCGTGTCCAAACTCAGACCAAAAAGGACAACCGCAAACGTCAAAAGTGGTGTTTATCTGAACAGGGACCCACCAGTTGCAAGATAGATCAGTTTTATGAGATTTTATGTGAGGCTCCTCCGAAGAAAAGGGAGGGGAGCAGGTTTTTCCCAAGTTTGAAAGAGAAGTGTGCTAACAGACTGTAGGTGTTGACTTTGACGAAGTTCACCAGTCTAAATTGACAGGTTTTTACTTCTGAAATAATCATTCTGTTTGAGTCCTATAGCTCGGATTATGAGTACGAAGCCTGAAGAAGTTAAGACGCTAGTGTCCAGTTTATGAAATTTGAAGTCAGCTGAAATTGATTGTTTTTGTGATAACCATGAGATTATTTGTTATACCGTTGTGATTATTTGTTTAAAGTTTAATCGATTGCAGAAGACATGCTTTCGGAGCATGTAGTGGTTGGTGATTTGGATGACGAAGGGGGCGGAGTCAAACTGCTTGCACTTGATGAGCATCATCAGCCAGAAGAGTACGAAGAAGAGCTTCTCGATGATCAAATGGTATCTTTGGGGTCAAGGGCTTTGTCCTAGCTTAGAAGGCTTACTCGATCGTATTGGTGATAAAAAAAGAGTACCTTCTGTAGAAAAAGAAGTGATGGAAGCAGAAGCAGCAACTGTAAAGGCGCGAGGAATAGAGAAGTAGTCTCTTTCAACATGGGATCGGAAACCCAGAAAAAACCCAGTAATGGAACTCTCTCTCTCTCTCTTTGCCTCTCTCACACTCTAGTTTTCTCTCATAGTTTCCCATTAGTATTTACCGTTTAAGAGCACAGAGAGAAAAATTGGAAAAATAACGAAAACCTTTTTTGTAGTTATACGGCGGCGGGAGCCCTTTTCAGCTAAGATTGCAAACTTCTGTTAAAGCTGCTGTACGTGAACAACGAAGGCGAAGTATTGGAAGATATGAGGGGACAAGATGAGGAAGACCAGGACTGCAAGCCAACCAGACGTGAATTGAATACCGTCGTGCCGGACGAGCATTCTGTCTCCCGGATAGAGGTCCCTCATGACTACTGCGGAGAAGAATATCAGGAATTCAAGCCGAAAGTTGACGAATTAACATCGAAAGGAAGAGCACACAATGGAGAAAAAAGTACATCCAAAGGGCCCGAAACGGCAGCGTTGGCCGAAGTATCTAACGAGGAGGTTGGCATCGAATCTTTGAGATTTTTGCTAGAGATCAGAGAAAAAAAGCAGAACTTTTACGTCATAACGCAAAAAAATATGGAATAGATTTACGATTCAGAATGCTTATTATAACGTTTTTAAGGTATTTAAAAAAAACTTAGTATGGCTCATCTGAATATAGCACTTACGCACAATCAAATGATATTATTACATGGAAAGCCTAAAAGATTTCAAGCTTGTGCGATAAAGACAATGATTTTAGACATTACTATGTAGATGAAAAGCCGAAATCTATAAGAATGTTCTTGACGGAATAAATCCTCTCTATTAAAAAGTTATATAAATTCTAAATATTATAGTTTATGATATTTGCTTTATATCAAAAACAGGGCTCCATGCCTAAAACTAATAAGATGCGCTTTTCTGGAAGCAGTTCATCCAAAAGTTTTTTTTCTTCAAAAAGTTTAATCTCGTTTTCGTTGCAGGATGCCCACGACTGATGAACACATGCAGGCAAAAGCTGTAATATATTCAATTCTACCGTAATCAGATTTAAACTTGGAAAGTGTTTTTGTACTCTGAAGTCTTGAGAATGCTCCAGTTATCACTTCAGCGTTCTAAAATAGCCTGATAAGCGGGCTCAAATCGTAATCATAGTCAGAACAGCAAAAAAAGTTGATGATTGAGGTTTTGTATCTGCCGCTGGCAATGTATATGTTCGTGTATCATATTTTCGACCCTTGCTGAGTGTATAAATAAAGGTGGAACATGTCTTCGACGTCAGAAATACACTCCGTGGTCCTACCGCGAAATTCTCACGAAAACGGAGAACGGTAAAGAAGAAGATGCAAAGCTTTTCGATAGAAGACTCCTTTACTTTTGTTTCTGTCAACACGTCAACCGATTGTCCACGATGCAAGCATCAAAATTTTCGGAAGGAATCGAGTTATCTAAAGCATTTGATGTGAGTGGATCGTAAAACAAATTGATTGGTTGGTGGAACGTTCTGGTTGCTCTTAAATACTTATTTCTTAAGCCTATGGATCTTGTAAATTTCTTTTTAAAAATAAATAGAGCGTCGTCGAGAATAATTTTCTTCGGTTCCACTTACCGCTAAAGTCAGGAAGCTAAGGCAACCTAAAAATGTCCACCTTGAAATTGCATTTTATTTCCAAGACACCATTCTCAAAAAAAAGCATAAGGAAAACATGGATTTATTGAGATGAGACCTTTGTTTTTGCATATTTCTTTTCTACCAAAGACACTTTAGCGTTTTCTACCAAAGACACATGCTATAGACTGGTCCCGATGAAATGAAAACGACATACGAACCAAACTATATCTCTATCTATCTCTCTCTCTCTCTATCTCTCTCTATCTATCTATCTCTCTCTATCTATCTCTCTCTATCTCTCTCTTTCTCTCTCTATCTCTCTCGAAAAAGAAAACCACATAAGATCGTCGCATGCAAATGTAATCGCCATCAAGGTCTCTATATAAATACCGCGTTCTACACTCAATCCTCATTCTTCTTACCAATCAGTCCAGGTTCGCTCGAATCTTATCAGTTCTAGTTCAGTAGGAGTGATGCTTAACAAGAGATTTTATTTATAAGAGCTAGAATTCATATTTCATAGTTTCAAAATGAGTCGATAGTTTGATTGAACGAGTTCACAGTTCGGTACGAGTAATATCAAAGGAATGGCGCTTGTTTAAGAGGAACTATGATTCAATCACGACACAGGCAAAAGGTAATCCATGGAGCGGGAACAAACCCGACCGTCGTCCTGTTACCGGGAGAACACACGTTACCTAACAGGAAGCATTACCTAGGATACATCGCGAATCTGTGCGCAACTCGTATATGAAAGGCTCAGTTGCTTAATAAGTTTATATAATGGAAATCTTCTGAGGACCTCTTCTGGACTCATTGCCAAGTCATGTTCCTTCTGGAGATTTACTTCAGAACAACCGCCATCGGTCAGTTAAATTTAAAAGTTAGTTTTTTTGAAAAGATTTTCGGAATACGCAGGCATTCGATTGAGTACAAACGCTTCTGCTTTAATCACACGGGACATGAAGTTGATACGAGCTCTCCCGCACATAACTCTGAGTTTTAGAAAGAAGTTTGATGAAGTAAATAAATTGTAGCCGTAAATGTGAGAAAGTCAATTATGGTTTATACATTTAATCTAGTTCTGTTTGAAGAAGTAATTTTGAGAAAGATTCAGAGCGAAATTATACCATTTTTTCAGTGAGAAGAAATTTCGCAGAGTATTCTATTGAAATTTTTTTCAGTAAATTTGAACGAGAAGATATGCGCGGTAGGTAGAAACTTTTCGGAGTCGGAAGAAGTTCAACATTACTCAACGAGAAGACCACTGAAGGAGCTCCAGACCATTTCTACCTTCCCCATTCTCTTACAGTCTCTTATATTGTAATAAGCTTACGGTTAAAGAAAATAGCATTCTAATGTTCTAATCCACCAAGTTTTCCACACAATCGATATACTCGTCAACAACAGTTGAGCTGAAGAACAAAAACACCTCATTCACCTTAGAATTGGTTATATAAAGAAATTGTGAAGGTGAAACACTGAATGCATCTGAATTCAGCTTTCGAATTTATTTTCAATCTTTCACTTAGGTTACGAGAAATGGTCCTTTAAACCGTCCAAGAAAGCGTCCAAGAAAGAAAGAGAGAAAGAAAGAAAGTCCGTCCAAGTAAGAAAGCGTCCAAGAAAATCACAGTTCAAAAATTCCCTCTCAAGTTCCCCATCTTCCATGTCAGCGATAGCCATAACAAGCTATCCTTTGATGATAAAGCTAATTAAATTCAATTCAAACCGATTACACAGAGTTCCTTTAATTAATTTGTTCATAAAACATTCTCGATTTAGTTAAAGATGATGATTCTGGGGATTTGAAAAAAGAAGTGTTTAATTTGCAACCCACACTTAACACACATTCGAAACCCTATCACGAAAGCAGTTTATGGTATCTTTCTTACTTATTTTTTCTGCTTAGGCTCAGGTACAGGTAACGCTAACGAGGCCGTATGGTTAAGAAACGAGACCGCATAGCAGAGCTAGTTAAAAGTAATTTTTTGCAGGTTTATTCACCAACGAAAGTGCTGTCTCTCGTGATAGCCTGTCAAGTGTGAGTGCAAATAACACACCTTATTGTTCTTTTATCGAGTGCCAATGATGTTTAGTAACAAATTTGTTGAAATTTGCAACCCTTCTGAGAAAAAAGCCTATTGAGTTTTGAAAAAGAGCTCACTCATAATACTTCAGCGTTTAAGTTAGCCTAATCGGGCTTGAATCATAGACCAAACAGCAAAACGTCGATGACTCAGATGTATGTCTACTCCGCGGATCCACACAAACACACACACACAAAAAATGATGAGTTTGGGAAAGTATGCTAAAAAGGCATACATGTGATTTATGAATAGTAACAATTTGAAAGTATTCCTGCGCGTAAGTATGAAAGTATGCTAGAAAGGGCATACATACAATCAATGAATGAAAAAAATTCTTTTGAAAGTATGCCTTGTTGGCTCTCTTCCTTTTCTTGGCACTTATCCAATCTGCAAACTCGGTTGACTTAGGTTGCTCTATATACATTTATTATCTCGAAAACTTCATAGGGGAAAAGCACATATACAAGTCGTATTGTGTGAATCTCTCTCTCTCTCTCTCTCTCTCTCTCTCTCTCTCTCTCTCTCTCTCTCTCTCTCTCTCTCTCTCTCTCTCTCTCTCTCTCTCTCTCTACTGAAGAAAAAAGAACAAAAACGAGCCTCAGGACGCTCAAATGCAAATTTTTCTACTCTTACGGTCTCAGTATAAATACCGGGTTCTTCTCCTTATTTCTTATTCTTCTTACTACTCATTCGCTTCATAGGTTCGTTTCCATCGTTTTTTCTTCTTCTCTAGAGAATTTTTCACAAAAGTTTACCTTCGCTTAAAATAAAAAAAAAATTTGTAAGAATGTAGAAATAAGTGAAACTTTTGATTTAACATGAGAGTTTTAAAATTCGAACAGCATCAAATTTAACTTATTAATTTTTTTAGAAACCACCAAACTTTGATTTACCTAGTTTAAAGGCAATGACGACAGGTTAAGAGGAAATCTTTCGGAAAAAAGCTCTCGGGCGTTATCGAACCAAATCTTTTTTTTACCCATAGACACCGCGTTACCAGAGAAGCATTGAGAACAAATAACCAATTTGTGTGCGAATGCAATATTGAAAGCCTAATTGCCATCAAGTTAAGAGACTGAAGGTGCATCTCAGGATCTTTTCTGGACTCATTGTCAAGTTATCTTTCTGCTGAAGATCTACTCCAGAACAGTCGCCATCGGCCAGTTTGAAAAAGTTGTAAATTTTCTGGAAAATTTTTTTTTGTAACAAGGGCACCCAATTTAGTTCTAAATCTGCGTTATTCAAAAAAAAGGACATGAATTGCCAATGACCTGAGCTCTGCTGTGGCCGTATCCACAATCGCAATTAGACGCCCAATGAGGACGTCCAATCGTTGGACGTCCAACATTATACGTCCAACAACAACTTCCGTATCCACAATGCAGAGTTGGACGTCTAATTCTTGGACGTTGTCCAATGCGTTGGGCAAGGTCTACCCTGTCTAACTGAGCGTCCAACTCGTTGGACACTCTCTTTTTCAATGAATTTTTTGTGTTTCAAGTTTTTTCGATGTTTTTTTAAACTTTTTTTTTCATAAAGGATTACTTTTTTTAAATCTTACTTTTTTAAATCTTAATTTTTTTAACTTACTTTTTTTTCTTACTTTTTTAAAAAATCTTACTTTAAAAAAAAATTTTTCACTATCATTCTTCAAATCAAAAATAGGCGATACAGTTGGCTGTATGCAGTCTACCATATCACGAATTACGCATGAAGTTTGCCAAATAATATCAATTTCGGATAATTCAGTCACTTTGGTTCTTTTCGGCAGGGGCTTGTCCATTCTGTCACAACAAATTTTTTCTATAACTTTAGAAACATGATTCAGAGCGAAAAACAATAATAAAACATTTTAAAGTTGAAGAAAACCACAAAAAAGTCGAAACGCACCAAAACTGCGCCAGTGTTTTCCATTGGACGTCCAATTATTAGACGTCCAACATTAGACTTTTAAAAATCGCATTGTGGATAAAAAACCAGTTGGACGTCCAATTTTTAACGTTTATTGTGGATACGGCCCCAAGCCTCTAGCGCGCGAGAGCAGGAGTCCGATTCACAACCAATATAAATACAAGTAGATCATTCAAAACAATACAGAGGCATAAAGCAATAGATGGGCTCTAAGGATTACAAGAATAGAGACATACACAATTAAATGGGCTCTAAGGATTAAAATGTTATGTTTTGCAAGACAAACACAGTTTGTTGAAGTAAAACATTTATTATTACTCACTGCGAATATTCATCAAGATAGCTATGCACCCTGTGCGCACTAGCATGTTCTACACTTTTTTATCGAAGTAGATCACGTCTGGAAGGAAGACAAAATGTGTAGTTTTTTGTCCACGTGATTTTCCATTCGATGAAAGATCAGGTCTCGGCAAGAGTCTTTCTCTTCCCCGAGACGGAAGAGTATTATCTCGTCTTTTCAAACTGCGCGAGATGTCACTCGTCCATGGGTATATAAGGGGGGCTCAGACCCTTTGATATCAGTTGCAATCCTGTATACGCTCGTCAACAGTTAACACTTTATTAACAAAACATTGATCAAATTCATTTGTTCGTGTTCTTCTTCTTCCATTCTTTTCTTCCTTTAGAGAAGTTCTTCCCTCTCTGCTCAGCCTTCGTCTGTCTGAAATGAGAGGTCTTTGGGATGGGAATAACGAGAGTTTGGGTGGGTATTTGTGATGAATATTCGCAGTGAGTAATAATAAATGTTTTACTTCAACAAACTGTGTTTGTCTTGCAAAACATAACATTATACCTCACTGCTCATATTCATCAAGATAGCTAATTCAACACACCTCTCATTCAGTATGACTTCCTGATAAGAATCGTGGAATTCTTTGTGGTAAAACCTCTCAAAGGTAGAACCACCAGGTGCCCAGTTCGCCGCAGCCATGATGGCTTTGCTAGTAAGGCCTCCTCGGCTGCCTGCCGAAGTAGAGGCCGCTCTGGTGGAGTGGGCACCATATTCACTATCTATACCCGCAGCGGATAGAACTGTTCTCAACCACCTTGCTATGGTTGAGCTACTTACTTTTCCATGTGGCTCTATTGTAGCTCTGACTAGAGTACCCTCATGTTTTCGGTAGGTTTTCGTTCTCTCTATGTAGTCCTTAAGGTTTCTGATAGGACAAATGTTGGGATCTGTTTTGAAGCACTCAAATAAGGCTATGTGTGGTTTTGACCCAACTTTTCGATTTTTGTTCATGTGATCTATGGTAAATAACCATTTATCATCATTCTTTCGAACTGAATCTAGAGAAAACTTTGCTATTTCGGAGACTCGGTTGGGGGAGCAAAGGGCTAAAAGCATAACCATTTTTTGAGTAAGTTGTTTTAGCGATAGTTTTTTGTTATCTCCCATTGACTTCAGGTAATCTAATACCTGTCTAACATTCCAAATTTGCGCATATTTGGGAACCGATGGTCTCTTTCTGAAGAACCCTTTTAGAGCTTTGTTTATGAGGTCTTCGTCAATAGCTTCTTTCTTGCTCTTTTGCACAATTTGCGCTAGTGTTAAAATTGCACTTTTGTGCGTTACTAAGCTTGAATAGCTTAGACCTTTTACATGCAATTGAGCGAGAAAGTTGACTATGTTCGGGGTAGTAGGGCATCTTTTATCGATCTGATTATCTTTACAGTAGTTAGCCCACTTCCTTAGAGCAGAATTGTACTGGTTGCGAGTCCCTGGGGCCCAGTTGTTCATTACTGCTTCTATGGCGGTTTCGTTGAAACTCGCCTTTCTAAGGTAGTCCCTGATATCTTCCATGCTATCAGGCGCAAGTTCCCGACAATAGTCTTGGGATGAGGTTCTCCCTCTTGATCTGTCAGAATGTCTGGTCGATCTGGGAGATGCAACATCCTTCCCTGCGAGTATTTCCGTACTAGTGGATACCACCATTGACCTGGCCAATCTGGGGTCACCAACAAAAGGTTCGCGTTCTCTTGAACTGCCTTCTGTACAACCCTTCCGACTAGTGCGAAGGGTGGAAATGCGTAACTTGAGATCCCCGACCAATTCTGAGCGAAGGCATTTGTCGCTGCTGCTAAGGGATCTGGGCGGTAAGAAATGAAATTTTCGCATTTAAAATTCAATCTAGATGCAAATAAGTCCCAATCTGGTTTTCCGAATGTTTTGAAAATCAGATCTGTTACGCTCGGATGCAGGCTGAATTCTTCTTTTTCTATGAAGTTGCGAGATTCGAAGTCTGCTACAGTATTTTCTTTACCAGGTTTGTAGGTTGCAATCAGATGCACCCTTCTTTCTCTGGCAAAGTCCCAGATCTTATGCGCTATTTTATTTAGCTTTGCACTCTGATCCGCCAAACTTATTTATATAGTATACTGCTGAGGTATTATCCAGTTCTAGTCGGATGGAGATATATCTAGCATCATTCAGGAAGGAGCTAAGGGCGAAAAGTGACGCCAAGGCCTCCTTCACATTTATGTGCAAGGATTTTTCGATTCCCGACCATCTACCGCCTGTGGTAATCCTATTCCAAACTGCCCCCCAACCTCTTTCGGATGCATCAGAAGTCACTGTTTCGGTTATTACCGGTTTCCATATGGTATCTGTGAAATGTTTCGATGAGGATTGGTTAGACCACCAGTTCAACTCACTTCTGACTAGAAGAGGAATGGTCTCACATTTGTTGAAAGATTCGGGCTGGTTGGGGTTGGTTTTGCTTGTTAACCAACTTTGGATGCTACGCAAATGAAATTTAAGATAACCAGATACGGGTAGAAATGAGGTTGCTTTTCCTAAGAACGTAGCTATTCTGCTTAATTTTACTCGTTCTTTCCCAAGTATCTCTACGGCTAATTGTTTTACCTTCGTTATCTTTCCGGGTGGTACTTCCAGTGTTCCTTTCTTACTATCCACAATGAAACCCAAGAATTCGACTCTTGTAGATGGTGTGATACAAGACTTCTGCTCGTTAACTGTCAGACCTAGTCTATCGAATAGACGCAGTGTTTGATTTACAATGTTACCGAGTTCTTTCTTAGTGTCTCCTACGATGATCCAGTCATCTAGGTACACCAACAGCCGAACACCCAGTTTTCTCAGCTCTTCTGCTACAACCTTCGTGAGGCGAGAATATACATATGGAGCAGATGCTAGACCAAAGGGAAGTACCGTGAACTTGTACATTTTTTCCCTTAAATTCGAAAGCTAGATACTTTTGATGGTCTTTGTGGATGGGTATTGCGAAATAGGCGTCTTTTAGATCAATTTTAACCATCAAATTGCCTTCATTTATTAGACAACGGATCATGGAAAATTGTTCCATCTTGAAATGCTTCATGTTCAAGTAACCGTTTAAACCCTTCAAGTTTATAACTGGTCTTAAACCGCCTTCTTTTTTCTTCACACAAAAGATGCTAGAAACCCAAACGTGTTGCTGAGGTGGTATTTCTACTATAGCTTCTTTTGATAACAGATTCCTGACTTCCATCGCAATGATCGGTTCGTTCATTGTCGGTCTACTTTTTCTAATTTTACCTCTTGAAAGTGGAGGGAGAGTATGGAAGTCTAGGCAATACCCATAAACGCATTGTTGAACCCATGGGTCCCTTGATAGTTTTAACCACTCTGTGGCATGATATCTAATCTTACCAGCTTGTATTTCGTACTGGGGAACTAAGGTTGTCGCAATGGTTTTGTTTTGCAGTTCTTTTTTTGCAAGGAGAATCGTCTGACTTTTGTCGTTCTGCCCGTTTTGCGTGGACTCTTGGCGTGTTCTTCAGCTTCTTCAAGGACTTGGTGATGTCGTTGGAGCCGGCTCGTTTCTGCGCTTCCTCGAGTAGACTCTTACCAAAGAGTTTTGGCAAGACTTCGCCCCCTCGAATGAGGGGTTCTTCTGAGAGGGGCGCCGTTTTGAAGGAGGGCATGGCTCGCCGAGGGTCGATCTTCATGGACCTTAACATATTTGTTATTCAACGAGCCAGAAACGAGCTAATTAGTTTATTCTATACATTAGTCATGAATGGGACCTCATAATGATTTCTCGTCGGATCGCATTGATCTCTTGATGAAGGTATCCCATGACGTTGCTCCCTGTTTTGATGTAGTTCATCATTTTGAGCTTGCCATCCTCGCTTTCTTCGGTGTGGCTTTGTAGAGCCATTGCGAGAGCTGACATGCCTGCCATGATACCGGAGTCGATCGAGAACAACTGCAAATAACTAGAGTTTTATTTCTAGTATGTTTTGAGTTTATTTTCTAGTATGTTCCCAATGGCAGTATCTTTACCTGCGTATCATATATTCGGCCTACGGTTCCTCTTTCTTGAGAGATTTCTTCGTCGACATTCGGCGACAAGGCGTAGCCTGACGCAGGGAGAGGCATTGCTTCCAAGAAGGCCTCTCTCTCAGCAGCGGTCCAGAACACTCCTCGTGCACTGGTTTCAAATAGTGCCAATAAATCGTCCCTCAGCCGTGTCCTCGTACGAGCGGCTCGTATGACTGGCTTCGGGGGAGGAGGAACTTCTTCGCTGGCAGTCGAACATTGTGAGCGCTTCTTCACAGATAGCTGTGACTGCCTGGACATGGGAGAGTCTTCTCGAGTCCGTCTGCGCAGGTCCTCGTCCAGATCATCGATCTCCCGATGATCTGTAGAATCTTCCTCCGAACGAGAGGACGCGCTTGAGGAAGATGATGTCATAGTCCTTCTCCTCTTCTTTCCGCGCTGTCTCTGATGTCTTCTCTCTCTCTTCAGAGCCTGTCCTCCTCTCTGAGGGGGACTTCGTGGGGAAGACGGTGACTCGCTAATCGGCTCTTCTTCCATTACACTGAAAGAAAAGCACTGACTTCTGGAACTTTCAATTCTTTTACAATAAAGTTCAGCACGAGTCAACAGTTTTCTAAAACAAAAACCGTTATTTTTTATATCATTTACTTTTCAAAATGATATAGGGTACTGATCCAAATGAATCAAACCTGGCTTAGTTTAAGCCATAAAACAAAGCACCGATTTCAAGGAATCATCTTTGTTTTATTTTTCCTCAAACATTTTGACCTGATTACTACCGCCTGACCCTCCGAACAAGTCGGAAGGCTCAGCAAGCAACAGGAAAATGTTCGGGAATTGGTATTGATTCAATTGAATCATCCCTGGCTTTCATAATAGTTAAAGCCATGAAACAAAGTGCCGACTTCGGAGAGTCACCTTTGTTCTTTCCCCTCAACTCTTCAACCTGACTACTACCGCCGGTCCCTCCGAGCAAGTCGGAGCCCCAGGCAAGTGTCAGGGAAAAGTTGGGGGAGAAGGTACCGAGATTCTTTTCCGAGGAATCTCACCCTTTTTGTTCTTTCCCTTCAACTCTTCAACCTGACCACTACCGCTGGTCCCTCCGAGCAAGTCGGAGCCCCATGCAAGTGTTAGGGAAAAGTTGGGGGAGAAGGTACCGAGATTCTTTTCCGAGGAATCTCACCCTTTTTCTTCTTCTTCTGCCACGAGCGTCTACAGGATTGCAACTGATATCAAAGGGTCTGAGCCCCCCTTATATACCCCTGGACGAGTGACATCTCGCGCAGTTTGAAAAGACGAGATAATACTCTTCCGTCTCGGGGAAGAGAAAGACTCTTGCCGAGACCTGATCTTTCATCGAATGGAAAATCACGTGGACAAAAAACTACACATTTTGTCTTCCTTCCAGACGTGATCTACTTCGATAAAAAAGTGTAGAACATGCTAGTGCGCACAGGGTGCATAGCTATCTTGATGAATATGAGCAGTGAGGTATATTGGGCGAGTCTCCTCACACCTGCTAGGAAACGGAACTCTGAATTTTATTTAAGAGGAATTTTTAGCTCAAAAGCCTTATTTTGCGTCTCTAACTCTGCCCTCACCTGCTGGCGCATAATAAATACATTGCGCAAAATAAGCCTCGAGCCCAAGCAAAAATATTAAGCTGCAGAGGGGTAGGAGGGTGGCGAGGGTTAGAGCGCCACGCCGAGAGCACGGTTGAATTCGCGAAACCGGTCCAAGGAAATAAAAACCCGAAAAGCGGTCACTCTCCGCCTCATCAAAATGAAGGCCTTGCCTATGCATACCCTATTCTAATAACTCTTTTTTTTCAGAAAAATAAAACAAGAAAAAATGCCGTTCGGCGTATCTCCTTCGCAGTCTTTAGTCACCCTATAAAGGCGTTCGCCCTTAATTCTAAACAATATATATGTTGAAAATGTATGAGTTTCTGTATCCTGTGGAGATGAATAAAATTGAAATTTCCGATCAATTTTTGTGAAGTGAACCACTGTTATAGACGTGAGAACAAACGATCCGGAATAGTTGTCATTCAGTGGTAACTCCCACCAATCGAATAGTTGTCATTCAGTGGTAACTCCCACCAATCGAATAGTTGTCATTCAGTGGTAACTCCCACCAATCGAATAGTTGTCATTCAGTGGTAACTCCCACCAATCGAATAGTTGTCATTCAGTGGTAACTCCCACCAATCGAATAGTTGTCATTCAGTGGTAACTCCCACCAATCGAATAGTTGTCATTCAGTGGTAACTCCCACCAATCGAATAGTTGTCATTCAGTGGTAACTCCCACCAATCGAATAGTTGTCATTCAGTGGTAACTCCCACCAATCGAATAGTTGTCATTCAGTGGTAACTCCCACCAATCGAATAGTTGTCATTCAGTGGTAACTCCCACCAATCGAATAGTTGTCATTCAGTGGTAACTCCCACCAATCGAATAGTTGTCATTCAGTGGTAACTCCCACCAATCGAATAGTTGTCATTCAGTGGTAACTCCCACCAATCGAATAGTTGTCATTCAGTGGTAACTCCCACCAATCGAATAGTTGTCATTCAGTGGTAACTCCCACCAATCGAATAGTTGTCATTCAGTGGTAACTCCCACCAATCGAATAGTTGTCATTCAGTGGTAACTCATTCCCACTTCTTTGTCTCCCGGAGAGAGGTCGCTTTGCTCTTCGCTTTTGGAAGTCACTTTAAACAATTTTCTCAGTCTTCTCCTGTTAGTGCTGTTCTCGGACAGCAGGGCCGAGACTGTACAACCGTGTTTCAAGTTGGTCGGGGTCTGCCATTCTCAATTTACCATCAGCGGATATCGACAACTTGTTCACTGGATTAAAAGGCAGGAGAAGGCGAGTCGAAATTTTCAAAAAAGAGACGGAGTGGAGTGATTGACAAATAAGTCGATCACTGAGCCAAAAGCAGATTCTTTTTCTAGTCTTTTCTTCTCTCTTTTCTATTCATTTCAATTTTTTCTTTCCACTAACTAGATTCCAAGCATGGTAAGTACGAGAAAGGTGAAAGAAGTGAAGAAGACTTCTGCTGAGAAGAAGTCTGCAGAGGAGGCACCAGTCTCAAGTGCCGATCCCAAGTTATCCGAGGAAGGTACTCTCATCATGAATCAAGTTCTCCTCGTAATGAAGAACATTCAAAACGAGAACACGAACTCGATTAACGATATCAAAATTATAGTCGAAAACCAGGCCACTATGGTCAATAATCTAATGAGTGGCATTACCTCTCTGCTCAGAACAGTTGAAGAGCTAATCTCGGTGCAGAAAAGCTCACCAAAAATTCCCACTCCGCAGAAATCTTTTAACAGAGTTTCCACTTATTCTGAAGTAGCCTCCGCTGTTGCTAATGTGGTTTATTCTGACAGAAATATGTACGAAGAGAAATCTTTACGGGCCGTCCTTAAAGGATTTCCAGAACTTTCAACGAATGAAGAGACGGAAGAGAATGACATGAAGTTAATTACTTCCATCGTTCAAACCTCTGAAAATGTACAACTGATTTCTTGTTTAAACTCGAGTCAGATAAAAACTCATCGTCATGGAAATTCGGCCATGCGTTTGATAAAAATTCAGTTTCCATCTAATCCACTCAGAGATGCATTTCTAATGCACGCCCGCCACAAGAAACCTCTTGGTCTCAAGCCCTTCCCCCATGCCTATTTCCGCCGTGACCTGGTACCGGAGCAGATCATGCAAGAGACGGCTGCGCGTAAAGAAGCTGGAAGACTGAATGCAGAAGCTGGTGAACTCAGGTATGTCGTTAGAGATGAACGGGTGGTTCTACTCAAGAATCCCCGTCCACTTCCTCAGCGTTCAATCGATAACATTCGAAAGTTTCAAAATCTGAATTCTAGGCCTAATCCTCTTCCCCCGATAAATACTTCCAGAGTATTTGTCAATTCGGATCGTCAGAGATCTGCTCAGGAAGTGACTGAAAGACGCTCTCCGCATACAGCCCGAGTCACGCAGACCTCTTCAGCTGAGAAAGTTATCAGAAGCAGAAAAGCATTCACAGGGACTAGACTTCCTGCAGTATCTCTGAGGAGAACTAGACGAGTCGGAGGCACTATAAACAAGAGAAGGCGATCTAATCTCGCTGCCATTTCTGAAAAAGAAATCGACGATGAACCTAACCAAGAGTCAGTGACTACCTCTGATATTGTCCAAAGAGTTCCTAGTCTTCAGTCTCAACAGCAAACATAGGTAACTTCTGTTCAGGCAACTTTTCCTATCTCACAAACAAGTTGCTTTGAAAAACTCAATTGCATATCATGTATGCTGGTAAACTTTCGCTCCGTTCAAAATAAAAGGGATTTAGTTGACTTTTTAGTGTGTGAAGACAGTTTAGATATTCTCTGCTGCACGGAAACGTGGGCTAATGGTGATAAAACCCCAGATAGTCTTTTATCTGTCAACGGTTATTTCAATGTATTTCGTAGCGATAGGATCTCCACGAGTTCAGGTGGCGGTGTTGCCCTATTAGTTTCTAAAAACTACGATTCAATTCTCATTTCATCAACTTCTTTTTCCGAATTCTGTCAACTAGTTACGTGCAAAATAAGTGGTAAGTCTAGTTTTATTCTTACCGTCGTTTACCGCAGTCCTAGATGTACCGGTGTTGATTTCCAGAATTGTATGACTCATATCAACTCACTTCTTCTCGAAAACAATATACCTTTTTTCGTAGTAGGTGACTTCAATTGTAATCAAATAGACTGGAATCTTATGATAACAAAAGTGTCTCTTTCTCATCCAGCATCACTTTTTCTGTCTTTCTGTTTATCAGCAGGACTCACTCAGCATGTTCACAATACAACAAGATTGGAGCATTGCTTGGATGTTGTGCTTTCTAGTCATGCTTCTTCTATAATAAACTGCTACACTATTCCTCCTTTACCTTCTCTGGATCACTGCTTGGTTTATTTCGAAATTCGAGCTTCGAAGCCCAAACCAGTCATTAAACACTTCCTAAACTTCAAAAATGCTAATTTTACTCTTGCTGAAATGTTAATATGTAAGGTTGACTGGGTGAATGTTCTAAATTTCAACACTTATCCAGATGTTCTATATAAAACTTTTTGTGAAATAATTAAAAAAGTCATAGAAAAAACTATACCATTGAAGTCTATACAAAAGTCTTCAAAGAAAAAATATACTTCGAAAATCAGCAGACTTCTTCAAAAGAGTAGGAGACTATACAAGAGGGCTCGTTCAATTGGTTTAAACCCATACAAACGGGTCTCTAGACAACTCCGCAAAGAAATTCGTCTTTATAACTCTAAACAAGAAGCTTCTATTGCCAAATCTGGGCCTCGCCGTTTCTATTCTTTTGTAAATAAAAAACTAAAGTCGGATCACTCTATTGGCTCTCTTACAGATCCTTGTTCAGGTGAAACTGTAACTGATGACTCTGAAAAAGCATCCATCTTCAACCGAGTTTTCTCTTCTTCTTTTAACGATTATAATATGAATCAAACTTTATTATCCGAAAAAAAGGTAACTTCTTCTATTGACTTTGTTGATATTAGCCCTCCACTTGTATACAGCTATTTGAAAAAACTTCCATCACGATGTTCCACATCACCTGATGGTATTCCTTATGCTTTTCTCAAGGGTACAGCTTGTGCCATCTCTCTGCCTCTTTCTCTTTTATACAACAGCTTTCTTTTACATGGCGTTTCCCCATCAATTTGGAAACATGCCATTGTGAAACCAATATATAAGCGTAAAGGAAGCCTACATGATCCTTATAATTATCGACCGATTTCTCTGACTTGTAGTACGAGTAAGGTATTCGAAAAAATAATACGTCATTCCTTGATCAATTATCTTGAAGCGCATGAGCTACTAACACCTCTGCAACATGGATTTCGCAGTCAGCGTTCTTGCTCTTTAGCCCTTCTCTCGACTCTTTCAGAATTTAGCGTAACTCTAGACCAAAACAGTTACATAACGGCAGTTTTCATAGATTACAAAAAAGCCTTCGACTCCATCCCAATTAATCTCCTTTGTAATAAATTATCTTATTACGGCATTACTGGGTGTCTCCATAGGTGGATTTCTTCTTTTTTGAATAACCGAACTCAGAGCGTAGTTATCAACCATAGCTATTCACTGTCTTCTGTGGTTACTTCTGGAGTGCCCCAGGGGTCTGTTTTGGGCCCCCTCTTTTTTCTCCTTTTCATCAATGAGTTTCCCGAGTGCCTTCCTCCTGGTATTCAATGCTGTTTATACGCTGACGACGCTAAACTTTATTCTATAGGCAATCACCAACTTCTTCAGCAAGGATTAGATGCCCTTGCTTCCTGGTCTAGTAAGTGGGGACTCTCTATTTCAACTACTAAAACGGTTTTCATGCGAATCGGACAGTCTCATCCGACATGCAAGTTGTCCCTCTACGGTTCTGAGCTGCCTGAAGTAACAGTTTTCCGTGACTTAGGTGTCACCTACGATTCTAAATTGTGCTTTACAAAGCACATCTATAACATTTGTAACAAAGCTAGGTCTGTAAGTTTTCTCATTTTACGCTCTTTTCAAACACGAAATAAACATTTACGCTCTTTTCAAACACGAAATATGGAGCCTATTCAATACGTACGTCAGACCTATCCTCGAATTCTCTTCTGAGGTTTGGAGCCCAAGCGACGTTACTTCTATCAAGAAGATAGAAAAAATTCAGAAGCAGTTCACTCGTTTAGTATTCAAACGTTCGCATTACATCCCATCCTATGAACAGAGACTAAAAATACTCAAAGGGCGTACTTTACTATCGCGAAGAAATTCTATTTATTTGCTTACTGTATACAAAGCTGTTTTCGGTCGCTTAAAAACATCGGAAAACTTTCTGAAGTTTGCACCTAACAGCCGTTTTACTAGAGGGCATAAATTCAAATTACTTTTACCAGTCTGCAAAAATAATAAACTAAAGAATTTTCTACCATTCCGAGTGGAAGCAGTATGGAATGCTTTACCCGAGTCATTCTTCAATTGCTCATATAACCACTTCAAAAATTTGATCCAAAACATATAATGTACCGACTCAGATATGCGAGTATTTTTTCCGGAAGAGTCTACACGGATCTACTCCACGGAGCTAGTAGATGAACTTTCACGCGACATTGGCTGTTTTCTATAGCAGCCTCTCATCTCGTGTGCAAATGGACTATACAAACGCCAACTCTTATACCACAATTCCTATCCTGATCTTCCCCTGCCACGATAATAATAAATAAATAAACTCCCACCAATCGAATAGTTGTCATTCAGTGGTAACTCCCACCAATCGAATAGTTGTCATTCAGTGGTAACTCCCACCAATCGAATAGTTGTCATTCAGTGGTAACTCCCACCAATCGAATAGTTGTCATTCAGTGGTAACTCCCACCAATCGAATAGTTGTCATTCAGTGGTAACTCCCACCAATCGAATAGTTGTCATTCAGTGGTAACTCCCACCAATCGAATAGTTGTCATTCAGTGGTAACTCCCACCAATCGAATAGTTGTCATTCAGTGGTAACTCCCACCAATCGAATAGTTGTCATTCAGTGGTAACTCCCACCAATCGAATAGTTGTCATTCAGTGGTAACTCCCACCAATCGAATAGTTGTCATTCAGTGGTAACTCCCACCAATCGAATAGTTGTCATTCAGTGGTAACTCCCACCAATCGAATAGTTGTCATTCAGTGGTAACTCCCACCAATCGAATAGTTGTCATTCAGTGGTAACTCCCACCAATCGACAGAATGTTGCTGAACTGCTTTTTGGCGACGATTTCACCCAAAAAATGGCAAAAAAACACCCTTCACATGAGTAGACTGAATGAGTAGAAAAGGCCACTTATACCCTTGAATTCTATCTTGAGTCTCGAATGTTCCAAACAATCTAAATTAGGTAATAAATGATGATCCTGATTTTAAATTTCGTCGCATTTTCCCCTTAGCAATGTCCTCGTGATGAAGTGTTCGAAGATTTGAAGCAAATGAAATATTACGCCTTTTTGTCAGAAATTTTGAGAATGAGAAAGAAATCAGTAATCATCAATGAAATCGGAAAGAAATGAGAATAAACTGCTCAAATAAAGTGAAAAAATGTCCGAAGTGGAAAACGAGGAGAAAGATGAACTCAGGTTTTTTTTAATATCCCAAACAAAATGATACGAAAAAAATTTACTTCCAAAAAAAATTGAAATGTCCTGTAATGTTTTGCTGACTCTTCATGAATCATGACGATTGATTGTTAGAATACGCGGGACCTCTGAGCGAAACAGATGCATGACCTAATTCATGGCCTGGTGTAAAAACTGGAGACATTCTCGAGCTCTTTCTGCCTTTTTTACGAAGAGGCTAACCTCTCATACCTCAAAAAAGGCTCACAGAAGCCGAACTTGATTTTCTGGGACAGTGAAGATTAAATTTAGTGAAGCAAGTGCATGACTTCGTCAAGAACAGTGTCCTTTTCGAGGGTTTCACGCGTTAACAACACAAGAAGGCACCGTTTACATTTATGCCCCCCCCCCCTGCCAGAGGTTCCATGGGTCAGACAAGAGTGTGTATTTTTTGATACGGTCTCGTTAGCCTAAGCCATACGGCCTCGTCAGCATAAACTTTTGCATAAGCCTAGCACCCTAGCACCCCCAGCAACCTTTTAAGTGTTTTTGATGTAAAAATATTTGTTGTAAAGGTAAATAAGTCAGACGTATGACCCATGGAACCTCTGGTAGGGGGGGGCGGCATAAACGCAAACAGTGCCCACTAGAAAACAATTTCGACTATAAAGTAGTGAACTCATTTCGGAGTTAAACCTGAATGATACACGGAGTTAACTCATTCGGTCAAGTGGGACGAATGTTAAGCTCAGCATTTTTGGTATTTTGTTTTGACGAGGTTTCCAAGTCCAACCCAATCATTCTTGACTTAACGCGCGCCAGGGAAACCTTGATGAAAAGTTGGTTTTTATTCAAATTGAGGCTGATGATATTTTTTAGCAAGTTGGTGCATGTTTTGGAGAAGAAAAAAACACATTGACTTCGCCGGACACGTTCGGAACCGAATAGCAAACGATGAGAAAATAAGGAATTACCGACACTTTGTACCGCGTCACTTTGTATACGACACTTTGTATACGACACTTTGTACCCCGTCACTTTGTACCGCGACACTTTGTACCGCGTACGGCCTCGTTAGCTAAGCCGTACGGCCTCGTTAGCTAAGCCGTACGGCCTCGTTAGCTAAGCCGTACGGCCTCGTTAGCTAAGCCGTACGGCCTCGTTATCGTAAACTTTTACTAAGCCTAAGCGTTTTTTAATGTAAAAATATGTTTTAATGTAAAAATAAAACGCGCGGCCTCACTCAAGTCGCGGTACAAAGTGTCGGGTACAAAGTGTCGTATACAAAGTGACGCGGTACAAAGTGTCGTGATACGGAAAATAAGAGGTTTTTGTACCGTGGGTACAGCATTGCAATTCATTCTGATTATCCCGCTCTTTCGAGGGGATTCCAAAAAGTGATATAATCTCATAGTTGCTCCTCTGCACGGAAATCTTTAGTAAAAGGCGAAAGATTTACTCGGTCAAATGCAGTGGAGCCAGAGCTACATCAAACTTAGAATTCAAGTTATATACTCAGCCAGCATCCTATAACGACCGAGTTTACACTAACTTTCAAAGTTATTCTCACCACGTTGTCGTGGTTCTTTCTCACGTTTCCTAAGTTACCTCCATGAATTTAGTTACAAAATAACTATTCTGTTTTTATTTGATGGTAAAATTTCTGTTTATAATAAATTTTAAAAATATGTGTTCAGTTATTTTTTTTCTCAGTCAAACGTTTGCCCCAATAATACACTTTAAAGTGCGGGAGCTCAAATAAAAGTCCACGTCATTATAGCGTTTATTCAAATTTTCGCTAACTTGAATGTACGGAACTACTTTCGTTAAATTCACTTTTGTTTTTGAGGTCATTACAGCCGAAAAAGCATGATAAGATGATGAACTTTGAAGTGAGCTCCACTAAACGTCAGTTGAGTTTTTTAAAAAGTAATATCAAAGTTCTGTAGCTTTTTTCCTCAGCAAGGAATTTTTCATTAACTTTGATTTATTGTCTTTTTCAAAAGCTTTCATTTGTTGTGTTTTCTCGAAATTTCACAGTTAAAGTTTTTGTCAAAGTTTTTATCAATTTAGCACTCAAAGAAAAAAGGCTTCAAAAAAGTTTTGGTAACTTGAAAAATTTGATATTACTTTTTATATTAGGTTTGTGTAAAGGGCTTTTTAACACTTGATTAGGCGCACTTCACTTGTAGGTACCGCTTTTTAATCCATTAAATTGTCGAAAAGCTGAGAAAAAGTGTATTAACTACAGTAGTACGAACATTCTAAAAAGAATCCCCTTTCTCAAGTGAATTCGTGCCTAGTAAAGATTTAATATTCTCACCCGCTTAGTACCGGGACGTCATCCGTACAACTTTAGGCATTACTTACTTCTTAGACATCAAAAAATTCTAGAATCTGCTCGCACACTGCAAATATAATACATATTTGTTGAAGTTAACCTTTGTCGAGTTATTTAACATTGAAAATTATAACTCGGTGTAGTTCTTGAGAGAAAGCAGACTGAGATGGTACGTCCACGCTATAAGAACTGACCCTGCATCCGTCTCAAAATCAACCTTGAACCTGGATGTCCAGGGTAAGAGGCCCAAAGGGAGACCAAAAACTAGATGGCGAGACAGCATTGAAGTAGACATGGCTGATGTAGGACTTAGAGCTAAAGACGCCGCGATTCGGGGGAAACGGAGAAATGTAATCCATACAGCGGACCCTGTTTCGCACGGGACAAACACTAAGAAGATGAAGAAGAAGAACTCGGGGTGGAAGTAAAGCTCTGTTTCATCGTTCAGTTCATAGGTAAATTATGCCTCGATTTTTCGATAGGTCGATCGCTGGAATAAGATAAAAAAATTCCCCTTTTAACTTCACGAAACCGGTTGAGGCTGAATTATAACTAAAGAAACGTTCTATTTAGAATAATGAAGATTTTTAACTTTCACTTTTAGCTGAGAAAAATCTGATAAATTCATTTTGAGTGAGGGAGAGGGTCGGTAGCTCGGTTGCCCTAGAAAAATTTTTTTGCCAGTTGGCAGTTTACCTATGGTTCAGTTGCAGTATTGAACAGCCATATTATTCGAAATTCGGGTATTTAGTTTGGATAAAAAAATCTTTTTGTACTGTTTTTAGAAACATGCTTCAAACTCAATCAGGTTAATCTGCGTCTTTCTCTTACAGAGATTGGAGTCGGGCTGACGGCTTTCGGGGTCTTCTTTATCTTCCTCGGTATCATCCTTTTCCTGGATTCAGCGCTTCTCGCAATCGGAAACGTATGTTCAAAATTACTCTACTATCAATTTTAATTTTAGAAGCATTTATTCAATTATCTGATCAATTGATTAGAATACAGTTCTAATCATGATTTGAATAGCTTTGTATTGACTTCATTGGTGTTGTTTTTTTGCCCATAGGCCCTGTCGAGGGGAGTCCTTTGGGATAGGTTGGTGAGGATCCTTTTGAGTCCGGAGAAATTTTCTCCGTCTACACTCGCACCGCAGTCGGCGATCCTCTTCGCGAGACCCATTCGTTAACCGGAGAAGGGCACCAGGTTATTTTACTGGCGCCTCGACTCGCCATTACAAAGTATAGGGGAGTATCGGCTGATGTTTTATCCGGTGGCATGCCCAGGCCAGTCCGGCATCGCCTCCTTTGACGAACTATACTATCCAATTTTGGTCCGCGACGGGCAAGCCCGCTATCTCCAATGCACTTGTGCAAAGAGACATCCCTCTATCCGCCACCTGAGGACGCGCTCGATACCGGTGAGGATGAACCGGTCCCTTGCGATGGTGTGAACTTGTGGGCTGTAGCACCATCGTAGGCGAGGACTTCATTGGTTGATTTTTGATTGCAATGACTTCATTTGTAGGCCGAAAAAACTGGTAAAGTTCCAGAACTTTATCTAGCTAATCAATTAGTTTGGTTATATTTATACTTCCGCTCAAGTTTCCAAGAGGCACGTCATATAACAACTCAATAATTTTTTTCTCAAATTATCTTTCTGAAATTCCATTGAAGTTACTCTTCATCGTCGGTATCATCTTTGTCATTGGTGTGCAACGGACTCTGACGTTTTTCTTCGAATGGCGAAAGCTCAAAGTGAGTGATTTGATTGTTGAAGAAAACTAGTTTTCATCACAAGTCGCCATCGCTGTTCCATGCTATTTCGCACGCAGATTTCACAACAAAAAATTCCAAAGTTGTTATTATGTGGCGGCTTGTTCCATACGGGCTCGTATTAAGCCGTACCGCCTTGTTAGCGTGAATTTAACTAAGCCTAAGCGGAAATTCCAGTTAAAAAACATGAAAATAAATAGATTGCAGAAATTTGGGTGCGAACTGTCGGCGAAATGTCGTAAACATAGGTTAACATACCCGCTAACATAGGTTAACTAGCAACTGGCATACGAATTTCTAGGGCGAACAATTTACCTACCCTCTCCCACATATATCACATATTGTCGCTTATTCGCTTCTTACTAGCCTGCAATCTCTTTTTTTTGCTGTGAACGAATTGAGGTCATTTTTTATTAATGTCGTAATAGAGAACTTTTGCTGTAATAGTTGACTTTCATCACTATTCGAGTAATTCGTTCTGTTTTCTCATTCAGGACACAGGTTTTCTATCGTCTAAAAAATGTCCAGAAGCCGTCAGAAAGCGGGAATAGATGTGAACAGAATCCCGCCAGTGGGTAGATCATAAATTACCAACACTGTTGAGAATTTTTCAAAAGACCGATCTTTGAGCGTGGATTCTAACAGGCGTTGAATGATACCGGTCTAAGGCAACATCCTGTTTACAACTCGCGCCGAGCGAGTTGTATACAGGATGTTTCTCTGACCCGCACTGCGGGTAAAAAAAATCTATGCGCTCTCCAAAAACCCCGAAAAGCATTGAAATCTATGCGCTTGGAAAACACTTTTTTCTCGGATTTTTCGTATGGAAAGTACAAAACATTGGAAAAAATGAATGTTGAACTCTGAAATTTAGAAAATCTATGCAATCGAAAAAAGTTGTGCGGGTGCTAAGAAACACCCTGGTTGTAAAGGGATGGGGAGAGGCAAAAAGAGTGGAATGAGAAGTAGAGTAAAATTAAAAGAGAACGGAAAAAGGTGAGAATTTAGGTCATTTTCGGCGCGAACTTGTATGCGCCAACATAGATGATACGGTAACATGTATGCGCCAACATAGCTGGTCTGTTAACTATTTAACCCATGGTCTAGTATGAAAATTTCGAGTGACATTTGTTGAACTATGGACAAGACAAAATAAGAAAAAAGGGTAATCATGTGAGTTTCCGTTATTGAAAGGATCAAAATAGTAGCAACATTGAATAGAGAGGGAGGTCTTCCAACAGACAGTAGGATGTTGTCATTCGACTTTTAATAAGGATTTGTAGACTACGGTAATCATGAGTTACCTGCCCTTCTAAAGTTATCTTGAAACGATTTGTAGACTACGGTAATCATGAGTTACCTGCACTTCTCAAGTTATCTTGAAACGATTTGTAGACTACGGTAATCATGAGTTACCTGCACTTCTCAAGTTATCTTGAAACGATTTGTAGACTACGGTAATCATGAGTTACCTGCACTTCTCAAGTTATCTTGAAACGATTTGTAGACTACGGTAATCATGAGTTACCTGCACTTCTAAAGTTATCTTGAAACGATTTGTAGACTACGGTAATCATGAGTTACCTGCACTTCTAAAGTTATCTTGAAACGTTGAACTTTGAACTTTTTATTACGCAAAACGTGACACGTAAAAAATTGATGATGAATGATGAGATGTATGTATAAGAAGGTGAAAGGAAGTAAACATGGTTAAAAAAGGCAAGAAGATTGTAAGTAGGATCAGAAAAATGGTGAGAAGATCATTGATAGCCGTTCGAAACCAGCGATTGGAGAGGAGAGGGAAAAGGATGAATGATACGACGATGGGGTCAGAGTTGCTTCATAGAAGAGGGGAGAGGTAATAAGGAGAGCCGCTCCGTAGCAGCCGTTTTTTGAGGAAAGGGAAGGGGAGAATGCAGCCGAAGCTTTCAAAATATATAGAAGCGTGAAAATTTTAACAGTCTTGACCTTATAAATTGCTAATCTCTCTTTCTTCTTTGTCTTTCTCTCTCCTTTGTCTCAACCCTTTCATCAAAAGAAGTCTCATTCGGAAAATAATGATAATGTTATTTTTACCTAGGAAAATAATGATGCCTTTAGCAGGTGTTGTATGTACCAAGTTCCGTATGTGTTGACCATTTCCTGTTCCAGGGCAGCGCATTGTTCTTTGGCGGAATCTTCATTGTCCTATTTGGATGGCCACTGATTGGTATTCTCCTGGAGCTATGGGGATTCATACTTTTATTCGGGTGACTTTCTAAGCTTTGAACAGTTTCCATCTCTTGGTATCAATTCAAGTAAGAAATTTTGTAAAACTAGTTTTACTGATCCTTGAGGTGTTCTTTGAATATGTGTGAGATGTTACAAATTATTCACTTGTAACCATAAGTGACTTCTCATCAGAATTGGACATTTCGATTTCAAGCAGCTGGGAGGATGTAGTTTGTATTGTCAGGGGTTTCCTGCCCGGAGTGGTCAACTTACTGCGTTCTATACCTGGAGTTAGTACTCTGACTTATCTTCCTGGAATCCGACAGGTTTGTGTTTTACATATACCTTACATGTTTTGATTGTAGTTTTAAAATGTGGTACTATATATTTAAAAAAATCTCATACAGGTTTCTATTTAAGGCCTATTTTATAACACCCGCGAAAGATTGTATATCAGAAAGACGAATGGTAAGCATAGGTCACCAGCATTGCTGAAAGTTTAGAACGACCGTTCTTCGAGCGACGAGGTTTAGACTTTTTTTTCTGGAGAGTCTGGAGTAATGAAAAGCGAACTGAAAAACGTTTTTTTTAAATTTTCAGATTGCTTTTCATTGCTCCAGACTCTCCCGCTCAAAAAGCGGTCGTTCTTATATAATTTTCAACACTTATGGAGCGTTAGAATTCAACTTTTCACTTTGCAAAGTAATCTCTGCAAAGTGAAAAATTTCTACTTCTTTAACTTTACCACTCTCTCGCACCGTTCGTTGTTTACGTCGTGATTTTAGAGTGATGGAGCGAGCGTTCAACGGGATCACTTTGCAGAGATTACTTTGCAAAGTAAAAAGTTGAATTCTAACGCTCCATTACAGTAGACAATTGATGGGCTATGGTGATGAGAGAGAAGGGCCGCTTAGAAAATGGGACGTCAGGGCGTGTGATTAAAGAATAAAAAAGCGATAGAAACCTATAATTTTTATAACTAGTTTTTTTAGTGGGACAAATTGCGAGCTGAAAATGGGTGAAAGAAACATTCTGGTGGAAGCTCAAAGCAGTGCAATGAAGTCGAAGTTTTTGTTGTTGTTGATGATACTCTCAGGGTGAAGTTTGTTCAATCAGTTATTCTCGAGATTAATCCAAAGGCAACACTAGAGCTTTGTGGTAGCGTCGAGTAGCGTGTTTAGGTATTTCTTCGAGTAATTTATAATAAAAAATTAAAATTGAGTTCAAAAATTAGAAAAAAGCTTCATTTCTGTTTCTATGTAAAATTAATCTTAGTTGTTGGATCAATTGGCTCCGGAACACAAATACCCAGTATAGAGGGCCAATGATGGAGAAGGATAAGAGATACTGCTGAATAAACATATCCACTCTGAGCTCCACCTCGTCCCGGATCTCGTGAGGGGAGATTTGATATCAAGTGAATCTTGTGATTAGATCATCGTCTTTGATCGGACTGTGATTGTCGATTCTACCTTGATATGGCCATCTATCACGTTTAGTTTTTCCTGCAAAGAGAAACAAGCATATTGAAATGGAATGACTTATTTCTCGGTTCTAAATTTTGGACCGAATTTCATTAGACTATTCCAATTTTACTTGTTTGATGAGATTTTTATGGTCATTTTTTCTAGCTGAACATTTCGTGAATCAAATCGGTTTTGATCGTTATCGATCGTTATGAGAAATCAATCGTTAAGAGTTCTCCCGTAGTTTTAGGAATTGAGCCTGAGGATTTAATTAACAAGATTTAGCAATTGGCCATTTCTCCCAGTAATCAGATAATTGTTTGCGTGCGAGCGTCGCGTTCTCTGTTCATCGCTGTTGCTTCCGTTGAAACTTTTATGATTTCAGTGTTTTATCTTTTTGCCTAAAACTTTCATGATTCCTCTTATAACAAACAGCTACTTTGCATTTGAAGTTTATTTATTCGGAATCGATCAGAAACTAATGGGGAATTCTTATTTTAGTTTTCGATCGATACTTTTCGATCGATACTTTTCGATCGATACTTTTTTCATTCGAAGTCATTTTATGAATTTTTTGTGGACTAATGTGCTAAGCGGGCAGTTCTTCTTTTTGGTAAAGTCGAAGTTGCAATTGTTTTTTAAAAAAATATAAAACATAAAGTTTCGGGAACATGAATCAATATTTCCATTCAGATGCTGAGAACAGAGGTGTAATAGATTATCTCTTATAATTATTGTTTATAATTTTTATTTAAAAGTTTTTTGTTGTTGTAGACTAGAGTGGTTTTATTGGTAATTATATATTATATTGGTTACTGGGAATGGTTTATAGTGAGCATATATTTTTTGTTTGATCAAATTGTGTTTTGATGGTGAATTCCGTTGTAACTCAAATGTGTTTTTTAACAAAAGAAAGTGTTTCGATTGCTGAATTAATAATTTATGAAAGTTGTTCCAGCCTAGTTATTTGGCGTCATGAATGGAGCGTAACTCCAGAATTCACGATCAAGACAGAAGAGAGATGGAAGATGGATGATAAGTCTTCAATTTCTAAATTACACAGTTTAAAGGCAGTGACGCCGCCTGGTTAAGATGACAAATGATAAGATGACGGTTAAGATGACAAATGATCCACCGGGCGGGATCGAACCCAGACCATCTCGACTCAAACCGGGAGCGTGTGTTACCATTACACCACGGGGACACATTGCTATTCCGTGCGATAGTGTTACATGAAGGGCTCATGTGCCATAGTTAATTGAGTTTTTACATTCTAAAAGCAAGATAAAAAATTTGATTCTCCGAACATACAAATACATATAAATTGATACACAAATACATATAAATTGATTATTCGAATATTTATAAGATATGATGAACTTCGTTTGTCTAAATCTCTATTGGACTCCACTAAGCTAGCGGCTCTAAAAAATATCAACTGCAATTGAGGTCAAAAGAGTCAACGGTGAAATTACAGCTTTTCTAATAATAAAGCTAAAAGTTTGATGCTAAAAAAAACCTGTCTTTAGACTTCCGAGCTTTTTGAGAGAAAGCATCATGCCTACCCGCCCAAATTAATATCTTGCTGGCTGATAACCCTTAAACAAGTTTCTAGGTCATAGATTCTTGAAACGGATTCCTCAGCTAAAGAGAAAACTTTTCAAAAAGAGTGTTTCAAACGTGTCGTTCGAAACATAGCTCAAAAAGTCCGCCCAACGTTAAGTCTTGCAAACTTTTTTCATAGCAGAATACATGTTTTTTCTGGGTCACTTGTAATTATTACAAATAAAAAAGGCCGGTTTTCGGGCGTAGGAGTCTTGAATAATGGGAAGATAGCGCTTCTTCTTATCCTAGACTCGCTCTCTCAAAAAGCATTGGTTAAAAAAATTTCACCGTGCTGTTGACCTTTGGTGTGACGTGAATTTACCGTGATCAGCTTCAGAACTTTGTATAATACAGAGTAAATTTCAATATTTAAGATGTGATTCGAAAAGAAAGGCAGTTCATAAAAAAACAGTTTGACCTGCGAAGTGATAATTGAAAGATAACAATAATTCTGATTGAAATTATTTTCCACACGATCTTCGAAAAACTTTTTTGATGAATCAGTTAGTATCCTGGCCAGCGAGGAGGCCGCCCCGTGAGTCGGAAGGAGGGATCAGCGAGCTTGGCGAGGATGCTACGGCGCTCTTTCTGGCTCAATTCAACCTGGGTCTGGAACAGAGTATCTTTTGAGTGAGGAGTACGCGGGGCAAGAAGAACACGAGAATACCCAAGGATGATATCATATGATCTTGAAATTTGTGAAAACTGAAATTTAAACGATTCCCCAATGCAGAAATTTTTTTATCAACAGGAAATGGAGGAAATATCCCAAAAAAGAGTAAATAGGCTGATCGACGACGTCCAACCTGAATGCATTTTTCTACCCGTTGAGTTTGATTCATCAGTTCCGGCTTGTAGATCCAGTTTAAAGTGGCGCCCTCAGGCGTCGGACAAGCGTCTAGTTGTGAGAAAGCTTTCGCCGTGAATGGAGACGTCCATCTCCCAAACGTTGGCTTGTCTTGAGTACTGTCATATGAAGAGGAACAAGATTATAAAGTTTTTTACAACTTTCTAATAAAAGTGACTTTCGTTTATAACGTCTCGAATACATTCACTCGCGCGCCCACGCAGTTCATCTCACACGCCTTCCTTCCGTTTCACCCGAACCCAGCCCATTTCGATTAAGTAAATATATATATAAACTTTTGTATATGCTTGTATGTCTCGCCCTATCTCTATCACTCTCTCCTGCTCTCTTTTTCCCACTCTCTCTTCATGCAGGGTCTGGCAGTAACGTGGCAAATGAACATTTCGCAATGGCCCACTAAAAACAGATTTTAAAAATGTCAAAGGTATGGCTGAATCTACATGGTTTTTGAAATTTCTAGTAAAAGGTTTCTTTATTATTGCTTGTCTCTTCTTGGAATGGTGACTGCCAGTAAATTACCCAGCGCATTTATCGACATGAATGGTCAGAAATGTCTAATGATCAGCTTGGAATGACGCCGTCAGTTTTTTTACCGAACTATGAAGCAATTGGAAGAAGCCAAAGGATCCGAGGACCGTGCTCGTCGTGGACGACCGCCCACTTCAACAACAAATCTCGTCAATAAAGTCAAAATGAATGAGACGAAACCAGAAGAGAAGAATGCGAAACTGAGAAGGAGCTCGGCGTGTCGGAAAGATCAATGTGGAATTGTTCATAATAAGCTTCAGTATAAATCGCATCGGAGTCGCGAGCGTGCGATGCTCACGGACAAAAATAGAGAAACAAGAAAGCTTGCCGTTTGTTGTTATGGGCCCGCAACGGCGAGCTGCATTGCACAAACTTCAGCTTCGAAAAGATTTTCACAGTCGAACAGGCCTTCAACCCACAAAACGCACGCACATCGGCAAAAATCATCCACAGAGGCAGACAATGGTAGTGCAATTGTGATAGGACTAAACATCTAGTCAGTCTTATGGTCTGAGGCGCGGTCTGTGCGTGTGGAAAGTGTCCACTGGTCGTCATCGAGCAAAACGTCAAAGTGGATCGGCACTTCTACCTCAAAACAGTGCTACAATAGGCGCTAAAACCGTAAGCTGATGCTAATTCAGGGATGTCATTATTTCTCCTAGCAAGACGGCGCTCCATCGCATACGGCGGAATCGGTACAAGTTTGGTGCAAAATGGCTCTGCCTTAATTCTGAATGACCTGCTTCCTCACCTGACTTGAATCCTCTCGATTTCGTAACTTGAGGGGGAAATAGAGGGCAAAATGTGTGCTATTGACCACCGAAACTTGGATTCGTTGAAGAAAGCCCGTGTTAAATACTGAAGCGATTTATCGCCTCAATACCTGCGGTATGTCGTTACTTAGTACCATGAACGGCCCGCTGAGGTCATTCGCCAACGACTAGGCCGAAATGCCCAGTGTCAATCATACTATTTTTTATTAATAAATGTTCAAAAAATTTACTCAATTGCTCTTCTCACTCTCGAAAAAAGTACCAAAGAACGTTTTGCCATTGTGACAAACTCTGTAATTCCCTCTCTCTGCACTCTTCTTTCTCTCTCTCTCTCTCTCTCTCTCTCTCTCTCTCTCTCTCTCTCTCTCTCTCCCTCTCTCTGCACTCTTCTTTTTCTCTCTCTTTCTCTCTCTCTCTCTCTCTCTCTCTCTCTCTCTCTCTCTCTCTCTCTCTCAGACAACCTTTTCTTCCAGCCGTGAATGAACAAGTCTGATGGCCGCCATGCAGATCCAGTGACCCAGGCATCTCTTATCCAAGACTTCCCCTGAAGTTCCAATTCACATTTCATAAAATTCAGAGAAAGTTAAAAAGTTCCCATAAAATAATTTCAGTAAAATTGACGACGAATTCTGGTCTCAACAACTCAGTAGCTTTTTATATCAACTGAAGCAGTCGAATAAGGCAATGAATTTTTCTCGACAACCAATGTTGCAAGTTAAAAAACAGTTGTTCGAAAAAGACGCGGGTTTTCTACCTCGCTTCTCGGATGACTGGCGGTATAGCCCTAAAAAAACCACGCGGAAAGTTATCCGATTAGCTTCAATCAGTTTTAAATGTTTTTGTGGCTACATTAAGATCAGCGTAACTCGAAAGATTGAGGAAGGGAACCTTAGAGGCTATTCTCAAGACCGGTCTGCTATCATTGCGTAGAAGAGGCTCGATGATCTCGAGAATGCAGACTTCGAAAATGGAAAGCTCCGAGAATGTTCTGAATACATAAAATGTTATTGGAAACAACTTTTGATAGTGTCTGAAATCATAAAGTATAACCAAGTCAACCCAAAAAGAAAAAAATTTTAATTATTAAAAATGGAAACCTTGATAGATGAAAAGTAATCTTGCTTGACTTTCACTTAAAACCTTGAAAGCTCGTTGCTTGATAAAACTTTAAAGAATTTGTTGTTTTATAACGAGAGAAACGTAGTTACTTGACACCACTCCACATCTCTCGGCATCTTTTCATTTCTCTTGAGTCGCGGAGTTGAGGGTAGAAGAATTCTGCCAGAGCTATCTGGAAGAGATCGGCATAAGCGGCTGCGGAGACCTCTATTCTCAAAGTAAAAGCTTTATCGTATTCTATTCTCAAAGTAAAAACTTTATCGTATTCTATTTTCAAATTCTCAATTTTACATTTCTAGGCAGTGACGTCTTGTGAAATGAAAACTTATTGAACTACAATATTACACGGAGTTAATTGAAAAGGAGCAAGCTTTTATAGATTCTATCGAAAGAGTTGAATTCTATCGAAAAACAAATCCCTAGACAAAGCCGTTGAAGACAAACATTTTTAGTCCAATCAGATGACTTACTGAGGAACACTGGACTTTTTCAGAGTTTCACTAGACCTTTTTAGTGAAGCTTTTAACCTTTTTAGTGAAGCTAACATTGAAGCTCTTTACTTGCGCTTCACTTTTTTCATTCAAATTACCGCATACACATACATGTCTTATTTTGCTCTTTGTGTATTGAGCTCCTAAATCCAATAACTTCACTCAAAAGATTGTTCTGATTTTCTGAAGAATAATTTAGAAGCTGTTCTGAGTTCTAGTGCAGAAAAGCTGATGTTCGACTTAAGAAGCGTTTCAAAAAACTTTATCTTAAATTGTGAAAAGCCTCCTGATAAGTATGTATTGCCACACTCGGATTTCGTTTCGTGTCTCTGGAACCCATACTTCGATAAAGAAATCAAATCGATCGAAAGTGTTTCAAAATCGTTCACTTGCATAGTTTTCTATCGATGTTTCCCTGACTCTAATTATCCACTTTATCTTCCTTCATACGAAGATAGATTAGCTAGTCTTGGATTAGCTAGTCTTGGATTAGCTAGTCTTGGTTTTTCGGCTCTAAATTTGACGAGAATACATGATTATGGGTTGGAAAATTATGAATAACCACTCAAGAATCACTAGCGAGCAATTATTCAAACATGTTAAATCTACGCGTACAAATCATAAGGGTATCTTTATTGAAAGTACAGAAAACACTGCTAGTTTTAGCTCTTTCGTTGTAAGACTTTCTCGTATGTTCCATTATCTGCCTAGAGAAGTCCTGCAAAATATAGATAACTCGCAGAATTTAGAAGATTTTAAGAGAATACACCATTCGTTGAAACCTTGGCTGATAAATTACCTCATTGAATTCGATTAGTTAAACTTATTTTTTATCATGTCCGTTTATCTATTCATTATTTTCAAAGCAATTTTTGCATTAAAAATGTAGATAAATTATTATTATGATGATTTATTTATTTATTATTATCGTGGCAGGGGAAGATTAGGATAGGAATTGTGGTATAAGAGTTGGCGTTTGTATAGTCCATTTGCACACGAGATGAGAGGCTGCTATAGAAAACTGCCAATGTCACGTGAAAGTTCATCTACTAGCTCCGTGGAGTAGATCCGTGTAGACTCTTCCGGAAAAAATACTCGCATATCTGAGTCGGTACATTATATGTTTTGGATCAAATTTTTGAAGTGGTTATATGAGCAATTGAAGAATGACTCGGGTAAAGCATTCCATACTGCTTCCACTCGGAATGGTAGAAAATTCTTTAGTTTATTATTTTTGCAGACTGGTAAAAGTAATTTGAATTTATGCCCTCTAGTAAAACGGCTGTTAGGTGCAAACTTCAGAAAGTTTTCCGATGTTTTTAAGCGACCGAAAACAGCTTTGTATACAGTAAGCAAATCAATAGAATTTCTTCGCGATAGTAAAGTACGCCCTTTGAGTATTTTTAGTCTCTGTTCATAGGATGGGATGTAATGCGAACGTTTGAATACTAAACGAGTGAACTGCTTCTGAATTTTTTCTATCTTCTTGATAGAAGTAACGTCGCTTGGGCTCCAAACCTCAGAAGAGAATTCGAGGATAGGTCTGACGTACGTATTGAATAGGCTCCATAGGATATGTTTATTTCGTGTTTGAAAAGAGCGTAAAATGAGAAAACTTACAGACCTAGCTTTGTTACAAATGTTATAGATGTGCTTTGTAAAGCACAATTTAGAATCGTAGGTGACACCTAAGTCACGGAAAACTGTTACTTCAGGCAGCTCAGAACCGTAGAGGGACAACTTGCATGTCGGATGAGACTGTCCGATTCGCATGAAAACCGTTTTAGTAGTTGAAATAGAGAGTCCCCACTTACTAGACCAGGAAGCAAGGGCATCTAATCCTTGCTGAAGAAGTTGGTGATTGCCTATAGAATAAAGTTTAGCGTCGTCAGCGTATAAACAGCATTGAATACCAGGAGGAAGGCACTCGGGAAACTCATTGATGAAAAGGAGAAAAAAGAGGGGGCCCAAAACAGACCCCTGGGGCACTCCAGAAGTAACCACAGAAGACAGTGAATAGCTATGGTTGATAACTACGCTCTGAGTTCGGTTATTCAAAAAAGAAGAAATCCACCTATGGAGACACCCAGTAATGCCGTAATAAGATAATTTATTACAAAGGAGATTAATTGGGATGGAGTCGAAGGCTTTTTTGTAATCTATGAAAACTGCCGTTATGTAACTGTTTTGGTCTAGAGTTACGCTAAATTCTGAAAGAGTCGAGAGAAGGGCTAAAGAGCAAGAACGCTGACTGCGAAATCCATGTTGCAGAGGTGTTAGTAGCTCATGCGCTTCAAGATAATTGATCAAGGAATGACGTATTATTTTTTCGAATACCTTACTCGTACTACAAGTCAGAGAAATCGGTCGATAATTATAAGGATCATGTAGGCTTCCTTTACGCTTATATATTGGTTTCACAATGGCATGTTTCCAAATTGATGGGGAAACGCCATGTAAAAGAAAGCTGTTGTATAAAAGAGAAAGAGGCAGAGAGATGGCACAAGCTGTACCCTTGAGAAAAGCATAAGGAATACCATCAGGTGATGTGGAACATCGTGATGGAAGTTTTTTCAAATAGCTGTATACAAGTGGAGGGCTAATATCAACAAAGTCAATAGAAGAAGTTACCTTTTTTTCGGATATTAAAGTTTGATTCATATTATAATCGTTAAAAGAAGAAGAGAAAACTCGGTTGAAGATGGATGCTTTTTCAGAGTCATCAGTTACAGTTTCACCTGAACAAGGATCTGTAAGAGAGCCAATAGAGTGATCCGACTTTAGTTTTTTATTTACAAAAGAATAGAAACGGCGAGGCCCAGATTTGGCAATAGAAGCTTCTTGTTTAGAGTTATAAAGACGAATTTCTTTGCGGAGTTGTCTAGAGACCCGTTTGTATGGGTTTAAACCAATTGAACGAGCCCTCTTGTATAGTCTCCTACTCTTTTGAAGAAGTCTGCTGATTTTCGAAGTATATTTTTTCTTTAAAGACTTTTGTATAGACTTCAATGGTATAGTTTTTTCTATGACTTTTTTAATTATTTCACAAAAAGTTTTATATAGAACATCTGGATCAGTGTTGAAATTTAGAACATTCACCCAGTCAACCTTACATATTAACATTTCAGCAAGAGTAAAATTAGCATTTTTGAAGTTTAGGAAGTGTTTAATGACTGGTTTGGGCTTCGAAGCTCGAATTTCAAAATAAACCAAGCAGTGATCCAGAGAAGGTAAAGGAGGAATAGTGTAGCAGTTTATTATAGAAGAAGCATGACTAGAAAGCACAACATCCAAGCAATGCTCCAATCTTGTTGTATTGTGAACATGCTGAGTGAGTCCTGTTGATAAACAGAAAGACAGAAAAAGTGATGCTGGATGAGAAAGAGACACTTTTGTTGTCAAAAGATTCCAGTCTATTTGATTACAATTGAAGTCACCTACTACGAAAAAAGGTATATTGTTTTCGAGAAGAAGTGAGTTGATATGAGTCATACAATTCTGGAAATCAACACCGGTACATCTAGGACTGCGGTAAACGACGGTAAGAATAAAACTAGACTTACCACTTGTTTTGCACGTAACTAGTTGACAGAATTCGGAAAAAGAAGTTGATGAAATGAGAATTGAATCGTAGTTTTTAGAAACTAATAGGGCAACACCGCCACCTGAACTCGTGGAGATCCTATCGCTACGAAATACATTGAAATAACCGTTGACAGATAAAAGACTATCTGGGGTTTTATCACCATTAGCCCACGTTTCCGTGCAGCAGAGAATATCTAAACTGTCTTCACACACTAAAAAGTCAACTAAATCCCTTTTATTTTGAACGGAGCGAAAGTTTACCAGCATACATGATATGCCATTGAGTTTTTCAAAGCAACTTGTTTGTGAGATAGGAAAAGTTGCCTGAACAGAAGTTACCTATGTTTGCTGTTGAGACTGAAGACTAGGAACTCTTTGGACAATATCAGAGGTAGTCACTGACTCTTGGTTAGGTTCATCGTCGATTTCTTTTTCAGAAATGGCAGCGAGATTAGATCGCCTTCTCTTGTTTATAGTGCCTCCGACTCGTCTAGTTCTCCTCAGAGATACTACAGGAAGTCTAGTCCCTGTGAATGCTTTTCTGCTTCTGATAACTTTCTCAGCTGAAGAGGTCTGCGTGACTCGGGCTGTATGCGGAGAGCGTCTTTCAGTCACTTCCTGAGCAGATCTCTGACGATCCGAATTGACAAATACTCTGGAAGTATTTATCGGGGGAAGAGGATTAGGCCTAGAATTCAGATTTTGAAACTTTCGAATGTTATCGATTGAACGCTGAGGAAGTGGACGGGGATTCTTGAGTAGAACCACCCGTTCATCTCTAACGACATACCTGAGTTCACCAGCTTCTGCATTCAGTCTTCCAGCTTCTTTACGCGCAGCCGTCTCTTGCATGATCTGCTCCGGTACCAGGTCACGGCGGAAATAGGCATGGGGGAAGGGCTTGAGACCAAGAGGTTTCTTGTGGCGGGCGTGCATTAGAAATGCATCTCTGAGTGGATTAGATGGAAACTGAATTTTTATCAAACGCATGGCCGAATTTCCATGACGATGAGTTTTTATCTGACTCGAGTTTAAACAAGAAATCAGTTGTACATTTTCAGAGGTTTGAACGATGGAAGTAATTAACTTCATGTCATTCTCTTCCGTCTCTTCATTCGTTGAAAGTTATGGAAATCCTTTAAGGACGGCCCGTAAAGATTTCTCTTCGTACATATTTCTGTCAGAATAAACCACATTAGCAACAGCGGAGGCTACTTCAGAATAAGTGGAAACTCTGTTAAAAGATTTCTGCGGAGTGGGAATTTTTGGTGAGCTTTTCTGCACCGAGATTAGCTCTTCAACTGTTCTGAGCAGAGAGGTAATGCCACTCATTAGATTATTGACCATAGTGGCCTGGTTTTCGACTATAATTTTGATATCGTTAATCGAGTTCGTGTTCTCGTTTTGAATGTTCTTCATTACGAGGAGAACTTGATTCATGATGAAAGTACCTTCCTCGGATAACTTGGGATCGGCACTTGAGACTGGTGCCTCCTCTGCAGACTTCTTCTCAGCAGAAGTCTTCTTCACTTCTTTCACCTTTCTCGTACTTACCATGCTTGGAATCTAGTTAGTGGAAAGAAAAAATTGAAATGAATAGAAAAGAGAGAAGAAAAGACTAGAAAAAGAATCTGCTTTTGGCTCAGTGATCGACTTATTTGTCAATCACTCCACTCCGTCTCTTTTTTGAAAATTTCGACTCGCCTTCTCCTGCCTTTTAATCCAGTGAACAAGTTGTCGATATCCGCTGATGGTAAATTGAGAATGGCAGACCCCGACCAACTTGAAACACGGTTGTACAGTCTCGGCCCTGCTGTCCGAGAACAGCACTAACAGGAGAAGACTGAGAAAATTGTTTAAAGTGACTTCCAAAAGCGAAGAGCAAAACGACCTCTCTCCGGGAGACAAAGAAGTGGGAATGAGTTACCACTGAATGACAACTATTCGATTGGTGGGAGTTACCACTGAATGACAACTATTCGATTGGTGGGAGTTACCCGAGAATGACAACTATTCGATTGGTGGGAGTTACCACTGATTGACAACTATTCGATTGGTGGGAGTTACCACTGAATGACAACTATTCGATTGGTGGGAGTTACCACTGAATGACAACTATTCGATTGGTGGGAGTTACCACTGAATGACAACTATTCGATTGGTGGGAGTTACCACTGAATGACAACTATTCGATTGGTGGGAGTTACCACTGAATGACAACTATTCGATTGGTGGGAGTTACCACTGAATGACAACTATTCGATTGGTGGGAGTTACCACTGAATGACAACTATTCGATTGGTGGGAGTTACCACTGAATGACAACTATTCGATTGGTGGGAGTTACCACTGAATGACAACTATTCGATTGGTGGGAGTTACCACTGAATGACAACTATTCGATTGGTGGGAGTTACCACTGAATGACAACTAATCGATTGGTGGGAGTTACCACTGAATGACAACTATTCGATTGGTGGGAGTTACCACTGAATGACAACTATTCGATTGGTGGGAGTTACCACTGAATGACAACTATTCGATTGGTGGGAGTTACCACTGAATGACAACTATTCGATTGGTGGGAGTTACCACTGAATGACAACTATTCGATTGGTGGGAGTTACCACTGAATGACAACTATTCGATTGGTGGGAGTTACCACTGAATGACAACTATTCGATTGGTGGGAGTTACCACTGAATGACAACTATTCGATTGGTGGGAGTTACCACTGAATGACAACTATTCGATTGGTGGGAGTTACCACTGAATGACAACTATTCGATTGGTGGGAGTTACCACTGAATGACAACTATTCGATTGGTGGGAGTTACCACTGAATGACAACTATTCGATTGGTGGGAGTTACCACTGAATGACAACTATTCGATTGGTGGGAGTTACCCGAGAATGACAACTATTCGATTGGTGGGAGTTACCACTGATTGACAACTATTCGATTGGTGGGAGTTACCACTGAATGACAACTATTCGATTGGTGGGAGTTACCACTGAATGACAACTATTCGATTGGTGGGAGTTACCACTGAATGACAACTATTCGATTGGTGGGAGTTACCACTGAATGACAACTATTCGATTGGTGGGAGTTACCACTGAATGACAACTATTCGATTGGTGGGAGTTACCACTGAATGACAACTATTCGATTGGTGGGAGTTACCACTGAATGACAACTATTCGATTGGTGGGAGTTACCACTGAATGACAACTATTCGATTGGTGGGAGTTACCACTGAATGACAACTATTCGATTGGTGGGAGTTACCACTGAATGACAACTATTCGATTGGTGGGAGTTACCACTGAATGACAACTATTCGATTGGTGGGAGTTACCACTGAATGACAACTATTCGATTGGTGGGAGTTACCACTGAATGACAACTATTCGATTGGTGGGAGTTACCACTGAATGACAACTATTCGATTGGTGGGAGTTACCACTGAATGACAACTATTCGATTGGTGGTAGTTACCACTGAATGACAACTATTCGATTGGTGGGAGTTACCACTGAATGACAACTATTCGATTGGTGGGAGTTACCACTGAATGACAACTATTCGATTGGTGGGAGTTACCACTGAATGACAACTATTCCGGATCGTTTGTTCTCACGTCTATAACAGTGGTTCACTTCACAAAAATTGATTGGAAATTTCAATTTTATTCATCTCCACAGGATACAGAAACTCATACATTTTCAACATATATATTGTTTAGAATTAAGGGCGAACGCCTTTATAGGGTGACTAAAGACTGCGAAGGAGATACGCCGAACGGCATTTTTTCTTGTTTTATTTTTCTGAAAAAAAGAGTTATTAGAATAGGGTATGCATAGGCAAGGCCTTCATTTTGATGAGGCGGAGAGTGATCCAGAGAAGGTAAAGGAGGAATAGTGTAGCAGTTTATTATAGAAGAAGCATGACTAGAAAGCACAACATCCAAGCAATGCTCCAATCTTGTTGTATTGTGAACATGCTGAGTGAGTCCTGCTGATAAACAGAAAGACAGAAAAAGTGATGCTGGATGAGAAAGAGACACTTTTGTTGTCATAAGATTCCAGTCTATTTGATTACAATTGAAGTCACCTACTACGAAAAAAGGTATATTGTTTTCGAGAAGAAGTGAGTTGATATATATATATTTTATCTACATTTCGAAAAATGCAATTGTAGGGTAGTTTGGGAGCTAGGGAGCCTTGGGTGCCCAACGGTTTCCAGAGTTCAAGATCGATGAGAGAACATGCGGGTGACGAATCCGCATGTTTGAGTTTTTTGATAGCGGTGGACCAGGCCGTGATTGGATCGGGAGGAGTACAGAAGGATAGCTTTGGCGAGTGATTTGAGAGCGGCTACCTTGAGCGGTACTTGGTTTGACTGAGTGGGCATCAGCAGTGGAGGAGCTGCTCCTCACCGACCAAGTCCCCCGGTTCCCATCGGCTGCCCTTGGCAAAGAATTAATAATTGATGGTTTGGACTTTTTGGGTAGGATGAACAAGGGTATCTTCGATGATGATTGGAAATATATGTCTCCGTGAAGAACTTCGAGATCTCGACTTTGGATAAACGTATGATGAACAGAAGCGAGATTTCATTTCAAGAGAGAAAACTATTGCTGTTGCGTCGTCTGTTGTTCAAAAATCGCAAAAGGCTGTAATCAGTCAACTTTGTTCGTAATGGCAAGGTTTTTCATCACATTATTGTTTTTAAGCAGTTCTACGAACATTTTGAAAGAAGTTATGTCAAGCATTTCTGGTACACGAGAAAACCAACGGGCTACTCTCAGACTAAATGAATTGTACCTAGCACTGTTCTTCGTTACTTCTATTGAAACTCCGTGAGAATTAGTTCGCGTTTCTTTGGTTCTTTGGAAAAAATGTTGTTTCTTAATGATGGTTTTGTCATTGATTATTTTCCATGCCATGGTCAAATCCATATATACTCGTCTCTCTTCTAAAGACATGAGACCTAGCTTAGAGAGTCTACTTTTATAAGATGTATTTCCGTGAGGATAGCTACAGTTAGGAAAGCAGCGAGCGAATACGATTCTCGTGAAAGACCTGAGAACTTTCTCTATTTCTTCGACGTCTTTTTTGAAGTGCGGATTCCAGAAACTTGAAGCAAATTCTAAATGAGGAAATATGAGTCAATAGATATGAGTCATACAATTCTGGAAATCAACACGGGTACATCTAGGACTGCGGTAAACGACGGTAAGAATAAAACTAGACTTACCACTTATTTTGCACGTAACTAGTTGACAGAATTCGGAGTTGACAGAATTCGGAATCAAACAGAAATGTATCAAACAGAAAGACAGAAAAAGTGATGCTGGATGAGAAAGAGACACTTTTGTTGTCATAAGATTCCAGTCTATTTGATTACAATTGAAGTCACCTACTACGAAAAAAGGTATATTGATGATGGTGATACAGTATTTTGTAGCAACAGTAACAACCCTTGCAACTAATGTAACTCGCTAACATGAATGGCTCCGTTGTCTGTTCCGTGGAAACTGTCTGGCAGATTATAGTAGTAATTGGCGAAGAATCGCAGAAACTTCCCACTTACATTGCTGTTTCTGAACATAGCAAGGCAGTTGGCTATGAGAGCGTCACGAAAATATGAGCAAGATGATCTTAGTAATGGAAGAATTGTCGAGGATGTACTTACTATTATTAATTAATGAGACTTTTAAGGATTTGAAACACTCACCGGCCACTAATCTCTTGTTGTGTTAATTTTTTGAAGAGTTTGTTTTCAAAGAGAGCGGCTGCCCTTCTAGGATGAGTGAGTGATTCCCGAAACGAACACATTACCATTATCAAAGCACATGGTCTAGAATGAATTTTTTGACCATCATAACACCTTAATGACTAACCGAACAATATATGACCCACATGCAACTTCATTGTTGAAAATACGGTAGTAGAAGATGATGTTGATAGAAGACTCCGCCGATGGAAGATATTCTTCAAGGCGTCGATAAGGATTTACAACGCCTCAAAAAGGAGCATTGTTGAAAACGCGCATAGAATGAGAGAGTATAGAGACATTAGAAGAAAGAAAGTAAGCTGGAGAAAAAGAAAGAGACATTGAAACACACAGAGAGAAAGAAAGAGAGAAAGATGAGAAACAAAGAGAAAGAAAGACAGGGAGGAGGAGAGAAAAAACTCAAACAGATACAGAGTGAGAGAGTGAACGAGAATGTGAGAGAGTGTGAGAGAGAGACTCTAAAAAGTGAGAGAGATGAAAAAGTAACCGGTATCCGCATCCAGAAATATGGCCCACTCATGCTGAGGTTGGTTAGCTAGAATCTCTGCAGCCACGCAGTGCCGGGCAAACATTTTCTGAAGCGGTCAGTTGAGTTTCTTAGGAATCATTTATGAACTTTCACAGGAGTAATCGATATTCACAAGACGTGTCATGAGATGTTCTTTTTCCCAATCAATGCATACTTTTCAACTGAATGTTTTTTTTGTATTCGCCTAATCGTTTTTTGTTGTTTGTGTTCGAATCGCAAATTATTTACATGAAAAAAAATCATTCAACATTTATTTTTACTCGATTGCCTCCTAATTGTTTTGTTTTTCTTAGCGGTACAGATGTTCTCTAATTAATCAAATGTGTTTCATTTTTTTCTTGACTTTCTTTTATTAACTTTACAGTTTTTTATCATTTCCCATCTCAATTTTTTGAAAATAAAAAAGGAAATTCAAATTCTCCAAAAACCGAGACTAACGTCTTTCTGAGGACATAGCTCTGAGAGTCTTGGTTCGTTATCCATCATGACATAGTACAGAGTGTACTTCTGCAATGAGCGCCAGGTTTGTTACTGGCGAGAAACCCGTATTCGTCACAAGACAATGGCAATCGCTACTTGGGTGGCCGTTTCAGTGTCGTAGAAGAAGATTAGAGAATGTGCTACATACAGACAAGGTTACAACGAAATAAGCATTATGATGTAATACATCATAATGCTTATTTCGTTGTATGGATTAACTCATTCAATTTGAAATGAACCACTGTGAAAGTTAGTCGTAAATGTGCTCAATGATGTGCTAAGATATAAATATTCAAAATATTAACGAATGAGTGAATGATCGATTTAATGAAGGAATTGTTGAATGAAGAAATGAATGAATGAATCCATTACTTTTCCGATCTGTTCTAAGTCGTAACCTGATGAGCTGCGTAGCACTCAAGAGAATGCCGTGCGAAGAGGAAGTTCTCCCCGGTGTCGTTTGTGAAGACGACGACAATGATTGCTATTCTGGACTTGAAACTTGTATGGACGATACTGGCCGAAGAAACCGAATTGATTTTAAAAGTTACAGGCAAGTCCTTCTTCTTGCTTGGCAAGTCCTTTTCCCACCTCGTTGAGTTCTTTATCTCAGCCATCGAGTCTTTATTTTCGTCTGTCGAGTCCTTATTCCATCCTGATGAGTTCTTCTTCCCATCTTGCGAGTCTTTGTTCCGACCTGATAATTTTTCTTCATTTGATGAGTCTCTTTCTCGCTATCTATCAAAGTTTTACCTCTATCTGGAAAGTCAATTATTCCAACTGGCACATACAAATCGTCGCAATTTATGCCAAATAAGAACGAAAATCGCATATTTGGTGTCGGCAGTTTAACGCTAAACCATGGAACGAGGAATCTTCCCTCCTACCTTTGCCTTCCCGGAATAGACAACAAGGAGTGCCGTTTTATGAAGTTTTCAGTGATTTACTCTTCTTGTTCACTCGTAAGCGCCGATTGAGAATTATGCTTTCTCGACACCGAAAACATTTTTCTCAAAAATTATTTGGATATACGATTAAACTTGTCATCTCGGCTCGGTAAATAAGGCTTTTGAAGCTCATGTGAGCTCTTTTCATATTCTCATCTTTGACGAGAAGCAGAAAAAACCATTCGATAAAAGCTCGGCAGTTTTCTAACTTTGCCATAACCGGATCGAGGGAGGATTCCCAAGTACCGTAGCACCCCAGTCCAACGAAGCCGGGACTGCGAAGATGTGCAGTAACAACAATAAGCTAGAAGCGGCTGTAAGAACCGCGAATAGCCTCGGCAAAATCGTGGCTGCTCGAGAACTGAGTAGTTATAAGCCAATTACAGGTCAGTTATCTTGATAAAACAGCCGCTCGCAGGTTATTGAATTTTAATAAAGTTTTAGAAAAAAAATGTACGAAGAAGAAAAAATGAATTGAGAAACGCCCAGTCGCAGAGGAGGTTTTATTGAACTAAAACATCGAAAAAACTTGGTCTACAGAGCGGGATCGAACACAGCAGTCTCTCTATCGCGTTAACTTTTAAACTACCAGGAAAAATTGCTTATGAGCGTAATGCTGGTATAAGAAAATATCGAAGGCTTGTTTATAAACCATTTTTTTTATATAGTAACTCTTTTTCTTCTTGGAAGATGTACAAAACTAGACTCTATTGTTACCTTTGAAATCTCAGAATCAAACATTTACTTGTATTTTTGTGCAACTATAAAAGTTTTTTCAAGCATTAGATTTTTTTTCGTAAAATGGTTTTGTTTTTCGTTCAAAGTAAAAATTATATTGAGTGAACTTTGAGCGATTGCTATTAGCTTCTTGGATTTAAAAAAAAAACAGAGCAGGCGCAGGTTGGAAGGGGAAGTGGCTTTTAGTGAAGGGTCCCAGTAGAAGAGAAATACAAATGTTCCCTTATCAGCGCAAGGTTTATTGCAGTCACTTTACTGTATGGAAATCAATTTCGAGGGTAAGAAAGCTCTTAAAGTTAGAGTTCTTTTTACCCCATCGGACGCTAATGCATCATCGAGAGTCATGCGTTAATCTTCTTCAAAATTTCAAATGTAATCGAAACGAAGAAAGTAACTCAAAAACTTTTTCTCTAAAAAATATTAATTATTCTAAAATAGTTATTTTCTTCAATTCTTCTAGTTAGGTTTTAACTATAGATAGTATATCGCAGCTTCTTGCAGTAAAAAAAAAGAAATTTAGGACATGCCAAAAACTGAACTGTAGACAAGGAATCGCTATCTATTATTGTGTTCCTGCTACTAATCGACCATTCTATGTTTACTCTACCTCGAATATGTAGCCGAAAGTAGAAGTAGGAGACTAAAAAGTAAGTAAAAGTTTGAGAATTGGTTTACAGTAGTTATGAAGAATATCATTGACAGCAAGCATTCAAAAAAATTACAAAAACCTTTTTGTGTTGGCATTATACTAATTGTTGAGGTCAGAAGGGACAAGTTGATATTTTTATCAAAAATCAAAATAAAAAAAAATCAAAAATCTTTATCAATATTTTTATATTTTAGATAGATATCATAGATATCATATTTTTATAAAATCGATATCAAATCTTATAGATAGTAAAAAATCAATATTTTTATCAAAAATCAAAATCAAAAAAAATCAAAAATCTTTATCAATATTTTTATATTTTAGATAGATATCATAGATATCATATTTTTATAAAATCGATATCAAATCTTATAGATAGTAAAAAATCAATATTTTTATCAAAAATCAAAATCAAAGCCTAGAACAATCAAAAAAACACCAGATTTACTATCAACTACTCATGATAAAGGTTTTTTTTACGGACGCAATTTTCTACCTACATACAGCTTTGAACATAAAAAACTCTTTAAATCAATTCAGGCCTCCATTAGCTAGAATATTTAAAACCAAGTTTTCGAATGATACCTATAATACTGAGAAGTAAGCGATTATGAGCAGCTTTACTACGATTTAATAGAAATCCGTCTCTCTTCATACAAACATCTATTAAACACAGTTTTTTCGCTCGACGGTGTTACTAAATGGGTTTACTGAATGAGTAAAAAATTTACTGCACTAACGCTTGGATTGAAAACGATCACGGCTATAGAGAACAAGTCGGTAAAAAAGTGAAAAACAAGTAAATGAGATAGGATAAGAGGAAACATGATAGAGAGCAAACAGTGAGAGAGATATACCGAGAAAATCAAGCGGAGAAGAGCTAAAGGAGGAGTCACGGTAAGATTCAAAACAATAAAATTTGAACTAAAACAATTTACTAAACAATGACATGAAAAAAACAACAAAACAAAACAAGAAAGAGAGATAAGACAATTCCATGAGAACAAGAGGGACTGTAAAAGAGAGCACCTCTTAATTACTATACATTATAGAAATCGAAACACAATTCCTATCATTGAGTTCATATGTCTGGGTGCTCACATGCATCCACTGCAAGTTCTCCTGCATAGCAACCGTTCGGATTCACTCCTTACTGCTATGCTCGTGTTGAAGACAATAGAGACATTGAGATAACAGAAGGGCAGAGAAAGAATCAAAGAAAAGAGAATCAGAGAGAGAGAAAGAGAGAGCGAGGGCAGAAAGAAGAAAAAAGAAAAAGGACAGAAAGAGAGAGAGAAAGAGAGAAAACAACAAAAGAGAGAGAGAGAGAAACAGATAGATTCAGAAAACATTGAAGCTTCTTTACTATTCTGTGAACCTCACTCCTTTTTTATATCGAGATTTGTTTAGCTATTTCCCTATATTGTTGAAAAAGTTTTAAATTGTTCTTTGGAGTATCAGACTTCAACTTATTCAGCAATCTCACTTTGTGTAAGTTATCCATTGGCATTCCTTTAAATTTGCAACATGTACAACCAGAATAAATATTTGAACTTGTCCCGTAAATCTATCTCTTCAGTAATGTTCATAAAACTAGAAAAGACCTTTATAATAATCAAAAAAAATTGTTTCATGCAGAAAGTCGATCGTCGATTTCGACCAAGCAAACACATTTCGAACAAGGAAGTGATTTATTCGCAGCAAAACACCTAGTACCATTTTTTTCCGATAAAAAATATTTCATTCACTTCACAGTTCACGGAAAAATTCGGGGCGGGTGCACGAATACAATATTTAAAAAACCAAATTTATCACAATTATTTGGTTTACTCGCCCTAGTTTTCGCTTCCATCATGAGTTTTTCACAACATTACAAGGAATTTTCTCTTGACACAAGCTGTGGGTTTACCGAACTCGAATTCGAGCTCATCAGAGCTGACTTTCAATGATTCATTGTTGTTCACTTTCAAACTATGTAAATATACACACAAAAAATAAGTATGGAGAATGACACATATACATTTGAAGTTATGACTATTCATACTTATAGTATGAAATTATAACTATTTATACGAAACGTGGATGGTTGGTTCGGAATTCTCGGACCTGCATCTGCGTGCTTTATGAGCCCATGAGGCAGGATAGGTACCATTAAAAAGACAAATGTGTATGAAGCAAAGAGAAGAACTATTGCAAGGATCGTGTAGCTCTTCGACTACCTTTCATTTATTCTCATAGGGGTGTTTTCGAAAAAGTCATAAGTGGTGGGTATTCTGGGCGAAATGGACCTTCTTGTGGCTCGGGTTGCGCTGCTGGTGGTTCTGCTTCACCTGGCTCGGGTTGCGCTGCTGGTGGCTCTGCTTCACCTGGCTCGGGTTGCGCTGCTGGTGGCTCTGCTTCACCTGGCTCGGGTTGCGCTGCTGGTGGCTCTGCTTCACCTTTTCATGTTCTTAACTCTTCTGAAATCACATAGATATAGCACCTTTGGTTCTAATGGAAACATGTGGTCTTTCTAAACTTTGGTGACTTTTCTTTTTATTACTTAGTTGTTTCCGGTGTTATCTTGGTTTTAGCTGAGTAGTATAAAGCTGAGTAGTATACTTCATAAGTATAAATACTCATACTTTCAAATGTAAATGCGTCATTTTCTATACTAATTTTTTGTGTGTTCTAAGAAACTAGCTTATTTATTTGCAAACTCCACGATATTACGAATTCCTCTATATAAACATTTGCAAATGATATTCGTAAACAATTTAATATTTCATCTTTCATAAAGAGTAACACCTTTCATAAAGAGTAACACCTTTCATAAAGAGTAACACCTTTCATAAAGAGTAACACCCAAGCAAATGAATTAAGAAAAAACAATTCTAGACTGCAATACGAAAGTAAGGTAAGAACATTCTATCGATTCGCTTGAAGATTGAAAATTCAGATTAAAATATTACTCAGCCACAAAAAGAATCAGTTCTGGGAAGAGACTATCCCATATAAGCTGTATCATCCGATCCTCTTTTTTTACTGTTCTGAAATTTTTAATTGATTAATAGATTTTTGGTTTTTAATCTGTATATAGTAAATTGAAAGTCAATGAACTCAAAAACATTCAATGTTCTTTGCCAAACATAAGTATTGCATCGGCCCCGTAATTCCCCATTCTATTCCAATTTTTTTCCTCAAAATACCCCAAAAACATTGTAATCTACGCACTTGGAAAAACTTTTTTCTCGGATTTCTAGAATTGAAAGTCTCATTGGAAAAATTAAAAATTGAACTTTGAAATTTAAAAAATCTATGCGCTCGAAAAAAGTTGTGTGGGTGCTTAGAAACTCCCTGATCTATTCCACGCTCATTGTATAAAAACCCAGAAAAAAATAATCAAAATAATTTCATATCTTTGCTTCTTGATCCGAATAATCTTTTTTCACTCACTTATATTTCGGGCAGAAATAGTTCTCTTGAAGATCTGAAGTTGAACTACCTGTATTCAGCTTTCCGCTGTTGTCTTGTTTCGTTTTCGCTTTGTTTCATCAGAACTTAAATGTTAGCCTTTTGTGGATTGATTTTTTTCTTCTCAAAAACCAAACAAAAATATTTATAGAAAAAAGAAGAACTATTTGCAGATAAAATCTTACCTACCTTTCATGATCGCGTATTGCTGCATCTGTATTTTCCTGACTTCTTCAAAGACATTCACCTGGTAGAGGTGTTGAGAATGAGTGAACCTTTACTTTTATTTAGAGATTCTTGAAAGAGAAGACTTATATTTGTTGAATTCTAATCAGATTGACTTCTAGCAAACTGAGAGTTGCATTTACTTGAATTATAAATTCCTTTGACGCTCATAAATTCTGATATATGACACTTTGTTACACGACACTTTTTACAGGGGCTTTTGTTTTGAGTGTGTTTTAACTACTGTTTTTTTGAAAAATTTAGTCATTGAATCGACACAGAGTCAAAAAGAAGGTGAGAAATTTTTTCATGCGGTCTCGTTCCTAAGCCGTACAGGCCAGTCCGAGAATTCTGAACCAACCAACCACGTTTCGTATAAATAGTTATAACTTCATACTATAAGTATGAATAGTCATAACTTCAAATGTATATGTGTCATTCTCCATACTTATTTTTTCGTGCACCCGCCCCGAATTTTTCCGTGAACTGTGATGTGAATGAATATGAATAGTCATAACTTCAAATGTATATGTGTCATTCTCCATACTTATTTTTTCGTGCACCCGCCCCGAATTTTTCCGTGAACTGTGATGTGAATGAAATATTTTTTATACAAAAAAAAGGCTGGTAGGTGTTTTGCTGCGAATAAATCACTTCCTTGTTCGAAATGTTTTTGCTTGGACGAAATCGACGATCGACTTTCTGCATGAAACAAATTTTGTTTTTATTATAAAGGTCTTTTCTAGTTTTATGAACATTACTGAAGAGATAGATTTACGGGACAAGTTCAAATATTTATTCGGGTTGTACAAGTTGCAAATTTAAAGGAATTCCAATGGATAACTGACACAAAGTGAGATTGCTGAATAAGTTGAAGTCTGATACTCCAAAGAACAATTTAAAACTTTTTGAACAATATAGGGGAATAGCTAAACAAATCTCGATATAAAAAAGGAGTGAGGTTCACAGAATAGTAAAGAAGCTTCAATGTTTTCTGAATCTATCTGTTTCTCTCTCTCTCTTTTGTTTTTTCTCTCTTTCTCTCTCTCTCTCTTTCTGTCCTTTTTCTTTTTTCTTCTTTCTGCCCTCGCTCTCTCTTTCTCTCTCTCTGATTCTCTTTTCTTTGATTCTTTCTCTGCCCTTCTGTTATCTCAATGTCTCTATTGTCTTCAACACGAGCATAGCAGTAAGGAGTGAATCCGAACGGTTGCTATGCAGGAGAACTTGCAGTGGATGCATGTGAGCACCCAGACATATGAACTCAATGATAGGAATTGTGTTTCGATTTCTATAATGTATATTAATTAAGAGGTGCTCTCTTTTACAGTCCCTCTTGTTCTCATGGAATTGTCTTATCTCTCTTTCTTGTTTTGTTTTGTTGTTTTTTTCATGTCATTGTTTAGTAAATTGTTTTAGTTCAAATTTTATTGTTTTGAATCTTACCGTGACTCCTTCTTTAGCTCTTCTCCGCTTGATTTTCTCGGTATATCTCTCTCACTGTTTGCTCTCTATCATGTTTCCTCTTATCCCATCTCATTTACTTGTTTTTCACTTTTTTACCGACTTGTTCTCTATAGCCGCGATCGTTTTCAATCCAAGCGTTAGTGCAGTAAATTTTTTACTCATTCAGTAAACCCATTTAGTAACACCGTCGAGCGAAAAAACTGTGTTTAATAGATGTTTGTATGAAGAGAGACGGATTTCTATTAAATCGTAGTAAAGCTGCTCATAATCGCTTACTTCTCAGTATTATAGGTATCATTCGAAAACTTGGTTTTAAATATTCTAGCTAATGGAGGCCTGAATTGATTTAAAGAGTTTTTTTATGTTCAAAGCTGTATGTAGGTAGAAAATTGCGTCCGTAAAAAAAACCTTTATCATGAGTAGTTGATAGTAAATCTGGTGTTTTTTTTTATTGTTCTAGGCTTTGATTTTGATTTTTGATAAAAATATTGATTTTTTACTATCTATAAGATTTGATATCGATTTTATAAAAATATGATATCTATGATATCTATCTAAAATATAAAAATATTGATAAAGATTTTTGATTTTTTTGATTTTGATTTTTGATAAAAATATTGATTTTTTACTATCTATAAGATTTGATATCGATTTTATAAAAATATGATATCTATGATATCTATCTAAAATATAAAAATATTGATAAAGATTTTTAATTTTTTTTGATTTTGATTTTTGATAAAAATATTGATTTTTTACTATCTATAAGATTTGATATCGATTTTATAAAAATATGATATCTATGATATCTATCTAAAATATAAAAATATTGATAAAGATTTTTGATTTTTTTTGATTTTGATTTTTGATAAAAATATCAACTTGTCCCTTCTGACCTCAACAATTAGTATAATGCCAACACAAAAAGGTTTTTGTAATTTTTTTGAATGCTTGCTGTCAATGATATTCTTCATAACTACTGTAAACAAATTCTCAAACTTTTACTTACTTTTTAGTCTCCTACTTCTACTTTCGGCTACATATTCGAGGTAGAGTAAACATAGCATGGTCGATTAGTAGCAGGAACACAATAATAGATAGCGATTCCTTGTCTACAGTTCAGTTTTTGGCATGTCCTAAATTTCTTTTTTTTTACTGCAAGAAGCTGCGATACTATCTATAGTTAAAACCTAACTAGAAGAATTGAAGAAAATAACTATTTTAGAAGAATTAATATTTTTTAGAGAAAAAGTTTTTGAGTTACTTTCTTCGTTTCGATTACATTTGAAATTTCGAAGAAGATTAACGCATGACTCTCGATGATGCATTAGCGTCCGATGGGGTAAAAAAGAACTTTAACTTTAAGAGCTTTCTATCCCTCGAAATTGATTTCCATACAGTAAAGTGACTGCAATAAACCTTGCGCTGATAAGGGAACATTTGTATTTCTCTTCTACTGGGACCCTTCACTAAAAGCCACTTCCCCTTCCAACCTGCGCCTGCTCTGTTTTTTTTTAAATCCAAGAAGCTAATAGCAATCGCTCAAAGTTCACTCAATATAATTTTTACTTTGAACGAAAAACAAAACCATTTTACGAAAAAAAATCTAATGCTTGAAAAAACTTTTATAGTTGCACAAAAATACAAGTAAGTGTTTGATTCTGAGATTTCGAAGGTAACAATAGAGTCTAGTTTTGTACATCTTCCAAGAAGAAAAAGAGTTACTATATAAAAAAATGGTTTCTAAACAAGCCTTCGATATTTTCTTATACCAGCATTACGCTCATAAGCAATTTTTCCCTGTAGTTTAAAAGTTACGCGACAGAGAGACTGCTGTGTTCGATCCCGCTCTGTAGACCAAATTTTTTCGATGTTTTAGTTCAATAAAACCTCCTCTGCGACTGGGCGTTTCTAAATTCATTTTTTCTTCTTCGTACATTTTTTTTTCTAAAATTTTATTAAAATTTCAATAACCTGCGAGCGGCTGTTTTATCAAGATAACTGACCTGTAATTGGCTTATAACTACTCAGTTCTCGAGCAGCCACGATTTTGCCGAGGCTATTCGCGGTTCTTACAGCCGCTTCTAGCTTATTGTTGTTACTGCACATCTTCGCAGTCCCGGCTTCGTTGGACTGGGGTGCTACGGTACTTGGGAATCCTCCCTCGATCCGGTTATGGCAAAGTTAGAAAACTGCCGAGCTTTTATCGAATGGTTTTTTCTGCTTCTCGTCAAAGATGAGAATATGAAAAGAGCTCACATGAGCTTCAAAAGCCTTATTTACCGAGCCGAGATGACAAGTTTAATCGTATATCCAAATAATTTTTGAGAAAAATGTTTTCGGTGTCGAGAAAGCATAATTCTCAATCGGCGCTTACGAGTGAACAAGAAGAGTAACTCACTACTAACATCAAAACTTCATAAAACGGCACTCCTTGTTGTCTATTCCGGGAAGGCAAAGATTGGAGGGAAGATTCCTCGTTCCATGGTTTAGCGTTAAACTTCCGACACCAAATATGCGATTTTCGTTCTAATTTGCATCAATTGCGACGATTTGTATGTGCCAGTTAGGATAATTGACTTTCCAGATAGAGGTAAAACTTTGATAGATCGCGAGAAAGACTCGTCAGATGAAAAAAATTATCAGGTCGGAACAAAGACTCGCAAGATGGGAAGAAGAACTCATCAGGGTGGAATGAGGACTCGTCAGACGAAAATAAAGACTCGACGGCTGAGATAAATAACTCAACGAGGTGGAATAAGGACTTGCCAAGCGAGAAGAAGGACTTGCCTGTAACTTTTAAAATCAATTCGGTTTCTTCGGCCAGTATCGTCCATACAAGTTTCAAGTCCATAATAGCAATCATTGTCGTCGTCTTCACAAACGACACCGGGGAGAACTTCCTCTTCGCACGACATTCTCTTGAGTGCTACGCAGCTCATCAGGTTACGACCTAGAACAGATCGGAAAAGTAATGGATTCATTCATTAATTTCTTCATTCAACAATTCCTTCATTAATTCAATCATTCACTCATTCGTTGAATTTTTGAATATTTCTATCTTAGCACATCATTGAGCACACTTACGACTAACTGTCACAGTGGTTCATTTCAAATTGAATGAGTTAATCCATACATATGCTAATACACTGAAGCTTATTATGAACAATTCCACATTGATCTCTCCGACACGCCGAGCTCCTTCTCAGTTTCGCATTCTTCTCTCCTGGTTTCGTCTAATTCATTTTGACTTTATTGACGAGATTTGTTGTTGAAGTGGGCGGTCGTCCAGGACGAGCACGGTCCTCGAATCCTTTGGTTTCTTCCAAATGCTTCATAGTTCGGTAAAAAACTGACAGCGTCATTCCAAGGTGTTCATTAGACATTTCTGACCATTCATGTCGATAAATGCGCTGGGTAATTTACTGGCCGTCACCATTCCAAGAAGAGACAAGCAATAATAATGAAACTTTTTATAGAAATCTCTAAAACCATGTAGATTCAGTCATATCTTTGACATTTATAAAATCTATTTTTAGTGTGTCATTGTGAAATGTTCATTCGCCACATTACTGCCATACCCTGCATGAAGAGAGAGTGTGAAAAAGAGAGCAGGAGAGAGTGATAGAGATAGGGCGAGACATACAAGCATACACAAAAGTGTGTATATATATATATATATATACACTTAATCGAAATGGACTGGGTTCGGGTGAAACGGAAGGAAGGCGTGTCAGATGAACTGCGTGGGCGCGCGAGTGAATGTATTCGAGACGTTATAAACGAAAGTCACTTTTATTAGAAAGTTGTAAAAACTTTATAATCTTGTTCCTCTTCATATGACAGTACTCAAGACAAGCCAACGTTTGGGAGATGGACGTCTCCATTCACGGCGAAAGCTTTCTCACAACTAGACCCTTGTCCGACGCCTGAGGGCGCCACTTTAAACTGGATCTACAAGCCGGAACTGATGAATCAAACTCGACGGGTAGAAAAATGCATTCAGGTTGGACGTCGTCGATCAGCCTATTTACTCTTTTTTGGGATATTTCCTCCATTTCCTGTTGATAAAAAAATTTCTGCATTGGGGAATCGTTTAAATTACAGTTTTCACAAATTTAAAGATCATATGATATCATCCTTGAGTATTCTCGTGTTCTTCTTGCCCCGCGTACTCCTCACTCAAAAGATACTCTGTTCCAGACCCAGGTTGAATTGAGCTAGAAAGAGCGCCGTAGCATCCTCGCCAAGCTCGCTGATCCCTCCTTCCGACTCACGGGGCGGCCTCCTCACTGGCCAGGATACTAACTGATTCATCAAAAAAGTTTTTCGAAGATCGTGTGGAAAATAATTTCAATCAGAATTATTCTTATCTTTCAATTATCACTTCGCAGGCCAAACTGTTTTTTATGAACTGCCTTTCTTTTCGAATCACGTCTTAAATATTGAAATTTACTCTGTATTATACAAAGTTCTGAAGCTGATCACGGTAAATTCACGTCACACCAAAGGTCAACAGCACGGTGAAATTTTTTTAACCAATGCTTTTTGAGAGAGCGAGTCTAGGATAAGAAGAAGCGCTATCTTCCCATTATTCAAGACTCCTACGCTCGAAAACCGGCCTTTTTTATTTGTAATAATTACAAGTGAACTTTGCAAATAGTGAAGAAAAAAACATGTAATCTGCTATGAAAAAAGTTTGCAAGACTTGACCTTGGGCGGCCTTTTTGAGCTATGTTTCGAACAACACGTTTGAAACACTCTTTTTGAAAAGTTTTCTCTTTAGCTGAGGAATCCGTTTCAAGAATCTATGACCTAGAAACTTGTTTAAGATCATACCCGGAACTTTTGCCGTTTAAGGCCCCCCCCCCCACCCCTCCTAGAGGTACCATGGGTCAGTTAATGGGTCATCTCAATAAGAAGAAGAAACTTGGACCTTGTGATGACCTACAAAATACTCACAGGAAAAACGTCACTTTCTGCAGACTCCATCTTCTGTTTATCTGCTCATAACTACCTAACTACATCGAAATAGCTACATCTCAGCGTTCACGTTTCCATACAGTTCATCATTCTAATGCTGCTCCAGTTGTGGAATTATGGAACGCATTCCCATTGGATGCGAAGAAAGCCGCTAGAACTGAATCATTTAGAAATTTTCTCAGTAGCTTAAATTGAAATCTACGTAATATTTCCGCTTTTGTCTCAACGTTTTTAGTTTTACCTTTTCCTGTTCTTACCTTACTTCTGTTTGAGAACGAATATTCTTCTTTTTTTGCTTTCTTTTTCTCACTTTTTCCCGTAAAAAGTGACATGCTTGTGACTTAACTACTTTGTGCAATGTACTTGATGCTATTTTAAAGTGAAATAAAGATTTATAATGTAAAGCTTTATTGAGTTCATTCATTAACAAGCAGGCGTTAAATGAGGCTGGTCTAAGGAATTACCGACACTTTGTACCGCGTCACTTTGTACACGACACTTTGTACCCGACACTTTGTACCCCGTCACTTTGTACCGCGACACTTTGTACCGCGACACTTTGTACCGCGTACGGCCTCGTTAGCTAAGCCGTACGGCCTCGTTAGCTAAGCCGTACGGCCTCGTTATCGTAAACTTTTACTAAGCCTAAGCGTTTTTTAATGTAAAAAATGTTTAAATGTAAAAATAAAACGCGCGGCCTCACTCAAGTCGCGGTACAAAGTGTCGCGGTACAAAGTGTCGCGGTACAAAGTGACGGGGTACAAAGTGTCGGGTACAAAGTGTCGTATACAAAGTGACGCGGTACAAAGTGTCGTGATACGGGTCTAAGGCATGTTTGTACGCGCCGAGCGAGTTGAAAAAAGAAAAAGGAAAGAAAATAAAGAGTGAAAAGAGTGAAAAGAGATGTAGAGAAAAAGTGAAACAGAACGGAAGGAGAAGAGAAACTGGTATCGCGACAGTTTGTTACAAGACACTTTGTTACACGACAGTTTGTTACACGCCCTTCACAGATTTTTTCGCTTAGACTTATTTAAAATGTATGCTGACGAGGCCGTACGGCTTAGGATGAGACCGCATGAAAAAATTTCTCCCTTTCTTGACTTTTTGTCGATTCATACAGTAGTTAAAACACACTAAAAACAAAATCCCCTGTAACAAATTATCGTGTAACAAACTGTCGTGTAACAAAGTGTCATGGATCCAGAGAAACTAGATCATTCTCGGCGCGAACACGTATGCGCCAACATAGCTGGTCCGGTAACCATATAACTCCTGTTAACAAGTTTCGATTGTTAGATAACAATTACGTAACTGGGATCAGACTCAAAAAAGAGATTTTTTTGATAGTCATCGATCGCTAAAATTGGTGGATAAGAGTGGTTTAGCAACTTCCACAAAGGAGTAAACCGTTGTGGCGCTGCGTTGAAGAGACTTGGTAGATCTCTTTGAAGAGAATTGGTAGATCTCTTTGAAGAGACTTGGTGGATCTCTTTGAAGAGACTTGGTAGATCTCTTCGCGTCTCAACCTCATGTTCCCGGAGATTCGCTGAGAGTAACAGGCAATCATAGCTAGCATTAATAAAATTGTCTTTATTTTCCAAAGGTTCGATGGCCCGAATAGATTTTTTAGAAAAATTCAAACATGACTGGCAAAAAACCCATTTGGGCTAAATTACGACTTAAAATTATTTCTTTTGAACAATAAAGTTCTTTCACCCGCGAAACAATTTCAGAAATTTTTCAAGCGTTAGTTGTTGAGTATGGTAAGTCGATCGCTCACGAGAACAATTTCGTAAGCTGGTAGTTCACTAATGAGAGCGAGCAAAAATTAACCAAGTAATGTAGAGTAATTAAAAAATTATTCGCAAGACTTCTCATCTCACGTTTCCAGCTGATGTAATTGCAAAATCTGAGTATTCTTATCCCACTTTTCTTGTTTTGAGAATCTGCCTGGGGCAGTTTTCAATGTGGAACTGGGAGCAAGCTCGAACAAGTTTATTCTAGTAACTTTGTATTCCAACTTAGAAAGAACTTAACATAATGCATAAATCATAGGCAAAACTCTGTTCTCTAGTCATTAATATGCTCAATTGTCTCGGCAGCAACTCTGCTGGCCTTGTTGTTGATCATAAAACGAAGGTTTAAAACGTATTAGTTTTGATCTTATGCGTTTCTCCTTTCAGAAAACGGTAAGGCTGATGTAATTTGCACTGCACACTTAACATAAAATCGACATACTAATTTTTTTGCTCCCATCTTCATAATTTTGTTAATTTTCTCTAAATTTTTATTTCAGCAATTTCAAGAAAATTGAACCGGCAAAAAAGATAATGTGAGAAGTTTTTTTAGACGGTGTCATTTCTAAGCCGTACGGCCTCGTTAGCGTGATCTTTACCTAAGCCTAAGCGAGAAAAAACATTTAAAAATAATTGAAATGTCGCAGTACAAAGTGCGCGGGTAGAAAGTGACGGTGTCGTGATACACGTATAACCGGGCTAAAGCGATAAAAGCAGTTATACAACTTTTAAAAAAAGCTAAGGCAATTTGCTGAATTAGTAATACTTTGAATGATTGTTTATAACGGTCTCTTTCCTAAGCTGTGCGGTCTCTTATGTAAGCCGTGAGAACTTGCTAGCGTAACCTATACCTAAGCCTGAGCGAAAAAACATGAAAAGTGCTGCATGTGTTAAGTGTTTGGTGCAAATCACTCCCAGCTCCCTTTTTTGATAATTGCCTTAATGAATTGCCTGATATGCTCTACCTTGTCGCACCCAATATTGTATACTGTAACAAAGAACATGCTTGAATTTAGAAATCAATTAGTCTTTGAGTGGATTTATTGGGTCAGACAGGGGTTGCCCTTAATTGACAAGACCTTGAGACTAACAATAAGAGAAAAGAGTTGAGAAAAGAGAAGTTGAGTAAAATGAGAGAAAGAGAGGCAAAAAAGGAGAGTGAGAGAAAACAAGAAAATTATTGTGAAATTTAAAAAAATTCAGAAAGAGAGAGATTGGGAAAGAGAAAAAGAGAGTATCCATGACAGATGTTCCGCGACGAAGAACACGACTGTCAACCGAGAAAAGAACATGACTGTCAACCGAGAAAAGAACATGACTGTCAACCGAGAAAAGAACATAACTGTCAACCGAGAAATAATGTCATAACAGTTCCAAGACGGTAAATGAACGAGAAATCAAAAGATGATTAAGCAGATTTCTCGAAAGCCAGCAGATTTTCAAGTCAGAAAGAGGTGGGCAATCGGAAGAAATCGGAAAGGAGGATCTACAATGCACCAAGAAAAAATTCATGTGGTTTTATTTATTGAGTACATTGAGCATGAAAAAATTGGAAAAATCCGCATTATCATTCTTTTTATTTTCAATTTCTGAAAAGAAGTCAATAATGTTAGGTTATTTAATTTGAATATAACCTTAAGTTTTTTTTTTAAAAATTTAACCTATATTTTTTGTTTCCTTGTTTGAAGTTTGTGTTCAAATCCAAAGAAAAACATTCACGACTGTTTTATCAAAAGTGGGTCCAGCTTAGGCATGATTTATAGAACATATGTATTCACTCTTTCATTCGTCTCCCTCCGTAAGCGGTTGCTCCCCGCACCGTCTCTTCCCTCGTCAGTGAGAGTCCTTTCCCGAGAAGATTTGGCGCTCCGGGATCGTAGCGCCATGATGAGCGACAGAAGAGGAAGAGTAGCACTTCGATCGCTACTGCTTGCCTCGCTCAACCTCCGCTCAACGCTCATATCCCAAAATCGATGATGTCATAATCCCGATGTGGCTTGCTGATCTTGATAAAGCGTTCAAATTCAAATGTTTTCATGCTATGTTTAGTTGTAAGGATATCCATTTCAATTTTTTTTAAACTGAAGATGTTATTTTGCATACCTTTTCATCACAGTGAACTATTAATCAAATATAACTTGTAATTTAACACTTTTCTTTTTCAGTCATACTTAAAGACTTGAAATCTAGCAACTCAACAAGTTTTGTTCAATTTTTTTTCTATTGCGTTTTTATTCAGAGTGCGGTGGGAGCACGGAATCTTGGGTTTAGGCGTTCATCTCAAAATAGAAACTAACAGCATTTTTGGAGCATGAGCTTTATTTGAGATCTTTTTAACCAGATAGGATCAAAAATTGGAGATACGATCTTCTTTTGACTCGAATACGGCCTTCAAACGCTTAGGGTATGGCACGCACTGACGAGCTATGTGCGACTGAGAAGACCATTATCGTTCTGTCGATCCCGGTGTCAAGATGAATGCCAAATATTACGTTTCGCGAAGATACATCACAAAAACACATAACAGGAACACATCAAAAGGAATTTGCAACAGGATTCAGGACTGGCTCAGAAGGCGAAGACTACCCAGGATTGGCTTCGAAACCGTGTTCCCGATTTCAATTCGACCTTGGGATACGGATGAGTTCACATTTTAGGATCGAGATTGGAAGGTATCGGGCTCGAGTTGGGAGATATCGAGAGTCGAGGTGGGAAAGACTACCTGCTCGCAAGCGCATGTCATACCTTAAGCGACTGAAGGCCGTACTCGAGGTAAAAGGGAATGTTTTCCCAACTTTGATCATATCTTGTTAAAAGTATGTATGTTAAATGAAGCTCGAGCTCCAGAAAATGGGGTCACTCTACGGCCCGGATTTGAATACTGGAATACTGTTGATTATTCATTATGGGCAGAAGTGAAAAAGAAGGACTGCTCAACATTCAAATGTGGACTCACTCAAAGCTGTCTTTCAGAAATCAAGGGTCGAGGTGGGAAAGACTACCTGCTCGCCTGCGCATGTCATACCCTAAGCGACTGAAGGCCGCACTGGAGGCAAAAAGGGATTTTTTCCCCAACTTTGATCCTATCTTCTTGAAAATATGTAAGTTAAATGTAGCTCGAGTTCCAGAAAATTTTGTTTTCTTTCGTTTTGATTGAGGTGAAAATGAGAGTCCGTGCTTACGCCGCACCCTGTAATATGTTTTCTAATCCTAATTTTCCTTCAAATGTTTTTTGGCTATTAAATAATTTCAATCCGTCTTTTGAGCCTTTTTCGAAGCATGACATCGCAATGCTACTTCTGGATTTTTCAACTAAGTACTTCTCCTAACATACCTTTTCAACAGTACCTTCTATATGTACATAACCTCTTCTATGGTATCACTTTTATAATGCGCCTTCTTTGAATCCTTCGTCAACATACATTCAAAAGCTTCGTGTTCAAGATGTTAATCCAGTCAACCTATACCTAGACTTATACCTATACTTATACATATACCTATACCTATACCCATACCTATACCTATACCTATAAACATACCTATCAACCTATACCTTGTCAACCTTGTCTCAATAAATAAAAATAAAATCTGGAAATTGAAATACATAGTATTCTGAAATTAACTGTGGCAACTTTTTTTCTCTTATCGTTTTCTCCTGTTCATTTCTCTCTGTGTTTTTTTCTATGTCTTTCCTTAACTCTTTCTTCACTCATTTTTGTCCTTTGATCTTTTTAGTTTTTCTCTTATTCTGTTTCTCTTTTCTTTTTCAAAATGTTTCTTTCTCTTCCTATTCTCCATCATCAAGAGTATGGTTCCACCATGACTCCAAAAGAAATATTTAGTAGCACAACATAAAGAAAATAGAGCAGGCTGAAATCTGTTTTTCTTGCTTTAGACAGGACTGCAATGGAGAGAGTGAGGGCTGATCTCTTTCCATCCCATTTTGGACGCATGGGGCTTGTACCTAGAGAGAATATGAGAGAGAGGTAGATTCAGTCATAGAACAAAGCGAAAAGTGTATGAGATAGAGGATAAAAAAGATTAACAGAGAAAGAGTAAGAAGAGAAAGAGCAATATAACGAGAAAGGGAAAGAGAAAGAGAGAGAGAGAGAAGAGAGAGAGAGAGAGAGAGAGAGAGAGAGAGAGAGAGAGAGAGAGAGAGAGAGAGAGAGCAAGAAAAGAACAAGTAGAGAGGAAAGGCGGAGCGGAGGTTGCGGAGAAAGGTGTAGCCTACGAGGCGGATGAGATTGCATGTGGATACAGAAGAGGCCAAGAAAGAATTGGAGAATCATTAAATGAGGCAGAGGTATGATATGAAGAGGCAAGAGAGACAAAGAGAGACAACAGACGTGAGAAAATGAGAGGAAGAAGAGAGATAGCAAGAAAGAGTCAGAAAGAAAGATAGAGTAAAAAAGAGAGTATAAAAGATGAAAAATAAGAGGTGGAATGAGAAAGAAGAAAGAGGTGAAGAGAAGAGAGATAAGAGTGGAGAAAGGTGAGGAGAAAGAAATCGAGATAGATGACAGACGCACTATGTGAGTAGGACAGAGAAATAAGCGAAAAGCGTGGTATCTCTTTCTCTCTCTCTCTCTTTCTCTGTCTCTATCTGCCTCTCTTTCTCTCTCTCTCTCTCTCACTTTTTCTCTTTCTCTGTCTCTCTCTGTTCCTCTCTTTCTCTCTCTGTCTCTCTCTCTTTTCTTTATCTCTTCATCCTTATTAATCTCTCTCTCTTTCTATTCCTTCCTTTCTCTCCTTTTTTTTGTTGCATGCATATATTGCTGACAAACAAAGACCACCTCTCTCTGCTAGGATATTCTTATTTCTGCTCTTGATCAATCTTCCTCTGCATCACCTTTTAGTGTCCCGAAAATCCGTAAACAGCGTCCCTCGTTCTTCAACTATACCTTCTGAAACGTTTCTCGAGCTAGAAAGCTCGCAATAAGACTGCCTGGAATATATTATTGTTATTGTAGAATAGGAAATAAAAGAATTTCAGCATAAAATATAAATTCACTGTTATGTAGTCAGCCGATTTTTCCGCTAAAACCAAGCAAGTACTAGTATAAAGCAGTGAATGGATTTGAGTCAACTTTGATGAGTAGCAATAAGACTTTTGAAATTAATTAGCCTGCAATAATCCTTGAATGTTAATCAGCTCAATCTTTCTCTTTTTTCAGTTTTTTCGCCCTTTCCTTGTTTTGCATAATTTTTTTCTTTTTCCTCTTTATGGGCTTTTCTTGAGCTGATTCTTGCTTGAATTCTAAAAACTTCCGTTTTTTCTGTTTCTCCTACGTTATAGAGGTCCTATTTTTTCTCTCGCTCTTTTTCTCTCTGTCATTTTCTCTCTCTTTTCCTCTTTCCTGCTATCTTTTTCTTCTCACTTCCTCCCTTTTCTATATCTGTTATTCTTCGGTTTTGTGTCTCCTCCTTCTCCAAGCTAAACTATTCCTACGGTTCTCTTTATGGAATCTCTCTCAATTAATGGGATAACTAACTCTCTTACTTCTCCCTTCCCTTTCAATTCTTCCGCTCTATCATTTTTTCGAGCCTTCCTTCGCTTTTTTTTCGCGGCATGAGAATCCTAATAGAACAGAGGTAGCAACTGAGAAGAAAATGAGTGGACTGCGAATAGAAGTGGAGAGAGAAAGAGTGATAGAGAAAGAAATAGAGAGAGAAGAGATTGAGGGATAAGAGGAGAGAGATAGAAAAAGAGAGAGAGAGAAAGATAGAGACGTAGAGAAAGAGAAAGAGAAGTGAAGAGAGAGAGAGAGATTTAGAGAATTAAAGAGAGGTTCAGAGAGCTCAAATTGATGTGAGTACATATAGAATTAGGAAAACGAAAAATATGTTGAAAATTACAAAGAGAAGCGGTAGCTCAAGTTAAATCAGACTTAATTGAGGAATGACAGATGAAAAAAAAATGTTTTAAGCGACTATTGGCTCACTAATTTTCAGCAGCTATTGCTTACGCAGCGTTCAAAATGTTTTTTAGTTTCTTATCATTGAGCGATTAAAAGTCATTTCTGGCAAAAAACTGAATCCGGAAATAACTAATACATAAGCAAGAAAATACATAACTGTTTTATGTACTCAAGTAATATTCACTGAACAACCATGCTGAGCAGGAAGAAACATACGTTTGTGCTCACTATTATGAAAGTTTAAGAATGAAATGATAGAATATACAAGCACTATCACTATCGATCACTGTGATGACGTCACTATCGATCACTGTGATGACGCTAATTACAAAAGTCTGTTTCGCCCTTCGCTATGTAGTAAACTAACGCTATTTAATTTTATTGTCTTCTAGTTTCTCGTTATTTTGAGAGCTCCTTGATAGCGTATGATTCAGTAAGAAGTTTAACTTGAAAAGCAAGCAATGAGCGGATGAAAGAAAGGATTGTTTGAATCATTTGTTCCTTCGCCATTCATCAAGTCTGCAAAAACTCTCAGAAAAAATTTCATCAATAAAAAAAACATCTTTAAATTGTTCATGATTTTTTAATAGCGCGCAACAAACAAAACATTAATTAGGTGAATATAAATGCACTTATGCTAGGTGAATATAAATGCACTTATGCATGTATCAGCTGATCCTGAGTGTTAAATTTTAGATAAAAAAATTTCAATGGTAATTTTTGGTAAATCAGAGAACTGGGCTTAAAATTGTTAAAATAATTTTTCTTACAAGAAAAACATTTTTTTACATTTTCAAACTTCGAGAACATACTTAAATGCATATAATCATTCATTAAAAAAGAGACACGGTTTATGAAATTGAATTACTTGTTTTGAGGCTTAGTTTTCAAAAGTTGTGCTCAGAGTTCGTTTTTCTACTTTATGATAGATATACAAGCAGTATTCATGACTTGCAAATTTCCATACTTTTGGTAATATTGAAAGAGAAAAGCGGCGCTCCCAGCTTCCTGGAAAAATATCTAAAGCTGGAACTAATTTAAGAATAAAGTTGGGGTTTTTCGGCATTCATAGTACCGTTTTTCTTCGAAGATGAAGATGTGGTGAGCCTTTTCTGAGAGCTTGAGAAGCAGTCCGCCCAGAGCACGTCTAATTTTTCAATTTTTTTTCTTCTAAATCTACAAAACTTGGAAAGAGGTTGAGCAAGAAGCATTTCGTGATGGTTCAGACTACATACTCGGGTCGGCCTCGATTTTCTAACCACGAACTACAATAAAAAAGTGTTTTTCTAAAAAGGTTTTGTTGCTAATCAGGTTTCAAGTAAAGTTTTCGCTTCTTCTGAAGTCATGGACAATACTTTAAAAAAGAGGAGTTGAAGCTCAGGCTGCACAATGAACAGTCAATATGAATTAAAGAAAGAAGGTAGAATAGGTCATGGAAATCTCTCAAACAAAAACAAGGTAAAGAGAGAAATTTGAAAACAATTAATTTTTTTTCGAGTATAATAATCAATTTCGTCCACGACATAATTGATTAGAGAGAATAAAAACTTTTTTTTTCAAAAGAATAAAAAAAGTTTCCGAAGAAATGTGAGTGCTGATTTAAAAAAAATTCAAGAAAAAAGGCTTACGGAACCAGTCAAAATTTGGATCACCGACATTTTGTGCCCGCCGACCCTTTGTACCGCGAAATTTTTTTAACCCGACACTTCGTACCCACGATCAAATTGGCAAAAAATTATATTGTGGGAAGTTTTTTTCAAACGTTCGCGTTCCTAAGCTGTGCGGCTTCATTATTGTAATCTTTACCTAAGCCTCAGCGAAAAAAAAGTGTCGTGGGAAAAAAGTGTCCGGTAAAAAGTGTCGCGGGTACGAAATGTCGTGATACGTCGAAATTTGGTCCTCAAATCATTTTTTTCCTGAACAGAAAGAACAAGTCGGTTTGAAAAGGTGATGAATATCAGCATTTTTACCTACATTGATTGAGTATTATTTGCTTCTCAGAGAACTGTTTTTATTCATTGGTCGGTCTTTTCATTTGTCCGTTCTATTTGTACATGGTTGTTACTGCTTTTTCTCATCCTGATTTTCTATCTTAATGTTGTTTTGAGAGAGGGATACCCTGCTAGATACCCTTATAACTATGACTCTTTCTCATCTCTCTGTCCTGCTCTCTGTATAACTCTGTCTCTCTGGTTCTATCTCTCTATCTCTGCCTTTACCTAAATCTTTCTTTCTCTATCATACCCTCCCTAATTCTCGTACTCTCTTACTCTGCAATTTTCTCTCCCTTTCTCTGCCTCTCTCGCATTTTCTTCTCAGAAAGCCAACATTTGGTCTTTCTCGCCCTCTTCTCACTGTTTCTGACACGATCACAACCTCTCTGTCTTGGTCTCTCTCTCTCTCTTTCTCTCTCTCTCTCTTTCTCTCTCTCTTTCTCTTACTCTCATATCTCTGTGGAACAGATTAAATGACACATCATACATGACATATCCCCGTCATTGTTGTCACCCAGCCAACAAACATTCAGCGCCTTAGGAGGCTATTTGCCCTGTCCATATTACTCCTTTTCCATTTCCTCACTGTACTCTCTTTCCGTATCTTTCCTTCTCTCTCGCGCTCTCTCTATTTATTGCTCTCTCTCTCTCTCTCTCTCTCTCTCTCTCTTAATCACTCTCTCGCTGTATTATTGCTCTCTCTAACAATTTCCCTTTCCCCTTTTTCATATATTTTCTCTCGCTCTCTCGTTCTTTTCAAGCTCTGTTCTGCTACGATTTCTCTTTACTTTTCTTAACTCGGCCGTCTTACCTATAATGTACATATATCCAGCACAGCTCCCTATCGTTTTTTGTTTTTAAATTAATATCCTAACTTCTTTTTTTACTAGAAGTCTGACTTCGTCAAGTTTCTTCCTACTTCTGAATCTCTTTCTACTTCTGTTTCTACTTCTCCACCACTTTCTCTTCTTTGTATGTCTCCTAATTCTCTTTGCATTCTTATTACAATTTTGTTGAAAAACCAAGAAAAGTTTTAACGATACGATTTCTGATTCTAAAATATTTCAGCTGCTTCATTTGAGATGAAAACTAGAAATATGACGATTCGTAATTTTTCGCACCAGTATAATAGTAGGCTTTTCGAAAGTTTGAGACGATTGAGAACAACAAGCCAGATTTCTCATTCAAAATCCGAATTACTTTTATTTTTTTCTGACTCTTTCTTTAATACAATATTCCACTTGAAATGTCAAGATCCCCAAAACAAACTTGGCTTTGTATAGCTGTATAGCTCAAATGCACGCTTCCTGTGATTCTTTGCTATAATTGAACTCATTATAGCTACATATGTAGATAGCATAGCTCACAAATTATGATTTTGAGAATTTTTGCAATTTTGAGTTGTTAACAAGCGAAATTTTAAGGAGCACCAAGAAAGTTTTTTTGTAATTATTCTAAAAGTTGATATTTTTTAGATTCTCAGAAGTATTGAAAGTTTTAATTTGAAAAGGAAGACGGAAAAATTTCAGCCTTTCAGGGAGGTTTCCCACTCATGTTCAAGCGGTGTTCGCGAAAAGAAGCCAGCACTGGTTAGTTATATTTATTTTGAAACTTTCATTCATTAGAAAAAAGTTATATTTTATTCTTTTTTAAATGAAATTTGTGGCTCTATAAAAATATAGATCGACAAGTTAGTAAAAAATTTAGGTCTTTAATAAAGACTGGCGCCACTGAGTTTCGAGACTGGGGGTCGAAAGGGGAGGACTACACTTTTTGAGTTTGACATTCAGTCACGAAAATTTGGAGATACAAACTTGAGAAAAAGATAGATAGCTTACAGAAAGAGTAGATTTTCTTCAAGCGAATCGTGAGCTGGTTCTAAAAAGCTAAAAATCTCGCCTCTTGGACATCTGAAACCCTTCTTTTTTGACACTTTTACAACGGTTTTTCTGCCTTCAAAAACGTTTGTTCCTTCAAATGTTTTACTAATTCCAAAAAAAAAAATCGCACACTTACCGAAACTGGGAGCCACTTAAATCTGAAGTAGTTTAAATGTTTATACGAAGTTTATAATTTCAACTACAAACTGCTTAATATTTCGTCGCACATCCCTTCGCATATATTACTGCCTGGCAGCGACGCGGTATCGAGTCAATTAGGAGAAATCGGGATGCATTTCCAAGCAGTCTTAATCTGGTGGAAGTTGACGGACAGATCCGATGCGTGCACAGTTTTGAGCATCTTTTCGAACTCGTGCTCAATTGTGTCCAATTTGTTCTCTAACTGGGCCAGTCAAGAATCTCGACTCGACGTCGAGCGAACCACTCCGACACGAGGCAAGACGAGTGTTTTGGGTCGTTGTCCTGTTAGAGAATGAACGAACGACCCATCGACTGCAGCGCACAGGGTCTCGTCGTGTTCTCAAGGATTTCTCGGTATGCGGCTGAAAGAAAAGTTGCAAAAATTACGGCAAAATGAAATTTGTGGTGTACCGTACCGTTGAAAACGCTTAGTAAACTGCGCCGGAATGTTGAATACACTTGCAAACAACATGTTCTATCAAACCTGAAAGTTTCATCAAGATTGGTAAGGTTGAAAGAAGTTGTGTTGAGAAAACCAAACAGTACTGTATTTTTAATTTATCGAATGATCTACAGAATACTAAAAAAAATTTTTGTCGCGCACTTTTAATTGACTGATCTGATTAGCATGTATTTAATATCATGTTAATTCTTATTGTAAAACACGTGTTTTGATCTTGTTCTCACAAAATTTGGTGAGTTTGGAACAATGCCATAGTTCTTTAAAAGTTGTGCTCTAAAAACTGATTACTTCTCTGGACTTTAAAATTTGAAAAGTTAACTCCTCGAAATAAAAAATTTTCATAAAAAATCAATTTGAGTCAAGTTATAAATTTTCAATCAACTTTAAAAAATCTACTCAGTAGATCAAAATACCTTTTTTCCTACAAAAAAACAAATTAAAAAAATGTCCGAAAAAGTTGCTATAAAAATTTTGTTCCGAAATTTTCCGAAAGAAAAAGTTGCATCAATGGTTTCAGCACATTGAACAACCGGATTACGGTAGAAATGGTCTCATAACGTAGAGTATTCGCCGATTTATGAGGTTTCGAAAACTGAGAAAAAATCTTCAAAAGAAAACGAAGCAGTTGTGGTGCCAGTTCATGGAACAACTTCTGCCAATTTAGTTGAGTACCTTTTAAAAAAGTAAAGGAGCTCTGAGTATAGATGTCATCCTTAACAGAGTGCAATTTTAAAGTGATTGGGCACGCCAATTTTTACAATTTCTTCCAACTTTCCATTAAAAACTGAGGTTCTGAAAGGCTTTGGGGTTAATCAACTTGTTTACGAAACACTAAAAGCTGATAATTGTTCCTCACTTAAAACTGGTCTTACCTTAAACTAAGGTAATATGGCACACAGCTGTGATATTTACATGTATTGCTTAAGCAGTGAGGATCAGAGTAGTGAGAAAAACATCGCTTACGCAATATAGGGCACAGCTATAGTTCTGAGAGGCAAGGGAACAGTTTCTAAATATGCAAGTAGAAAAAAAAGGCAGAACATCGAAGCTGTTTAAACCAAAGAGAAAAGATGCGTGTAATTTAAAACAACAAAAAAAGAAGAAATAGAAAAGTGAAAAAGAAGTACGGAAACGGAGAATAAAGTCAAGGAAAAAAGTATGTAAAAACTAAGTCGGCGAAGCTGTTCGAGTTAGGATAATAAGAAAGAAAGATAGATAAAGAGAGAAATAAAAAGAAAAAAGAGAGAAAATTAAAAGTATGTCTTTCTCATAGGCAAGATAATGAGCTTCATAGCTGACAGCTTTGTCATATTTGACTACACCCATGACGAATAAATTTTGAGTGAACCTCTGCATTCCTCAACGATCAGAAAAATGCTACTTATAGAACATAAAACAAAACCTATGTGAGAAAATTCTGAGAGTTCTAGATTTTTTTTCGAACGATCTGAAGCACGCTTCAATAAAAGTAAAGTAACTTTGTGATCTCTCTACAACAATCTTCGTTAACTGCGTTAATAAGACTAGGCCACTTAGGTTTATTGAACATTTTTTATCTGTAAAACAGATTAACTCAACTCCGTTAAAAGTTAAGGCACCTCATCGAGACTTTTCGAGTCGAAGTCAAGAAGAACCCAACTTTAATAAAAGTCAAGGCATCTCATTAAAACTCCTCGAGCGAGAGTTAAAAAACCCAACCTCAATAAAAACTGAGGCATCTCAATGAGACTTTTAGAGCATAATTAAGAGTCCAACTTCCATGAAATCCAAGGCATCTCATTAAGGCCTTTCAAGTGAAAGCCAAGAAGAACCCAACTTCAACAAAAGCTGAGGAATCTCAACCCTTTTTTTATGTTCATAGGATAACTTCCTTCACGAATTTACCAAAGTGACTCATTTATTCCATTTTCATTCATGCGAGAAACTTATTGAAGTTTTTAATTACTTTATGAGTTTCATTCTTGGTCGTCGAAAAATATGCAGTATAACTTTGCTGAAATCTCCCTCGCTTCAGTTACATTACTAAAAGATAGTCGTCCAATAATCGAGATGAGTTAAAGTGCGGAGAAATTTTTTAAACCGTTTGAAAAAGATTTTTCAAATGAAAAACCATGCTTCTATCATTAATTGTTATTAAATTTTGTGTCTTATACATTCTAATAATTTTTTAAATTCTAATAATATTGGCCTGGAAGGCCCAGAGGATAATATATGTATATAACCTTGGTCATGGAAAAAGAATTGAATTAAATTGTGTTGAAAAATTTACCTCTGCTAGAAGTTCGCATTTTCTGCTTTCGTAATGCGACAACATTCAGCATTTATCACAATTCATAGAAGATTATTTCTTTATATGATTTTAGGCAATTGTTTGCGAATAACATATGTACATACATCTATGTATGTATATTTGTATGTTTTTTGTATATTATATTTGTATGTATGTATATTTGTATGCCGCAATTGATATTCATCATTCTCTTCACCTTTCACTCCATCTTTCTTATTCATTCACTCACTCACTCTCTCTTTTTCTCTCTCTATCTCTTTCACACACACACACTCTCTCTCACTCTTTGTGTCTGTGTTTTTTCTCTTTGTGACTCGCTTTCAAAATCTTACTCAATTTAATCATCCTAGTAAACATGTAACGTGGAGAAAGTCATACGTAGCACATTTTTGATTGTGCAAACATCTAGTTTTTTCAAATGCTATCATCTAAAAAGATTTGAGCTTAAGTAATTGAGAAGCTGCGTATGAAACGAGCACGTCTTTTTAGCGAATAGTTCAAAAAATATAAACGGAACATAACTGAAAATGAAACACAAAACACATAGGTAAATTCGTGAAGAGAAATGATTCTGTGAACGAAAAAATGGTAGAGATCCCTCAACTTTTATTGAAGTTGGGTTCTTTTTACTCTCTTTCGAGGAGTTTTAATGAGATTCAATTTCAATTTCAATTTAAACGCTTTATCAAGATCAGCAAGCCACATCGGTAATATAACATCATCGATTATGGGATCTGTTGCGACATGTGACGACTCCACTCCTCAGCGTTCTCTGCCTTCCTTAGGAATTGGGGACTAACGGCTCTGACAAAGTAGTCCTTCCATCTCTGCCTTCCTTAGGAATTGGGGACTAACGGCTCTGACAAAGTAGTCGCTCTTAGTAGGTATGGCTTACGCCTCAACATCAAGAAGACCGAGTACCAGGAAATCGGAGTGCAAACGACGGGAACTGTTCACATCAGCGGTGAACCGCTCCCGAAGACCTCCGAATTCAAGTACCTTGGTTCTGTCATCTCCTCAGACACGTCAACAAATGCAACGGCACGCCAAAAAGTAAATGCAGCTTGGATGAAATGGAGAGAAGCTACAGGTGTCCTCTGTGATAGGAATATCACAGCTGGCATACGCGTAAAGATGTATAAAACAGCGATCCGTCCCGTGCTTCTCTATTCGACGGAGACCTGGCCTACAACGCGTGTAACCGAGAACATTATCCACACGAATGAGATGAAAATGTTACGCTGGACACTAGGACTGACTCGCCTAGATTGTGTGCGTAACACGATTGTGAGAGGGAGACTCGGCGTGGCCCCAATACAAGACAAGATGCGAGAAGGGAGAGTTAGATGGTATGGACATGTGATGCGAAGAGACGCAACCAACATCGCAAGACACGCCCTTGACATGGAAGTACCAGGCAAACGCCCGCGAGGCAAACCGAAGACAAGATTTATGGATACGCTCAACCAAGACCTGCGCCTTGCAAGACTCCACTCGGAAGACGCAACGGACAGATGTTTCTGGAGAGCTAGAAGCCGTACAGCGGACCCTACTCCGACCTCGTCCGGCGCGGGACAACGCTAAGAAGAAGAAGAAAGAGCAAGATAACAGGGTTTTAATTTATTCTCGGACTCAAATTTGTTGACTGAATTATTAGGATTATTCCAGGCTTGTTTTTGGTTATACAGCTTTTTACACAAAAAACGCTTCAGATCGCGTTAGGACCCGCCGATGCTCACTGTGCTCCTTCTTGTGCTGCGCCGGACGACTGTGTTGGGTGAGTTTTTATGATAGTAGAAACCTTTCATGACATTTTCATTGTCAAAACGGCAATGAACGCAAAGCATAAGAACTGGCAATGTTATTTTGAATCTTTTCTACATATATGTATCTTGTAAAGTCCTTGTTCAAAACCCTATTTCTTCTTGTTATAATTTGAGACCTTTTTTATTCTCATGCAGAATATGTAGTAGTATCCACATATGCAGAGCAGACTCTTGTATTTATTTCGTGTCTCTTAAACAAACATCTTTTTAATATCTTTCAAAGCTTTTTTATTATAAAAGCTTTCTTACACACTGTCTTAGTTTATTTCCTGTTCAGTGGACCGTTTTAGTTGCATCTTGCGGCTTTCCTCGATCATATGCTATCTTTTCCCTCTGCCTTGAAGTAGTTGATCTTCCTGTCTCGAAAGTACCTTCCTTCCACTCTATGCCTAATTCCTTCCAGCCATTACTTCATTAAGCCGTTTAAGAAAATGGAATAGGAAGTTGAGAAGAGTTAGAGAGCCAAGACAGAAAGGAGCATTGTTAAGAGAAAGAGAGAGAAAGAGAGAGAAGGAGAGAGAACAGAAGATAGAACGAGAGAGAGAGAGAGCATGAAAGAGACCATGAGAGAGAGCGAGAGAGAGATAAAGATAGAGAGAAAGACACACACACACAGAGAGAGAGAGAGAGAGAGAGAGAGAGAGAGAGAGAGGAATGAAGACTGAACAATGTAGAGAAAAAAGCCATCGAGAAGGAAAAGCTAGAAAAGAAAAAGCGTGTTAAAAACTTCTCTCTCCCATTTTTGCCCTTCCCTCCCGCTTCTCCTTTATTCTCTAGCTCTCTCTTGAATCTTAAACCCCCTTCCTACTCCTTCTCTATTTTCGCCCTCATGCACTATTTCCGTACTCTGACCATTCCGACCACAATATTTTCTCTGAAAATGAAATTGGTCGGAAACAATTTGTAGTAAGTGAAGAAAGAGATGCCCAACAAGAGATGATAATATGACTTACCTATGGCATCTTCCGACTCAGAACTTCCTCCGCTTTTCTTTGTCTTTTCCCGCGTTTTCTCATTTTTTCTTTTCATTTTTTTCATTTTTCTCATTTTTCTCGTTTTCTCTTCGATCCTTTTCGAGTATAAGTTTTCATTCTGACAGTAAAAGAAAAAGTTTGAAATTTTTCAAAAAAATTCTGCCCAAAAAATATCAAAAAGGTAATTTTCAAATTGTCGAGAATCGAGCAAATTAAAAAACAGCTTTTTAATAAAAGCTCGGAATGAACCTTCGAAACGTTTATTGGTAAGTTTTCTTTGTTTTTACCTTTCATACTTTCTCCGCATGTTTGTATTTTTCTCTTCCATCTTATTTACAAGGTATCTTCTTTTTTTCCCATTTTTACTCTTGTTATCGTTTTCTCTATTTCCCCATCTTTTTATTATCTTACTTTCTCAATTCTCGCTTTTGCCGGGCTGCTTACGCATTTCTTATCTTCTTCTCTGTTTTTTTCTTTTCTTCTTTTTTTATTCTCTTTTCTTTTTATTTCTTTCCTCCGGCTCTCCGCTCTTCTCTTTTGAAATTCATCCAAAGCTTCCCGCTCATGCTTCATCCCTATCCTGTGGCCTTCTTAGCAAACACTCTCGCGAGTGGTTTTTTGCGAATTCAAGTAGAAAAGTCAACAGAAAGTTAAACGATTTCTTACTGATAGCTCTTTCTGAACTTTTTTCTCTTCTTGCTCTTTCTACTTCCTTTGCTTATTTTCTCTCTATCTCTATCTATCTATCTCTCTCTCTCTCTCTCTCTCTCTCTCTCTCTCTCTCTCTCTCTCTCTCTCTCTCTCTCTCTCTCTCTCTCTCTCCTTTTCAGCTTTTTCATTCCATTCCTTCTTCGATTCATAATCCTTTTTTCCTATCTTCTTTTTATTTTTCCTTAAAAATTCTTTTGGTTCTCGAAGGTGTCCTGCTTGTCTTTTTTCTTTATTTTTCTCTCACCCTCTCTTTCTCTCTCCATTGCTTCGTTCAACAGTTTCCTTACTTGTACTCGCGTTTTAATGCGTTCAAACAGTTTCTTCAGCATTCCTGAATATGTTTTCACTGTTTTCACCCTATATTTTCTAAAAAAATATTCGAAGTTTTAAAAGTAACCAAGTTCTCCACCATTAAATATGCTTTTCGTATAAGCTAGTATGAAAAATTTAAAGAAAACGCAATCAGAGACCGTTGGTTATAGATAGTTGGAAGAAATGATATTTTTTTTCGTCTCAGAATTGAATTCCTAAACCTGCCGTTGCAACATGCTTTTCCAATTCGACTTTGAAAAACCACAACCCACCTCGATTTTGGCCATTGTCATTGCGACCCCTTGCCATAGCGACCCTTATTCATGGCGACTGATTGCCAATTCGACTTTTTACGATTGCGACCCCTTGACATAGCGAATTTTCGCCATTGCGCCTTACCATTGCGACTGTTACAGTCCTTGCAACTTCTTGTCATAGCGAATTTTCGCCATTGCGCCTTACCATAGCGACTGTTACAGTCCTTGCAACTTCTTGTCATAGCGAGTTTTCGCCATTGCGACCCCTTGACACAGCGAGATTTTACCGTTGCGATTTCCTTTTTTTTGTTGCGATTTCCGTTTTCCATTCCATTTTTATTTACTGATTTGAGATAGGTGCCTGTTATGAATAAGGAAATGTCAATAACTTTTTATATGCACATAGAAATAGAAGTAGGCAGATAAAAAAATAGCAAGAGAGAGAGATAGAGGGAAAGAAGAAGTACAGTTCTCAAGATTGGTTAAATTTCGAACCTTTTCCAACTTTCTCTAAGTATTGTATCATTGTTATCAGAGCTATCAGCACCAAAACAATGAACTGTCTTATACCAGTTCGATCTAGAGACCGCTCATGTGCCGGCCACCAAGTTGATAATAGGATTCGTCCTCAAACAAACGGATGAGACAAATCTAATTAGAGAACTCTGAGGCTCACTGAACTAATTATATGCATTTACACTAAAGTTTTTTCTTCAAAAATAAAGGAAAATTGATTAAGCTTTACATCAAATTTAATAATCTACAAAAAAAGTTTATCGCTTTATTCAATTACGAAAAAAAGTATTAAGAGAGGAGCGGGAATCAGAAAAAAATCATTTTCACAGATCAGACCCGAAATTTTCAATGATCTACTCTTCGAAAAACCCTAACTTAAGGGGTGAATTTAACCAGTCTGAATAGAGTAATTGCGAGTTAAGCTTCTAAGTCCAACTTTTCCAAGAAAGGATATATTTTAAAACATATAAATATCGTCTGATATCTTCTTATTTGTAGAAAAGTCTTCTTCTTCTTCAACTCTTACCAGTTCCTTTTTTTTACTGTTGACTCTTCTCATATAAAACACAATCAAAAAATTACAGTTTGTTCATAGCTTGCTTTATCCAACCTAATTTGTTCATAGCTTGCTTTATCCAATCTTTTTCTGTTGTGTGAACTTTTTTCACAAATATCGCTCGGTTAGAATTTTTTTATTGCATTAAGTTTTTAAGTCGTGCATTTTCAAATTTTTTAATGGATTTGGTTACATGTTTTTAAAATCTGCAAACCCATAAAATTAACGGTAAAAAGCAGTTTGTCAGTTATAACTTCAATTGAGGGTCATCATAGGTTTTTTTGTTGGAAATCTGCCTGGAAAGTTGAGAAAGAACTGCAAAATTGTGATAGTAAAGTTGTTCATACAAACAGGAAAGAAACCAAGATACTAGAAGAGAAAAGAAGAAAAAAGGTATGGAAATTAGAAAAAGTAAGAGAAGAAGGGGATCAAGACCGAAAAAAGGAAATAAATATAAGCGAAGAAGAGCTATAACCAGCGGAGTCCAAGAGCAATAAAGGTATAAAACAATATCGAAAAGCTGAAGGTATAAAATTTTATATGAGATAATGAGCACAAAATCATGAATATATAGAGATAAAAATTCTAATCACTGTTTTTTCTCCATCTTATTCTATACTTTAATGTTCAGATAGTGATAACTTTTTTTCTCAATTTTCAAGAGTGCTAATGTGCTAATGACCTATGGCGTTCATCAGTGAATTCTGAAGAAAAAACAATACACACTTTTTCGTAACTTTCATCGGGACATTTTATTAGTTTCGCCACTACAGATTTGATAACTTGAAAAATATAGGATCCAGTTTTTTGTACTGGAATCATCTTATACATAGTGCAGTCCGGAAAGAAATATACAATAAGGCGACTTTTGAACACCAGGAATACTTTGAATCTAAAACCTTCTATTCGACTTCATTGTACTTCTTACTTAACTTGCTAACAACTACACTCAACGCACGATATCTGTTGTGGTTATTCCACACATGTGTACATATATGCAAATCAGCTGCATATCCCCAGAGAGGAAAATAGCGAGAAAAAGAAATGAGAAGAGAAGAATGACTCAGAGAAAAAGGAAGAGAGAGAAAAATAAAGAAAATGAACAAAGTGATGAGAAGGACGAAAAGAGAGAATGGAAAGAAACGGAGAGGAGAGGAAAAACTAAGAAATTTGTGAAGAGAAACACGAACTTAAGGATGCAAAGGGGGAATGAGAAAGATAAAGCTTGAGGGAGAGAGAGACAGAGAGAGACAGAGAGAGACAGAGAGAGACAGAGAGAGACAGAGAGAGACAGAGAGAGACAGAGAGAGAGAGAAAGAGAGAGAGAGAGACAGAGAGAGACAGAGAGAGAGAGACAGAGAGAGACAGAGAGAGAGAGAAAGAGAGAGAGAGAATTAGTGAGAATTAGTGATAAACCGTAGACCTAGAGAAAGAGAAGCATCGTAAAGACAATAGAAAACAAAAAACATCGATTAAAGTTGAAAATTTAAAATATTTCAATGGGAAAAGATCAGCGTTTTTAATTTGATGACACGTGTTTAAAAGTGGTAAGCAATAAGAAAAATTTAAATAATGACATGTTAAAGCAATTTCAGTAGTAAAGACCTTTTTGTACTTATTCTTCCACCTTGTCTGTAATTTAAAGTTTGAACAGTCAATTTTGTATCCTGATTGTAGAGAAAATTTTCTCAGATAAGAACGAGATGTTGAGGCAGAGGAACTGAAACAAATGGGGAGAGTCCGCAAAAAATAGCAAAGCTATCTGAAGCTTCAAATATTTTGAAAAACAAGGTAAAGCTGAAAACTTGGAAAAATCTAAGCAAAACACGAAAATAATAGAAAAAAAGTGCTGAAAAATTGAAAAGAGAGAAAAAGTGGGAAAATTCATCTAGAAATTCAAAGAACTACTGGTGTTATTCAAAAACTTCCGAAATTAAATTATAGAACTACGTCTCTTTTTCTATCTTTATCGTATACTTTTGTACTTCAAGCATCCATGAAGTGTTCTGGACTCCGTTTTTCTAACTTTCTATTTCTCTCTGTCGAACTTTCTATTTATCTCTGTCTCTCTATTTCTCTTCTTTTATTTTACTCTATTCTTTACTTTTTTACTCTCTTTCTTCTCTCGATCTCATTGCCTAGTCACTTTCTTCATATATTTTTCTCTCGTTTTCCTTTCTCTGAAGGGTTTTCTCTCTTTTTTTCTTTTTTTTCTTTTTTCTTTTCTCATTCTGATTCTCGTTAATTTGTGGATGGGAAGCATCTGCTTCAAAGTGCAAATGTAATGGAGCGTAGGTGGTCACTAAAATTAGGCAATACAGAGCTTTGAATAGAAGAGAGTGACGGAAGGAGGGAAACTAACGTAGTTTCAAAGAAGTTACGGAAAAATAGAGTATGAAATGAGTTACCGAGACATAAAAAAGGAAAATGAAAGAAGGGAGTCAGGTAGAGAGGAGGAAGAGGAAGGGAGTCAGGTAGAGAGCAGGAAGAGGAAGGGCGTCAGGGAGAGAGGAGGAAGAGGAAAAAGAGTTGCAGGAAGAATAAAAGCATATAGAATACAGTTAGAGAATATAAAAAAGAAGAAATAGAAAGGCAGAGAGGCAGAAGATAAGGTCAGAAAGAGGCGGACTATAAGGTACAGTATAACCATTGGAAATGTAGATCAAACATTCAAAGAGTAAGCTTTAACTTTTTGTAAAGAGAAGATCATGAGACATATTGAGCAAGGAAGTCAAGGAATAGAGATCAAAGGATGTCTTTATTTCAAGAGAGATCTGATAATTTAAATGCCTAGATAAGTTCTTCTGATACTCAAAGTAGGCTTTCGGCCTCAAGTTATGTTTTATAGCTTTTATGACTCTGCTTTGTTGTTGTTTCCCGTTATAATATTCATGGAACAGCCCCCCCCCCCCCACCTCCTTCCTTCTTGCCTGATTTAGCTTCACTCCAGCTTATTATGCCCGACTCTCAAGTCAACCTCCCCTCCATTCTCTCACTTTATTTCTGCTTCTCTCGCTCTCTGACTTATTTCCACGTTCTTTTCGCTCTCTCTTTCTATATTTTCTTTTATCTCCTTCTTGAGCTCATTCATTTCTCTATGTCCCTAGTTTTTCACTTTCTGTTCACAATAACCTCTCCTGTTCTTTTCTCTTTTTCTTTATTTCTTCACTTCTAAGTGTTATGCACTATCCCTCGCTCTCTTTCTTACTCTCTTTTCCTTACTCTCTCTCCATCTTTCTCTCTCTCTCTCTCTCTCTCTCTCTCTCTCTCTCTCTCTCTCTCTCTCTCTCTCTCTCTGGCAAGCCTTATATAGCCTTAAGGGGGAAGGAGACGAATGCCAAGCAAGGCATCGATTCGGGAAGAATGGAGAGTGGATGACAGAAAGAGAGTGAGGAGAGAGCAGGAAGGCATGAGCGGGCCGTTGAATATGGCCAGAGGGGAAACAGAATTGAAGAACATTTAGAGAGAGGGAAAGAGGGAGAAAGACTTAGAGAGAGAGAAAAGAGATAGATAAAGTTAGAGAGAAAGAGAAAGAGAGTGAGATAGATAGATAGGGTTGTGTGAATAGGCTATACTCTCCTATCTCAATGTCTTTCAGAGCAGTCGCATGAGCGGAGCTCCGCAGCCACGGCATCCTGTGCCGCCACAACCGACAGGTTATCATCCTTCTCGTTACCCGGTTATGATCTCACGAGGTTATCAAGATCACTAGTTTTTGCGCGATTTCTGTTAGCCTTTTACAGTGCGGGTACATTCGTATGGATAATTTACATTTCTGCCAGGTCCTTTCCGATGGTCCTTTATCTCAGGATTTGGAAAAGGTTACTGTTCAACTTGTTACAGTACGTTTTCTGGCACTTGTGTAGTTCGACGTAGGCTCCTCTCCCCTGAATTTTGCTGCACGATGTTGCTCCTGTTCTCTCTCATTTTCCTCTCTTTCTAATCCCTCTACTTGTTTTTACATTAAAAGACGCTTAGGCTTAGTAATAGTTCACGCTAACGTTAGTTAGCGTGAACTATTAGCGTTAGCTATAGTTCACGCTCGTTAGCCTAAGCCGTACGGCTTAGGCTAACGAGATCGTATCAAAAAATTAGTCTTAAATCCGTTACTCCGCTTTCGAGGGGGAGGAGGAACAAAGCCTACGTCGATCTGGACAAGTACCCCTTTTCTCTAATGCTGAAAAAAAAGTTGACAGTGATCGCTTAAGCATAAAAAACGATTGTATATGGAGCTCTGTTTGCTATGGTGTTGCTAAAACGATAGCGATTTTTTAAAATTCACGACTGACTACATATTACTATCTCTTTCTTCTCTATTACTATCTCTCTAAGAACTCACTGAAGAGCCTCACCCAGAGAAAGCGAAAGTCTGGGCTCGGGGCGAAATAGACTTTCGCATTTGGTGTTCATAATTTATAGCAGAACTTTATCTTTCAAACAATATGTACTGTTATAACTTTTCTCTCTTATATGTAGACAATAAATTATGAATCGGTCTACTTTCGAATAATAGTAACTAGATAGCTATGCACTTGAATGTTTGAACCTTCACATTCATTGGTAATAATGAATAGGTAAAACAATACACTTACATACACCCACCGCTGAATGATTGGGTCCCTGATTCTTTCCATTAAAAAAAGAACTTCTTCATGTAAGTTTCTTAATTGGTTGCTTAACGATGATTGTTCGATGAAGACCTGTGATATATCTAGTATACCCTAAATATCTAGTATACCCTAAATATCTAGTATACCCTAAAAAGACCTGTGATATATCTAGTATACCCTAAAAAGACCTGTGATATATCTAGTATACCCTAAAAAGACCTGTGATATATCTAGTATACCCTAAAAAGACCTGTGATATATCTAGTATACCCTAAAAAGACCTGTGATATATCTAGTATACCCTAAAAAGACCTGTGATATATCTAGTATACCCTAAAAAGACTTGTGATATAACTAGTATACCCTAAAAATGTATTTTTGAAGCATGTATCAATTAAAAAAATAATTAAAAGCATGTCGAAAATTTTATGAATATTTTTGTCGAACCACTGGAGCAATAAGAAAATAAGAAAAGGTTCAGGGGCCTACCATTTTATTTGGTAGCAGCTCGATGATTTTTCATTTGTCACTAGCTGCAAAATTGTTTCGAGGTCTACGTCCATGATTTTCTCGTAACTTGAATGTTGTTTCCTATAATGAGGAAAAATGTAAAGACGTATGTGCAGGATAGCTGAAAAACTTTGCCTATTTCTTCGCACCCAATGAGCAATAAAAACCATCCTACTTCATTGAGAGACAAAGCAAACATTCAGAAAATAATGAATCATCATTATTTTATCCTTCATTTTGAATTTCATTACTTTCTTCAATAAGAGTTTCTCGATTTTCTGATTGGGCTTCCATTAGGCATCTTCTTCTTCTTCTTCCATTAGGCATACATATATGCAATTTCAAAGTTTTTGTTGGTAAACAAAGCAAATTTGAATTTTTTTTTGAATTCGGAGGAAAATATTTTACACAAAGGTTTAGAAAAAAAGAATTGAGTATGATTTTTGAAATGATTATCATTTTTGTGCCAAGGAATTTATTGAAACTCCCAGTTAATTAATTGTTGTTCTTGACACAACTTTGACTTTGCATAATGAATTTTGAAGACATCTTCAACTGTGACTTGTAATAATTTTCAAAAGGAGCTTCCTGTGACTTTGATGTGACTTTCAATAAACAAACTTATGGTTTTATGGTCCCTAATACTGAAAATTATCCAAAAAGGTTGAGGTTAAAAGCTTTTTTTCCGGATTTTAGTGACGCAGAACCCTCTTTAAATATAATGTTTTCAAAACAGAAAATGTTTGAGCCGTATTTATTTTTTGGTTTTTTTTGCTTCTAAAACATGCCCTTAAAACATTATCAGGAAGCAAACTAAGGTTCCACTTCTGATTTTTTTATCGGCTCTAGTTCGTTTTCCATTGGAAAAACTTTTTCTATGAAAAAGGACAAAATGAATTATAGTTGGTAGCCGTCTAGCTTCCAGAAATATGGGGACACCGAGACCTCAAAGCTTTATAGGCTTCCCTCACCACCCTCCTCGCTCCCCTATCTCACTCTCTCTCCAATCCCCATCCTCGATTTCCTAGTACGTATCTTATTACCATCGTTTCCTGGAGTAACTTGAAACGGACCTATTCGGCAAACCTGATTTAGCAGGAAAAAAGCTAACAACAAACAAAAACTTCTCATCATCGAAAAGCAACAATCGATGATTGATCACTTACTCTGCTTTCATGATGATGAATTATGATTGTTGCCCGTGCGGTTCCTTTGACGTTGAAAGGGGGTCCACGAGTTCACGGTAAAAGCTCAAGCACACAGTCACACTCACTCACTTCTCTCTTTCTCTCTCTTTCTCTCTCTCATTCACTTTTTTTTGCCTCTTTTCTTTTCGCCTTTTTTTGGTTTCGGGCTCTGGCTTTTTTTTGAAGCTGATACCATCCTTCCATCCATATTCATTAAACAATCAAACCTACATAGACAACAGCAAGAACAGTAAACAACTATTTAGACTGGCAATGAAAAACAACTTTCATTTGGCAATGAAATCTGCAACATCGACAGGTCTATACCATAGGTCTAACGGCGTAAGTCTAGTGGGGTTACAACGGCAGTTAAACAAGTGTACACTAGTGTGATCTACCTCTCTACATAAAGGACAGAGAGGAGAGTCAGTGGCACCTATCCTATGAAGGTAACTATTTAACGTGCTCGAGTAACCACTTCTAAGTTGCGATAGGGTAACCTGTTGTTCCCTGTTAAGTAACCCAGTAGACTTATGGACCATGGGTGGTTTGAATCCTAGGACTGTGTTTGGTTCACAGTTTCTAAGAAATTTCCTAACGGCTTCTGTATGCAGATTTCTAAGAGTTGTCTTACAGTCCTTATCCCCCAGACTGAGGTCCATGTTCATCACGTGTCGGCGAATGGTTCTTACTGGTCGTTGTCGCAGGGTGAGGTTGTGGGATGGGTGATCTTCTTGCATTCTGGCTTTAGCTAGTAGGTATTGGTTGGTCAGTAGCTCATTGTGCTCTTTTACTGGCAGAAGTTTTGACTCAAGAGCGAGATGTTGTGTTCCGGACATGTGAAGGTTACCCGTGGCTGCCCTGATTGCTTTGTTTTGGCAGGCCTGTAATCGTGTCCAGTGCGTGTTTGTGAGAGGTGGAGTGTATACGGGTGCTGCGTAGTTTATTATGGATCTCGTCGTTGCTTTATATGTCGCGATGAGTGTTGTGGGATTCTGACCCCATCTTCTGCCTGCTAAAGCTCTGATGATGTTGAGACGTTTGGTAGCCTTCGTTCTGATGGCCTCTGCGTGGTGTCGGAAGGTTCCTAATTGGTCTAAAACCACACCCAAGATCTTAGGTGTTTTGGTGATTGGGAGAAGATCGTTACTGAGTTTGATTTCAGGCTTTTTGTTACATTCCGCTGTGCATGTTGTGAAGAGGGTGACCGAAGATTTTTCTTTGGAGATCTGCATCTTTAGGTTGTCCAGTTCATTAACTAATATGGGGAGGTACTCATTTATTTTGTCCTCGCATTCGTTGATTTTTGCACTCGATGACATTATTGAGATGTCGTCCGCATATGCAACAATGTTGGTGTTTCCCGTGGGTACTGGAAGGTTGTTTAGGTATGCATTGAAAAGGATGGGGCTGAGCACACCGCCAGCCCGAATCGTGAAAAAGCTGCTAGTCGTGTTTTGGAAGGTCACACTCACGGATCTTCCCCGAAGATAGTTAGACAACCATCTCACGATGCCTCTAGGAATATTGGTCTCTGCGATTTTTCTGCAAAGTGTCGGGATGTGGACTAGATCGTACGCCGAGGTCATGTCCAAAGCAACCATTATAGTTCTTTTAGGGGGAGGTTTTTGGTTGAAACCTTCTGTGATCTGGCCAGTTATTTCTAGGAGAGCTGATGTTGTGGACTTGCCTTTTGTAAATCCGTGTTGCCATTTGGCCATTTCAATTGCATCTGCGATGAAAGGAAGTAGGCTTCTTTTGAAAAGTTTGGCAATGCTTTCTCGGCAAAAAAACCCTGCTTTCATAGAACAGTTTTCCAATCCTACCAAATTTACTAATCGCCATATGGCGAATATATCACACTAAGGGAATCATATCGGAAACCTAGCCTGTTCGATAGAGTAACACTATGGTACATCTGTCCTGTTCGATATGGTGACCATACCGGACACCGGAACTCTCTGAGAGAGTTACAAGATTGAGCATTTGACAAGTTCTAGAAGGGAAAGTTTACAAATCCAATTCCTGCCGTGCTCGATAGGATTACCAATATCAGTTGCTTGACTTGTGCCGTAAAGTGACCGTAACATACGTCTAACATGTTCGATAGAGTGACTTTAACGGACATCTTCCCCGTTGTGGTTGCTAATATTCATAAAAGGTGTGTTTTTTATTTCGGAGTTTTGTTTGTATGTCAGTTAGTAAATTCATCCATTTGTTTCATCTCATCATTTTAAAACAGAAACTCTGCCATAAAAATGGTCATGGAATGAAAATAACTGTAGCTTTTTTGATGATACCTTTTTTTCCAGGGAGTTAGAGCTCGATTATTTTTAACTTCTTGGAAGAAAAAAGCGAATAAAAATAGGAGTTTTTTTTACTCGTTTGTAGTCTTTCGCGTCTTTCTAGCTGTTTAAATAATTTAATATAACATGACCTGGAGTTAGGATATAAAAATAACTCAAAGAAAAAATTTGCAAAATTCATTGGAAAAGGAGTTTGTTTCTCTGTAATTAGCAAGTCAAACTTTTGTTTTGAAAAGAAGTATTGTTGGATCCTTTTATTTGGTTTTTTTTCTGGCTCTATTACCTCAAAAAAAAAAGAAAGTCAGAAGTTTACATGAGACATTCGAGTACTTTTTGAGTGTATCAGTTACAGTCATTCAAAAAACTTCTGCCGACGATTTTAATTTTCAATTCTAATTGTGTATTCGTGAAAGAATAATTAGACAATACTAATCAGCCAAAATGCTTCACTTGACCCCTTGATCTCGAGGGATAAAAATCTTCATCTAAAAAAAAGAAAACTTGATTTTTTATCTATCTGAATTACAATATTCAACAAATGTTTATGAAGGAAATAGCATTGGAAGTGGTCGGCAACTGCCAGAGGACATCTACCGACAGCTAAGAGCAGTCGAGGCACAGCAGTCGACTCTAACCACCTCTGGGGTCGCGGGCTTCTCCGCCCGCGTTCTCGATTCCTCCCAGGTCATAACACAACCATTTCTGAGGTATCATGTCTTCAGTAGAGGTCACTCGAAGGTAAACTAAACATAATAAACGTTTATCTACGAGTGATCAATGCCCGAGAAATGAAGCACACGTAAAACACAGAGACACTTTTACTATTATAAATGATTGAACTATTACGCGGAAAAAAGCTCTTTCACCTGGTGGGATCAAACCCAGTTCTCTCTTACTCTTTCACCGGGTGGGATCAAACCCAGTTCTCTCTTACTCTTTCACCTGGTGGGATCAAACCCAGTTCTCTCTTACTCTTTCACCTGGTGGGATCAAACCCAGTTCTCTCTTACTTTTTCACCTGGTGGGATCAAACCCAGTTCTCTCTTACTCTTTCACCTGGTGGGATCAAACCCAGTTCTCTCTTACTGTTCGGGAGCGTGAGCGCGTCATTAGATTTGAAAGATGGCACGGTTCGATCACGGCCAGTCGAACAGCCTTTTCAGTGTGAAAGTTCAAGGACTTGTTATTTCAACCAGAAGTCACTGCCTTTGAACTGTATTACTAAGAATTTGAAGAAAATTATAACTTTACTACATAACTAGTTTCGATGTATTTTCCATGTTTCTGAAGTCGAACAAGCGAGAATTTAAGGAAACGGTATTGTACGACACGATTTGAACGATAATAGCTGAACCAGTTTGTCTATGGGATTGGATTAAGGAATTATGAGTATGAATAACAGCAGGCTCTACAGCCTAAAATGGGTTATAAGCTTCATAAGAATGTAGTATTTCGAATCCCCTTGATTCCAGCAAAGCACGTAATGTGGCTGATTTACGAATAACTCAATCGAGTAAGAATTAGAATTCATATAAACGAAGAGTATGTCTTGGATACAACGACTTGTTTAAATATCAGTCAGCTTTTCTAATCAAATTTGAGTTCAAAAATGATTTTTTTAAAATTATTATTTACGACCATCGAAGATGTAAGAAAGTAACAGATTCTATGTTAAGTGATTAAAACGTCTTTTAATACATTTTGATCATCTTCGCAGTTTGAAAGCAGTGACTTCTGTTGAAAACGTGTTCATTTTGTCTATGTAATACCTTAGATCATTATTTTGAAATTTTTTTCGATTGCAAACATTTTTCATGAATCCAACAAAGATAAGTTCAGACTCGTCATCAGCACACTGGGGACACGTACATCGTGCAACTGGTGGAGATCATTAAAAAGCCCGGCCAGTCACTTGGTCTCTACCTGCGGGAGGGCAATGGATACGACAGGCCCAACGGGGTCTTCGCCAGCCGATTCGGAGAGAACTCTGAGTTGGAGAGGTTGGAAAGGGTCTTAGTGGGGAGGACGAGAAAATCAGCAAGGAGTTTTCGCATTAGATAAAGTCAGTTCGAGTTCGAGATAGGCCAATTCGCATTAGATAAAGTTCAAACGCGAGGTTCAAGCTTATTTAAACGTTTTCCGTTCTAAAAAAGTTCAAATGTACTTCTTTAAAGGGTATATACTTCTTTAAAAAATTTTTATTTGGAAACAAAATTGATTCTAAAGTTTCATGATGGATAATTCTGTGATTTTGTGTTTTTCAGTGTCATTTCATTTTCAAATATTACTTTCTCCAACAATAAATAAATAAATTTTTGAGTTATTCAGAAATATGTACTTTGAAAAAAAGGCTCTGAGTAAGAGTCGTTTGGTTTTTTTGTTCTAGACGCTAAGATGGACTGACTGCAGGTACGGCGATGTCATCCGACCGGGCGACGAGATTCTTTCCATCAACAACGTCGACGTCGCATCCATGAGCATAGACGATGTCGTCCTCACACTTTCAATACCGAGGAGGCTCATACTCAAGACTAGGTCGGGGGCTTTTTTAAGATTCTGAATCAAATTTCTGGTTTATCTTGAATTTCGGGTTCCAATAAAAACAATGTGATATACTTATAGCAGTGATTTTCAAGGAACATGAAACCTTTTTTTTTTATAAAAAAAACTTCAACTTTAGGGTGGTTTATGAAGTCTGGAAATCAACGTTATCTCTGCACATTTTAACTCCTTTGTATGAGTAGCTTGTAGATAATTTTACTAGTTGAATAATTTTCATTCAATGTAGTTCATAGATTAATTAGAAAGTCTCATAACGAAGGTATTAAATGAAATGAACTTGTTCAGAATTTTAAAGCATCAGTTTTTGATTGAACAATAAACACAACGTTTTACTGTGTTGTCATTAAAGATATAACAAGAATCGGCGCGACCGCCCTTCGGCACAGTCTTTGGCATCAGAGCGGCCCGTCGTCGTTTTTCACAAAGTCAGCTTTTTCGAACAAGTTGCAACTGTTCACAAGCAAATGTTCAAGTGAAAAACAGTTGAAAATTTGATTTGTTAGACTTTTGTTACGTGAAATTTTTTTTCACAAATTAAAGAAAATTTGATTGCCTTTTTCTGCTTTGAAGTGCTCAAAAAAGGTTTATAGCAAAAAATTACGGCTGAAAAATGCAGTTCCCTTTGAAAACCAAAATCCATGAACTTGCGGGCCCCTGCTGATCAAATGCTCTAACTTTGAAATCGTCCGTTCTGACTGAACATGAATGTAAATTTCTGCATGCAGTACAGTATCATCCATTCAAGTGAAGTACGTTTTCAGGTGGAAGAGCCCCGAGAAGATGCCGAATCCCGCGCTCCCTTGCTATCCAAACCGACTCCGACCGCCAATACGTGGCTCGGAAGGAGAGCCAGGCAGCAGCAACAGGTTGAGATTATTTCGTGTTAGAAAATGTTCTGACCGGTTATTGTTTAGAAATAATATCATTTCTCTCTAATAACTTCTCAACCAGAGCAGTTCCGGTCTGGAACAAACTCCCAGAGACTGTATTTTCAATTAATACAATCAAAGCATTCAAAACAGCTATCGGTAACCTATAAAACGATTCTCATTTTCTCGATTCCAGACCCACTTACCTCTTTTTCCTCTACTTACCTCTTTTCTCACTTTGAAAAGTGTCACGCCTTGGTGTTGATACGAATCACTCCTCTATTTGATCCCCTACCTGCCCTTTCCGAAATCACCATTGCGATAAAGTATTATTATTATTATTCTTTGACAAAAGAAAACTGCGCATTCTTTTGAACTTGTTTTTGGCCTAATTCTTAATTGTTGTGATTTACCACTTTTCTATGTCTCCTTTACTGTTCTTTATATCTCTCTTCCCTCTCATTTCCCTCTCTCTCTTCCTCTCTCACTTCTCTCTCTCTCTCTTTCTCAATTCTCTCTCTTTCTCATTTCTCTCTCATTTCTCTCACTCCTTATTTCTCATTTCTCTCTCATTCTCTCTCACTTCTCCCTCTCCTTCTCTCTCATTTCTCTCTCTTTCTCTCTCACTTCTCCCTCTCTTTCTCTCCCATTTCTCTCTCTACTTTTTTCTCATTTCTCTCTCTTTCTCTTTTTTCTCTCTCTTTCTCTCTCATTTCTCTCTATTCCTCTCTCTCAATTCTCTCTCTCATTTCTCTCTCTCTTTCCTTCTCAACTCTCTTTTTTATCTCTCTTTTTCTCCATTTGCTTTTTTTCTATGATCTTTATTCTCCGTTCTTATCTTTTTCTACTTATTTTCTTCAATGGAAGTTATCTCAGTTTAACATTGCCTTTCTTATGTCCTTTTTGCGGTAGCAAAATTATAGAGAATTCGTTTTTACTTGTTCAAGTTCACAAAAGATCCTTTTTTTCGCACACTCTCTTTTGCTGTTTGACCCATTTTTGCTTTCTGACTCTAGCTAAAATTTATTTCTCCTTCTCTTCTTCTTCTCCCTCTCAGTGGTCCACTCGAATATCAGTAATGCCGCACTGGCATACCATGTAATCTTTTCTGCACGAGTCCCAAGCTCGCGCAAACTTCATCCCCTATTACTCATTCTTGTCCATTTCATTCTTGTCCATCTCTCTCTTTTTTTTCTTCCTTTCTTTTTTCCTATTTTTTCTTCTATTCTCTCTCTCTCTTTCTCTCTTCCTCTTTATTTCTCTATCCATCCCTCTCTCTCTCTCTTTATCTCTTCCTCTTTATTTCTCTATCCATCCCTTTCTCTCTCTCTTTCTCTCTTCCTCTTTATTTCTCTATCCATCCCTTTCTCTCTCTCTCTTTCTCTCTTCCTCTTTCTTTCACTAGCAATCTCTCTCTCTCTTTGCCTCTTTGTCCAAAATTCAACCGATTTGCCTCATACCCAAAATTCGGACTTGCTGTCTCGAGAGTTCCTTCCCTCCCTCAACACTTCATCTTAAGCCTCTAAGTTCTTCTTCCATCGCTTCTATATCTATTTTGAAGGCTGAATGCTAGAGTTTCGACGCTCATGGCAATATATCGAAACTTCGCGTTTCGTTTGCTCCTTTTCCTGCCGATTTATTCCTTTTCTTTTTTTCCTTGCTTTTCGCTGCATTCATCATCTTTCTTTTTATTTCGTTTTTTTTTCAATCTTCTCTTATTATACAATAAGTCCATGATATTCTCTATTCTCTTTTTTCTCTGTCCCTCTTTCTCTCTTACTCTCACTCACTCACTCTCTGTCTCTCTATTTTTCTCTCTCACTCTCTTCCTGTCTGTTTTTTCTCTCTCACTCTCTCTCTTTCTTTTTATATCTCTCTCTGTATCCGTCTAACCTTTTCATAATTTTTGTTTCGTCCTCATCATGCATTGCTCCCAGGCCTTTCTACTGTCAACATTCATGAGGACTCTACTGGGTTTCCAAACAGTCGTCCTCGTCGATAGCCTGCCTTACTCATTTACAAAAAATTCACAGAGAAAAAATCAAATTTGAATCTTCGAAAAAGGGGTTGTGTAACTCGGGAAATGACAATGCAGATGGAACTCGTCTTTCATTCGTGATTTTGAAAACTTTTCGAATTGGAATGCCTGAAAACCTTTTAACAAAGTAATTACTCCGGTTCCGGCGGCTTCGTTCTTCTCTTCTCTCTCTATGAGTTTTCGTTTTTTTTCACATCCACCTCACTTATATTCCTTCTGCTTTATTTTAATCACCGTAACTGAATGGTTTTTTTTCTCGATAATTCGCTCTGTTTTTTCTTCAACTAGAGTCCTGATTAGTACTCTTTATATAAATTAGTTCATTCACAGGCCAGTTTCATTTCACTCCTTTCCTTTCAATCAACTCTTTACCGTAACTTAACTTTTTACTCATTATTTTTTGAATGAATCTGATTTTATTTGAGTGAGTCCTCTTGCGACTAAACTACTTTTTATTCTCATTAAACTACAGTTTCCCAATTTTTAAAAACCATGTTAAATCATTTCAAGCGCTTAATCACTTCTTGGTAACATGGTTCCGAATCTAAAGTAAACCAGAAAGTTGGAAATGATGTTGGCTGCAAGCTGTATATAAATTTGGCTGCTCAAAACAGTTCTCAGAAGTCTTAAAAGTCTAACCTCCTCAAAAACGGATTGTTTAAACTGTTGTAGCGGTAAAAGCAAATTTAGACAATACCATCTATTAAACACAAGAGAATTGAAACATTGATAGGGCTGGTTTATTTTTTATACATAACGTCCTTCAAGGTTTGTGCTTTTTGTGTCGCCTATTTAGAGGTTTCCGTTCCTCTTCTTCCAGTCAGACTTGACTCAATTGTACATACTTGAGTCAAACTTTTCTGCTGCTGGCCACTGTCTACTTCTATGATAGCGATCTCCTTGTTACATACATATGTACGAGTTGTAGTGTTTATTCTCATTCTTGGTCACTGGAAATGATTCACTCATGCTAATACATCAACTCATGGGGTAGCGTATTTCTTCATAGTCCTGCCTTCATTTTTTCTTCTCCGTGCTCTAACATGTTTTTGTGCTGAATATTCATTTTCGTTACAACTTCTCGAGCCCATTCAATCTCTCCCTGACTCTCTCTCTCTATCTCTCTTTGTCTCTCTCTCTATATATTTCTGTCTCACTCTTCGTCTAACTCTTCGTATCTCTTTAACTCTATTCCTCTCCGCATCTCTCTGTGTCTGTCTTTCTTTCTCTCTTTTTCTCTTCCTTGCTCGCTTTGAATAGCTCTCCTTTTTTCTCATTTACTATTTGTCTCTATTTCTGTCGTTCTCTCGTTTTGCCTTCATACTCTAAGTTCCATTTTGTCATTCTCTATTTCCGTCTCTACCAGATCGATGTCTCAGTGAGAGAATTCTTCAGTGTTCTCAGAAGTTCTCAGTTCCTTCACCCGCAGATCTTTTTCCTCTTATCATGGCCTTCATTTATCTCCGCAGTCATTCTTATACTCTCGACCCGAATTCAGCTAAGCAGTCAAGAAGCTCAAGTTCTACAGTTTTCTTGCTTTCCTCGGAGTCCCTAATGAGTCCCGATGAAGACGCCGCATTGCTTCATCCTCTATTCAAGCTTTTCATGTAACTACTGCCAAAACAATGTCGTAATGATTCCAAAGTGTT
>OZ057404.1:20165244-20329765 GCA_964056735.1 Allodiplogaster pararmata
AGAAAGAGCTTAGAGTAAAACGGACTTTCTTTCCGGGTATAAATATAAATCAATACTTGAACTGGGGTGTTCAAACAATTATCACAAGCTAATCAATACTTTAACTGGGGTGTTCAAACAATTATCACAAGCTAATCAATACTTGAACTGGGGTGTTCAAACAATTATCACAAGCTAATCAATACTTTAACTGGGGTGTTCAAACAATTATCACAAGCTAATCAATACTTGAACTGGGGTGTTCAAACAATTATCACAAGCTAATCAATACTTTAACTGGGGTGTTCAAACAATTATCACAAGCTAATCAATACTTGAACTGGGGTGTTCAAACAATTATCACAAGCTAATCAATACTTTAACTGGGGTGTTCAAACAATTATCACAAGCTAATCAATACTTTAACTGGGGTGTTCAAACAATTATCACAAGCTAATCAATACTTTAACTGGGGTGTTCAAACAATTATCACAAGCTAATCAATACTTGAACTGGGGTGTTCAAACAATTATCACAAGCTAATCAATACTTGAACTGGGGTGTTCGAAACAATTATCACAAGCTAATCAATACTTTAACTGGGGTGTTCAAACAATTATCACAAGCTAATCAATACTTGAACTGGGGTGTTCAAACAATTATCACAAGCTAATCAATACTTGAACTGGGGTGTTCAAACAATTATCACAAGCTAATCAATACTTGAACTGGGGTGTTCAAACAATTATCACAAGCTAATCAATACTTGAACTGGGGTGTTCAAACAATTATCACAAGCTAATCAATACTTGAACTGGGGTGTTCAAACAATTATCACAAGCTAATCAATACTTGAACTGGGGTGTTCAAACAATTATCACAAGCTAATCAATACTTGAACTGGGGTGTTCAAACAATTATCACAAGCTAATCAATACTTTAACTGGGGTGTTCAAACAATTATCACAAGCTAATCAATACTTGAACTGGGGTGTTCAAACAATTATCACAAGCTAATCAATACTTGAACTGGGGTGTTCAAACAATTATCACAAGCTAATCAATACTTGAACTGGGGTGTTCAAACAATTATCACAAGCTAATCAATACTTTAACTGGGGTGTTCAAACAATTATCACAAGCTAATCAATACTTTAACTGGGGTGTTCAAACAATTATCACAAGCTAATCAATACTTGAACTGGGGTGTTCAAACAATTATCACAAGCTAATCAATACTTGAACTGGGGTGTTCAAACAATTATCACAAGCTAATCAATACTTTAACTGGGGTGTTCAAACAATTATCACAAGCTAATCAATACTTGAACTGGGGTGTTCAAACAATTATCACAAGCTAATCAATACTTGAACTGGGGTGTTCAAACAATTATCACAAGCTAATCAATACTTTAACTGGGGTGTTCAAACAATTATCACAAGCTAATCAATACTTGAACTGGGGTGTTCAAACAATTATCACAAGCTAATCAATACTTTAACTGGGGTGTTCAAACAATTATCACAAGCTAATCAATACTTGAACTGGGGTGTTCAAACAATTATCACAAGCTAATCAATACTTGAACTGGGGTGTTCAAACAATTATCACAAGCTAATCAATACTTGAACTGGGGTGTTCAAACAATTATCACAAGCTAATCAATACTTGAACTGGGGTGTTCAAACAATTATCACAAGCTAATCAATACTTTAACTGGGGTGTTCAAACAATTATCACAAGCTAATCAATACTTGAACTGGGGTGTTCAAACAATTATCACAAGCTAATCAATACTTGAACTGGGGTGTTCAAACAATTATCACAAGCTAATCAATACTTTAACTGGGGTGTTCAAACAATTATCACAAGCTAATCAATACTTGAACTGGGGTGTTCAAACAATTATCACAAGCTAATCAATACTTGAACTGGGGTGTTCAAACAATTATCACAAGCTAATCAATACTTTAACTGGGGTGTTCAAACAATTATCACAAGCTAATCAATACTTGAACTGGGGTGTTCAAACAATTATCACAAGCTAATCAATACTTTAACTGGGGTGTTCAAACAATTATCACAAGCTAATCAATACTTTAACTGGGGTGTTCAAACAATTATCACAAGCTAATCAATACTTGAACTGGGGTGTTCAAACAATTATCACAAGCTAATCAATACTTGAACTGGGGTGTTCAAACAATTATCACAAGCTAATCAATACTTGAACTGGGGTGTTCAAACAATTATCACAAGCTAATCAATACTTGAACTGGGGTGTTCAAACAATTATCACAAGCTAATCAATACTTTAACTGGGGTGTTCAAACAATTATCACAAGCTAATCAATACTTGAACTGGGGTGTTCAAACAATTATCACAAGCTAATCAATACTTGAACTGGGGTGTTCAAACAATTATCACAAGCTAATCAATACTTTAACTGGGGTGTTCAAACAATTATCACAAGCTAATCAATACTTGAACTGGGGTGTTCAAACAATTATCACAAGCTAATCAATACTTTAACTGGGGTGTTCAAACAATTATCACAAGCTAATCAATACTTGAACTGGGGTGTTCAAACAATTATCACAAGCTAATCAATACTTTAACTGGGGTGTTCAAACAATTATCACAAGCTAATCAATACTTGAACTGGGGTGTTCAAACAATTATCACAAGCTAATCAATACTTGAACTGGGGTGTTCAAACAATTATCACAAGCTAATCAATACTTTAACTGGGGTGTTCAAACCATTATCACAAGCTAATCAATACTTGAACTGGGGTGTTCAAACAATTGTCACAAGCTAATCAATACTTGAACTGGGGTGTTCAAACAATTATCACAAGCTAATCAATACTTTAACTGGGGTGTTCAAACAATTATCACAAGCTAATCAATACTTGAACTGGGGTGTTCAAACAATTATTACAAGCTAATCAATACTTTAACTGGGGTGTTCAAACAATTATCACAAGCTAATCAATACTTTAACTGGGGTGTTCAAACAATTATCACAAGCTAATCAATACTTGAACTGGGGTGTTCAAACAATTATCACAAGCTAATCAATACTTGAACTGGGGTGTTCAAACAATTATCACAAGCTAATCAATACTTGAACTGGGGTGTTCAAACAATTATCACAAGCTAATCAATACTTGAACTGGGGTGTTCAAACAATTATCACAAGCTAATCAATACTTGAACTGGGGTGTTCAAACAATTATCACAAGCTAATCAATACTTTAACTGGGGTGTTCAAACAATTATCACAAGCTAATCAATACTTGAACTGGGGTGTTCAAACAATTATCACAAGCTAATCAATACTTTAACTGGGGTGTTCAAACAATTATCACAAGCTAATCAATACTTGAACTGGGGTGTTCAAACAATTATCACAAGCTAATCAATACTTGAACTGGGGTGTTCAAACAATTATCACAAGCTAATCAATACTTGAACTGGGGTGTTCAAACAATTATCACAAGCTAATCAATACTTTAACTGGGGTGTTCAAACAATTATCACAAGCTAATCAATACTTTAACTGGGGTGTTCAAACAATTATCACAAGCTAATCAATACTTGAACTGGGGTGTTCAAACAATTATCACAAGCTAATCAATACTTGAACTGGGGTGTTCAAACAATTATCACAAGCTAATCAATACTTTAACTGGGGTGTTCAAACAATTATCACAGGCTAATCAATACTTGAACTGGGGTGTTCAAACAATTATCACAAGCTAATCAATACTTGAACTGGGGTGTTCAAACAATTATCACAAGCTAATCAATACTTTAACTGGGGTGTTCAAACAATTATCACAAGCTAATCAATACTTGAACTGGGGTGTTCAAACAATTATCACAAGCTAATCAATACTTTAACTGGGGTGTTCAAACAATTATCACAAGCTAATCAATACTTGAACTGGGGTGTTCAAACAATTATCACAAGCTAATCAATACTTGAACTGGGGTGTTCAAACAATTATCACAAGCTAATCAATACTTGAACTGGGGTGTTCAAACAATTATCACAAGCTAATCAATACTTGAACTGGGGTGTTCAAACAATTATCACAAGCTAATCAATACTTTAACTGGGGTGTTCAAACAATTATCACAAGCTAATCAATACTTGAACTGGGGTGTTCAAACAATTATCACAAGCTAATCAATACTTGAACTGGGGTGTTCAAACAATTATCACAAGCTAATCAATACTTTAACTGGGGTGTTCAAACAATTATCACAAGCTAATCAATACTTGAACTGGGGTGTTCAAACAATTATCACAAGCTAATCAATACTTGAACTGGGGTGTTCAAACAATTATCACAAGCTAATCAATACTTTAACTGGGGTGTTCAAACAATTATCACAAGCTAATCAATACTTGAACTGGGGTGTTCAAACAATTATCACAAGCTAATCAATACTTTAACTGGGGTGTTCAAACAATTATCACAAGCTAATCAATACTTTAACTGGGGTGTTCAAACAATTATCACAAGCTAATCAATACTTGAACTGGGGTGTTCAAACAATTATCACAAGCTAATCAATACTTGAACTGGGGTGTTCAAACAATTATCACAAGCTAATCAATACTTGAACTGGGGTGTTCAAACAATTATCACAAGCTAATCAATACTTGAACTGGGGTGTTCAAACAATTATCACAAGCTAATCAATACTTTAACTGGGGTGTTCAAACAATTATCACAAGCTAATCAATACTTGAACTGGGGTGTTCAAACAATTATCACAAGCTAATCAATACTTGAACTGGGGTGTTCAAACAATTATCACAAGCTAATCAATACTTTAACTGGGGTGTTCAAACAATTATCACAAGCTAATCAATACTTGAACTGGGGTGTTCAAACAATTATCACAAGCTAATCAATACTTTAACTGGGGTGTTCAAACAATTATCACAAGCTAATCAATACTTGAACTGGGGTGTTCAAACAATTATCACAAGCTAATCAATACTTTAACTGGGGTGTTCAAACAATTATCACAAGCTAATCAATACTTGAACTGGGGTGTTCAAACAATTATCACAAGCTAATCAATACTTGAACTGGGGTGTTCAAACAATTATCACAAGCTAATCAATACTTTAACTGGGGTGTTCAAACAATTATCACAAGCTAATCAATACTTGAACTGGGGTGTTCAAACAATTATCACAAGCTAATCAATACTTGAACTGGGGTGTTCAAACAATTATCACAAGCTAATCAATACTTTAACTGGGGTGTTCAAACAATTATCACAAGCTAATCAATACTTGAACTGGGGTGTTCAAACAATTATCACAAGCTAATCAATACTTTAACTGGGGTGTTCAAACAATTATCACAAGCTAATCAATACTTGAACTGGGGTGTTCAAACAATTATCACAAGCTAATCAATACTTGAACTGGGGTGTTCAAACAATTATCACAAGCTAATCAATACTTGAACTGGGGTGTTCAAACAATTATCACAAGCTAATCAATACTTTAACTGGGGTGTTCAAACAATTATCACAAGCTAATCAATACTTGAACTGGGGTGTTCAAACAATTATCACAAGCTAATCAATACTTGAACTGGGGTGTTCAAACAATTATCACAAGCTAATCAATACTTTAACTGGGGTGTTCAAACAATTATCACAAGCTAATCAATACTTGAACTGGGGTGTTCAAACAATTATCACAAGCTAATCAATACTTTAACTGGGGTGTTCAAACAATTATCACAAGCTAATCAATACTTGAACTGGGGTGTTCAAACAATTATCACAAGCTAATCAATACTTTAACTGGGGTGTTCAAACAATTATCACAAGCTAATCAATACTTGAACTGGGGTGTTCAAACAATTATCACAAGCTAATCAATACTTGAACTGGGGTGTTCAAACAATTATCACAAGCTAATCAATACTTTAACTGGGGTGTTCAAACAATTATCACAAGCTAATCAATACTTGAACTGGGGTGTTCAAACAATTATCACAAGCTAATCAATACTTGAACTGGGGTGTTCAAACAATTATCACAAGCTAATCAATACTTTAACTGGGGTGTTCAAACAATTATCACAAGCTAATCAATACTTGAACTGGGGTGTTCAAACAATTATCACAAGCTAATCAATACTTGAACTGGGGTGTTCAAACAATTATCACAAGCTAATCAATACTTTAACTGGGGTGTTCAAACAATTATCACAAGCTAATCAATACTTGAACTGGGGTGTTCAAACAATTATCACAAGCTAATCAATACTTGAACTGGGGTGTTCAAACAATTATCACAAGCTAATCAATACTTGAACTGGGGTGTTCAAACAATTATCACAAGCTAATCAATACTTTAACTGGGGTGTTCAAACAATTATCACAAGCTAATCAATACTTTAACTGGGGTGTTCAAACAATTATCACAAGCTAATCAATACTTGAACTGGGGTGTTCAAACAATTATCACAAGCTAATCAATACTTGAACTGGGGTGTTCAAACGATTATCACAAGCTAATCAATACTTGAACTGGGGTGTTCAAACAATTATCACAAGCTAATCAATACTTGAACTGGGGTGTTCAAACAATTATCACAAGCTAATCAATACTTGAACTGGGGTGTTCAAACAATTATCACAAGCTAATCAATACTTTAACTGGGGTGTTCAAACAATTATCACAAGCTAATCAATACTTGAACTGGGGTGTTCAAACAATTATCACAAGCTAATCAATACTTGAACTGGGGTGTTCAAACAATTATCACAAGCTAATCAATACTTGAACTGGGGTGTTCAAACAATTATCACAAGCTAATCAATACTTGAACTGGGGTGTTCAAACAATTATCACAAGCTAATCAATACTTGAACTGGGGTGTTCAAACAATTATCACAAGCTAATCAATACTTGAACTGGGGTGTTCAAACAATTATCACAAGCTAATCAATACTTGAACTGGGGTGTTCAAACAATTATCACAAGCTAATCAATACTTGAACTGGGGTGTTCAAACAATTATCACAAGCTAATCAATACTTGAACTGGGGTGTTCAAACAATTATCACAAGCTAATCAATACTTGAACTGGGGTGTTCAAACAATTATCACAAGCTAATCAATACTTGAACTGGGGTGTTCAAACAATTATCACAAGCTAATCAATACTTGAACTGGGGTGTTCAAACAATTATCACAAGCTAATCAATACTTGAACTGGGGTGTTCAAACAATTATCACAAGCTAATCAATACTTGAACTGGGGTGTTCAAACAATTATCACAAGCTCACAAATGAGTTTGAAACAAAAAAATGAATACTTTTTTTAGTGAAAAATTTTGTTGAAAGTTGAATTGAGTTGAAGTTGAAAAATAATGAGTTGAAAATTTATTGTTAATTCTGAAAAGGGTAATGATAGAGAATGATAGATAACATTTGATGGTTTGAGAGGATCCCATCCTTCTTGTTATTACAAACAGCTGAAAAATAACTTGTGGTAAAGCTTACGTCTTGCAGTCAATCTGAATGTTGTTGAGAGGAATTGATTCGAGTCTTCACATTTAGAAAATTTTTCGATTCGTTGACTAAAACTCACGATTCTTTTCCTTCAGTGGCCTCCCGGCAACACTCTACCTCGGTCTTCTACAGCATTCTCTCCCGTCCAGCCGATTGATCCACAACTGCTGTCTCGGTCACTCTGCTCACCGACACTCTCTCGAGCCAACAAGCAATACTCACTTGAGCAGCAGAGCAAGTCGCTACCTCGGAGGTTGGACCGCATTACATTCAACTAATATCATCGAGTTACATAAGACTCTTGACAGCAAGCCTAATCTTTAAGAGAATTCCAATCGTAAAAGGAATTGAAAAATTCTCTGAGTTGAAAGGAGTGCTGAGTTGAGAGGCGATATATGCATCGTATTGTTTTGACTTATATTCAATCGTTTAAATTATAAACAACAGAAAACTTTAAACCTACTAAAGTTGCTATTTAATTGCATGCACATCAACTATGTATTATGCATTACTGATAAATAACACGGAATGACTTCTAAGCCTTGAATAGCAAAGACGAGAGTGTGATGAGAGAAGACATTTAAAAGAACCTTTGTTGCTGTCAGCTCTTTTAGAAACAATTGTGGAGATAATGAACAGGTTTCGATGAATCGTGGCCCTTAAAGTTGACAGTAAAAAGAGCGAAAGTACTTGATCAGAGGTTTTCCTAGTCTGTTTTCAACGAATTAAAATAAATTTATTTATTTTCTAGGCGAGCGATTTCCGGTGCGAGAAATGTGAAATGGCGCAATGATGTGTTGAGGAGGGACGTCCCCGGAGGCGGGGACGAGTCCGACTCCGCCCTCTCAGCTCCGGAATATTCCGCTAGGAGTCCATATCGTTCGGAGTTTTTCCCTCATTTTCTTAAAAACTTGGCTTATTCGTTTTATAGAATGAAGCAAAAGAGAAAAAAATTAGAAATTCTGCTGGAATTCATAGGCTATGCAAAGCTTTTTAAGAGCAAATGTGGAGTTTTTGAGACTATAAAATTTTCATGAGAGAAAAAACCACTGAAGAATTGAAAGAATAAAACTGATAAATTAAATGCAAGAAATTGCACTAGTTTAATGTGACTATTAAACCTACCATTCTTGGGAACACACCTAAATTCAAAAGAAATGTACAATATAACAAACAAGAAGATATCTTAACTCCAACTTATTTATCAAATGACCAGAAATATCAATATTGAAATGTTTGACTGTAACACTTAAACTCAACATCATTTTTCATTCAGCGGGCCGGTTCTCCGGTGGGGGCCGAACTGTAAACGACATCTTCTCTGCGGCAGAGTATCGTAACTGGGCAGGTGTGGATGAGGCTCCAATGGGTCAGATTCAGTTTTACATCGAACACTTATTGGACGTTTTTTTCATCTGATTACTGAAAAGCTGAAAGCTTGACAAACTGAAAAACTTCAAACTGAAAAAAAAAACCTTTTAATACCTCATCAAAACAATAGACAGCATTTTTTATCAATTGAAAAAAATTGAGTATACCTCTCCGAGCGAAGGCAATAGGAAAGAATTGGTATAACGACTTTACAATATTCGCTGAGCAAGTCATGGTTTTGCAGGTGCCCCTTTGGGGGCCTTTAGTGGAGTGCCACCGGGTGGCTACTCAATGAACGCAGCCACACTTGGAAGGCAGTCCAGATGGTCGCACACCTATGGAGACGCGCGGCTTCGAGGAGCTCGCAGCTCATCTCTGTCATCACGCGGTTTCATGAATAATGTGAGTTTTTTATAGCAAGAACTGCAATTAAGCCTGACTAGTCGTATTAAGGAGTCGAGGTTAGTTTTCACTCACGGTGTTGGTTGTAGAGTATTTTAACTCCCATCTCCTTCAACTTAATTGTACTTTTCTTGTGTTCTGATTGTTATAATATTTGACTTAGCTTCTATTTGTGTCCTCGATAGGAGCATTAGGGGAGATAGAGCTGAGAGCATTACAAGAAAAACAGGAGCTCACTGGTATAAAAAGTGGTTTATCGATCAATGCGTTGCATATTACAAATACACACTATTCTCTCTTGGAGTTTTCGACTTGTTCCTGAGCAAAGAAGCTTTTTCAGTCCCTGGTGGGCTCTCCTCTCATGTCTCGTGCCCTACCGTACGTAGAGCGGCCCTCGGCCATCCTCGACCGCTACCATGTTTCGCCCTTGATGAACCGAAGAGCCCCTTTGCGACCAGCCGGCCCGGGCATCAACGTGGACAAGCTGAATGTGCACTCGCTGAGTGGTATTCTCTTCGTACAGGTGTGTAACTCTAATTTTTTCAATTTTTTGTTACATAAAAAAATTTATTGTAAAGTTAGCGATATAGAGTTATACAACTTGATGAGGTGAGTGGCTCCGGGTCAAGGAAACCTTCGAAAACCCCAAAACTTCTCAAAGATTCTTACCTTGAACATTCTTATTTGAAGCATTTCTCCGAATTCATTAATGACCTAGCAAAACTTTTCCCTGTTGTTTTCCATTCATTTGAGGTTTTGAGAGAAACCCAAATTTATCCTATGAAGAAGAATAAATCTTTGATCTTATTATTATGAGATATTTTTTATTCAGAATAAAAGATTGTGAAAGCTTGAAGCTAAGTGACATTCGAAAACTAAAACTTTATGATTAATTAGTCGAGACGAGTTTTGTTGTTAAACTGCTTCTGGACAGATAAGTTCTCACATTCGGCAGTCCTCACTACAATCATGCCAAAAGTCCTAATTTAAAATAGTAGACTAAGCAAGAATGTTTAAGATACATGACGGACGAGGATTGCGAGTGGCCGAGAAGCGAGGTGTGACTGAGGAGATGTACTGTGTACTCGAAGTCGACGAGACACATCGGGCGAGGACCGGTGTCTCAACGCCCGAAAACAAATACAGGCAAGGCTTTCCAAGCAAACTTTTATACGGAGGCTCTGTCAAACAGTTGGAAGACAGTGACGCCTGGTGAAGGCAGGTTGAAACTGAACTGGGGCACGATCATGAGCTAGTCCACTGGGTACAATCAAACTTAGTTTCTCACAGCGAGCAAGCTTGCATTCATAGCTATACCTAAAGAGCACAACATTAATAAATACGTTTAATCTTGATTTAGTCACTCAAGATTTAGTTGAGCACATTCACCAGAAATAGAACGTTCAAATACGAACGTACATAATAAAGTGGTAGCGTAATTTTGTTCGGTGGGAACAATAATTGAGAATTCCGAAGGAAATCACACTAAGCATTCTTATACGTAATCACAGTGAAAAAAGTTAAAGTTTTGCGGAAAATTACCACTTGCAAAAAAAAAACACAAAAAATAACATCCAAAAAATTTTAAATTTCTTTATCTTATTTTTCAAACAAATTTTTCCATACTTCTGCGTTTCTTGTTAATAATTTTTCTTATTCTCCTCATTATTGACTTTTTTCGCTTTTTCGTGGTTTTTTCTTGAACCTCTACCATAGTTTTTGTCTCTCTAAGTACCATTCCCTTTTTTAAAACTTGCTTTCTGTTTTTTATTGCTAAAAACCTCATTCAATCTATCATCCAATCTTCTAACAACATTTGGTAATCGTTATTAACACTGTTATTCTTTTTCACCTGGTCCATTATCCTAAACTTGGTACATTTCAAGATGGCGGGAGACCTTCCACATCGATGTGTACAATGCCACCCAATTGCACTTCTTCATTTACAGTTGGCATCCTCAACATCGGTTCGTTACACGCTCCTTGAGCTTTTTCGTTTATTTTGGTGATGAAAAGATATAAAAAGAATATGGGTTTTCAAAACGATTAAGGGTTTTCGGTCGATTATAAATTTTAATAAGATAACAAGTTTAGCAACTAGTTCGAAAAAGAGGACGTCTGTAAGAACGGCCAAGGACATCACAAATCTTTATCAATGTCTGTTGAGCGAAGAGATTTTAAAGAAACCTTTTTGTGATATACAGTAAAAAAACCTGTTGAAAGTTTTTAGACGTCATGGCTTTAAGGTTTTTCATTCCCGCAAAAAGCCGGTTCCCTTATTTTTGATCAGACCAAACAAAAGTAGAGAGAAGATATGTATAGCAAGATGAAGGACCAGAAAACGATTAAAGGAAAAAATTAGTTTTTGTATGTGTTTAGAGTTTTTTGATCAACCCAACATTTCACTTGATCAGAGGATCTGTTGTTTGAACTTATATGTACATATTAGGTCGATTAACTATAAAATTACCTAAACACATGGTTTTTGCAGGCACTCGCTCTGTCATAAAGGCTCCTTAAAGTTACTAGAAGCTTTCATCATCGATCAACTCAACGGAGAAAAGATGCTCTCACTGTCACTTGAGCCAAGAGGTCAACTCTGCGTCCGCGTCGGCTTCCACGACATGTCGACAGTGTTCCGGCGAACGGTCAACCCGAGGATGGATGGGTGAGTAAGCATTCCATCTCGAAGTCCTTGTTGAATAGTTGGAAAAGCTAAACTATCATTGTCATACTGCTGAGGGAAATGATGAGAATATGTAGGAATGTTGAAAATTACATTTTTTAAACATTCCTGCCTAAATTACATGAAAATTACAAATAGTATGAAATAGAAGCAGGTTAGTAAAAAAGTTTAGCGAAAATGTCCCAATTCCTCACGCGACAAGAAAGAAACCTACCTTTTATATCAGCAAGATCAATGCACCGATCAATGCACCGAAAAATTGGTTTGTTTCGGTGTCACATATTGTTTCGGGTAGTAAAAAAGTAGTTTTCTATGCACTATGTGATTTTTTTTCTTCTTTAAAACTGTGCTTCCGGCCACCTCCACCAATTTTCACATTTTTCTTTAAAAGTGTTTTTTTTTCTGAGTTTACAAAATTCGATAACTGCAGAGTGTTCGGTGTTCCTCTGCCTCGTCTACTGCAGAGAGAGCGACGAGAGACTCCTCTCGTGTTGTCACGACTCATCCAGGAGATCGAGAAGCGAGGCATGCACTACGGAGGGCTCTACATTTGTCAGTTGCTAACTAATTTTTTGTTAAAATATCAGTTCAGTTTGTCGTGGAAGTAAATCATCATCGTTCTGTATCACGTGTCAGGTAAGGCGTTTCTGACGTTATTGTTTCTACCAATAGATCGATTTAGTTGCTAAGAATTTATTCTTAAGTTGTTAAACCGGAATTCTAGTTTTATTAATATTATATGTATGAAGAATTATTGCTGATCAAATATATCGATTTTTTTATAAGTAAAAACTAGTTTATTACGATTAGTTCTTATCATAAACTATAACTCACTAACCCTGAAATATCTCATTTCAAATTTTCAGTGTGCGGTGCGGTGGAGAAGAAAAAGATAGTGCGAGAAGAGCTGGAGAGAAATACGACGGAAGCGGATATCTCGTTAGATGGCGTTCCCGACACAAATGTTCTGGCTTGTCTTATTAAGGTTACCAACTTAGAAACTAGTCAAACGTATTTGGGAAGAAAGACTTGCCGTCTCGAAAATCAGTCTTGAAAAGTCAGTCTCGAAAAAGCTTCCCGCTGACCCAATATTATGTATATTTATGCCTACCTTCATACTTAACTTGACATTTCGAGAAAGTGTCCAAGAAAACCACAGTTCCGAAAATCCCTCCCAAGTTCCCCATCATCCATGTCAGCGATAGCCATAACAAGCTATCCTTTGATGATAAAGCTAATTCGAATTTCAAATATCGAAAGCGTAATTGAATAGCGGATTCGTTTAATAAACAAAACTATTTTGATAACATAACTACGCTATGAGCATTATTTTATTTTTGGTTATTGCCAAAAAGAGTCTTATATATTTTTATATCTTATTTTCTCTTCCTGGAACTTTTTCTGGAATTTTTTTATACATCTCCAAACATAACTTGAAAAACCGACAAATCATTGGTAAACATCAAAAAACTTGGAACCTTTTTTGAGTCGGATCGGAGTGTAATATGTTTTCAAGCCAAAATAACAAATAATGAGATTTTCACAAAGAACAAAGTTCTCTTAGCATGAGTGCTTTGTGTATCATAATAGAAAATTTATCCTCGCAATAACTTATAATAGCATTAACTCCTTCATGAAACTATTTCACTCTTATGCAAACATTACCACTTTCGTGATAACACTAGAAAGAAGGTGTGTCAATTCATCGAATAAAAACTACTGTAAGATAAAACTACTGCTGTAAGATAAAAACTAGAATACTGTGAGATTCATTAATTGTAACTTAACCATGTGTAAAAGAATACATTAATGAAGCTTTCAAATGTATGTGGAAAAAACACATGTTACTGTAGAGTATGAATTACATTGAAAGGCCAGGAATTTCGTTTTGGCAATAAAGAAGGGAATGAAAGACCTGTTGAAGGATTTCCTGCGGGAGCTGCCTGAGCCCATCATTCCCCCACACATACACAATATGCTGCTGGACGCGGCGGCCATGGCGCTGCCGAATGACGTGGAGGGCAACCGCCAACTCGTCTTCCGCATCGTTGACTGTCTCTCACTGCCGAATAAGGTTGAGCTGCTTCTGTCACGTCAGATAAAATTATACACTTTTTAAGGACTCTGTATATATATGTTGTCCTGTGGAGATAAAGAAATGGATATGACCTTGCTCATAAAAATTCATAAGGACGTATAATTGTTATGTATGTGTAATACTAGCTTTTTATACAATCATTAGTATCTGATGAGTTTAAAAAAATTAAACTTTGAATTCACTGCAGAACACCTTGCTGTTGATGATGGAGCACTTGTGCATGGTTCTCTCATCATTCGTTCCGCCAGCAGGCCAATCTCGCTCTCTTCTTATCACCATCTTCGCTCCCTTGATTTTGTGTACAACGGACAATCTCGCAGGTTACATAGTAAACTCCCTCGCGGCGGAATAGGTGTTACTTTGAGATTAGATACACGCTTGACCAGGTAGAACCAGTGGCTTTGATTAACCTCCTGGGTTTGGGTTCATCTGTCCGGTATAAGCTCTGAGCTTGGGAAGCTTTCCAAATTATTTGCGCTCATAAGCATCATTAAACACAGAAATTTTCCTATCGAGGTGACTAGGCATGTCTGATTTTAAAAACAAGATTCCCCCTCGTTAACAGGTGCATGCTCCCCTGATATGAGGTACATACCAAACCAATTAGAACCTGTGTGCGCTCTTCAGGTCACTACTATTGTTACTTGCAGGAATGATAGAAAATGGCTTTACGCCAAACCAAGATTTACTTTTCCTTATTTGAGCGGATGTCTTGGATATGGCTCAAGCTTTGGACTTCTCACACGATCCTCACGCGCACTATCATTGGTAGTATATCAATAAGCCACCCTGGAAGAAATTGTAATGTAATAAATATTTGAACTACTCCTATAGCTCGGATTGCTTAGCTGTGGGAGACATGATTTCAATTGTAACGACAACCGTTGAGAATAAAAAATCACGTTCAAAAACGAGATGAACGGAAATGTCTGACACTTGATTCATTGACGAGAAAATATTAATCATTCTCGAAAGTTTATGCTTTTACAGGTGTCAAGGAGCAATTGGTGCAGCCACTTGATGTAAACCAAGCTTCGAGGACACTCCAGCTGCTGTTTGATGTATGGCCTAGCAGAGTGAGTAAGTGGTCTGACTGTCCCACCCTTGGTGTGTGGCCGAACACAATAAGTGGTCTGACTGTCCCACTCTTGGTGTGTGGCCGAACACAAGAAGTGGTCTGACTGTCCCACCCTTGGTGTGTGGCCGAAAACAATAAGTGGTCTGACTGTTCCACACTAGGTGTGAGGCCGAACACAAGAAGTCTACATCACCATGCTTCATGTCAAATCTGTCAGAGAAGCCCTGTATTAGCCTTCATTTGTGGCCTTGAAAGAGCTTTTCATGATCGAGATTGATGTGTTTTCAGCAGACGTGAATGTTCCGCTTTCTATAATTTGCTCACTCAAAACTCTTTCCGTCCAGAGGGCAATTTGTAAAACGAGGAGGTCTCAGTAAATAGCTCGAAATAGCGCGGTTTGTCACACTGAATCAAATTCATTGAAGATTGCCATCAGGAAGATTCCTAGTCACGAGCAAGTAATACCCTCAAGTTCAATTTTCTATTGAGAACAGACATTACGAGTTCTAAGTAGATCAATAACTATGCTAAAACAATCAAGTCAGTCCAGCGCACTTCATATAGTCAAACATATAGTATTTGAAAATGTCAACACATATTTTTTCGATTGATATTTATAAATTAATTGAAGCCTTTGCACGTATTGACTTCAGAACGATTCTTCTTAAATCTTTCACTCAAAAAGATTCAATTTTTTTCAATGGAAGCTTTTTCTAGGCAGTGAATCCAGTTCACAAGTGACCGGATCCGATCCGGTGGAATCGCTTTGCTGATGCGCCGGTTCACGGAAGGTCTTTGAGGTCTCAGAGGAGTCGGTGAACGGTTTAGCGGTAACATGTGAGGCTTCAGTGGATGCGTTTCCTTCCAGCGCCGAATCTACAGTAACCAGAGTGATTCAGTGTATCCCTGAACTCAACGTTCTCTTCGAAGAAATAGCATTTCAGTGAGAATGGATCGAAGTTGCTATGTAAGCGTTCGCCAAATTAAATGATAACAAAAATGATTTATGTTACCGAAAATTCAGTGACTGAACTTAGCTCACGCACTTTGGGCCATTGCCTAGACGAACAAAAGTCTAGAATGAGAAGTGAAAGGTATTGTTGTTTGTTAGAAAAGTATTTAGTTGACTCTGTGATATTAGTCCTTGCATAAAACAAGTCTTTCAATAATCTTCTGTCAACGGGTTTAGTTACTTCAATTGGTCTATTCAAATATTTTTGTTCGTGTTTATCGTCGTTTTTGATATCTTCGTGCTTATACAACTGATTGACTGAATTTGTAAATCTCATTCTGCTTGTAATACCTCACCTGAGCAGCCTGTTTCGCCTGCAACTTTCACTGCGAATATGCTCACATAAATCTATATTTTTATTGAACCCCGTGCTCGCATAATTTTTGATGACACGCAAGTATTCGTGACTTTTTTTTTTGCAATTGTAATTTCTCACACTTGGAATGCCAAATGTATCTTCACTGCCACTTTTTCATGTCTTCTCACTACACGGGTGCTTGTACAGATAGTTAATATTATATAATCTAAAAGTATACTGTTGATATTGGAAGAAAAGGCTATTTTTCCTGATCGCATTGGTTTCCGAGAATAAAACTCATTTTTCGGAGGAGACAAGACTTAGCATCATGCGCTGACTTCCGGGACCAGACTTTCCACCCAAGTGAACCCATACTCTCTCAGCAGAGTATTCTATCAACCAGAAGTGAGCCATCCCGGTAGTGATTTTTTGCCCCGAAAATCCGATTTTAGTCTTTCTCCTGAAATCTACCGTGAAAAAAAGAGGTTCAATATCTACTTCAGGGTATTCTTCTTCTAAAGAATCTTCAAGATCATGTTTTCTCCCGGAATAGGACCCCGAAATTAAAAGCCTTAACATAATCCATCTAAAAACAAGTAGAAAACTATATCAGCATTTATCCCAATTAGTTTGAGGGACGCGATTCAACATCGATCTTTTTTGACGCTCTGATAAAGATGATATGATACACAAAAAGGTGTTTTGGAATGCACTTGGACATTTCACTTTGAAAGATCATTTCTCAGCAAGAATACATTGTATATAGGGACAAAGATGATAAAATATCTTGTTCTTTCCAAATATCAAGTCATTAGCTGAGAACCAGTGTCAGAGAAAACCGTTAAAGGTTCTGAAAGTTAACTTCGCATTTCGGGTTAAATTTTACTTTAGCCTTCCCAGCACTTTTAGTCTCCCCAGTGATACAATGGCCCCCAACACAACTGAATTTTTTGTGGGGGCGAAAGTAAAATATATAAAATTGAGAAGTGTGGGGGAGCAGGTATAATGTCAAGATTTTATATTAGCCCCTCACCACAAAATGGGTGGATAAAGTCCTCACCCGGCAATCTTCAACATCAGCCCCCCTCACCGAGCACGATTTCTGAAGAAATAAGTTTACAATACAAAAGTCTCCCGCAGAATTTTACTTTAACAACACACTCTTTAAACTCCAATCAATTTTAATAATTATTTCCTAAGCCTAAGCAATCATTTCGTAGAAAAAAACAACAGTTGTAAAAAAAAAATTTAATCGCAAGTTGAGAAAAAAGTGGTCGATGGAACATATAACAACCCAATATATCTTCAAATTCTAAGTTACACAGTTTAAAGGCAGTGACGCCTGGTAAGATGACAAATGATTGAACTATCGCACAGAAAAAAACTAGTCCGCCGGGCGGGATCGAACCAGACCATCTCGACTCAAACCGGGAGCGCGTGTTACCATTACACCACGGGGACACATTGCTATTCCGTGCGATAGTGTTATATGAAAGGCTCATATGCCTTGTTCTCTTAGTCACGCATGCTTATCAAGCGATTACGTCATGAATTCACGCACGCAGTCACGCATGCTAGCGCGTAACTTCAGAGTTCACGATTAAGACAGAAGAGAGATGGAAGATGGATGATAAATCTTCAAATTCTAAGTTACACAGTTTAAAGGCAGTGACGCCTGGTAAGATGACAAATGATTGAGCTATCGCACAGAAAAGATAGTCCGCCGGGCGGGATCGAACCCAGACCATCTCGGTCGGCGACCTTCTTTCAACCAAATGTGGGATCGAACCCAGACCATCTCGGTCGGCGACCTTCTTTCAACCAAATGTGGGATCGAACCCAGACCATCTCGGTCGGCGACCTTCTTTCAACCAAATGTGGGATCGAACCCAGACCATCTCGGTCGGCGACCTTCTTTCAACCAAATGTGGGATCGAACCCAGACCATCTCGGTCGGCGACCTTCTTTCAACCAAATGTGGGATCGAACCCAGACCATCTCGGTCGGCGACCTTCTTTCAACCAAATGTGGGATCGAACCCAGACCATCTCGGTCGGCGACCTTCTTTCAACCAAATGTGGGATCGAACCCAGACCATCTCGGTCGGCGACCTTCTTTCAACCAAATGTGGAATTTAATTACAACAAACTCAAAGAAATTTCGAAGCCTTAACTTGAACAGGTTTTTGATACACTAAAAAATAAGCGGAATACGATGTCGAGTTTAGAAACCCTCTACTACTTTTGCATCTGGAATGAATAAAGTAAGAGCACTTGTGCTCAAATGCTACCCCTAATCGGATGCCTTTAAAACACTGTTCATCCATCTTCCATCTCTCTTCTGTCTTAATCGTGAACTCTGGAGTTACGCTCCATTCATGACGCAATCGCTTGATAAGCATGCGTGACTAAGAGAACAAGGCATATGAGCCTTTCATATAACACTATCGCACGGAATAGCAATGTGTCCCCGTGGTGTAATGGTAACACGCGCTCCCGGTTTGAGTCGAGATGGTCTGGGTTCAATCCCACCCGGCGGACTAGCTTTTTTCTGTGCGATAGTTCAATCAACTCAATATATGATGATACATCATCCTATAACGCCCGTGTTTAAGAGAGCGGGGGGCTAAAGTATCACAGAACTTTCCCAGTGCAATATGTCCCGTGTGAGGTGAAGTGGACGAATGCGATCTCCATGATTATTCAAATGAAAGCACAATTTAAAAAAAAACACAAGTAAAATTGATTTTGGAGCTAAATACGCTGCAAGTGCTCTCTGAAGTCTTCAGTTTTTTCTTCAAGTGAAGCAAGTTGAGAGGTAAATTTTCCCCCCCCCCCTCCACAGACTCTAACTGGCAGAATGTTCGAATGAGATATGATGTTACAGCGAGGCTTATCAATGGCCCAGCTTAGTGTGCGACTCATGTAGGCATTAGCTCGATGATCAAAAATTGAGTGAGGAGCGATACAGGTTTTACATTTAAGTATTTTAAATTAAATTTAAGGTTAGCCTGTTTCCAGCACAGGTCAGCATTTTAGTTTTTTTGGAATACTAACCAAAGTTTTTATTCGTTGGATATCAGCCAAAAAAGGTCTCAATCGTAGTTTCTTTTAAACCGGCCCTGAAGCAAATTCGTTTTGTGCTGGATCACAAAACTTTTTTCCAGAAGTTCTATATGAATATGTATTTCTTCTAGTGAGGAGAACAAACAGTGAATAATATTCTGGCTGGGGTGTTCAAATTAAATACGAGACATATGTATACAGTGAGACACATGTTTTTCGACTTTTTCGGGTTTTTCGACTGGAATGTGCGTAAGATAAAATAGCACTTTGATCTAGCCTTGGTACAAATATTCTCTATGTGATCAGAAAACAGTACCTTTTCCGAGTAAACTACAACGAGCTCACCGGTAATATACTACTTTTGAGATAAAAAGGAATGCGCGAAAAGCGTGTTATTAAAATGAATTACAACTGTTTTCGATGTTTAGATGGTTAAGTCCCATGTTTAAGCAGTTATCTTCAACTATGATAAATTCATCTTCCACTATGACCAGCCACCGTCAACCAATGGACTCTTCTTCTCCTCAAGATGACGCCGAAGATCTCGCCAACGCCCTCCAGACTTGCATTCGAGCTGAAGAAGATCTGGACAAGCCCTCTTTACCGTCCCATATTCTTCTGCTCCTGAAGACATGCTCTACAGTGATGGTCAAAATCTTGGCAGAGAGTAAGTCTCAACAGAAAGTCACTGTTGAGACTATTCGTCATGAAATAGATGAAGACAAACGTCTCCGCTCCGTGGTGATTGAACGCGCCCCAGAACACTCGAATCCTTCTTCTTTACCCTCAGTCCGTGTCGCCCACGACGACGCCCTTATAAGCTCTCTACTGGACGCGGCAGGAGTTGCTGTATCAGGGATCGCTCACTTCCGCATGGGCATCAGAAGAAACGATCATACCTATCCAAGACTTCTCAAAGTAATCTTCCCGACGAAAACCCACCAGAGACACTTCCTCAGCCAGACGACTTCGCTACGTCACAACCCTCGTTTCAAATCCATCTACATACGGCCAACTCTGACTCGAGAGATGAGAGAGCAAGAGTACTTGCTTCGACAAGAGAAAAGAAAACTGATCGCTGAAGGAAAAGATGTTGTCATCTTCGATGGAAGCCTGATGTCACGAGCGGAAGCGGATGCCCTACGAGTTTCTCGTCGGACCCGAACTACGACTGGACCTGCGTCCACACGATCAACTCGGCCATCTACAGCCACAGCCCCCCTCCGGTCAAACTGATAAAATGTCCAGGTCCTATTTCTTCTCTCAAGTTTTTCTATTACAATATGCGTTCCGTTCGTAATAAGCTAGACGTATTTCGCCTATTTTTATAAAATAGACAGCCAAATATTGTAGCTCTATCTGAGACGTGGCTGAGTTCTAGAATAGCTGACAGTGAAATAATTGGATCCTTACCATATAACATCATTCGTAAAGACCGCGACTCTCGAGGCGGTGGTGTCGCTATTGTCATCAGAGACTATACATATTACTTTCACAAAAGCTTCTTTCACCACTTCTCGGGATGAAATTACCGCAATTGACATTTTACTCTCAAATACCTTCTTCCGTTTAGTTGTTTGTTATCGGCCACCTCATTTTACAACCGAGCAAACCCGTTCCTTTTGTGATCTCTTGTCGGATATTTTTTCTTCCACTAATTACCCGTATGTTCTCGTAGGAGACTTCAATTGTGATGCTCTATCTCCCCCAATACTCCCTCAGATCATGTTTTAAATGATATGGTTACTTCACTAGATTTGTCTTTCCTCTGTCGACAACCAACCCGAATTAATCGATGTATTGACTGGCTTATTACTTCTCAGACGTCTCTTTTCTCTAATTGTCGGGTAATCCCTTCGTTTCCGTCTTGTGACCACTCAGGACTTGAATGTTCAATTAATTCATCTGCTATGCTTCATTCTCCGACCCTTGTGCCTGACTATAGCAGAACTGATTTTGATGCTCTTAATGCACATCTTTCCGCTATTAATTGGGAAGCTTCTTTCGATCTTTTCCATTCAGTTGATGATCTTTATTCACGTTTCCTTTCCATCCTCAAAGAAGCCATCTATATACATGTTCCTAGTCGTTTTCCTCGCACTTCTAATTTTGTTTTTCCTCCCCATATATGTAGGCTTATCGCCTATCGCGATGCTCTCTTTCGTAACATACGTATTCCTGCTGTTCGTTTACTCTATAACAAAGCAAGTTGTGATCTATTGAAACAAATCAACAAGTGGAATAGAAGTTGCCAGAAGGCCAAATTATCTCGATCACAGAATCTCTATCAGCATATCGCCTCTCTGACAAGACCTAAACCTTCCCCTCCGCTCCAACTCATTGACCAATCTGGTCACATATCAGTAGATTCTAGTAAGAAATGTGAAATTTTAGCACCCGAATTCGCATCTTCTTTCACTCATGATAATCACTTGCCTCCCCCTATGTATTGCCCTCGCATCACTCCTAAGATGTGTCCTTCATTGTTTCTCCCTTCCACAGTTGAACGTTTTCTTTCTAAACTGAAATGTTCTGGCAGCCATGGGGCAGATGATATTTCTCAACTTATGTTCAAGAAATGTGCTTCTTCTATTGCTCTTCCTTTGGCTCACATTTATCATATTTGTATGGACACTGGTTCGACTCCCACTATCTGGAAACATTCTTTAGTGACAGCCATTCCGAAACAAGGCAAGAATGCATCTATACCCTCTTCATATAGACCTATTGCTATTCTCTCACCTGCTTCTAAAACGATGGAAAGATTAGTTAGATCAACTATTTTTGAGCACTTGAGTCGATACAACATTTTGCCTGTGAATCAACATGGTTTTAGAAAGAATGCCTCTGTAGTTAGCAATTTGCTAGCTTGTGAAGATGATTGGAGTCGTTCGCTTAGTGAGGGCTCTACTGTCGATGTTATCTATTTAGATTTTTCACGTGCGTTTGATACTGTCAGCATATTCAAACTTCTCTACAAATGTTCTCATTACGGCATATCCGATTTCTTACTCTCTTGGCTAGAATCTTTTCTCACTAATCGTACTTTTTCTGTCCGTATGGGAGACAAGATGTCCACTCCCCGTCCAGTCATATCAGGCGTTCCCCAAGGATCGGTTATTGGTCCCGTTCTCTTTATTCTTTACATATCTGATCTAAATTCCGTTCTCGAACCATTTCCGAACGTGTGTTACCAAGCATACGCTGACGATGTTAAGATTTATGTTTCGTACAAGAAAGAAAACTTCGTTGAACGCTGTCATGAATTACAATTGGCTTTGAATGCTGTATATGATTGGTGCAATTCTAATGATCTCACTCTTTCTTCATCTAAGAGCACTCATCTGCACATAGGCTCTCGCACTCTCCACCCAGCCTACAAAATCAACGATGTTCCTCTGAACCCTTCCTCAGAAGTGCGGGATCTCGGAATCCAAATCGTACCGTCTCTCCGTCGAAGCCAAGCAGTAACTGACAGGGTCTCCAAAGCAACGGCAGCAATGTATTCTTTGTTTCGAGCAGTTTCTATTGACGATTCCCAGATACTTGTCAAATGTTTTAAAACATATGTCTTACCTCACTTAGAATTTGCATCTAGCTTTTGGAACCCATATTTTGCCAAAGACATGAAATTGATTGAAAGAGTTCTGAAATCCTTTACACGCATTGTCTTCTATCGTTGTTTTCCCGACTCCAATTACTCACATTCTCTCCCATCATACAAAGATAGATTAGCTAGCCTCAATCTTTCACCCCTTTATTTGAGAAGAATTCAAGCTGACATGAAAATGGGTTGGAAAATTTATAATAACCTGTCAATAATTGAAAGAGACCGAATCTTTAAACATGTTAAACCAACGCGTACAAACCCTAGCGGCATTTCTGTAGAAAGTACGAAAAACGCGGCTCGTTTCCATTCTTTCACTCTTAGAGTTTCACGTATGTTCGCTCAATTACCTAGAGAAGTTTTGCTGAATACATCTTTCGCTGCCTTTAGAAGTTTTCTGGAGAAATCATCATTTTTAGAAAGTATGGCTGAGTTATTCAATATTCATATTGTTGATTAAAAGAAAATGTTCTTTCTTTTGAGAACTTCATTCTCCGCTGTTTACATGATGTTCATCATGTCACGCTTTATGAGTTGTTAATTAATTCTCTGGAAACTGTTTTTGTATTGAAAAATGTAGATAAAATAAATAAATAAATAATCGAGCTATGGTTAGCAATTGAAATGTCTGAACATGAAAAAACACAACAACAACAACAACAACAACAACAAAATAAGATTAGTCTGAAAAGGTGTTTATTTTTTTGCAAAGCAAAACCAAGAAAATCTGTTAACTGTGTATTTTGAAGAACTTTACGACGAACGTTCATATCGGACAACGATGTTGTCTTTCAACTATAGTATCTTTACTGTTGTCTATGTAGACATCATGCTTACCCGTTCATTTCCCGCCTTTCAACTATAGTATCTTTACTGTTGTCTATGTAGACATCATGCTTACCCGTTCATTTCCCGCCTTTCAACTATAGTATCTTTACTGTTGTCTATGTAGACATCATGCTTACCCGTTCATTTCCCGCCTTTCAACTATAGTATCTTTACTGTTGTCTATGTAGACATCATGCTTACCCGTTCATTTCCCGCATGACACGATGAATGTATTACCATCCTGAGTGCATGAATTTTAAAGAATTTTCTTGTTTCAGTCCAGACTTTTTTGATCAAACTGAGCTGTGTAAAACTGTCCATCTTCCTAGGAATTGTGAATTGAAAAGCTTCAGTTATCGCCAAACACAATTAAGAAAGTATTGCATTGATATTTCGAAATTAAAGCTTCTTTGTTTCTTGTCTCTCATTATCTCTTATTTTCCTCTTATCTTTATCTTTTTTCACCTACACTGTCTCTTTCGCGATTTTAATTAACTTTCTCTCACCAAACTTCAAATCGAGCAGTTGTGTAAACTGATGATACACCAGAAATGCTTTCATTATGTATGACTTTGTTTCCCTCATTCTTTGTTGAGGGACTTTTTTGTTGAGAAAAATGTCTCAACACCTTTTAAAACGCTCCTCATATCTAGTATACTTCTGAATCTAGGTAGAAAGGCTTTCGGTGCAAGTCCACAATAGGACACATAACAACTTTTGTATAATTTTACACACATTTCGTTTTTTTAAAAAGAACATTTGCTTCGGAAAACAAAGTTTTCTGTTTTCAGGACATCTACTCTTCCTTATCGTTCAGTTTGAATTTTGAGGATTTTTCACATTCTTGTATTAAAAGAGTGACGAGATTTAAAAAAAAAACTAGTTTCAATACGGAAGCTAAGCGATGAAAAAGCTTTTGATGTGTCAAAAAGCGTTACATTCATTCGTTCAATCAGAATTAACGAATTAGCAAGTGCGCCGATCATTGGGTGGAGGAAATCGCCGTTACGCGGTTCAGTCATTGACCATTCAAAGACGCCTCTTCTTGTTCCCTCACTGTCTTTTTTATTTCTCTCTGTCTTTTATTTATATTTGTCTCTAAATGTCTCTGAACTTTTTGTTGTTGAAAAAAATGAAGTAACCGCATCCTTAATTAACTATTCGTTGCAAGCCTTTTCTCATTGTATTCTTGCGCTTACTCCAACTAATAAAGAACAAGATTTCCCGTATATGACCCAGGCAGGCACTCACTCATATGCGAATTCAATCTTTGTTGATCGTTCTATTCTGAGAGAAACTCAGTGTTTGTATTGTTCACGCTTGTTTACTTTGTCTATTTTTAGAACTTCGCTCTTTCGTTGTCTATTTAGCTCACTTTATCTCCATCTCTCTCTCTCTCTCTCTCTTTCGCTCTTTTTTAGTTGTTATCTTGATATCCCTATATCTTCCTGTTTTTAATTCTCTTCTCTATCAATCTTTGTGGCAAGTCTTGTAGAAGTTCAATGACCATTATATGGTGTATAAAGTATATTCACATGGCTAACGCATCCATAGAGAAGATAAATTATTAATAGTTGTTCATTTACTTATAATGAATTTACTTGTGTTGTTAACATTCAGGTACTCCATGTTCGAAATCCGCAACTGGTCGGTGATTATGGTTTTAACTTGAGAGGATTTTTCTCGTCAGAAGGAATTCCGTCTTACAATGCAGTTCACAGGTGAATTCCTCTGCCGATAGAATTCTCACCTTTTTTTGAAAATCAGTACTAATTTTTTCTTCGACTAGTTACAACAACATATTATTTTATTTTCTTCCTTGCTGGCTCAACTTTTTTCTTCAACTATTATCGAAACCTCTCAGCTAATTTGCAAAGGTGGCTCAATCGGTAGAGGACTCGGTTTTGAATCTGGCAGCTATCGAGTCCTGGGTTCAGTTTCCATGATAACGGTTTTAAGTTTCCAAAAAGGGTTTTATGTTTTCTCATTTCCGCTCCCTCTCTTTAAAAATCAGTTAGGCGTTTTTCCATTGAGTATCTAGCAGGACTTGAAAATCTCGATACCGTACCGTTTAAACCGTCCACGGAATTTCCGTGTTTCCACGTTCTGCATTCTCACTCTAACTACTAAATCAGAAGCGCAATTCATAGTATTTTGTGAGCTTGCATGAAGTCAACATAATTTGTAGCGATTCATGTATTTGAAGTCCATCAAAAAGCTTTAAAAATTATGTTCTTCCAGAACTAATAATTTTGTTAGTTTCGTAGTTAAACTTAAATATTAATTGCCATACTTTTTTTTATTCTACCGTCTTTCTTGTTGAAACTTGAGGAGAAAGTAGAACTTGTTGATGATGAAACTTGAGGAGAAAGTAGAACTTAGACACACTGGTACGTAAAATATGAACGGTATCTATTACAGTCTGGAAGGAATTTTATACTCGAAGTTTAAAAAATCCTTTTTCGACTGTTTTTTAAGATTAGAATCAGACAAAATGACATAATTTTTGCTCAAAGCGAGAACAGTCAAAAACGGCTGCTTAGCTGCAGCTTAAAGGCCGTGACGCCTGGTCGAATATAAAACATTTTGGTAGCGTTCTTGCATACTCGGTCAGGAAAAGGAGATGGCCGGGTTCGAGACTTTTCCAATACTGGTTTTCGTCCGTGTGGTAAGTAGATCGAGAAACATTCAGCGCTCGCGACGCTCTCCATCGTTCTTCTAACCCGGGCCCGCGAGGCTCCGCGTCACCATTCGCATTTGCGGCGAGTCCCGATAGACGACGCTGTCGTGCTGGAGATGCGCGAGCACTGGCTGAAGCAGGCGGTTGCAGCACTCCTTGCTGCAACTGTATCCTCGAAGTTGTTCAGCTAATTCAATACATAATGGTACAGAGTATTTGCTAGTGCATGGAATTGTGAAGACTGGTAGCTCGATGGGGTCGGCAATCTACTAGAAAATGAATGGTATGGGTTCAGGCCTCTTTCCAAATTTGTCAAAAACCTTATGAGGTATTTTTGTTAACACAAAGCGGCTGCGTCTTCAAAAAATTGTATTCTCGGTAATACCCGCTCAATTTTTCATTCGAAATCTAAAGAGAGTTTCATAACGCTTGTGATTGGAAGTAATGGTCGCTCAATGGTCTTGCCACTCTAGAGGAGAATCAATATTAAGGGTTGAGCCATTTCTTAAAACTCAAAACATTCGACAATACTTTTTTAAACATTAAAACAATAACTTTTCTCCCTTATTAAACTATCAAATATTTTTTAGAGTTTTTTTAGAAGCCGACCAAAATCCTCCGTCTTCCTGGAAGAACTCGGCAGTTGCACGGAAGAGGCAAACAGCTTGCAGCAGCACGCGCATTGCCTTCGACACTTCGTCAAGAAAAGAAGTTCTAACGAGAAGAGAGGCATTGAACCGAGTAGGTAGGACCGAATAGGGCTATATCAAGCACAAGCATGTCAATTAAGCATACGCTTTTCCCATTCGGTTAAGAGTAGACCTTGTCAGGTAGATGCTGGAGAGTACTGCCAGTCTATGTATGGTATGCTCTATGCAGAGTGTCGCTAAATCACACATATTTTTGTTCAAAAGGTTATGAAGGGATTAATAAATTATTCATCTTTCTACAAAAGTTCAATTTTATTTGAGTCATTGTTTAATCTGTAAAATGCAGATTTTTTCCAACACTGAACTACAATAATAACAGGATGAGCAAGCCTCAATACTGCATGGTTGTGTGATGGATTTGCATTTTCCAGGTACCGTCGATCGATCCGTTCCGATACGAGTTATTCTTTGAAAGAATCACAAGATCACTCATCAATCCTCGGTACGGTGATGCGTCATCTTACCAGAACAGTAAGACGCGTGAGCGAAATGGTACCCTCACTCCCCAGGTTTTTATTTCCTAAAAATAGGAATTGTTTGTTCATTTAAAAGATAACATAGCCTTTTCCATTCATTGACACATTTTCTTCATTCGGTTTTCTGAAAAATGCATTTAACAGGTTTAACAATAAATTCAGACTTTCAACCCTACGTTGATAGAATATGTATGTACGTACATGCATGATGAAGCATATCAATCTTCTGAGCGTCTCAATTAGGAGGACATGAACCGCCATTGATCGAGCATAATCTATAGTATAATATGAATATCAAAATAGCAAGAAGAGATTGCCAGGAAAATTTCGAAATTCTATCGAGAACACATACAGAACCTGTTCACATTATTTCTCCACCATATGTACAGGGTGTACCAAAAGTCCAGGTGGATAGTATTTCCCCGATAAAAACTTCAAACAAATACTTTGGGATATAACTGCCTTCCAAGTTTCAAACAGCCCTCCTTTTTACTTGACACAGCTGCGGAGTAGCTTGTGGAAGGCACTCACCGTGGTGGACAGGTCAGCGACGTCAAAATCATCCCACGCCTTCTGTAGAGTGCGCTTCTGACTTCCCAATTTCTCGCGTAGGGAAGCACAAGCCTTGTTCTCGAGGGGATTCAAATCAGGCGAGTACGGAGACCATTCGGTAGAGGTGATCATGGACGGGAAATTGGTCTTGCACCACTTTAGCCTTGTGGGCGGGCGCAGAATCCTGCTGGAACGTCCATTTGCGTCCCGCGAAGTGAGTCTGGCCAAAGAAGTACTTCCTTCATGAGAATGTCGTTCAGGTAGTTATTGGCATTCACTTTGACTCCCTGCTCGACAAAAACGAGTGGAGTCTTGCCAGTCGCGCGAATCCCGGCCCAGACCATGACAGAAGCGGGATGGCCCTTTCTCGAGACGTAACAGCCACTCTTATTGGCCTCGTTTACCGAGTTAGACCAAATGCTATCGTTCTGGTGGTTGAACGACTGTTCAATATTGGAAAACTACTCATCGGTGAAGAGAATATCCAAAGTCAACCGACTTGAACCGCTTTGACAGTTCTAGACATCTCCGAAGACGGGTCGCCTTCATCTGGTCTGTAAATGCGTGACTCTTCTGCAGCTTGATGAGGCAAAGTCTCATGCGAGATTTAACGATCCTACGAACAGAACTGCGACTTTTCTGAGACTCCGCTTGGGGTTATATCAAATCTTGTCTCGTATGCTTCTCACGTTGGAGGATGTGGTCGCGGTCACTCTCCTGGGACGTTAAGTCGTCGTACAAGTCTCACGAAAGCGACGTATTGTGTTTTCAATAGTCCTGCGGGAGAAACCAGTGGTTCTGGCGATGTGCTTTTGAGTGTGCCCGGACTTGCTCAAGCGCAGAATGTAGCCTCGGTTCATATCAGAGAGCATTACCGGAAAACGAAAAGAGTTATCATTCTGATTTTTCAGGGATTTTTTTTTTCAGATTTCATTTTTTTCATTCATTCATTCATTCATTCTTTATTCTTTGCAAAGATATTTATACATACATTTACAATGGATGACTGTCGCGGGTGCGAGTTCAGTAGATAAAACAATGAAGCGGAGAAGGTATAATTCAATTGAGGCGTAGTTTGGAAGCGGTTATGATCATAGATACCGGAAGTTTAAATAGAGAGTTTTTGAACGATTTAGGGGAAGCAGATGATACAGTTTGGTAAGGAAGAGAATTCCATGTGTCAATAGTTCTGGAGACACATGTGCTATGAGAATGAGGAAGATTAAAAGGAAGGACAATCCTCAAATGGTGAGTTAAACGGTGGTTATATGGGGAAGGAAGAATCCTCAATAAAGATGTATGCTCGAGTTTAATTTGATTATGAACAGCTTTGTGAACAAAACATAAATCGGTAATGGCTCGTCGATATTCGAGTGTTTGCATTGATATAAAACTCAAGCGAGACAAGTAATCAAGCTTGGGAACACCGGCTCGAGCAAGAAGTCGCCTGGTGAATGACCTTTGAACTCGTTCTAAATCATTAGTGAGACCTATTGAAGTAGGTGACCAGACTTCTGATCCATATTCCAGCAAGGGAAGAACATATGTTTTGTAAGCATGGAGAATCACAGAGATTGACGAGGTTTTAAGAGAGCGGAAAATTATGTTCATACATTTGGAAGCTTGAGAGACAGTTTTGGTTATATGGTTAGTGAATGAAAGGGTTAGCAACAGAATAGGATACAAGCGCAAAATCACACGACCGCTATACCAAACAAAAAAAGATACAAAGTGAGAAAGTCATCCCTTTGGACTTTTGGTAAACACTGTATATGCTTTGCTAAAAAGCCGAACCGATGGGATCAAGATTAATAGAAAATGCATCGCTCTCTGAAAGCGATTAATCAAAAAATTAGTTATTTAATTACTTTAATATGAAACTAATTAAGTCATGCATTTATAATATTACTTGACTATTCCACGTCAGCTAAAGTTTCTGGTTATGAAAGCAAAGGGTTTGCCAAAAAACAAGTCCGCTTGAAAACCTTTAAAAAAAGTTGAGTTATACCTGGTTCAACACTTGAAACTTCATTTTGAATCAACTTCAACAAACTCGCTTCTCAATGCGCATTACAGTTATACTCATCATCGAATGCAAGATGAAGTTCCTATGGAAACTGAGAAGAACGCAGACGGAAACCCCCCCGTATTCAAGATACTGCGTGAAAGTTAGGATTTTGAGTGTTGAAAAATATCATTTCTCGATTTTTAAAAGAACTGAATGATGCGAAAATTGCATGCATTCTCATTGATTGCCCGATGAAAGAATAAACCAATTTTTTTCTTAATCACTTTTTATTCTTCTGAAAAAACCTAAAACTCCAAAAAATTGAACTTCGAAAAAAGTTGTGCTCAGATTGAAAATAGCTGAAATAATTTTTTTTAATTACAAAAAACATCACTTAATGATTAAGAAGTCAATGAAGAATTTGTGCTGAGTTAAACGCATTGGATTGAGAATCCGGTAGACGATACACTTTGATCTGTGTCTTGCCTTGTTGATGCGTTGTTTAGAAGAAAAGGATTTCGAACGTTTCGCTTTATAAAAGCATCGTCAGCGAAATGAATCACCTAAACACAATGGTGAGCACAGCAGAAATATGTATCAAAAAGGATAAGAAAAACAAATACAAATCAAAATAACGAACCAAATAATTTGAAACATGCATTTTCTGCCCTTCTGCGAGATCCGGTGTCTGTTGTACGGTAGGTGCAATATATAAGATATCATGCTCTTGTGGGATGTTTTATATCGGACATTCAGGCCGTCCAGTTCATACCAGGGCCACGGAACATATACGTGCTACTAAGAACCCAAAGGCCCCTTCCTACGCAACTAATGCCTTTTCTCAGCACGTTCTTGTTTCTCATCCTAATGAAACAGTTGTACTCACCGGTTCTATCCTGCATGTTGAAACTAATATTGTTCGCCGTAGAATTATTGAGGCTTTGCTGATTGATACTCACAAACCTGACCTTAACAACAAGAGCGAAATGGCAGAAGAGCTCTCTCATCTCTCCCTCCTGCCCCTTCCTTAGGATCATCTCGCTTGTTTTGATCTATATTGTTTTTCTGTTTTCTGTTTGTTTTTTTCTCGTTTTATTTCTTCGGTGGTTCTTCAATTGTGTTCTATATCACAGCCACCTCTTCTGGCTGTATCACCATTATTTGGTTCGTTATTTTGATTTGTATTTGTTTTTCTTATCCTTTTTGATACATATTTCTGCTGTGCTCACCATTGTGTTTAGGTGATTCATTTCGCTGACGATGCTTTTATAAAGCGAAACGTTCGAAATCCTATTCTTTTCAACAACGCATCAACAAGGCAAGACATAGATCAAAGTGTATTGACTTAATGTTAATTACAAAAACATCAAATTCTTTTTTTTTTGTTCCAAATCGGAGGCCATACTTGAAGCAAAGTCTCGGAACCGATGAAAAAATTAATCCACTAATTTTTACGTGCAGATTTTTTCATTTGATAAAACTTACTACTTAGTTGCTTCAATGGTGCGGAATTTTTTCGCTCCAACTCGCGAGACTACGAAGCCATCTCGGGTGCTTTCTCCTCGATTTTTTTCTATAACGCGGCCGGAAAATGAAGAACAGGTACGCTTCAAGATTTTAGTTCTGCTTTTCCTCCTGACCTTTTGTTAACTGATTTGCCACGAGTTTTGTAACAACTCAGTTTTAAGCCGCAAAATTAGATCGAGCTAACTTTCCTCACAGGATCTCCTGTCTCCCGAAGTTCTCCCACTACATGATTTGGACAGATCTGGTGGGAAAGAACTCCGAGAGTTTGTGATGGAAGTTACTGGAGCTAATAAAGCCAATCAAATTGCGGTGAGCGTGTTACTGCTGGTTGAATCTCTCATTACTAGCGGAATTTAATGCTTCTTTGTTGATCGCAGAAGGTACTAAGATTGTGGAAAGTGAGCCATATTATGGGTTCGGTTCGATCACATATCTTTATAGACATTAATTTTTTTCAACTTCAGTCTCAAGTTTTTGCTTGTCAGTTCTAAAATGCATCAAAAAAATTTCCCGACTAGTGCGACACTCTTTTGTATTATTTTCATGCGAGACTTTTTGGTAATTTTTTTGCAAAAATAAATTCATATTATTCAGACGTTTATGGCGCATTTTGATTCCTCTTCATTTATAGAGTTATGATTTTGAGAAGAAAAAAAACTATTCGCTTGTATCATTTGATGAAATTGAAAACTTTGCAAAAGTCATGGGGAAAAGAGGTGAGCAAAGAAAGCGGCAGTAGAGGAAAACACTGTTTTGAGGTAAGAGAAAGGAGTGAAATAGACGGCGATGAGAAGTTTATGGAAAAAGGGGGGTACGCCAGAACTCAATCTTGCAGGCGGAGAACAACAATGGCCTAACAAGGGCGGTGTCCAAAAAAGAAGCAACTGCTCTTCTCGGTAAGGAAGAGCAGCAACGAATTCGAATGTTCGAAAAACTTGAAGCGAGCTACACTAAGAGACAAGTAGGTTTTAACACCCTTAAGTTGAAATAATGTAGAGCTTGGGACTTCTAGTTCTCCGACTTTTTTCTTTCCTGCAAACAGAAGATTACACCAACTCTTGGAATCGTTTGACGAAAACTGAAATCACGGCCTTAGCTTTGTAATTGTTGGTATTACAACCATGTGACCGATGCAAACAAGTCTATTGCCCTTTAAAAAATTCCTCATTCTTAAAAACAGCCAGACCTTCGTGCTTTCCAGTTTGGGCTCATCTGTGTTAAGAGTACAAGAACCGTAGTAGTAAATAGTAAATAGTAAATAGTACAAGTACAAAAATCATTCTTGCCTTTCGTGTTCTTAACGAGCGGTGACTCTTCATATCGCTCTGGCAAATTGCTCTTCCTATTGGACTAATATCGATTACCCTGCCACGCTCAAAGCCTGGTGCCAAGGCTCGCTTTCAATTATATGGCACCATAATCGGTGAGTGAGTTCGCTTTATCACTTCTTATCCATCATCGTATAAATGGAGTCTTCAATTTCTCCTCAAATTTCCTCCCCGCTCGTTTCTCTTTTTAACAGGATGAGAAACATCACAACAACGAGAGGAAGACGAGTGACCGAAGAAGCGGACCCTCTAACTGAGCTCTATAACTATTTGAAGAAAAGTGATGAGAAGAACCTTCTACTGGAGCAGAAGAACACCAAGTTGGCCTCCCTTGTTGACGCCCAAGGTCAACTCATTAAGAATCTTACTATGAAAGTAGAGGAACTCGCCGAACAATTGTTGAAAGTGAATGCTAGCCCCCAGTGTGTTCATGGCAATACTTCTCCCTCTTCGATTATTACCACTTCTACTAAGCCTCTCTCATCTACTTCTGTACCTCCCCCGATCATCAATTTTACCCCTACGCCGCAGCCACCACCGCTTACTTCTCCATCATTCAAGTATTACGAGTCTCCATCCGAAATAGCTGATCGGATGGAGAGACATCGCAGTGTAGTACTTTTCCGCCTTCCTGAGTCCCGTTCCCCCAACGCTTCGCAACGTGTCGATGACGACTGGGAAAGAGTTCGTTGCATTCTAGACGCGATGCAAATTGAAGCATGTCCTGTTAAAGTCTATCGCATGCCTTCTCATCGTCCGAAATCACCAAATGCTCCTCCCCGCCCACTCAAAATAGTACTCCCAACAATAGGACATCAACAAGAAACTCTTCTATGTCGAGATGTACTTTCCCGTTTTTCCTCCGATTTGTATTTGAGACATTCACAGACTAGAGCTGAGAGAACTTATGACCGGGCAGTCCGTGCTTGGCTGGCTGATAGGAGTAAGCCAAAACCTCATATTCCTCTTTTCGGTCCCCCTCTGAGTTATAGCAAACCTCGCCCACTGATGGCCGAGCGTATTGAACCTCCTCGAAGATTCATGTCACCTCGTCCTAATCGTTCTTTAAACTAGACCAAAATCGCCGGTCTTCCACAAGTCACGTGAATTGTTATTTCGCAAATGTTAGATCTCTAGTGAATAAGATTAATGATCTACAACTTTTGCTGTCAAAGAGATACTCTATAATTTCTTTTTGTGAGACATGGCTATCGGATAGTTACCCGGACTCTTTTGTTCTCTCCTCCTTCATCTCTCAATATAAAATTGTTCGATGTGATAGGAGCGAAATAACTAATGGCGGGGGAGTGCTATTTCTCATACACTCCTTATTATCATTCAAAATTATCTATTCTCAATCAATCAAGAATTCTCATGAAATCCTAGCTATTGATATTGAAATAGAATCTCACGTGATACGTTTCATTAGTCTATATCGAGTCCCTCATATAAACACACCGAAGAGCGAGAGGTTATTAAACCTCTTGATTGATCTAGTCACCTGCAACCACCCATGTATTATAATGGGAGATTTTAACTTACCCGACATAGACTGGAATAAATCCCCTCTAGCGTCATCGAATCCCGCTTCCAAATCATTTCTTGAATTTTGCTCAGCCACTCAGATGAATCAATATATTAGATGCCCTACGAGAGGATCACACATTCTAGACCTCCTCCTCTCCAATAGCAAAGATTTATTGAAAAACCCATGTGTCACTCCCTCATTCAGTAATTCAGACCACGAATCAATCAGTTTCGAACTTTCCCTATTCCACGAAATTCCTCTTTACTCGTATCGACGCATATACAGTAAAATAAACTATTCCTTATTACTCCCTTCATTATGTAATTTAGATTGGCATTGCTTATTCAACCCCATCAAAGATACAGACTCAATGTACGAATTGTTACTATCCATACTAGAGGACTTTTCCGAGCAATTCGCTCCTATCCAGAAGGTCTCTCTAGCGACCCATGCATCTCTTCCAACGCATATTCAGAGAGCTCAAGAAAAGCGTTTTCTCTTCTGGAACAACTATATTTCTAGTGGACTAAGTGAGGACTATGACATTTATGTTAAAGCCAGTAAGAAATGCAAAAAGTTTGTAGATAAATTCAACCTAAATGTAGAAAAGAACATTGTTAATAGTAAGAACAAAAACTTGTTCTTCAAGTATATAAGGTCTAATACATCCCAGAAACAAAGCGGTGTCGACACTTTGGTGAATGAACTCGGCATCTCAGTATCTAAAGACTTAGAAAAAGCAAATCTTCTTGGAGAATTCTTCCAGAAGTCATACACCATAGACAATGGTAAGCTTCCTCCACTCTCTCATAATTCAGTCTTGAGAGCATCCTCTCTAGAAGAACCCTTGTTTACGCGTCATGATATTTGTAGAATAATAGAGAAATACCCAATGTCTTCTTGTACTACCCCAGATCATCTGAATATGCTTTTTATCAAGAAAATCGCTGTCCCTCTGTCTATTCCGCTTGAAATAATTTATAACCAATCTTTCCTTACATCTGAAATCCCGAACAGATGGAAACATTCCATAGTCACACCAGTTAAGAAGAAGCCTCCTTACAGTAGTCCTTCCAATTACCGTCCCATCAGTATAACATCACTATTTTCCCGTATATTCGAGAAAGTGTTGAGTAAAGAAATAGAGAAACATTGTGAGATAAACCAGATTTTGCCAGATGATCAATTCGGGTTTCGCCATAAGAGATCAATAGAACAGTTGATGTTACTGTTCCTTGAAGACTGTTCTGTAGCCGTAGACCAGAAAAAGTTCACAGATATCATTTATTTCGATTTTGAGAAAGCCTACGATAAAGTTTCTCACTCTAAACTTATTTATAAACTAAAGTCCATTCAACTCCCTCCCAGAATTATTTCGTGGATCGAAGCTTATTTAGGTATTAGAACCTACCAAGTTCGAGTTAATCAATCACTTTCTAATAGTTTCATGGTTACCAGTGGTGTTCCCCAAGGCAGTGTCTTAGGCCCATTATTATTCATCATTTATACATCTGATATAGTGAATATGATAACTTCTTCTAATTGTAAAATTAAAGTTTTTGCAGACGACATGAAAGTTTATAAGTCTTTTTCTAAAACAGACTCTCATACAACACTGCAACACTCGATTGATACCATAGTCGAGTGGTGCGACGCTTGGCAATTGCCTTTATCTCTACCAAAATGTGCTGTGTTAAGAATTGGTACCCAGAGTTCCCCTCATTTTCCATATTCTATAAATAGTCACTCCCTACCCTACCTCAACGAGATTCGTGATTTAGGATTTATTGTAGACAACAAGTTGACTTTTTCTGCTCATTGCTCAACAATAGCTCAGAAAGCAAAGCGTAAATGTCATCTTATTCTTAAAGTTCTCAAGAGTCGTAAACCGGATGTACTTGTTAACGCTTACAAGATATACATTAAATCTATTGTAGAACACTGTACAACTGTTTACTCCCCACATTTCGCTAAGGACATAGCTGTACTAGAGAAGGTTCAAAATTATTTTACGCGTCGCGTTTTTCGCCGGTGCTTTGGTTGTTCGTTTAATAATATGCCAAGTAGTCAGACGAGAAACAATCAACTAGGCCTAGTATCTCTTCTCTCTGTTAGAGAATCTAACGACCTCAAACTACTCTTGAAACTGATATTTGGGAAAAAAGTACTCTCTGACAGGACGCACCACAACTTTGAAATAAGAGCGTCCAACACTAGAGGCGCATTTTTCAAAATAATCCACCCTGCTCCGAGAACTATTTGCAGAAGAAATGCCTTCTCTATACGATCAGCTCGTATATTCACCGAAATTAATAGTGTTGATGAATGATATATGTTTGCCTGGATGTAATCTGCATTGTTTCACCTATTTATGTAATTCAAACAATTCAATTGTTTAATCTCGTACCACGTGATTAATTTATGCGTTGCTGCATGTAATGTTTTCACGTAATAAAATTGAAATTGAACCGGCTAAACTTGAAATTAGAAAAGTCTTTTTCTATTATTTTAGCTCAGAGCCCTTTTTGAAATCAGAAACGTATTTTTTTCAGCTCAGAGCCCTCTCTCGAGATGGCTTCGCTCTTCTGAACCGCTCTCAGTACCGACAGGTTCACGGCAAGAATGCGCGACCCTCGCAGCCACAGCTTAAGCCTCGAAACTTCCGCGGCTCCTTGGCTCGGTTGCTGCGGAAATTGGCAGCCGGACACACGCTGCAGCCTGAGTCTACGGCTGTGAGGACTGAGTCAGGAAAAAGACGACGAGGAAAACGAGCTGTTGGCCAGGTGGCGCTGCTGACGCCCTTTATCTTCAGCGTGCTCTTGAATGATCCAGCAGGAGCCGGAACCACTTCTGTTCTATCTCCGTCTATTTTCGGGGTTCGTCTTTGTTTTGATATGTTATATTCTCTCTCTCTCTCTCTCTCTCTCTCTCTCTCTCTCTCTCTCTCTCTCTCTCTCTCTCTCTCTCTCTCTCTCTCTCTCTCTCTCTCTCTCTCTCTCTCTCTCTCACTCTCGCTCTCACTCGCAGCCTTTGTTCATCTCTATTTTTCACTTTATCTCTCTTTCTCTTTTGTAGCACTTAAAAATGGTTCTTTACATATATCTTACTATTAATCTTTGTGAGTCGAGAAATCACGAAGCTAAACACATTTGATACTTTCTGAGCTCTTAATTCTCAGAAATGAGATAAGCAGTGATTGAGGCTCTGATAAACTCGCCCTCGGTCTTCGGGAATCTCATCCTTTCCCCTTGGATTTTTGTCCCAACCATCACGTCTCCGTTTGTGATGGACGCCATCATTCTGACGCCTTACGTCTTCGCGCCGTTCATCATATCCCCTCTGCTTTTGTGCGTGCTGATTCTATAACCCTCTTACAATTTCATTTGAAAATCGGTTTGGTTCCCATGGTGACCCGAGAAAGAGCGGTTGTATATCTACCCCTACTTTTTCTCCGCTCATCAGCATTATTGAGCTCGGTCTTTAACAGGAGTTCAACACCCTTAGACCGTTAAAATAGTTAAACCCTTTTTTTAAATTATATTTTCTTGTCTCGGCTCTGAACGTACTTTATCGAGAACATGAATAACTTGGTAGAATTTCATGTATTTGATCTTTAACAGGCTTGCTCGAAAAAAATTCGAAAAACGAAAAGAAAAAAACGAGCAAAAAAAACAACAAAAAAATCGAAAAAAACGTAGAAAAAATATTTTTAGCAAAAAAGTCGAAAAAAAAACTATTTTGATGTTTTCGACTTTGTTTTTCGAATAAGTCGAAAAACTTTTTTTTCGAAAAATGTCGAAAAACTGGAAAAAAACCAACAAAAAAAACTTAAATCGTAAAATGTGTAAGCCTGACCATGAAGCGGATGAAAATGTATCTCTTATAACGTGTTCATGTTCTTGTTAAGTTTATTGTTCTTCTTCAGATCTCCCTTCGTTCTCTCCCCTGGAGTGCTCAGCCCAGCGATTCTCTCCCCGGCTCTTCTCACCCCCTTCGTTCTATCTCCCCAGCTTCTCTGCCCTTTTGTGCTGAGGTTTCCAACCCCAGTTTTCAACCATTTCTACCACTTTTAACCAACTTTTTTCTTATTTATTTTCAAGTTATTGGTTGAATTCAACTTTAGCAAAAAGGTTTTACTTACATGATATAAATCATGCCATGTCTCAGTATCTCTTTTCACTTTCGCGAACAAAACAGAGCTTCGACTCATCTAAAAATAAGTGAATAAATGCATATATGTAATCGTATCCAAACATGAAGATTGTTGTCGAGCAGCTAGGAGTCCAGTAAACCTTTAGGTTATTCAGGGACGCAGTCTAGGAGTCCTGGCAACCTTTAGGTTATTCAGGGATGCAGTCTAGGAGTCCTGGCAACCTTTAGGTTATTCAGGGATGCAGTCTAGGAGTCCTGGCAACCTTTAGGTTATTCAGGGATGCAGTCTAGGAGTCCTGGCAACCTTTAGGTTATTCAGGGATCCAGTCTAGGAGTCCAGTAAACCTTTAGGTTATTCAGGGATGCAGTCTAGGAGTCCTGGCAACCTTTAGGTTATTCAGGGATGCAGTCTAGGAGTCCTGGCAACCTTTAGGTTTTTCAGGGATCCAGTCTAGGAGTCCAGTAAACCTTTAGGTTTTTCAGGGATGCAGTCTAGGAGTCCTGGCAACCTTTAGGTTATTCAGGGATGCAGTCTAGGAGTCCTGGCAACCTTTAGGTTATTCAGGGATCCAGTCTAGGAGTCCAGTCAACCTTTAGGTTATTCAGGGATCCAGTCTAGGAGTCCAATCAACCTTTAGGTTTTTCAGGGACCCAGTCTAGGAGTCCAGTAAACCTTTAGCTTATTCAGGGATCCAGTCTAGGAGTCCAGTCAACCTTTAGGTTATTCAGGGATCCAGTCTAGGAGTCCAGTAAACCTTTAGTTTTTTCAGGGATCCAGTCTAGGAGTCCTGGCAACATTTAGGTTATTCAGGGATGCAGTCTAGGAGTCCTGGCAACCTTTAGGTTATTCAGGGATGCAGTCTAGGAGTCCTGGCAACCTTTAGGTTATTCAGAGATGCAGTCTAGGAGTCCTGGCAACCTTTAGGTTATTCAGGGATGCAGTCTAGGAGTCCTGGCAACCTTTAGGTTATTCAGGGATGCAGTCTAGGAGTCCTGGCAACCTTTAGGTTATTCAGGGATGCAGTCTAGGAGTCCTGGCAACCTTTAGGTTATTCAGGGATGCAGTCTAGGAGTCCTGGCAACCTTTAGGTTATTCAGGGATGCAGTCTAGGAGTCCTGGCAACCTTTAGGTTATTCAGGGATCCAGTCTAGGAGTCCAGTCAACCTTTAGGTTATTCAGGGATCCAGTCTAGGAGTCCAGTCAACCTTTAGGTTATTCAGGGATCCAGTCTAGGAGTCCAGTAAACCTTTAGGTTTTGCAGGGATCCAGTCTAGCTGAGTTTCAAATTATGGATCCAGTCAATTTCTACAGTAAATAGGCTATTTTTCATTATAATCAGTTAACTCTTGGTATTTTAATTTTTTGGTGTGGAACTCTGTTGATATAAAAAAAGCTCTCGGTACAAAAAAGTCAGTTGACTCTTGGTATTGTAATTAACTAGGGGTTTTATCAACCATGGATAGGAAAACAAACGAAGAATTTCTTCAGCCCCTTCGTGCTGTCTCCGCTTGTGTTAAACCCCTTCGTGGGGAGTAGCCTCGTGCTCACTCCAAGTTTACTATCCCCTCTGATAAACTCGCCCTTCCTCGCCTCTTCCCTTGTCATTCTATCGCCTTCGATGCTGTCACCGAGCGTGAACTCGGATCCGGATAACTCTAGCATGGTTATTCTCTCTCCTAGCTTTCTGTCCTGAGAATCAGTTGGTCCGCTTCTCAATTATTTATAACCGGCCTTTGTGATTACTGACCATTTAAAAATTTTACGAAGTGCATTCTATACATTCAAATTTTAAAAAAAATTTAAAATTCGCAAAATGTTTGAGAAACCCCATGAAATATTATTGTATCATCTAATAATAGAACACTTTATTAAAAAAAATTTTCAATCGGCCTTGAACGTGGTTATTTGATCGAATAATGGAATCTTCTTTGTTCTTTTTCTTGATAAATCAGTTGGCTGCTGCTTCCTAACAGATAAACTTGTAGTCTTCTACGGATCAAACTCAAAGCAGTCCAGTCACGGAAAAGATTAACTGAACAACTTGTGGGGTTCAATGTTCCGAGCCTTTGAATCCCAATAGATCAAACTCAAACCAGTCCAGTCACGGAAAAGATTAACTGAACAACTTGTGGGGTTCAATGTTCCGAGCCTTTGAATCCCAATAGATCAAACTCAAAGCAGTCCAGTCACGGAAAAGATTAACTGAACAACTTGTGGGGTTCAATGTTCCGAGCCTTTGAATCCCAATAGAACAGAGCCTCATTTTAAAAGTCGTCAATGCTTTCTCAGTGAATTCTCATACATACATATTACCTCTGATTATTTGAGAATAGTTTTCGAGCTGTTACTAAACCACGCCTCTCACGCTTCTCACGGTCGCTAATTACTAATCCACGCCACTGCGCGGGAAAATTCTTAACTTCGCCCCATGCGCTTTATTCAGGTTTTCATGTTCTTTCTGCTTAGGTTTAGGCAAAAGTTTACGCTGACGTGGCCGTACGGCTTAGGCTAATAAGACTGTATCAAGAAAAAATTACATAATAGTGCGTCGAACACGTCGAACGCAGTGGCGCGGATTAGCAATAAACGGGCGTGAAAGGCGTGAGGGGCGTGGTAATTTAACGGCCGGTTTTCGCTTGTTCATTTTTATCGAAGACGTTTCCCGGAAAACTTGTTCACCAACATAAACATTTTTTCAGATGTATAAATGTTTTGTTACGGGGCAAGAGGGGGCAAGACACAGATAAAAAGTGTTTTGTTACGGTTTTGTTGACCCCTCCTTTCTTGATTATGTCTATTAGTCGATAATTGAATGATAGTATATATCTTTTTCATTGAAAGATCTTTCCGCATCTTTAATCATTACGAAGTCTTCGTTATTGATAAATATTTTTACCAGGGCTCAATTTTTCAAGTCTTCAACCTTCTTTTTATTTCCTTATGACTAGAACATTAGATCAATATGATCTTAGAACTACTCATGACTTTGCATGGCACAACTGTACTTCATCTTACGGCATTCATCGCGGAGCGAATAAACAATTTACACAGATAAAAAAAATACAAATGACAGTAAAACTTATAATGAAACTTAAAATCAAGCCTCTGGAGTTTACGTAGAAATCATCAATTGTTGGGCTAGAAAGTTATAGGGCTGTGGAACCTCTTTCCAAAACTAATGTGAAAAATGAGAGGAAATTGCCATTAATAAACTTCATTAGTTTATCAAAAACCAATTAGTTAACCTAAGTTCGCCGATGTTTAAGCGGAAATTCTTTAAACTGAACTCATCAGGGACCAATTCTAATCTTTTTGCTGATAATTACGAAATTTCATTTCTAATAATATTTAATTTTTAAAATGTTTACGAAAAGTTTTTCATGAAAGTCTTCGTAAAAAATATTAAATTCACTTTTGAAGTAATTTCGAACTTTATAAATAAAAACAAGTTTTTAAAAAAAAAGGTATTTTTACTAATTGTTTTAGATTTAATCATTGTTCGAAGTTCGTTAAATAATGTTTTTACATGCAAAATAGTATTCTTTTGCTACATCTTTGCTTCATTTTCTATTCGCGATATTTTGGCTTTAATGTATAAGATGACTTGTTTTAAAATGTTTAAATCAGTCAAGTCATGTTTTTTCGATCCATGAAAATAAGACTATGGTGAATATCATTACGGCTGAATATTTGAAAAAAAAGTTTTGAGGCTTATCTTCAATGGTCGACTTTTTTTTGGCTAGGTCGTCCACGATGAACTTAGTTGTGTTCGAAATTATTCTCAGAGGCATCGAACGGCCACCCAAGCGACGGTTCAACTCTGAGAACCACGGCGAAAGCTTTCAAAAGCAGTATCGCGTGACTGAGAAAGGCTACGAATTCATCTACTTCGAAGCAGCCTCGAGTGATGCGGAGAGGGCTTGCAACGATGCACTAACTCCGGTTCAGCATGAAATTTACTCTCCGATTAGTTGCCAAAACATCGCGGATTTATTTATTTATTTTATCTACATCATACGATGCAAAATCAACACATATTACAATTAAAATTCGAGCACAAACATTGAATAAGAATACATATAAGTTTATTAGCACTCAAGTAAGCGAAATATTCTCCTATATTATTTTATCGACATTTCACAATGCAAGATTATGGTGAGACACATTATATGTACATACAAAATGATACATACAAAGTATGGCGACAGGTAAGGAAACATTCTAAATGCTACTGATTATTTGCCAATTCACTGACCACATTCTCGTTACGGAGACGACTTATGAACTGCCTACTGTTCCTGAATTTAATATTTAACTCGAGATTCCGTAAAACATTCTTGAAACCCGTAAACCGAAACACTTTTTTTCAATCAATCATTTATTCCAATTCACATGATAGAATAGCACATACTTACATGCATTGATGAACTTGGATTGCTGTAACGGATGTGAGTTCAGCTATATTCGAAAAACATTTCAAAACGAATTCTAGAAAGGGAACTTATAGAGACAAATTATGGAGACAAAACAAAAAAAACATCTAAAATAAAGGGACAGAATAGTGAAAACATATTAAATAGAACGTTGAGATAAGCGCAGTGAATAAAAAAATTCATTTGGAGCTCTTTCAGTAACGTATTTTAGAAAAGGGCACTATGAATATACTTCAATTCCATTCAATCATCTATTCCAATTAACATGATAGAATAACACATACGTACATGCATTGATGAACTTGGATCGCTGTCACGGATGTGAGTTCAGCTATATTCGAAAAAACATTTCAAAACGAATTATAGAAAGGGAAATTATAGAGACAAATTATGGAGACAAAACAAAAAACATCTAAAATGAAGTGACAGAAAAGAAAGAAAATATTAAAAAGAACATTGAGATAAGCGCAGTGAATAAGAAAGTTCATTTGGAGCTCTTTCAGTAACGTATTTTAGAAAAGGGCCCTATGAATTCTTCTCGCAGCTTATGTAGTTGTTTTTTGAAAACAACAGGGGAATTGATTGTCACTATCTGACGGGGTAGGCTGTTCCATATGTCAATAACCCTGGATGCACAACTACTTTTGGTATCCGGAATTCTGAATGGTAGAGCAATTCGGTATGGATGGGCGTGTCTGTTGCTGTATGGAAGGGGACATACTTGAAAAAGTTTGGAATAGTCTATTCGAAGGTGTTGGTGTACGCATTTGTGTATGAATGCAAGGTCGTTAATATTTCTTCTGTATTCGAGAGTCGTCAGAGAGAGCAGATTGAGCCTAGATGGGTAGTCTATCTTGGGATGCCCAGCTCTATAAAGAATTCTGCGTGTGAAGGCACGCTGGACGTTTTCTATTGCGTTTATGTGACCTACGGACTGTGGCGACCAGATTTCACTACCGTAATCTAGTAAAGGGAGAATGTATGTTTTGAACACGCGGAGAAGAACGGTTATGGACTTGGTTTTGAATGCTCGCAGGATCATGTTTATACATCTGGTGGATTTGGTTATGACTTGCTCTATGTGGGTGGAGAATTTGAGTGTTGCATCAAAATATATTCCAAGATCCTTGATAGTTGAAGAGGTGGGAACGATTTTACCATCAATGTGGTAGATGCTGCTAGGGTTATTGTTGCCACAATGAACTATGAAGCATTTCGGAATGGAAATTATAAGCCCCCAGGAATGTACATAACTGGAAATAGAATCTAGGGCTCGTTGTAGACTTTGACTGCTGTTTGAAAATAGTTTGATGTCATCTGCATAGAGAAAGCAGTGGACTTCGGGGTCAATACATTCTATGATGTCGTTTATAAAAATAGAGAAGAATAGGGGACCTAGGCAGCTTCCTTGTGGAACTCCGCTATTATAAACTTTGGGATCGGATAAAACGTGATTGACTGAAGTTATAGAATAACGGCTAGCGAGAAATGATTCTACAAGGCGGAGTAGGCCTGAATTGATACCTATTTTTTCTAATTTGTGTATCAGGAACCTGTGGTTCACTGTATCGAAGGCTCTTGAAAAATCAATCAGACAGATGTCGAACTTGAGCTTCTTGCTATTCAGAAAAAGGTACTGGGAATAGGAGTGAACTAGGGATGTGATAGTGGAACGGCTACGGCGAAAACCGTGCTGGTTGCTGACGAGGATTTGGTTGGATTCGAGATGGTCATAAATGAGGTTGAAAATGAGCTTTTCAAAAACTTTTGACATCGAGCAAACCATTGTGATGGGCCTATAGTTAGAAACTTGAGAATGGGACCCTTTTTTGTGAATTGGGATGATTAATCCCTGTTTCCATGAAGACGGAAAGTGTCCTTGAGTAATGGAATTGCTCATGATTATGGAAAGTGGTATTGCCAAAGAATCTACACAGTGTTTGATGAATATATTCGGTATTTGATCTGGTGAAGAATTTTGTTTTGGAGGAATCTTTTTCAAAATACTTTGAATATCGAAGGCTGTAATGTATGGATTATAACTGATAGGGTGTAGAGAAGAAATTAGAGGAAGAGGGCCGCTTATCGGAGGGGGTTGCAAGCTGTTGAAATATTCGGAGAAGAGGTTTGCTTGTTCTCCTGGATAGGTGTAAGAAATAGAGTTGACTTTGATTGTAGGGATCGAATTCCTACCCTTAATACGGTTGGAGATAGTTTGGAAAAAGGTTCTGTAGTTTTTTGGAAGCTTCAATCTGTTCTCACGTTCGATCTCGAATCTATTCAGTTCTTTATGGAGCTTTGTTGATGCTTTAGAGGTCAGGGGAGAGAGAATTCCTCTTTTCCTACTTCTTTGAAGGAAACTATACAGGTGACGAATTTTACGAGGGTACTTCATGTGTTTCTTAATGTTTTTCTCACGAGGGATGCTCTTTTCAATAATGGAGAGGATTATGGACGTCAATTCTTGCGTGCATTCATCTACTGTGAGAGTTGAGAACAAAAGGGTCCAATCTATGTTGAATAATTGCGAATTGATGCTATCCCAGTTTGCTTTTTTCCAGTTGAGGAAAAATTGAGTGGAGGGGAGCATGGCTTTTGCATTATTCCTTACTTCAAAGTGAACAGATGCGTGATCGCTAGTCGAGAAAGGGCTTTTGATTGCACAATTGAAAATTATATCTGCATTGCTAAATACATAGTCTAAGGTGTTCTCTAGCCTCGTTGGAGAGAGTACGTATTGGGAGAGATTGTTATCGCATGCGAGATCGAGGAAGGCATGAGAGATAGCGCATGATTTAGGAGCGGTTAGGGAAGCCCAGTCTATGCTTGGGAGGTTTAGGTCTCCACAGATTATGGAGGGAAAAGGTATGGAAAGGTTAGACAAAATAAAAGTGCATAGGGACTTACTTTCCTCAATATCGCAACTTGGTGATCGATAAAAGTTCATTACTCTAATTGCGGAGAAAGGAAAAGAAAAAGAGATATTAGGATATATATCGATAATAACTCCCTCGCAGTGAGGCGAATTGTAGTGAGAAACTAGAGAGGAGGAGATAGTGTTATGTACAGGGTGGTCCATAAATAGTGTTACAAATTGGAATTGTTATACCTTTTTTCAAAACAGAGAAAATCTTCTCAAATTAACATATTTTATCAACAACATAAATGTCAACATTCACGCAAAAGTTCAGCTCAAACGATCTCCTTTTGCCCGAACTACAGCTCGAAGTCTCTTTGGGAACGCCTCCACCACTGTACGAAGGTATTCGACTCCGATGTTGTCCCATTCTGCCTGAAGGGCATTCTTCAGGGAATCAATATTTGGGTGGGAGCGAGAGTTTACCTTGGACTCCAAGTAGGCCCAAACGGAATAATCGAGCGGGTTCAGGTCGGGTGATGAGGCCGGCCATTCTGCTGTTGTGATGAAGCCGGGAAAATTTTCCTTGCACCACGTTTGAACCTTTTTAGCTTTGTGGGCTGGTGCTGAGTCTTGTTGAAAGGTCCATGTCCTCTGATTGAAATGCGATTGAGACCATGGATGGAGCACGTCTTGCAGAACATGTTTCAGATAGTATTCCGTGTCGATCTTGACGCCTTTCTCGACGAAAACAAGCGGTGTTTTTCCTGTTGCGCAGATCCCCGCCCAGACCATGACTTGAGTTGGATGTGCACTGCGTTGGACCGTTCTACCCTTGCTATCGGCTTGCTCTGCGTCCTTCGCAAGCACTCTGACGTTTTGGGAGTTGTGGACTTCTTCCACGGTGAACAGCTTTTCGTCAGAGAACACCATATTGAAATGTTCGCCTTGTTGCGTACGACGAAGAAGGTCGCGACATCTTTTGACTCTTTCCGACTTGTTGCGAGCCGACAGAAAAGCGGCCTTCCGTGTACGATACGACCTGAGTCCCAGCTCCTCCGTGACTATTCGTCCCAATGAAGTTCGGCTCATCGGGAGCTGCTGCGCCATCTGTCTGATGCTTCGTCGTGCAGTTCGGTTGATCCGACTCCGAACGGTTTCGATGAGTTGTGTCGTGCGAGCAGTGCGAGGACGACCTCGCCTTGGACGGTCCAAAGATGTGCCAAGCTCCTCGAATCGTTTGATCGCTCGATACACTGTCATGCGAGGCAGGCGAAGCGTTTCAGCAATGCGAGCAGGGGCGTGGCCAAGAGTGTGTAGGCGAATGATCGCAGTTCGCAAGCGATTCGACGCTGTCATTACCCTAAACATCGATTGATTCAATCGAAACTCACTTGACACGTATAAAAAATTACGGGGAATCGGAAAAAACAAGAAAAGTGACCGCTACGTGCGGTCACTTCCTCAGGAAATGTTCTCAAACATTTGTACACTATTTATGAACCACCCTGTAATAGAATAGCTACGCCTCCTCCCCTATTAGCTAATCGGTCACATCTAAACACCGTAAAAGGCAGACTATCAGTGAGTATGGAGTCGGGGAAGTCGCAATTCATCCAGGTTTCGGACAATAGAACAATCTTATAGTTGGAACAGCGGAGTAAAAAGTATAAATCGTAAAGTTTGTTCATGATAGATCTACAATTGAAAGACAAACATTTAATCAATCTCTTAGAACTCACATCCGTTTTGTCCTATGTGGATGAAGGATCTGTTCTTCTGACAGTTCTCCTACGGGTCACTTTCGCGTCTGCAGGGGCGTTAAGAACACGAGGCGGATGAGTACTATGGGTCGTGTGCTGCAACTGAGAACTATTGACGTGTAATGTGGAAGGGAGAGTGGAGGGGGTCCGAAACGGTAAGAGGGGACGTGGTGGATTGGTCGAATAGGAAGGGTAGATGTAGGGTTTCGGCTTGGAAGAGTCTTTTTTCCAGGCGTTGAAGGCTTGATGATATATCCTCTCACATTTGGTCTGACTATGTCTTATGTGGAGGTCAGGATGGAATGAAGAGAGAATGTGAGAAGAATATAAGACTTGCTGTTGGAAAGATGTCGTAGGGAGAACTATCTTTAGAGGCCTGGGTGATTGAACTCTAGAAGAGGGCATGCGGTATACTCGGTCCGGGTAGCATTGAAGATCCATTCTGTCAAGGATGCATGTTACGCGACTAATGTCGTCTTCGGCTCTCTGGGTTGCGGATTTGGATTTAGACTCGGGAAGATTGAAAAGAACCACTGAACGGTTTCTTTCCGGGCGATCCAAAACTTCTTTAGGAGACTCGTAGTAAAGGAAGTCTGGAGATGAAAGCTGGGGGGGGTTTAGGAGCAGGTGTATGTGGCGGTAAAAGAGGAGGGATAGGGGTTGATTTGGGACAAGTTAGCCCTTCGGTCTGTGGAGAGGACAAAGAAATGGAAACATTGGCGAAGGTATGCGCAAGAGAAGAAACTTGCTGCGTAAGAGAAGACACTTGCTGCGTAAGGGAATCAAACTGTACTTGATATTCTTCGCATTTCCGAGCGAGGTCGTGGTTGTGCTTGAGAAGAGTGTTGATGAGAGTGACGACGTCTCCACCGTGGCGATACATCTCAAGAGGCCCTTCCTTCTCTTGAGTTGGAGATGGAGAAGAGGGCTTATCTGATGTGGAAGAACGATCGGCAACCACGTTGTTAACTTTCAAGTCCACGTTTTTTGACATGACTGTATTGTTGACACGATACAAGAACGACTCACCGAGTATAGTGCCAAACTGAATAGCATAGACGGGCACAAGTCTATTCGAAAGAAGTCGATGATAGAACCGGTGTGCGAGAATACCAAGAGATTCCGATGATGTCGAGATGAAGAATAATATTCAAAAGCAGGTCGAAAAATCGATGAGGCAGAGCAAAATAGATGGTCACCGCTCTTCGCGAGCAAAGAAAGTGAAAGTGAGCTTGAATCTAGTAGTGGAAGAAGTACATTCAATTGCAATACCATTAATATTTGTACGAGTGGGGGAGGTGCGCTTGAAAATGCGTGATTTTTCAATAATAGACTTATCATTGAAGATCTTCCAACCCATTTTAAGGTCTGCAATCACCCTTCTTTCAGCTAAAGTACTCAGGCCAACTAGATTTAGACGATCTCTATAACATGGAAGGCTAAGAGGGTAATCCGGCTGTGGGAAACATCGATAAAAGATAATTCTAGTAAACGATTTCTGTACTTTATCTAACAATTCAGAGTCTTTCTTGTGAATAGGGTTCCAGAAGCAAGAGGCAAACTCCAAATGAGGTAGAACGTATGTCATGAAACACTTAACTAGCACTTTTATATCATTGATAGAAACAGCGCGAAGCATAGCATACATGGCTCTGGTAGCCTTTTCAGTTCGATCAACAATGGCGTCATGTCTTCGGAGACTGGGAACAACTAGAACACCGAGATCTTTGACTTGAGTCTCTTTAGATAAAGTGACATTATTTAAGCGATAATCAAATGAACATTTCGAGTTTTCTAGTTGCAATGTTTCCTAGGATGGAGAAAAGACCTGCAAAGCGGACAGTACTTTTGGCTATCGACATGTCTAAAGCTTTCGACAGCATCCACATCTTCAAGCTGATCTCCTTCAAGCGAGACCTCCTTCTGACTACAAACTTGCCCAACTACATCAAGAAATGACTCTCCTCATACCAAAGAGGCGGAACATGACGCACATCTTTCCGCAAAACGCTATCAAGCTCGAGGCTCATCAGAAACCGATTTCCACAAGGCAGCGCTCTATCGCCCATACTGTTCTACATTTATATACAGGATTTTTTAAGAGACAGTGCAAAAACCAATGTCGTATCCAACGCAGATGACATAATGATATGAGATTCAGACCCAAACATCAGCACCGCCTCCAAAAATCTTCGCACAGCCTTCTCGAAAATCGGAATCTTTCTGAAAGGCAGGTCACTCGACGAAACAGACTTCTGCTACATTATAGTCTTAGCAGTGATATAGAAATTGTAAATTATATTTATCACCTCTTTTACCATTTTCCTATAATAATATCTCCACTCAAGAACCAACTTATGCTATTCACTCCATACAGCAGAGAGTACAACACAATCCTGGACGTTTCCATCGGAGGCACAACTGTGCGCACCGTCAACCAGGCCAAGCTCCGCGGCGTCATTTACAACTCCATGTTCACGTTCAGCGATCATGCCAGAGACATCGCGAGCCGTATAACACAGCGCAACAACGTCCTGAAGGCCCTAGCCGGGAGCACTTGGGGAAACTATAAAGAAATACTTAGTATGACTTTCAAAGCCATCTCACAAGCGATATACAGCTACGCCGCGCCAGCCTGGTCTACCTACGTTCCCGACTCCACTCACGCAAAGATCTAACGCGCCCAGAACGCCGGTCTCCGCATCGTCACGGGGAACCATCAGATGGCAGACATTGACCACATCCACAGAAAATTGAAAGTCATGCGGAGCGAGCCCCAGCTACACGTGCTCACCGCTCAATACCTGGCTAGGTCATTAGATCCAGTCCACTACCATCAAGGTCTTGTTCGCAATCCCTCTCCGCCGCGAGCACTGAAAAGCAACCTCTCGATGAGCTGTAAGACTACGGTAAAAACTGCGATGCTGATGTCGGAAAACTCATTCAATGGCAGACTCGTCGTAAACGCCATCCACACGATGATGGTATCCAACGAAGTGTGCTCAATGAAAGGCGCTTTCATCCTGGGAGGCAGACCTTTGCCCGATATACATGAAGAAGAAAAGGATCTCTCTCGCAGTACACGATGCACATCGCTCTGGATTCAGCAGATTCACCAACCATTATCTGCATCGCATCGAAGACTTGATCCCGACGTCTGTCTTGATTGCTCATCCGGACCACACGACGTCGCCCACCTCTTCAACTGCATTGGCAACCCGACAACATTGGCTCATTTCGACCTATAAAAAAAACTACGAAGAAAAACTAACATAGAGGGAGAGAGCCCCTCCCATGAACATTGCTCTTCGAATCCGGTCGCAGCCGGAAACAAAAACAACAACAGGATACACTAATCTCTTAACTCACTACTAGGTAGGGGGTGAAAAAATGAATGTGGCATATTCCAAAATCATGATTTGGATGATTTGAACAAAGTTTTTTTGCTTCACCTTATATTTGTGATATATTGGCTTCAAGTTCTACGACAAATTCGTTTAATTTGTTAAAGTCAATCAAATCATGTTTTTTCGAGGTAAAAAATTATGACATTTTCATTCAATTTAAACGCTTTATCAAGATCAGCAAGCCACATCGGGATTATAACATCATCGATTATGGGATCTGAGCGTTGAGCGGAGGTTGAGCGAGGCATGCAGTAGCGATCGAAGTGCTACTCTTCCTCTCCTGTCGCTCATCATGGCGCTACGATCCCGGAGCGCCAAATCTTCTCGGGAAAGGACTCTCACAGACGAGGGAAGAGACGGTGCAGGAGCAACCGCTTACGGAGGGAGACGAATAAAAAATTGTAGGCTTTACTTCCAGAATGGACTCCTAGTTTTTCTTCTTTTTGGTATTTTTTTCCTTCTCATTGTTTTTATACTTCTTTGTTTTTCCTTCTTCTCGTTTTAATTTGGTTTTTTTCCTCCAATTTACATAGTAAATAACCAAAAAACTACAAGAGGAAAGAATATAGAATGGCTTTTTCTACTCGCACGCAAACTGATTTAATTCGAAGAATCGCACATAAAAATGCAAACAGGCAGTGATTGAATAGGTATGCAGCCGATCTGGAGCGAAAATGCAAATAAGTACATTTTTGTTTGAATTCACGAATATCAAAATAATTAGACAAGACAAAAAAAGTAAGAAGACAATAATTCCAAATTCCGCGACTGTAAACAGAATTCGCAAGAAATTCTGAAAAATTGGGCTTTTCGTATACATTCTTCAACATTATTTACGAAAAAGACTGGGAGAGAACTTGTAAACATTTATAAATGCTCAGTTTACGAATTTAGAAACTTCGTAAATTGTTTAAAATTGGTCCCAGGACTGAGCAATAAGAAAACACCGTAATCCATCGCCATTTCATGGCAATTCGTGGTGAGACTAAAGAAGGTACGAAATGGGCGGCCCACTCATCTTAGTTGTTCCCCCTATCTCTGAAATTACTTTTTCATGTAAAAACACCGAAAGTAACCACTTTCTGTGATTTTTTTAATTTTGTAAGCGTTTTACTAAAAAAGGTTTAAAGGTTTTCCATTCCGGGGCAATTACCAAAGTGAGGCATGAGGCATGAGGACGCCGAGGACGTGAGGCCGTTTGTTGTTTGTACCAACAAGCAACACACTCATAACACACTTATACTTTTTAACACTACGGACTACACTTTCAGTATTATTGACAGGCTTTACGTTTGTAAATTAGGTTTTAATTTTAATTTTTGTTCATAGAAGTGATTATCGAAGTGTGTTATAAGTGTGTTGCTTGTTGGTGTGAGTGTTGCTGGTAGGTGTTGTGGTACAAACAACAAACTGCCTCACGTCCTCGGCGTCCTCATGCCTCATTCCTCACTTTGGTAATTGCCCGTTCCGGGTGACAGGAAAATTATTAAATGACAGAAAGTAGTTACTTTCTGCGCTTTTATAGGGAAAAGAACTTTAGACTGCGCACTGTTTTGCTCACCGACCGTTTTTTACCGTAAAAAAGTAAAACTAATTTGCTCACCTACAGTCAGAAACATACGAGTTTTTTTGAATTTTTTTTTTGCGGGAGCTCCCTGATTAGCAATTTTTATGAATGCTGTGACTGTCCAAATGCATCATCTTCTTTCAAAATGCAATAAGTTGCTCGATTTGGACAGTCACAGCGTTCATAAAAATTGCTAATCAGGGAGCTCCCGCAAAAAAAAAATTCAAAAAAAACTCGTATGTTTCTGACTGTAGGTGAGCAAATTTTTCGATTTAAACATGGTCCCATAAAGAAATTGCATGGATGTGACGCATCAGAGCGGAAGCGTCGCGGTTGATGCGTTCGCTTGGAAGAAGAGAGGGAGGAAATTCCATTCTAGACTGTTCGGGATAGTTGAGCAGCCCCCGCCCTCTCGCCCAGTGACGAATGTGTGTTGCAGAGAGAAGGCAAGTAAAAGAAGGCTCTGGAGATGAGGGAGACATGAGATCTTATACCAACACAAGAGGCTCTTACAAGCGGATTTCTAGCCCCCTCATCACTCTCAACGTACAAAGCTTCAAAAAAAAAAGAAAGAAAGAAGCGAGGCTGGAGTTTGCTGCACAACGAGGCCTAGACCCAGCGGCATCATTGTCCTTGTGCCTTTATGTTGACGATAAAGTGGTTAGGGAAGCCAAAGCGGCAGCGGTAGTCGTTTCAGCAACGGCTTTTCGGTTCACGAGAGGAACGGCTGCGGATGAAACGAAGTTTGGAAGTTTGATTACAGCTATGAAGCGTACGGTGAAAAAAGAGAGAGTCGTGAAGCACACGAAAGACCCGCCATTGAACAACCTACAATTTTTTTCGTTGAGCGGCCAGGGAAGATGCCAGCAGAGAGAATGCGCGAGCGGGTTTTTTGTGACAGCAGCGTTCGGGGCCCTGCTTCGCATTTCAGAGGCAGCAGCGTTGTTCTGGAGAAACGAGGCTGAGAAACAAAAGGAAGACGGCACCTTAAAAGTCAAAGTGAAGGTGGACAAAGCGAAGAACGATCAAGGAATCAAAGGTAGAGAGAACTTTTTCGCCCAAGTTCAGGCTCGCCAGGCTCTACCGTGCTTGGGTCAGTGTTGGACCCGATGCACCGGTGTTTGAGTCTTTTTCTGCGGGCCGTCCGTTGTCTAAGGATACCATGAAAAAGAAACTAAAACGCGCGTGTCTCGGAGTGGGGGTTAATTCCGTCAACCCGCATTAGCTCCGAGTTGCAGGCGTCACCGCATCGGTGAAGGAGGAACCACACTTGAGCAGGTCCCGGAAAGAGGCAGGTAGATGTCAGCTGGAAAACTGGTACCTTACAGAAGAGACTCGGAGGATTCTTAAGGAGGGGGACTTTCTATTTGAGTATTGGGGTCGCTAGAATAACTTTTTCTAACGTTTCAGATTTAATTCAATATCGATGGAGGAGCTGGTGTTTTCTACGATGATGAGTGATGTTTGAAGTTAAAGTATGTATGAGTTATCGTGTTATTGTTATTATTGTCATCATGTGATTTGAATTGTTTTGTGTTGTGGCGGCCAGTCCGCGTTGTAAACCCGATAAACAGTCGTTTATACCCGATAAACAGTCGTTGCCTACATGTGTATGCAATTTCCATGGGATACTTTGTTTAAATCAAAGTTATACTTCATGACGAAAGGAATGAAATGACTGGAGGAAGAAGTGTAATTAGTTTTACTTTTTTACGGTAAAAAACGGTCGGTGAGCAAAACAGTGCGCAGCCTTGAGAGATAGGGGGAACAACTTGTTGAAGGCCGTTTGGATCAGTGATTGTCGATTTCAAAAGGCTCACTTGCTTGCTATTTTCAAAACTCTTATCATTCACTTTTTTTGGGCTCCAACTGATGCCTGAAAATCGGTGGAAAATCACAAAAGTCGTTTTTTTACTGTGTTGTCGAGAGCAAACAGCTGATATCGTCACACACGATGCTATTTCCAAGAGTGCTAGGTCAAACTGCTAAAACTAGGGCCGTTACTGAAGCACGCCGCGCACGCCTTGCGCACACGCCGCACGCCAAATCATTACTAATGCACGCCAACACGCGGGAAAGAGAAAGTGTTTGACGCACTATTGTGTTTCACACTATAATTAATTTCCTCCAAAAATGTGAATTTTCTCCAATAATATCATGCCATATCAAGCAGCATACGTGCGAAAGTTTAATACCATTGACGAAGGGCGACGTTTTAAATAAAGCACATGGGGCGGAGTTAAGAATTTTCCCGCGCGTTGGCGTGCATTACTAATATTTGGCGTGCGGCGTGCGTGCACGGCGTGCGCGGCGTGCTTTAGTAATGGCCAAAACTAGCAGAATTTTCGGCCTTTAACAAACGTGACACGATGTGACAACAGGTGACTTGACACTTGAGCCAAAATCGAAAATAAAATTTCTGTGAATTACTCATTTAATGAATGAATAATGAATAAATTTTCTGTGATTTACTAATTTGCTTTTGCAAACCAGACCAAATTTAATTCCAATCAAGTGTTGTCATATCGTGTCACGTTTGTTAGGCTGCGCACTGTTTTGCTCACCAACCTTTTTTAACCGTAAAAATTAACTGTATGTGGGCAAATTTTTAACTGTATGTGAGCAAATTAGTTTTACTTTTGTACGCTTAAAAACGGTTGGTGAGCAAAACAGTGCGCAGCCTTAAAGGCCGAGTTTTTAGCTTTAAATGATATTTTTGGTGCTGGAATTTGCTATGTTTAGAAAATTATCAATACAAGTTTAGAAAAAGTTCAAATTTTGTTTTAAGGCTGACCCAGTAGTGAAGGAATGTCATCGATCTTGGTAACTGGTGCGAACAGAGGAATAGGACTCGGTCTGGTGCGCGAGCTACTTCGTGTAGGAAATGTCACCTCGCTATTTGCTACCACCAGAGACATCACCAAGTCTAATGTTATTCTCTATCTTTATTTTTTCGATCTTTTCAACTACGCGGTCTTAAGTTCTAAAAGTTTACATAACTTGAGCTGGTGAGCGTTTTTTTCAGAAACAAGAAACAGTAGGTGCACACAACTATCATCACATCAATAAACAAATTGTCAAACTAAGTTTGAATTAATTAGCTAGTTATGAGAAAATGAGCATTTTATGATTAATTTATGAAAAAATGGTCATAAAATAGATGATAAATGATGAACTATTAATTAAACACCGCGTGTTAAGGAGTTAACAACAATTTCGGATGCTCGGCTTCACGTACTCGAAATGGATGTTCTCAACGATGATTCCATAACAAAAGCCGCTGCCAAGGTTTGAATGTAAGACTTGTGAGAATTCTTCTGTGCAACTGTTGAACAGTTTTTTCTCTAACTTTCCCGAAGAAATCGGTGTAAGTTTCTCTTCTCTTAAAGTCATTATTCACAAGCCTTTTTTCGATGGAATCATACCCTCAATTCTCAAGGTTTTTGGTCGAGATTTAAAACTTAAAGTTACCGAATCGTCATTCTCGCCCAGAATGGGCATGAAGACGTTTTTTTGTACCCGATTTTTTGTTGCATTCATTCGTTCGATCATTTTTAATTTTCCTTCAGTATTGTGATTTGTGCTTTTTTGTATGTCGATGAACTCGTGATCTTTCTCGTACTGTCAGATGTATCCACGTACTGGAATTAGATGCCTAAGCTTTCTTCCCCTTCTTGTTGTCTGTACTCTCTCCGTTTCTGACAAGCTTTCCCGTCTGTCTTTGTCTCTGCTCTTTTTTCTGACTCTCCTATCTATTCCTTTCTCTCTCTCCCTTTTTTTTCTCTCCAACGCTCTTCCCTTACGCTCTCTCTCTGTGGGAGTGTGGAGCGGAATCGATCGCTCCCACTCCGTCTTTCGTTGTGCCTCTCTAACGCGCTCCCCCCTCCTCCCACTCTCAATCCCCCTTTCCCCTCTCTAACGCGCTCCCCCTTCCTCCCACTCTCAATCCCCCTTTCCCCTGCCTGAGCTCAGCTCGCTATTACTCAGCTTTTTTACTAGGAGGTGACTGAGCCGGTTCATAGCTAATACGTATAATTTTGTGGGCCCCTGAGTAAATTTATGGCTCATAATTTAAAGAGAGTAGTAATGCTTTAATTTTTTCTGTCTTTGTATACGGATGAATACATTAAATTAATGTTCGCTATCATTTTTCACGAAACTGCGGCTCACCCGGTTTGGTATGCGAAAAATAGGGGGACTTTGGAGTAGCGAATTATTTTCCCTTTCTCTTGTGTCTTAAACAGTAGCCAAACTAATTGGTTTGGTCTAGGGCATAAAATATTTAAAGTTAATCCTCTGCAAAATTAGTTTTATGTGGGAGGCCTCATGTTTTTAATAACTTCATTAATTTCTATATCTCTTTATCCCCTAGCTCCTCTCCTTTTCTATCTCCTTCGATCTCTCTCTCTCTCTCTCTCTCTCTCTCTCTCTCTCTCTCTCTCTCTCTCTCTCTCTCTCTCTCTCTCTCTCTCTCTATCTCTATCTCAATTTGAAAAGTTCATAATCCGTCTCTATTTCTCCACTTCCTTGTGATATGACTAAAGAAATTGAACTGATCGCCTTTAAATATATTGGTTTCAATTTCGCTCCAGCTCCCTTCCCACAACTTTCCCCCGCCCATTACTTTCGATTCCTCCAGTGATACAATAAGCACTAACTCTACTGAGAAAAAAATTATTGAGAAGGAAGAAAGTAAAGTATTTATCGAGTTAAGTATAAAGAGTTTACAGAGGCCTTTCACGACAGTAAAAGGGGGGCTGAAAACACACCCAGCGATCTTTAAGTTCAGCACACAACCTAGGACATTTCCTCAATAAAAAGTTCGTGTTACAAAAGTCCACCCCCCACGCAGATTTGCATTCTTAGTTAACGAAAGGTGTAATTGTTGAAAATTTAGAAAGAACCACCGCCTTTCGAGAAACGAGTGAAGCAGTGAAAGGAGAGCAGAGAGCTAGTCATTTATTCAGACTTCATCGCTTGAAAAAATATCCCCGACATTGTGTACCTGCGACAATTTGAACCCGACACTTTGTACTTGCGGCACTTCGATACAGACAATCAGGGTGTTTCTTAACACCCGCACAACTTTTTTCGAGCGCATAGATTTTTAAGATTTCAGAGTTCGACATTCAATTTTTTTACAAGCGCATAGATTTCAATGTTGTTCAAGGTTTTTGGAAAGCGCATAGATTTTCATTTACCCGCAGTGCGGGTCAGAAAAACACCCTGCAGACAATCTTGAGCACATGAAAACCTCTTTCTTTTTGGACTACTTCTCTGAAGGATGAGGGGTTGAATGGTAATTTCCGATCATCATTCGCTGGCTTTGTGAGCTAACCTTCGGTGGGCTTTTCTGCCCGTCTTGGATGCAATAGTAATCACGTTCTATTCAATTCGCGAGATTCCGCGTTGGTTGCTCTGAAGCGCGTCATTGATTCTCAAAACTTCTGATTTGCAGACAAAGAGCAGAAAATAATGCCTTCTGATGTCTGGTACTACTTCCAGAAAGATCACGAAGATCCCAGCATTGTCAGTGGTTTCTTGCTGCTTTCAAAACTCGGAATTAGATTTCAAACTAAATTTTTAAGTCAATGAATTACAGGCGGATGATATCAAGTTATATTATACGGAGCGTAGGTTTCGCTTTCGAAAAATGCAAATTTTTTTTATTCAAGGTCTCACATCATTCGGAAGCAACCGATCAATAGCTTAACCAGTTTCGAGTCTTGGGTTTGAAAACCTTCATAACTTTTGTTCGGATCTGAGGTTAAAAATTCTAAGAAACTGTATAAAAAAATTCTCACGGTGTGGACAGCCCGCTTAGTCTACCCAAGGGAGACAAAGATCAGCGAGTTGGTTAAGCGTACTCCTGGTATGAGATGATAACCTGGTAAACCGAAGGGCTGCCTGCTGGTCACTACGGCTGTGTTAAGCACCACTGTCGAGAAATTTCAAGCTTTATAATTAATTGCCAATTTTCCTTGAAACCTTCGGTTTTGATGGATCTATCCGGACGGGAGGAGGGGGGGAAAGAGGTAGCAACGGAATTTTTTTGCGCATTAACTAGCGCACATTACTATTGTTTTACAGCAAAAACTGCATAACTCAAATGAAAAAATTGAAGTTTTCAGTTCTTAAATTTCAGCAAAGATTAGAAGAGAATTCAGGGACCTTATTATTCAATTCTTTATTCCTTGCATATATGATAATACATGCATTGGAGATCTGTCGCGGGTGCGATTATAGGTCAACAGCATTGTTAAGAGTTTTTAAAACGACCGTTCTTTTAGAATAATGACTAGCACTTTCTGTTCTGTTTACCTTCAGCTCGTCATCATTACTGGAGACTCCCCCGGTCGCTCTTTTTGAATTTTAACAGTTACACTAGACCTTTGATGGACTATGAACCTCATGCTTTGAAAGCTGAAGATAAACTCATCACAGGTAACATGTAAGCTGTGCGGAAGGGCGATCACATTCCATCTACGCAATCGCTCGACTTCCAATATGACACGGCATATGAGGTTGGCGCGTAAATTGTGTTTGGCGTACAACAGAATTGAAGTAGCTCCTGACACGGAGAAGGGTGGTCGAGAGTTCTAATTACTGAAAAAAATATTAAAATCTTTTCGCACCTGCACCCGCCTAGTGTTAGGGTATGCGTGACATACCTATACTGGTAGAACGAGTGGCTGCCCTTGGTGAACTGGTCACAGCCGTAGTTCACCAAAGGTCTAGTGTAACTGTTGAAAATTTGGAGAAAAAAAACGACCGCTCTTCGAGCCGGTGAGTTCGGAATAATGAGAAGCGAGCTAAAAAATAAAGAGCGGAGAAGGGAGAGATAGTCATTATTCTAGACTCATTGGAGAGATAGTCATTATTCTAGACTCATTGGAGAGATAGTCATTATTCTAGACTCATTGGAGAGATAGTCATTATTCTAGACTCATTGGAGAGATAGTCATTATTCTAGACTCATTGGAGAGATAGTCATTATTCTAGACTCATTGGAGAGATAGTCATTATTCTAGACTCATTGGAGAGATAGTCATTATTCTAGACTCATTGGAGAGATAGTCATTTTTCTAGACTCATTGGAGAGATAGTCATTATTCTAGACTCATTGGAGAGATAGTCATTATTCTAGACTCATTGGAGAGATAGTCATTATTCTAGACTCATTGGAGAGATAGTCATTATTCTAGACTCATTGGAGAGATAGTCATTATTCTAGACTCATTGGAGAGATAGTCATTATTCTAGACTCATTGGAGAGATAGTCATTATTCTAGACTCATTGGAGAGATAGTCATTATTCTAGACTCATTGGAGAGATAGTCATTATTCTAGACTCATTGGAGAGATAGTCATTATTCTAGACTCATTGGAGAGATAGTCATTATTCTAGACTCATTGGAGAGATAGTCATTATTCTAGACTCATTGGAGAGATAGTCATTATTCTAGACTCATTGGAGAGATAGTCATTATTCTAGACTCATTGGAGAGATAGTCATTATTCTAGACTCATTGGAGAGATAGTCATTATTCTAGACTCATTGGAGAGATAGTCATTATTCTAGACTCATTGGAGAGATAGTCATTATTCTAGACTCCATCGCTCAAAGTACGGTTGTTTACCAAAATTCTCAACAGTGCTATGGCCACTGCTAGTCTGTGTAGCAGCAGTGAGGAGAAAAAATTCATCAGCCTTACCAACTTTCTTAACCATCTTGGTTAGGGTGGATCTATTCCGGGGGGGGGGTAGAACTTGGGACTTTTCGCACAATAATCGAGCACACAACCACTATGCCGCGCCAGGGGTTAAATAGTCATGTCAGACCTTCTGTCGGCAAGCCTCTGTTTTTCCAAATCATAAGGGGGGGACCCTAATAAAAAACAAAAAAATTTTCTCGCAGGCCTCTGTTTTTTTAATCATAAGGTGGGACCCTTAAGTGAAAAGGTATTTTTCCAACTTCGGCGGGCGTCTGTACCTTTTCTTGCACACTAAAAAGGGCGTCTGTACCTTTTCTTGCACACTAAAAAGGGCGTCTGTACCTTTTCTTGCACACTAAAAAGGGCGTCTGTACCTTTTCTTGCACACTAAAAAGGGCGTCTGTACCTTTTCTTGCACACTAAAAAGGGCGTCTGTACCTTTTCTTGCACACTAAAAAACCCTTGTGCCGCGCCCGGGCAAGAGTTCTAATTACTAATGTTGAACAAGAGTCCCTAAGTGTTGTTGAATAAAACAAAATAATTAGAGTGCCGGCTAAAACTAGTTCACAGATTAGCTATAACTCTTAAAAATGGCTCATAAATATACAAATAGGTTTCATGATCATCATGGAAAGGTTGAAAAGCCTAAAGGGCCGCTGAAAAAGATTGAAAAATAATTGTTACATCTTTGATAACCACCTCAAGAATGATGAGTTCAGACGGCGTCACTGGCGTTTCCTACTAACGGGGAACGACGCCGCTCCGAAGACATCGAAGACCACAGCTTCCGGTGGAGAAAGCGCCTTTCCAAGTGCATCTGAGTCATTTCCAGCGGTTGGAAAAAGTTTCACATCATTGAAGCAAGAGGGGGGAAGACCTAAAGCTGATATATATCATCCAATTATTTTTTTCTTCTTTTTACGCTTAAATAATGACTGACCTTCCCCTTCGCTTTGTTCCCCCGCCCTTTGTCTATACGCTCCTGCAAAAGAGTCAAGTGTTCAAAACGTGATGCTTAACTCAAATTGCGCTTTTTTACCAAGTTTTTCTTTGTTGCCAGATTTCCACTTTACCGTGTCAAATTTCTTCTGCCAGCTCTTCTTTTCTACCTTTGAAGAATCATTAGCCAAGGGGTAATGAAGAGGAAAGGGATGGGCATCGACCTGGTCGGGCAAAGCCCTTTTTTGTTTTGTTTTCTTGCCCATAGGTCCTGTCGAGGGGAGTGCTTTTGGGATAGGTTGGTGGTGAGGATCCTTTTGAGTCCGGAGAGATTTTCTCCGTCTACACTCGCACCACAGTCGGCGATCCTCTTGGCGAGACCCATTCGTTAACCGGAGAAGGGCAAGAGGTTATTTTACTGGCGCCTCGACTCGCCATTGAAAAGTATAGCGGAGTATCGGCTGATGTTTTGTCCGGTGGCAAGCCCAGGCCGGTCCGGCATCGCCCTCCTTTGACGAGCTATACTACCCAGTTATGGCCCGCGGCGGGATTTCTCCCGCTACCTCCCAGCACGAATTCTTCGTAGGGAGGCGTCCCTCTATCCGCCAGCTGAGGTCGCGCTCGATTCTGGACTGGATGATCCGGCTCCATCCGTGACAGGCTCTTAAGGCTGTAGAGTCACGAATGGCCACTGTTGCCAGTGTGTTTCGAGAGCCCTGGTCGAGTCCACAGCGAAGTACTTATAGGGCGCATTGCTAAACGTTTTCAGACAAGCATAACTGAAAGTTTTTGAAAGCTTGACGTTTTTTTTGTTTTCAGCCGTCCGTGACGGTCTCCTCTCTGCCGGCGGCAGGGTCTTCTTCTTCGATGACCTCCAGTTTACTCCCTCTCCTGCCGAAACGAGCGGTGACTCCGAACGCGGTCGAAACGCTGTCCGCGAATTTTCCCGCGACCATGTCATCGTCAGCAGTGGATCTCCAGGCGGCCATCATCTCCTTTCTGATAACAAACAATCTGGACGTAGATGTGGTCGAGACGCCAGCTTTCAAAAAAATGATGGAGGCAGCAGGTGTGAGGTGAGACATGGAAAAGGAGGAAGGGTTGGGGAATGCACCATGCAAGGATTCAGCCTTGAGCCGTCTTCAGAGCTTGGAGTGACCGTTACGTTTAATCCAGTCTGTGGAGTGGTTTTGTGGTTAAAAAAAAACACTTAAAGAAGACCTGAAGTGAAAGAAAGACACTTCTATGTTCTTCTATGCAGAATTTTGTGGTTATTCGAAAAGAAGACAACCGAGTTTGAGGGGTGAGGCGATTATTTAAGAGTGGAGTGATTTATTGAATGGAATAGGAAGTATGAGACTAAATATCGATTGACCTACGGGACTAAAATAGATTTCTTGATGATTTCAGTTTCTTCTTGCAGGGCGCAACTTCCGACGAACTCGGAATTGATTCAACGGATGCTAAATTATCTGGCCGAGGAAGACGTTATTGAGGAAAGGTCGCCCTCAGTCTGCATGACGAACAAGTCCTACAATGGGGCATTGAAGAGCTCGAGAGCGACCCGAGAAGTGAACAAAGAGATAATCAGACCGAAGAACGAGGACCTGGAATACTGAGACTTTTGTTGAGGTGTTCCGCCGCCATCTTTTCGATAACTTTGGAACTCAGATTGTCGAATCGGGATTGGATACATGTCAAGCCATGTTTCTGGAAAGATTTGTGAAAAGTAGCTGAAAAAAGTGCTGAAGTTTTGCCTTGAAACCTTGTAACTTTTAGAAATTTTATGATGAACTTGAATGTTTTGATTGTGCAATGTTCATTTCAAAGACGGGTTTATTTGAATAAATTCTTGACAAAAGTTTCAAGTTTCTCGCAGAACAGGGATACGAAACTGGGTTTTACAATCTATTAGATTTATTCGATCTCGAAGTTTTTCTACAGTGTAATTTAATTTTTTAAAAATTTTGAATTGTAGCATTAGAATTTCGTCCAAAACATCAAATTTTTTGACAAGGATAGTGGAAAATGATATTAGAATAAATTTTAAATTGTATCGTCAAAGACTTGAATGGTAATTGGGAATGACCGTTCAACTTATAACATTATATTTATAGTACACTCAAAGAACAATAGACAGCTAATAACGAGTTCATACGGGCTTAGCCGTAAGTAACCATCGACATAGCAGGACCCTTCTGAAACCCTCACTAAGTTAGTACCTAGTTGACCGGGCTCAAGGTCTACTACCTTGAGATAACACCATTGATTTATAATGGTTTCAATAGCGTTTTATGTATCAAAGCCAGATGTATTTGACCCCTGATCGGCATGTCTGCGGTCGTTCTCATTCATATCTAGGAATAGGAAAATGAGTCGCTAACGTAAAACCGCGCTGCTCTTAATAATGCTGAATACGCTGATTTACAGCTTCATTGCCAGGAAATAAGTTTTTATAGTCCTGTCTTACATAGTAAACAAAGAGAATATGAGATATGTATGTGCAAACTCATTCAGGTCGATGTGCAATTGGTGCGTTGCACTTTGTTTTTTAAGTTCAAGAATTTAAGGCTGCGCACTGTTTTGCTCACCGACCGTTTTTAACCGTAAAAAGTAAAACTAATTTACTCACAGTGAGATACATACAGGTTTTATTTGAATTTTCCTATTAGGAAATTTCCTGATTAGCAATAAAATGATGTATTGAGTGTCCAAATGGAGCAACTGTTGCCTTTTGAAAAGGTTAAAAACGGTTGGTGAGCAGAACAATGCGCAGCCTAAAGAGTACGATAGTATTTGGACGAGTGAAGCGACCGAGTAACCAAGAACAGTGGGAAGAGAAAGATGCGCTTGAAGGTAGAGTCCCTCTCCGCGACGGGTCTTAGTCTCCTCATCAACAACTCTGGCGTCCTCCAGCCATACAGCACGAAAGCATCGGTAGATCGCGCCAGCGTCGCACTCAATATGGACGTCAATGCTGTCTCACCGGTGATTGTCACTCAAGTTAGAGTTAATTCTTTTGAGACTTCATTTTTATGGGTAGTTTCAAAGATTTTTGAAGATTTCGAGCAAAGGGTTGAGGATTTCATTTAAACCAAAGTGTTTATTTCTTCGGAAATTTGTAAACCGATCAAGCAAAAATTATCTAGAGGGTGGCCCATATATTCGCAAACCAACCTTTCTGCGTTTATAATTCAATTTGTAGTGCACACTGAGCTCCAATTTTTACACATGTTCTCCTCATATGTTTTTTTAATACATGGTTCAAATTTCATATCATTTGATCAATTCTCAAAAGAATGGTGGTCTCTCATAGAGCACGCTCTATCATTGTGGACTTGCAAACTTGGTCGATCAAATACGCGCATCGCTAAAGATCTCAACGCCTCGCAATCTTGTCTGAAAAGCAATCAAACGGTTTGAACAGATCGGTACACTTGCTGACTTGCCCCGAAGAGGTGATCCACGATTAGTGCGCACCCCTAACAAGATTGAGTTTATGAGGAAGCGAGTCGGTCGAAATGCTAGGCGTATCTTGAAAAAAATGGCCTCCGAGATGAACTTATCACACAACACTCTTCAAAGAATCGTTGAAGAGGACTTGAGTCTCCCCCCATATCTTACTAAAAAGGCTGCCATCCTAACTCTAAAGAACAAGGAGAAAATACTCAAAAGGTGCCGCGCCCTAATCCTCTGGACGCGCGACAGTGCTCACCTCAGGACATTCTTCTCGGATGAGAAGCTGTTCACTGTGGAAGAGGCCTACAACCCTCAAAATTTGCGAGTGCTTGCTCAGGACTCACAGGCAGCTAATCATAAGGGTGGATTCCTGCATAGAGCTTCCCATCCTGCAAAAGTCATGGTTTGGGACGGAGTGTCCGCTTCCGGCAAAACTCCCCTTGTTTTGTTCGAACCATGAGCCAAAATTAATCAGGAATACTACCGCCAGCAGATTCTTCGAAAAGTATTGCTTCCTTGGTCTGCTTCCCACTACCGTAATACACCTTGGGTCTTACAGCAAGATTCTGCGCCTGCTCACAAGGCTATCGGAACACAGGCATGTTGCAACGCTCATTTTCCCGACTTAATCTCCAGCGCAGAACGGCCCTCCTCATCGCCCGACCTCAATTCGCTGGACTATTCCGTGTGGTCCTACCTTGAGAGCAAAGTCAATGCTCATCCTCACTTGAATCTGGAGTCTCTAAAGAAAATCCCTGCAGGAGGAGTGGTCGAAGATCGACGAAAAGTACCTTCGTCCAGTGATCGAAGCGTTCCCAAAGCGACTCCGGGCTGTCGTTCGTGCCAAAGGGGACAGAATTCAATGATTTTTCGACCCAATGTTTTTATTAATGTGTGCTGATAAATGTACAAATTTGAACACTCTAGCTCACTTATGGACTGAGATACACGTTTGTAAACGCGTTTGCGAATATATGGGCCACCATGTATATTGCATGCTTCACTCCATTTCCACTATTGTTAGGTTTTTGTCGCAGGAACAAAGCGAGTAGATTTTCTGTTGATTTTATTGCACTTCAGATCGATGTCAGATAGAGACAAAACGGTTTTCCGGTTTTCTTGCCGCTTCTTCGCAAAGGCGTTGCGACGAAGGGTGTGGCGCGTGTCGTGAATCTGACCGCCCTTCTGGGCTCCATCTCTCAGACTGCCGGATCGCAACCCCGGGGATACCTGGCCTACAGTATGAGCAAGGTGAGAACTTTATTGGCCTTTCCATTGTCCGATTACGGTTTTTGGTAGTTTGTTCAAAATGATCTAGATTGGCCGAGTTTTGTGTAGAAAACTTATATGGCTTGGAGTCTAAAAGAACTCGGAATTTTAAATTTAAAAAAATGTAGCATTAGTAGTTAAAGAATAATTGATCAATGTAGAGTGGAGAAGGTCGGGAAATAAGCCACAGCACGTGAATCGCATACTTTTATGCAAACCACAGCACGTGAACTACATACTTAAATGCAAGCCACAGCACGTGAAGTGCATACTTGGTTTATTTCTTATCTAGCCCGTTCTCATCACCAGTGCATCATGTTATTGAATGAAAAAGATTTTTTTAATCGGGAGCACCGGGAAATGGATATCAAAGTTAAACGGAAAATCACAAAAATCACGATGCCCACCAGGCTTGCTCGAAAAAAAACCGAATTAAAACGAGAAAAAAAATTGTTTTTTGGCTGAAACTACCCACAATTTCAGGCTCATTTCTTGATGTTTTTGAAAATATGAAGTCTAATGGACAGACATCAACCTTTAAAAGTTTTTAAAAAACGGTCTCAGCAAGTGACCTATTTCATATTGTCGAATGAAGGGAGACGAAGTTACTAAAAGTCGAGATAATGCGGAATTTTCTAAGCAAAAGGATGGGAAAACTAATTTTGATAAAAGTAACTCAAATTTCGAAGCAGAATTTCAACAAAAAACTGTAAGAAAAGTGACGGTAAAGCCTGCTCAGCAGCAGAAGGATGAATCAAGGGTAGATGGCCTCGAGAGAGACAAGTTTTTTTGAAATTTTCAGATATTATTTGAGATAGTTCTTTTTTTGAGAGCGCTCACATAGGTCTGTGAACGCCGTTAAGCACCCCACCTATAACTTGTGTGCTTTATAAAAAAGTATTTATATAACTTGACGCACTATGTTGAAAAGCGTTCTTCAAAAGAAAAAACTGTTGCAATTTTACTGAATGGCGTTGAATGCAAAAATCTTCATCTCATCAAGAGTCAGCGGCTTTTCTGTTTTTTTTTAATATGTACTTCTCAAAAACCTGAAAAATGTTTGGGCTTGCGAAAGATATATGATACGAAGGGCGAATGATATACATATGATGCGAAGGGTTTGAAGAGAAAAACCAAAATAACCTAATTTTTATGATGCTAGGCATCACAAAATGGAGGATTCCACGAGAGAAAAAAAATTTAAGATAGTATATGGGATGAAATGGCAAACACAGTTTGTTCGGGTGAAGTATTTATTATAACTCAATGCGAAAATCAATCAAGTGCATCATTTTTCACTTGGAGATGATTAAACTCTAACTCTCAGTGAGTAAAACCCTCCATGAAGCAAGTTAAGGGTACCAGAAAAAAGTTTACCCACTTTGAATGTTGTTGTTGTTGCCGGCAAACGTCTCGCGTCGAAGAGAGTTGGCTATGGAGGGCCGCTCTCTCCCTCTCTCTCTCCTCTCTTTTTTTAAAAATACATCCCTTCTTCTTTCCTTCACAATAGTCTCAGAAATGAGGCTACTTCTTTTGGTTTCATCCAGAGATCTTCCAATGTGAGTCTTGTTGGACGTCTAGCGCATTTGAAGAGATGGGCCACGTCGTGAGGTCCATTGAGACAGTCTGGGCAGTAGTCAGGTATCGAGTCATCGATCCGGTGTACCTGCTGTAGCTTGAGCGAAGTTGGCTCAGCGTGCAGCGGGCGTTTCTCGAGAGGTCCACTTCTTCTTCATTTATGTCCGGTGGTGGTCGGCCGCCCAGTATGACTGGACCTTGGATGGTTTCCTTTTCTTCTGAGACCATGTTTGTGTGGACTCGGTTGGCGACGTTTTTCCCGTTGTTCTTCTCTGCTGTTTCCGACAGGGCTCTTTGAACAGTGCTTCTGCATGCGATGTAAAGATCAGCTTTCATGTTGCGTGGTGGGGGTCCTTGGAGAAATAATCCGTGATGGAAGTGAGTTTGGCTCAAGGTCCTTGCCAAGTATTGGGCTGATAGCATGTGAAGGTGCGATTTCGATCTCATAACTTTAGCTTCAGCATGTATGTGGTCGACGCTGGCCATTTGATGGTTTCCTGTTACGATACGCAGGCCATTGTTCTGTCCTCTTTGAATTTTGGTATGTGCTGAGGAGGAGAGAAAGCTGGCCCAGGCTGGAGCTGCGTAGCTCTATATGGATTGGCAAATGGCTTTGTACGTGAGACGGAGTGTCTCCTTTTGGTTGCCCCATGTACTGCCGGCTAGTGCCTTCAGTACATTGTTATCTGACGCCCATAGCGTTATATCATCAGCATAAGAGACGATTTTGATATTTGGATCGTTGTTCGGAAGATCGCTTAGATATAAATTGAAAAGAAGCGGTGAGAGTGCGCTGCCTTGAGGGACTCCGCTTCTGATCAGGGATGAGCTTGAGAGGACGTCGCGAAAGGATGTACGGCTCGTTCGTCCTCTGAGGTACGATGCTAGCCATTTCTTTGCGAAGTTTGGGGCGTCGGTTTGTAGGACGAGATCTATGAGTACCGCTATGTCTATGCTGTCGAAGGCCTTTGACATGTCGATTGCCAACATCACTGTACGTTTAGCTGGTCTCTTCGCGTTAAAGCCTGCAGCTACGTCTTTTGAAAGAGTGAGGAGGGCAGAGGTGGTGGATCTTCCTGTGGTGAATCCATGCTGGTGCTCAGCTACTCTTACGTACGGCTTGAGTTCTTCCAACAGAAGTCGTTCTATGATTTTCGCCATCGGTGAGAGTAAGGAGATCGGTCGGTATCCTGGTCCATCCGTTGCCTCTTTCCCTGCTTTCAGGAGTGGGAGAGTGACTGAAGATTTCCAAATCATGGGAATTCTGCCAGAGCTGAGGGAGTCGTTGATGAGCTTTGTGAGGGCGGCTATACCTCTGTTCCCGAGATAATGGAAGAGTATTGGAGCGAGTCCGTCCGGTCCGAGGGCTGTTGATTTCTTTGTCTTCTTAATAGCTGATTTCACTGCGGCCTCTGAGTACTTGACAAAATCTTTAGCGTGTATGTTGTGAACTTTCTTCATGGTTTTCCGATTTTCCTTTTTTGTTTTGTAGTCGACTGGGCGTGTGAAGCGTTTGTTGAACTGGTTCGCGATTTCGAAGGAGGATGTGAGGGGTCCTTTCCCGAAGTCGATGGCGCAGTTTGGTGGGGGACGTCCTTTATCATTCAACATCTTGATCGTTTTCCACAGTTTCTTGCTGTCTAGTTTGGGATCAAAGGTCTCCATGAAGTTTCTCCAGATTTCATTTTTTCATTTCATTTATTGTTCCACGCAACATTATAAACAATATCACGAAGTCAATACGACAAATTAGAGCGTGGACTATGATATATAATCGAACAGAAAGGAAATTAATTTAAGCACTGATGCTGGTGACAATACGTTTAATTTTTTCTTTAAATAGAGCTGAGTTTTGCAAAGACTTGAATTCACTAGGAAGGCATTCCCATATAGAAATCGATCTAGATACAAAAGTAGACAATCTAGCAGGATAGAGAGCGGGAAGTCTAATGTTCAATTGGTGACCATGCCGTGTATTGTACTGATGAGGATTAAGATGTCCCTTTTGTTTCTGTCCGTGGCTCGTCTGATGTTCATGTTGAGGGTGCTGATGTCTTGGCTTGATGGGTCTGATTCTCGTAAAGCGTCTCGTTTGGTCATCCATTCTCGGATTTCTGGTGTTAAGGCAACGTTTCTCTTCTTGATGCGACCGCGTGGGATTGAGCTGGCGGCTGCAGATAACAGGATCTTCCGGAAGAAGGGCTCAGCTTGGGCGGCGGGGAGGTCGGGAAGAGGTGTCGTGGATAACTTTTCTTCGACGAGCTGTTCAAAGATTTTCCAGTTCGCTTTTCCGAAGTTGGTGAAGGAGACTTTCCTGTGCGTGCGGATGTAGTTGGAACCCTCAAGGACGATTACGATGGGTAGATGGTCGGAGCTTCCAGATGGTATTGTTTTCCATGAGACTTGAGAAAGTAAGTCCAGCGAACAAATGGAGATGTCTGGAGAAGATGGTCTTCCGTTGACTGGTACTCTGGTAGGCGTGTCACGGTTTACTGCGGCGTGTTCTGAAGCATCGATCGTTTCTGCGATGTGAGAGCCTCTGCTCTCTGAAGATTTGGAGAACCATGCGGCATCATGAGCGTTAAGATCACCGAGTATGATGGATTTCTCGCGATTGGGGTAGTGCTACAACGATGTCCGCCTTCACGCGGTGCAGCACGACAGTCTACAGACTGCAAAGGACATCAACAACCTTCTCCGGAAGCATCACGCTCCGAAGAAACCCACTTTGAATGATGCAGTCTCGGTGAATACCTCGAAGTTTGTTTTCAAACTGCATGGAAACCATCTCGACACACAAATAACACTAAAAATTTAAAAATCAATTTAAAGCGTTTTTAACAATTTTTTTCGGATTTTTTTCGAATTTTTTTTCTTGAAAAATGTCGAAAAAACGAAAAATATGCAACACTGATGCCCACTATGAACCGCCTGATACACGTGCAAACTCAGGCGGCCTTGAACATGTTCACTAAAGCCGCTGCCAAAGATTTGGAGCGAGATAAGATTGAAGTGGTTGGAATTCATCCTGGATGGGTCAAGACCGACATGGGAGGGGCCCAGGCTCCCGTCACGGTTAGTTCGTCACGGTTTTCTTCATGTGTACTCTAAACTTTGGTCTACTAACGTTTTTTAACCTAAAAATAAGACCCTAATAAAAATGTTTCTGTCTTCTTTTCTCGCTGTCTAAATCTTCTCCATCTTTCTCTCTATTCCTCTCATCTGGTACCGAACATTGCGGTATTCTCAAAGTAAAGCACTAAAGATATTTGAGTGCTTATCGCAAGTTTGTAATGACCTTCGAAGTTCACGAATAATTGCCATAAGGTATTTTTTAAAAACCTATTTTGGAAAAAAGCTATTTTTATCGGTTTTTTCAGAGATCTCGGAATATTCGATGTTTTAGCATTAGCCGATAGCGTTGATTGGTAACAGTAATTCAGCGATAGTAATTTTGTGAGTTACAAAGCAATCAACGAGGAGAAATTGATGTTTATTAGTGAGATGGCAGCAAGTGGTCAAGTGATTGTATGACTAGTAAATAGTCATCACAGGTGATCGAGTCCGTGACTAACATCGTCGCTTCCCTCGGAGCCCTCACCAAGGAACACAACGGCGGCTTCTTCACTGATAACCTTAAGCCGATCCCCTTCTAATTATTTCTCCTCTGCCTTGGTATTCAAATTATAGGCAGTATAGAAGTGAGTAGATTGTGTTCTAGTGCCGGATTTTACCATCAAGGAAATTTGTTAGTATTCTATGAATTCACTGACTTTTTTGCGCTCAGTTATATTGCCCGAAGTCTATTACATTTTTCAAAAAAATTTCTGGTCGTGAAAAGGTCCATGATTACTGTAATTTGAAAGTTTTTCTTTTTCTCATCTCTATGTACCTTTTCTCTTTCTACTTCTTCTCGTCTCAAGCTCTCTTCCTTTTCTTTGCTCTAACAGGATCTTGTCTCTCTTTCTCTTCTTCAAACGTCTGGAGGAGGAATGATAATGTTGTTGTTGTTGTTGCCGGCAAACGTCTCGCGTCGAAGAGAGTCGGCTATGGAGAGCTGCTCTCTCCCTCTCTCTCTCTTTTCTTCTCTTTTTTTAAAATACATATTTTCTTCTTTGCTTCACAATAGTCTCAGAAATGAGGCTACTTCTTTTGGTTTCATCCTGAGATCTTCCAATGTGAATCTTGTTGGACATCTAGCGCATTTGAAGAGATGGTCTATGTCGTGAGGTCCATTGAGACAGTCTGAGCAGTAGAATGATAATGTTCAATTGTGACGCTTTGTTCGAAGCCATTGTTCCATAAATCATGCCAAGTGAAGTTGAGGAGAAGCAAAGCAACAGAAAAAAAGAGAAGGCACATCTCGCAACTATCGTTGAGAATGTAATCTATCGCAAAGTTAAGCATTGAAGCTTATCAAACTACAACAATAATAATATCTAACTGGACTCGATAGTTACATGAGTGAAGTGATATATGTTGGAGTTAAGTGACGCTGCTCAAAAACCGAGAGATTTCATTTGATTTTTGCTAGTTACATAAAACTGTGAAATTACCTCAATATTCATCTGAAAAAGGATCTGTGAAAGTACAAAAAGCTATAGTGAATAACGATTAATCCAAAATATAAAATTGAATATGAAAGGCAGTAAGGGTTCTCTTTGATGCGGACAAGAATTCGAGGGTGACTGAAAACTGAAGGTTTTCTTCTGTCCTTCGGAGACGACTGGGGTCGTGAACCTGCAACGCTTGGTTATAAAGGAAAAGTGTTTTTTAAGGTTTTTATCCTGAATCAAGGTTACTGTATGTACAGTAAACCTGAGAACTACATCCATTTTCGATGAATCACTTATTTCTCAAAGTCTAATAAATTGATTTAGAACTTATTTTTGAAAAAAGCATTGATTACCTCCTATGAATCGGCTTGACGACGTTGCACTTTTCTTGCTCGCAGAAGCACAGTTCTGTCTGCACGACGTAGGGAGGCTGTGTCTTGAGAACGATGTCCCGTCGATGACAGCCTTCCGGATCAATCATCGGTGAGGTGATTCCCGTCGAGCAGCCATACGAAACTCCTGCAAAAAAAACGTAAGATTCCGTCCGAAGACTCTCAATTTCCATGAAACATCAGAGAGCTTTCCCTAGCAATTGAATTTTTCACAACCCTATTATATGTAGTTGCTGTTGATTTCTTTTCGATGTATCAAGTTTTTGTTCTCAGAATTGTTTTATTTAACGCGGTTTTCGACAATAACAGTTCAATTCTGGATAGGTTACGGTTATCGTTTGCTGGAAATTTACATTGTAACACTTCGTGGTCGAATCTCTAGTGCTCTCTAGTTCAAGACAGCCGTGGGCTCAGGTTTTGTTTTTTAAAGAATGAACTAATGGGAACTCGCGACGCACTCAACTTACCAAAAGGCTCTGATTGTCTGCTCTTAATGCCGAGGCTGGTGACACTCAGAGAGTAGCAGGCCCCTTCACATTCTTGCGTTTCTGACTGGGATGGAAGACTTAAGGATTCAGAGCGTAAGCTATTACTTGGAATCGTAAAATGTGATTTAAATTTTGCTTTGAACGAAAATAAGAAAAATGTAAAGAGCGAGAATGGGAAAGACAGGAAAAGAGAGGGCCATTACTAAAGCACGCCACGCACGCCTAACACGCCAGTTCATTACTAATGCACGCCACTGTGCAGGAAAGAGAGAAAGAGTGTTTGACGCACTATTATGTTAATTTTTTTTGATACGGTCTTGCTAGCCTAAGCCGAACGGCCTCGTTAGCGTAAACTTTTGCCTGAGCCTAAGCAGAAAAAAAAACATGAAAAACTTGAACAAAAAACTGAATAAAGCGCATAGGGCGAAGTTATGAATTTAACCGCGCAGTGGCGTGCATTAGTATTGAACTGGCGTGCGTGGCGTGCTTTAGTAATAGCGAAAGAGAAAGATGAAAGGAGAACGGACCTCCTCTTCGGTGCATTTGTGGATAGGCTGTTCGCCGTTTGGCTGAATCTCTCTCGGATTAGCATAAAAAGCACCGTAATGCTGAAAAGTTTATAACAAAGTTAAATTATTATCAAAGGCTTCAGAAGAACGATGTTCAGCTTCCAGTCTGCGTTTCAAGTATCAATCAATCAAAAAGGATATTTTATGTACATACATATTACATATTTACACTTAAATTTATAAGTCTTAGTGGGGAATCGTTCTCTTGGAAAACTTGCTGCGTACAAAAATTTAACCTCAATGTTCATCGGCCCATTGGGCACCCTGTGTGTAACTTTTATTTCGAATATGAGCAGATAATTTATACCTTGTTCGTTACATATCAGTTTCCTATAAAAAGTGGAGAAAAAATGTTCCAAAGCTGCGCGACAATTCTGCACTGCATGCCCCCCAATTCATGAAAGTGCCAAAAGTCTTTTTTGCTTTCCTGGACTTTAAAAAAAAACTTTTGTGAGAGTTATGAAAATTTTACTGTTCACTGAGCTGTTTTCACTATTCATGCGAAGTTTCACTATTCACTGAAATGATTCCAGTTGTCCAAATAGCAGCAAAGCTCTTCGTAACAAATGATTGGTCTGTAGCTAACTGCCATAGCTTTAAATCTTCTTCAGTCCCATTTTTAAAAATTAACTATGAAATTCATTAAAATTTAAATAAAAGTTATTTCAGTTATAAAAAACCAGAATTCGAAATTCCCTGCCGCTCTGTATAAATCATTTTTTCTACATTCAAAACCTTAAGTATGTATGCAAAAAAGCGTTCTCGATTAAAAAAAAGAAGTTTTGTTTTACTTCAGGCAAATTGTGTTCTTAAAATCCAATCATTTTCTTGTTTGCAAAATGATTTATTCTTGTTTGCGGAATGATTTTTTTAGCTTTCGGTTTTCCCTTTTCTGCCTATTTTCTTTTTTCTTCTTTCTCTCGCCCTACCTCTCTCTCTCTCTCTTTCTCCCTCTCTTTTTCTCTCTCTGTTTCCCCTCTCTATTGTTCTCCTACATCTCTCCTAAATAGCATAGTTACTCTTCTTTAAAAAATATTGTGTTTACTGAATGTTGCACTGCACTGTGTCTTATTCTCTTTTCTCAGCCAGACCTCTCATAACTGCTAGTTAAATAATTTATTTCTTGGCCACGCCTTTCTATCATTATGTTGTTTTGTTGTTCTCAGCCTGTCTATTCTTAACTTCTTCTAAAATTTCTCTGCTTCTCTTTTGCATTGACAAGGATAATCTTTAGCTCTTCTCCTTCTATTTCCTATTTCCTTAAAACAAATTCAATTTATTTTTCTTATTTTCTACAGAGCATGCATGCAAGAAGAAAAGGTTCGTCAAAAATTGAAGGAGACAGAAATGATCTTCAGCTTCTCCGGTCCGAGATTCACAACTACATCATCTTGAATACCATTCTGAAGATTTACTAAACCCCTATAGTAGATGATCGAAGCTCAATCAAAAACCTTCTGAGCTTTTTGTTTGATCATTTTTATTTTGTTTAGCTTCTAATTGTTTTTCCACAGAACTTTGCAAAATTTTTTTTTGAGTAATTTAAAAACTGTTTAAATTTGAAACTTTGACGCTCTTTTAGAGAGTGTCAGTCAGATTTATCATTTATAGTCAAAAAACACAGTCGAATTTGAAAGTAGAAAGAAGTTATGGCTCTAATGACAATTCAAACTTCAGCTCATTTTGAAAACACATTCTAAAGTAATCTTTAACTTTCTCCTTTTCTCTTAATCTCTTTCTCACTCTCTATTTCTCTCTTTGCTGACGGTTTCAATCGAAGTATCAGAGCAGCGATGGCAGTGTCGAGTGGCTTTGGATCCCTTTGCCTTTGCAGCTGAAGTTCTTGGAGAATAGAGAAAGAGAAAAGAAAGGACGCCGACCGTCATCAACATCGTACAATGTAATCTACAAAGCGCTTTGATTTGATCGATCAGCCACTTCAAAAAAGAGCACCTTGTTTCGAAAAATTGTCTGGTCTTTTCATGTCTCAAGGAGAATTGAACTGACATTGTCAATTTAACCGTGGATGTGTTAACGTGTGAGCCTGGGAAAACAGAAAGGGCATCTTTTTCCTTCAGCTTTTGATCGTTTCTCCCGTAGCCACTCACCTTCAGAGAATTTTGCCTAAATATTCACTTTTGTCAGGACTTGTGCAACTGCTAGAGACAAACACAAACAAATCCATGCTGTTATTTTTAACCTAGTGAGGAAAAATAGAAGAGGTTCTAAAATTAAAGCATCTTCCACCTCTTTTGGCTTCCAGTATTTTCTAGTTTTTCAACTATCAGAATCCTTCTTTTCAATTCTCTCTATCTCTCTTACTCTCTAATTTGTGACTCTCTCTTTTTCTCTTTCTCCTCTTTCTCCCCAATCCCTCACTCTCTTTATCTTTTGAACAATCTCTTATGGTCTTCCTCCTCGACCTTTGCACTTCTAATTCTCTTTTCGTTTTTGTTTTCTTGTTTTTTTCTAGTTTGGCTAATTCGTATCCTGAAGTCTCTGTCAATTACCATAACTGCTAAAAAGGAAAAAAACTTTAGAAAAATTACTTAGAAATTTCAGAACGTCAAGTTCGACACCTCGGCATACAAAGTTCACTTTGACTCAAAAGAAGATGAAAGTTGAGGTACCAACAAAAAAACTAAACTAAATTTTTTTTTAATGCAACGAAGAGATAAAAAAAGAGGAGGACATCAATGAATACATAGGTGCTGAAAAAGAGAGATTGAAAGAGATTTAGATATAAAAAGAGATTGATTTTGAAATTAAAAAAGAGATAGAGTTTATAGAGTGAAGATGGAAGGAGAGAAGTAGCTAGATAAGAACGAAAAAGCACTAGAAAAAGAAATGCACCGCCGTTTTTAAACCTACACATGATGTTGCCATGAAATTCCATGGTGTCTCATACCGTAAGAACGAAGGCTCAACCAAATGTGAGATGAGTGGGAGAGATGTATCTTATCTTTTCATATCTCTAGCTTTGCTTCTTTCCTCATCCATCTTTATCTTTCTGCTCTCTCTCTCTTTCTCTCTGTTGGTGGCAAATCTTTTGTTGGCTATTTCTTTTTCGTCTCTCTTCGTATCTATTTTCCATCTCCTCTATATTTCTCTTTGGTTTTCTCTTCTCTCTCTCTCTCTCTCTCTCTCTCTCTCTCTCTCTCTCTCTCTCTCTCTCTCTCTCTCTCTTCGTCTCTTAATCTCTTTACTCTGTTACAATTTCAAAGTCTCTTGCTGACTTTTCATTCGTTCTTTCAAGCTTCATAAACCTCACCGTTCATTTTTTTCTAATCGCATAATTTTTGTTTCTTCTCCACCCACTCTTTTTTCATGTAATCCGCACAAAAACTTTTTTTTAAATTTTTAAAATTCCCGTTTTAGTTCAACCTGAATGGCCTTTCAAACTATTCATTTTTTAAGAACCTATTAAGTGATTTTTTAAAATAATCTATGTAAATAATGTGGCCCAGAAGATATTTCTCAGTCTTAGATTATCGCAATACAGACATACATAGCTGGAAGCATCTTGAACGTAAAATTGTTAAATGGACCAAAGTTAATTTGATTCACCCTAACTGTCTCAATGACATGCTTAATATTTACTAAAGTGAATAGTCGAACTCAAGCTCCCTGAAAATCAAAATATTCACACTTCGAAAATTGTATCCGTAAGAGATAGAATGACGGAACGATAGTATTCAGATGGAGCATCTTCATGCGTATACTAAACTTTGGTATACTACCGGCTTTTTCTCTCCTAAAAATATGATTCTAATCAAAATGTTTCTTTCTTCTTTACTCGCTGGCTAAAACTTCTTCTTCTTTATCTCTTTGTTTATCTCTCTCTTTCTGTTTCTCTCTCTATCTCTTGCTCGTCGTTTTACTCCAAGATTACCTTCAATGTTTATCTGCTCGCACTCTACAACCTTATATTCCTGCCCAAGCAATCTTTCTAAAAGCTCCAACTTCCAATATTAAACAGCAATAAAGAACAATCTGAGGGAACCGAACTTATTCTGCACCACTGCACGCGATCAAGAGTGGTAGTTTATTCATATGGATGTTGAAATACAAACTCCGTTTGTTCTTAGGTAACTTATGAAAGACAGAAAGAAGCAGGATTAAAATAGAGAGGGGAAGAGAGTGGGAAATTGCGTGATAAAAATGAAGAGGAATGGAAAAAAGAATAAGAAAAATTTAAAAAATAATTCATAGAGAATCAAAAATTGACAAAGTGCAAGATAAAGTGAACTAAGAAGAAAAGGAACAAGCCCCATACAATAAGAATACAATAATTTCTCGAATTTCGGAAGCTCAAAATTGTATTGAGAAGCAGTGAAAAATATGAGTTTCGAAAGCGACAGAGAGAGGCGTAAAGTATGATTGATTATGAGGCAAGATGAACAGATTAGGTGCGAAGATATCTAGGAGGAAAATGGAGAAGAATGAAGAACGATGAGGGGGAACCTCGGAAGATGCGGGAGTAAGGGCAATAGAGGTAAAACCTGATAGTATTAGAGAAGTAACGATAGGAAGAAAAAAGAAGAGTGAGAGAGAGGAAATTGAGGAGAAAGAGGGAGAAGAGATGACGAAAGATTATGGGAGAAACAGTCGGGTTAGAAGTCAATTGTGATAGAGCGGATGTAAGTGAAGCTAGAAGTCAAAGTCAACTAGTAAGGCATATCATTGTATGCCAATCAGTGAATTGATTGAGTGTGCCCAGTGATGCGAATGGAATGAGGAAGGATTACCAGAGAATAGAGAATAATAAGGGAAAGATTGAGACCTAAAGAAGTGACCGAGAAAGAGAAAGAAAGAAAGAAAGAAATGGAAAAAAGAGAGAGAAATAGAAGAAAGAGAATGATGAAGAGAGAGATAGAGAGAGAGAGAGAGAGATGGAAACATATGTATATAGAAATGAGGAGATGGAGAGGGATAGAGATGGAAAGAGAGATAAAGGCGTCGGTAGATAGTGAGAGATCATTGCTTAAGTATGAAGAAAACGAATCAGAAAGAGAAAAAAGCGTGGGAAAAAGCCAGGAAGCTGAAAAAAGGTGGTGAAGAAAAACAGTAAAAGACGCAGCAAGTTCCATGTGAGAATGAGAACTTGAAAGAGAAAATGAGAGAGAAAGAGATTTAAAAAATTGAAAAGAGAGTGAGAGAGAGGGAAAGAGAGAGAGGTTTAGAAGTACATACAAAAACAGGCTACGAATAAGCATAAGAGAGGATAAACAAGAATTAGAGAGAAAAAGACGGAGAGAAGCACGAAAAAGAGCCATTTTTAAAGGAATATACATAGCTGAAATATGAAGAAGTGACTGAGCTTTTTGCTCTCTTTATCATGGAAAAAGAGGATATTATACGTATTCTGAATAGGGAGGTATTCTATAAAAGGGCTGATGAATAGTTGAGTGAGATAAAAGGGATGAATAGGAAAAGGTTGAAATAGCAAGAAAAAAGGCGTCGTACTTGAAAGAGCAACCAAACAAAAACAAAAAATGCCTCGAAGCGATGAGGATCGAGAGGTTGAGAGAGAAAGAGCTAAAGAAAAAATATTTAAAAATCAAAAACCTACACAATCAATAAAATATGTAAAACTTCTATTACTTTAGGATTTCAATTCCTAGGAAAAAAGGTGTTTTATAATTCATATAAACTAGATAGTGAGGTGAGAAAAAACATCGACAGGGGAATTGTCTGCTATAACTCAGTCAATCACTGTATGTGACCGATTGTCAATGTGACAGTTCTCCCGTTAGTGAATGTGGATGAAGGAGAAGAGAAAAAGAGCTTCAAAGGTCCACAAAAATTACTATTTCATGAACAGAATTGGACAATTATAGTCGGATGGACATCTCGCGAAAACTCTGCATTGACCAGAAGGCTGTACCACCTATACACTATATCTTTTGCGTGCGAGGAATCAACAGAGCATGCAAAAATTTTCAGGAGTACAATGTTATCGCGGTCCTAAGCCCGCGAACACAGGAAAGTAAAAAAGAAAAAGAGGAGTAGAAAAGAGAAGCCGCCTCTCCTCTTTTCCTTTTCTTCTCTCCCCTTCCCTCCTTCGCTCTCTCTCTCTCTCTCTCTCTCTCTTCTTTCTCTCTCCTTCTTTCTCTCTCACTGTTAATGGTTCTTTCTCACCCTATCTCCCCCTCCTCTCTCTTTTCCTCTCTTTCTTTCTACTTTCCTCGCTTTTTCTTACTTTTCTCCTTCCCATCTTTCTCTCTCGCTCTTCCCCTCTCAATCTTCTCTCTCTCTCTCTCTCTCTCTCTCTCTCTCTCTCTCTCTCTCTCTCTCTCTCTTCGCCTCTCCTCCTCCTCCTCCTCCCCCTCCTCCTCCTCCTCCTCCTCCTCCTCCTCCTCCTCCTCCTCCTCCTCTTCTCTCGCTCTCTCTATCTCTATTTCTCTCTATCTTCCCTTCTCCTACTCTCTCCCCTCTCCTCTCTCGATCTTTCTATCACTCTTTCCTTGCTCTTTCTAACTTTTCTACTTCCTATCTCTCTCTCGTTCTCTTTAAGCTTCTCCATATCTCATATGCCTAATGTGTTTCTATGCTTATTCCTTCTTGATATTCCTTTCCTAGCTTCAGGCAGTTTCACTCTCCCCTCTCAATCCCTCTCATTCCAACACACTATTTCTCTCCACGGCAGTTTCACTCTCCCCTCTCAATCCCTCTCATTCCAACACACTCTTTCTCTCCACGGCTCAGCTCCTTTTCAAGAGAATGATTCTTCAGTCTTACTCCTGAACATTCCGAAAGAAACACAAAACCCCATGACTTTCGCAACGGTGATGAGATATAAATGTGAAACTGTGGATCATGAAGTTGAATGACATGAAGGGATAGAGACAAAAAGAAAGAGAGAAATTGATAGGGAGATGGAGAGAGAGAGAGAGAGAGAGAGAGAGAGAGAGAGAGAGAGAGAGAGAGAGAGAGAAAGAGAAAAGAGAGAAAGAGAAAAGAGAGAGAAAGAGAAAAGAGAGAGAGAAAAGGAGAGTAAGAGAGATGAGAGATGGAAAGAGAGAGATAGAGAGATAGATAGATTGATAGAGTGAAAGCAGACTTAAGAGCGACATAAAGTTAAAAAGGAGAGGAGGAGAAACCGCTCTAAAGACAAAAAAAGTTCAAAAAGGACAACATAAGAAAGAGAAATCTCTTTAAGGTGTTGAAGAGAGTATACACCAAAGAGAGAGCGACCGGAAGAGAATGAGAGCGAGAAAAAACTGGAGTGAGAAAGAGGTATAAAGGGAGAAAGAGAGAGAGAGAGAGAGAGAGAGAGAGAGAAAGCAAGAAAAAGAGAGCGATAGAGGAAGAATGAAAGAGAGAAACGTAAGACAGCGAGGACAAAAGAAAAAAGGTAAGAGTAAAATTTTTAAAACAAATAGAGTAAAGAATGCTAAAAGCTTCACTAAAAATAGCAAGTTCGAGAACGAAGAAACATTTTAGACCACTACGAACCTAATGATGGGAACATGAGCGAAAAAAATGCGTTTGTTTCATCCTATTTCAGAATACTTGCCTCCCTGACTTGAATCAAGACAGCGTATCGCTGTCCGAGGTTCCGTGCTAACTTCCCACTCACATAACACTAAGGTTGCCAGAGTATTTTCAATTTGTATACATTAATCCCGTTTTATTCACATAAAAACAGCTTTTCAGACTATGTATTTTGGACTGCTACGGCATGTTTTTTGAGAAAAAAGAGGGTCGTGTTCACATCATTTTCTCCGATATTTTGTTGACGCGATGAGTTTTCCTTCTCTAATTAGATCAAAAACTAAGAAAGACTATCATGAGCAAGACAACAGTAAAAGGTTCGATGAATGGAGACAGGAGAAAATGAAGAAAGGAAAAGAGGGTATTCGAAAACAGAACGGGTGAGAAAGAGAGAGAGAGAGAGAGAGAGAGAGAGAGAGAGAGAGAGAAGAGAAAAGAGGGAAAGTGAGAGAGAGCGGTGAGAGAGTGAAGGAGAGGAAGGAGACAGACATATGGACGATAAGAGCTTCTAAGAGAAGCCTTCCAAAATTTTAGAGCAACAAAGTAAGGGTGAAGATATCAAGGCACCGAGGAAAAATGCAGTTCTAAGCCCTATGTTTAACACACTCCAGTCGAATAGTGTAATACTGACTAGAATGCATGAATCAGTCCTGAACAGTAAAGGAGTAAGGAGTCCATCTCCTAAAATTTCCATGGTAACCGAAATTTAAAAATATCTTTTTGACTTTTATTATTCTTGTCGGAATCGCAAGTTTTTCACTGAAACTTTAGGCTTCTTCTCACAAATTCAATTCTTTTTTTTTTGAAAGTTTCATTTCTATTGCCATTTCATTATCCGTTTACAACAGGTCCTGATAGTTCGATGCGCACTGGAAAAAATCATGCCGGGCACAACTCTGATTTATGTTTCCCCATAATCCAATTCATAGCTGATACATAACGATTTTTTCTACTTCTATAATTTCTTCACTCATTTTCTCTTGAAGCCGAAAATTTACAATCTATCGTGATAAAAAGAAAGCACATCAAAACTATTTTGAAGTTATTGACGAAAAAAGATCATGAACTTTATTTCTCATTCATAATCAATGAACTCATTGAAGCTTAATGAACGTTATTATAACAATAATTTGAATATGTATATGTGGTTGTGAAGCACACAGACAACTTAATTTCTCAAGATATAGATTCCTCTAAGCGGCGTCGAACATGTAGTGCATCCGAGACTTCCTCTTCTCACACCTCAAAATGATCATTGTCCAATAAAGTGAAAAAATAGGGACGAATGTTAACTATCATGGAAGACTAACATTATGAATGCGTGTCACGGTGAAACTTTATCTTAAGGTCCGTTTACTTAAAAACGACCCGTGTACTTAAAAACTTAGCAAGGTAACTGAATGAAGCTTATAATGAAAGAGTTTTGTTGACTACAAGATCAGAACTTCTTCTCTTATAATTAGTCCATTGCTTCAAAAACTAAATAAAAATGCTTGAAAATACTCATGGATACAAACTGTTTGTCGCAATAATTCTCATGGCCTTCTTTTCTGGCGTTTTCCAGTGTCTCCTAAAAAGGTCTCGATTTCAACAGTCAATGTTTTTTTTTTTCAGAATAAAAAACCTTGAGCACCAAATAAACTTCTTTTTTTTCAATTTTTCGAGTACATAGACACAAAACATTTCTCAAGAAAATACCAGGAGAGAGAAACCAGGAATGTTTAGACAAATTTTAAAAATACCAGGAGATATACGTCTTTCAGCACGGAAAAAAAGCTAACAGAAGAACGTTGAAGTCGTCTAGTTGCATTGACATTACACGAACACTCCACATAGCCTGTAAAACTATCCATTATCATTCACATTACTTGAGATTCATTATTTCTTTCACCTAGAACTTTAACAACCTATCGCAATCGAAAGATACATGTCATTGACGCGTTTCATCACAATCAAAACGGTGTATCAGGATTTGCACCAAGACATCAGAATCGAGTTTTCCATGATGATAAAAAATTTTCATTTTTCGTACATGGAGGATCAACAATGACACTGCCGTAGTAGAAGTACATCGTTGCCATGATCGTGAGAATCTCAAAAACACTCACGCTGTTGAGAGTCAGCTTACAACGAATTCGTCAATTAATTGTTTGTTTATGTAATCAATAAGCTCTCCAACGCGTGACCGGTTTATTTCACCAAAACTAATGTGCTTTATAATTACAGATACAGCAATAAATCGATTTTTTGTCCTTAAAAGAAGTATTTGTTAAAAAAAACACTTTTTGGTTTCTACTAAAAATTCACTCAATAACATCTTCGGAAAATAATATAAAGGGAATTCGCAAGCTAAGTGAAGAATTAGGGGCTAAATTGTAGAAAAACTGCCCTGATGAAGTTTTTTTCTTAAAAGAGAAACTGCACGAGCGAGGGGCTTTGAGTGATGTAAAGTTCGCGTTTCTTCACATTCATTACATATCTATCTCAGAAATTGCTGGATTCGAACCCGCTCGGTAGATAGTTTAATTAGTTATTCTCTCTCTTCTAAGTATTTGACCTCTGACTCCCTTTTCATCATTCTGTACCGTCTCATGCTCAAAAGCCTGATAAATCTTCAAATGCTCAGTTACCCATTTCAAAGGCAGTGACGCCTAGTTAGAAACAGAAATGAATATACTATCGCACTGGGAAAAAAGCTGGTCCACCGAGCGGTATCGAACACAGCGACTTTCTCTCAATTTGCGAACAAGCGCGTTACCAACAGTAACATTGGTATTCCGTGCATAAGTGCTTCATGAAAAGCTCAATTCCTTTGCTTTCTTAGTGTTCAAAAGGGTTGTTTTCTCAAATTTTTACAGGTTCAGGGAACTTAAGGAGAGCTATTACCTTTGATATAGATGAAATGAAAGGCTTATAACCGGAGAAAATCACCATTAAGAAGACGCTCCCAGCTGCGCAGTAACCGACTGAAGACGGTGCACTCATTTCCTGTCCATAGATCAAGTCGATTAGTTGAAAAGAATAATTTCTCGTCCTGTGTATTGATTATTCTTGTGCAGTGTGTAAAATTTTGGAATTTCATTCCTAATATTATTAGAAAAAAGACAAAAATAAATTATCGTTTTTCACGATACTTGTGAAATATTGCATTCAGTGTTAATTCTCTTGAACACCGTACAGGCCAATTTTTTTTATTTAAAAAAATCTCTTCACTCTTTTTTACCTCTCAAGTTATCTTATCTCTCTACATTTTTCATTCACTCTCTCTCACATTATATAATATTTACTTATTAGCTATAAGTGGTTTATATAAACTAACAATGCCCCAGGATATGACTAGGGTCAGGCAGAGTCCGATAGCACACCAGAAATTGTAGCAAAGGCAGATTGAGACAAATACTGAATCATGAATTTTGGAGAAAAGGGAGTTTTCTAACAGTTTCCTGTTATTCCTAATCGAGTTGTGCACCAAATTTTTATTCTTGCGATGTCAACTTCTTAGGTAAAACGTGTCTTGATTATTCAATAGGTCTATCGCTGAAGTAGGTTAAAAGTTTAACTTTTAACTTTACGAAACCAATGGAGGCTGAGTTATGGCTAATGGAACGTGCTATATATGTACATATGTAAAGTAATGAAGATTTTTTCTTTAAATTTAAACCGTAGAAACTCTGATACAATCATTTCGAGTGAAGGAGAAGATCGGTAGGTCGGTTACCCTAGAATTTTTTGCCATTTTGCAGTTCACCTATGGTAAACTTAAGAGTAGTTCAGTGACTCCCTCATTCGCTGCCCACCACATAAAAATTTTTGACCAATTTTTTTGAAAATTTGAGAAAAACAATCGGTCACTTAAAAGAAATTAGAATGATGAGAATTGTGAGGTCTTACAGTCTTCATCTCTCTGTCCATTCTCTAGTTATTCTATTCGTATTTCCCTCTCATTTGATTTTAATAGTTCTAGGCCCCGTGAATTAGAAGTAGTTTTTTAAACATTTTTTTTTGTAAAGACAGGGTAACCTGTGATCTTTTCGATGAACTCACTCAAACGAAAGGGTGAGAAAAACTGAGGTCAACGCTTCGTTATTTATATATATATATATATATATATATATATATATATATATATATATATATATATATATATATATATATATTCGTTATTTACGAAGATATATTTTATAATAATTATAAAAAATTAGCTTTCTAAGCACAGAACAACTCTCTTAGTTGGGCTTTTAAAGAAAGTTTTGTGCTTTGCTCTGCGCAAGCTTCGACCAACTCATTTTCTTTTCAAAGACCACAAGCGTCTGCAAGACAACAGAGAAGAACTCGATGAGAATTAGAGAGAGGATCAGCCACCTCTGCAAATTTTCAGTTTTTTTTCTTCAGTTTCCACACAAAAAATAGCCATAATGTCATGACGATTTGTAAAAGTACTGACTTTATGGCTATTTTTTATGTGAAAGTCATCGATTGAAGGTCTATTTGGGTCTTTCTTTTTTAAAATTAAGACATATTTTGACTACTTGGTTTGTGAAAGTCGACTATTGCTTCGCTTTTCACTTGAAATAGCGTCATCATTAACTAATTGATAACATATTTGATCCACGTTTGCGAAATGCATCTTGATTTAGTTTCAAATCAACTTTTTTGTCTTCAATTAAACCAACTCTCTTGATATAAAAACAGTGAAATAGTATCAACAGTAACTAACTGACACCGTAACCCTCCTCCATCGACAGGACACCGAAAAGAAAGATTACAAAACAGATGTGTACGACATCCACAACAGCGAGGCACTTTAAAGCACGGTTTGACGATGCAGAAAGTCTCGGGTAGTACTTAAATGAATTGACGAATAATGCATTTTTTAGTCCTTATTGCCAATGAATCGAATTTTTGTGAGTTTGTCGGAGAGAACATGACTTTCAGTGATGATATGTATCTCATTATGAAAGGAGAAATTCATTGAGATTGTCGGCACTTTTGCCGTTTTTAGACCCCCCCCCCCCCACAGAATGGGTTCAATGGGTCAGATGGGTTCAAGAGAGCGCATGGTCACTCGCGCTCCTCTGCGTCTCTATGCGCTGTGCCTCCTCCTAATCTAGTTGTCTGCGCACTTTTCTCTCTTTGTTGTCTGCGCTTTCTTCTTTCTATGTACTGTCTCATCGGAGGAGGTACAGGGCATAGAGACGTTTTACATGACCCATTGAACACATCTGACCCATTGAACCCAACTGACCCATTGAACCCATCTGACCCATTGCACCCACTCTGGAAGGGGGTCCAAAAACGGCAAAAGTGCCATATTGTCAAACCCTTGAGTCATTCGAATAAGCACAAAAATACACTCTGATGCGTGGAATTTCTTACTGCTCTTTCTGGATCCTTATTGGCGTGAGAACCATCTGCTTTTCTGTGAAATCCCTTCTCTGGAAGATTAATTCAGTAAAAGATGTTTCACAAATCGAATATCAACTGTAGGTTCTATTTTTAAGAGTACTCTACTAATAAATCCAAGGCTTGCAACTAGCCAAAGTTTCAAATATTTCTTAACAAGTTTCTGCTTATCAATCTTTATTCCAAATTGCATACTAGAGTGTTACAAGAATAGGTGTGCAAAGTGGATCACTGTCACATGAGTGATATCAGTTTAGGTAATACATACAAGCAAGCACGGAGAGTTTGAACTTCGAGAAAGGTAGTAAAAATAATTTTTAAAAAAGAAGGTGGCATGTTCACACTGAGAAGAGTAGTAGGTAAAAATTAACCGTGGCATAGTTATACAGGAGAATAAACAATGAAAAAAACTAATAAAAAGAATAAACAAAAGCTTATAAAACTTTGTTTTTTCTGATCTAATTCACTTCCGGCCAGATCAGACCAAAGTTTATGTACATAATAAGTTGTGGTTATACAGTCTCGTTCCAAAGCCGTATGACCTCGTTAGTGTAAGCTTTACATAAGCCCCAGTAGAGTTTTTAGAGAAAGCTGTAAAAAGCAAAGTTGTCGAACACAGGCAAAGTGCGCGCCGTCTGGCCAGAAGTGAAGTAGAATTGTTTTTTTTCCAAAGTATGCGAAAAAGTTCTTTCAGTCTTAACCACAAAAAATTAGGAAGTATTAACTACATAAAAAGAGCTTTAAACAAGTTTAACATTAAAGCTTTCTAAATTAATTCTCCTAACGTGCGATTTGGTAGCGTCCAGTGCTAGGCAACGACGCTTTGCCAGAACTTTGTTTGGAGAATCTGCTCCGATCTTCCGATCTAGAATTTCGAGGTTCTGATGCCGTTGTCGAAACCATTATTTCTCCGAAGAATGTTCAACTGCTCGAGGAGAGAGAAATATGAGTGTACACGACCTCTCGCTGATTGAGTCGTATACAAAATGATACCGGAAAAGTTGCATCTCAAACCATAGATGAGAGTTTTGAACGTGAGAAATTCGTGTTTTAGCGATATTTTTTCTATAACCGCTGTGTAGTTCGAAAATGCTCTCAAAACTGTGTTCGCTCTTCTCTTGTTAAAAAGAATACATGAATATTATAATTATGTTTTGTTGCTTCATCTTCTGTTTTTTACTTTTTAACATTTTCAGAATGATTTTGTTAAACTTTTACCGATTCTGGGGTCTTAAAGTTGAAAGTCTTTGACCCCTTTCTACCTGATCTTGTCTGCAATCTCGCGATACCTGCAATCTACCAATATCTTCGTTATTAAGAGGTCATGTTTGTTTTTCTAGAGATATCACTTGATCGCTCCACATATTTCAATATCTGAAGGAACTGGAATACTTGTCCGGGTCTAACAGACCAGCCTTTCTTCACTTTCCCTACTTATCGCTTTTGCTTTTTCCTAAACTCGGTTTCCCTTATCAGAGTTTTGTTTTCTCTGTTTCGGTTATTTTCGTATCTAGATAAATAAATTACAATGTATTTGATATCATTGCTTTAAATCTATTCAATTTACTATCGTTTGTCTTTAAACTTTTTCTCTCTCCGTCTACCTTTAGTGAAAGATAATGCATATAAATCATATTTAGTTCATTCAAAAAGTTCATTTTTTAACTAAGTCTCTCGAATCTGTTTTACTTGATATAAACTTTATTTTCCTAAGTTTATGTTAATTTCAATACTTGGATTTAAGCTTTGCTGCTTACTTGAAATCTTTTCCGTGGCACTAAAACAAAAACTTTTCCTTAATTGCGAGCTGGTTTTTGGTATCAAAACTTGAAATAACCATTCGTAGATTCTACTTATTAAAATATGATCTCACTTTTTATTTATATGTTCATGTATACGTATTACATGTAGTTATATATTTCACTTCTGTGCAGCTACACTGTTTTCTCTTATGTTTGTTTAGAGATGAAGAAAACGATACTCCACTTCTGTGCAGCTTTTATTCTTTCCAACCATCTACTGGGAATCAAGGGTGTTGAGGTTTAAAAATCTTTCTCGAGGTTATCGGATCGAAAGATGCAACTGAAAAAACCCGCAACGGATTAGTACACCCTTTCATGATCATTTTGCAATTTTAATGACCTTAAGAAGTTCAGGATATATAAACTTGCTTTCAACTTTTTAGTTTCTGATTCTATAACTTAAAAGCTTTTCCAATCATCACAAAAAAACTTACTGATTCTTAATTTGAAGTTGATAAACGTTGCTGGGTTTTCTGAATAGCTTTCTCTTGTATTCTCAGCAGAGAGTGTCTTCATTGGATCGACTTCTCTATCGGCGACTGGCAGAGTCCAGTCAAATGGGAGAAGTTTCCAAGCCAAAGCCGAAGCCGAGACCGAAACCGACCATTTATTCCATACCAGGTTGGATTGGTTTATCAACATTCATAAGTGCAATGTAAGCTAATTGATAGAAAATTGATTATTATGAACTGGACGCTTTTTGCGGCACAAGTTTCTGAAATCAAGCATTTTGGATGAAGCATGAGCGGGTTTATTTCCGAATTCTTCGAAGATTACTGAAAATTGAGGGGAAAAATTATAGGTATTTTCTTAATTTAATTTTTTGCTTTATAAAACATATACGAGTCGGAAAACATTGTAATCAACAAAAAGGTGAATTTTACTAGTTGTGTAAAGCAAATGACGGTACTTAAAGTTCAAGCAACCGCACTGAACTCTTTTTTTTTCTAAAACCAGCTTATCTTCAAAAAGGCTTTTCATAAATACTCCATTTTCATGTCCTCAATCTCCATTGCCTGGCCGCTCTCATACAGGCGACTACTGGCCTGTATTTCCCTTCCAGAATCAATTCAGTGGTGGAGTCGATTTGGATCCGTCTATTAGTCGAGTCGGTTACAACAAAAAACCAAAAAAAAATTTTTTGAAAACATTTTTTCTTATAAAACGATACCAGTCAATTCCAATTCGCAAACAGCTTTCAATCCAGTCAACTTTTTATTGATATAAAAAATAATAAGATTTCAGCACATCGGTGGGGATTTTAACATCGCAGTGCCTTCCTGGGGAATTATGGACATCTACGGCCGGTGAGTTCTCAAGGGCTTCGAGACGACGGCCACAAGCAAAAATTACTAGATTTCATCTTGAGAAAGACTTTGTCCTTTTGGTAAATGCGAGATTCTAGAGCCAGGGGATGTGATTTTAGAGGTAAGTGTCTTTAGTGCTTGCGCGCCTGTTTATATATGCCTTCTTCACAAGCTAGTAGTTAAACAGTTTACACCCTTAGTTTCACCCTCTTAGACGTCGTTTTTGACGCTACCGCAGTCAACTTTAAAACTATTTCTGTTTCGAAAACTGCAGTTTCTTCAACCGCATCCCGGATACGACGACCAAGTTTGGTTATCTTAACCATCCAGTGAACATGATGGATCTTGAGAGAGAGGATCTAGTGGATCTCATGACGAGTCCTAGTGCGCGTTGGAATCGAGGTATGTTACGTTTTATATATATATATATATATATATATATATATATATATATATATATATATATATATGTATACCACTCTTCGATCTCTGCTTCTTGTTTTTCACTTTTCATCAACAACTTCTTCCAAGAATCACACGGAGTCAGTCATACCGACGTGTGTGTGTGTGTGTGTGTGAATAATGCTTCAAGAGTATGCGGCATCCCTGAATATGACAACTCACGAGGAAGGTTTAAAAAATTGTTCCCAGAGCAGCAGCCGACACTGCCTCTGGGCAAGCTGGCCAGGTCATACGTGCCGCTGAACTGCAAGCCGCCTCTTTGCAATCCATATCAGATGACATTTGGATTGGGGGTGAGCAAACTCTTTCCTCATTGGGGCTATATTCTATTATTTTAGTTATTACTTCAGTTTATTCGAAAAATTTGGCGATTTAGCTTTTTATTTAAGCATCTCAAGTTTCCCATGTTTTAATATTTCTCTTTGAAATATTTCAGTTCTGTCAATGAAATTTTTTATCCTTCTAAAGATAAATTTTGTTATGCAGGAAAGAAAAGATTAATCAACAGGTCGAAGAGTGTGAATAAGTAAATCGTTTTTACGGCCTCATACAATCTAATTCAATCTCCTGGGTTGTAAGGGATGCCGCATACACTTGCAGCATAATTCACACACACACAAAGACACACACACATAAATACACATATACACACACATCACGTATACACACACATACATACACACATCACACACACACACACCACATGTACACACATACATATACACATCACACACACACCACATATATACACATTCATACACACATCACACACACACACCACATATACACACATACATATACACATCACACACACACCACATATACACACATTCATACACACATCACACACACACACCACATATACACACATTCATACACACATCACACACACACCACATATACACACACACATATACACATCACACACACACCACATATATACACATTCATACACACATCACACACACACACACCACATATACACACATTCATACACACATCACACACACACCACATATACACACATTCATACACACATCACACACACACCACATATACACACACATATACACATCACACACACACCACATATATACACATTCATACACACATCACACACACACACCACATATACACACACATACATACACACATCACACACACACCACATATACACACATTCATACACACATCACACACACACCACATATACACACATTCATACACACATCACACACACACCACATATACACACACATACACACATCACACACACCACATATACACACACATAAATACACACATCACACACACACACACCACATATACACACATTCATACACACATCACACACACACACCACATATACACACACATACATATACACATCACACACACACCACATATACACACATCACACACACACCACATATACACACACATACATACACACATCACACACACACACCACATATACACACACATACATATACACATCACACACACACCACATATACACACATTCATACACACATCACACACACACACCACATATACACACACATACATATACACATCACACACACACCACATATACACACATTCATACACACATCACACACACACACCACATATACACACACATACATATACACATCACACACACCACATATACACACATTCATACACACATCACACACACACCACATATACACACATTCATACACACATCACACACACACCACATATACACACACATACATATACACATCACACACACACCACATATACACACATTCATACACACATCACACACACACACCACATATACACACACATACATATACACATCACACACACCACATATACACACATTCATACACACATCACACACACACCACATATACACACACATACATATACACATCACACACACACCACATATACACACATTCATACACACATCACACACACACACACCACATATACACACACATACATATACACATCACACACACACCACATATACACACATTCATACACACATCACACACACATTCATACACACATCACACACACACCACATATACACACATTCATACACACATCACACACACACACACCACATATATACACATTCATACACACATCACACACACACACCACATATACACACACATACATATACACATCACACACACCACATATACACACATTCATACACACATCACACACACACACCACATATACACACATTCATACACACATCACACACACACCACATATACACACATTCATACACACATCACACACACACACCACATATACACACATACATACACACATCACACACACACCACATATACACACACATACATACACACATCACACACACACCACATATACACACACATACATACACATATCACACACACACACACACACACCACATATACACACCCATACAGTACCGCCCAAAATGTTAACATATATTGAATTATTGAACATAACTTTTTTCAAAGATAAAATTCAAAGCTCAAATTTTCACAGAAGTTTTTTGGGGTGTCTGTACCGTACCGGACATCATTTGGAGTGATTTATTAATTATCTCCAAGAAATACACCAAAATTGGTATATCTTCCATTTTTCAGTTTTTTCACCATGATTTTTTTGTTGATTTTTTTTTGTTTTTCGAACTTCATTCATAAAAAATTTTTTTCAAGTCATGATTCGAACTGTTGGACATCGAAATACAAGTAGAAGAATGTAAGAACCTGTTGTTGCTGGGGCGAAACAGGGTCGGAAGGCGGCCTGCAAAGAAGCCTTTCATCAGCGAAAAAATCGTAAAGTTCGAGTTCAGTGGGCTAAGGATCACCTCAGTTGGACACGCCGTGAGTGGTCTCAGATTGTTTGGAGCGATGAATCCAAGTTTAATATGTTCTGCAGTGACGGTCTGAGGTGGGTAAGACGTCCAGCGGGCAAGCGTTTCCTGCCGCAATACCAGTCGCTCACAGTCAAACATGGCGGTGGTTCTGTGATGGTCTGGGGCTGTTTTTCCGCCAGCGGCATGAGTCCACTGAGACGTATTGTCGGAAATCTCGATTGTTACGGCTATGAGAACATAATGGAAAGCACTATGCGCCCTTAGGCCCTCTCCAAATTCGGTCGTGGGTTCACCTTTCAACAAGATAACGACCCGAAACATCGACCTCAGCACGTTCAGAACTGGTTTCGCCGTCGGCATGTGGATGTTTTGGACTGGCCGAGCCAGTCTCCCGATTTGAACATCATCGAACATTTATGGGAACATTTGCAACGAAAATTGACGGGAAAAACATGCAGAAATGCTTATGAAAAGTTTGAGCAGCTAGAGGAGGAATGGAAGGCGATTTCGCAGGTAACCATTAACTCTTTGATTGATTCTATGCCTCGTAGATGTCAGGCAGTCATTGACTCCAAAGAATATGCCACCAAATACTAGAATATTTGTTTTAATACTTCGAAAAAATTGAACATCTCTATAAGCACTTTTTACTATTTCCATTTTTTTTAACGAATGAACCTAATAAAACATTTCCCAAAGTTGTTCTATCACTCGAAACATGTGAACTTGGCTTGTAAAAATATCTGAAAATTTGAGCTTCATTCGTTTTTTTTTGAAAAAAGTTATGTTCAATAATTCAATATATGTTAACATTTTGGGCGGTACTGTACATACACACATCACACACCACACACACACCCACACACACACACACACACACCACATATACACACATACATACACACCACATATACACATACATACACACATCACATACCACACACACACACACACACATACATACACCACATATACACATACATACATACACACATCACACACATACATATACACATCACACACACACCACATATACACACATTCATACACACATCACACACACACACCACATATACACACACATACATACACACATCACACACACACACCACATATACACACACATACATATACACATCACACACACACCACATATACACACATTCATACACACATCACACACACACCACATATACACACACATACATACACACATCACACACACACACCACATATACACACACATACATATACACATCACACACACACCACATATACACACATTCATACACACATCACACACACACCACATATACACACACACACATATACACATCACACACACACCACATATACACACATTCATACACACATCACACACACCACATATACACACACATACATATACACATCACACACACCACATATACACACACATACATATACACATCACACACACACCACATATACACACATTCATACACACATCACACACACATTCATACACACATCACACACACACCACATATACACACATTCATACACACATCACACACACACCACATATACACACATTCATACACACATCACACACACACACCACATATACACACATACATACACACATCACACACACACCACATATACACACACATACATACACACATCACACACACACCACATATACACACACATACATACACATATCACACACACACACACACACACCACATATACACACCCATACAGTACCGCCCAAAATGTTAACATATATTGAATTATTGAACATAACTTTTTTCAAAGATAAAATTCAAAGCTCAAATTTTCACAGAAGTTTTTTGGGGTGTCTGTACCGTACCGGACATCATTTGGAGTGATTTATTAATTATCTCCAAGAAATACACCAAAATTGGTATATCTTCCATTTTTCAGTTTTTTCACCATGATTTTTTTGTTGATTTTTTTTTGTTTTTCGAACTTCATTCATAAAAAATTTTTTTCAAGTCATGATTCGAACTGTTGGACATCGAAATACAAGTAGAAGAATGTAAGAACCTGTTGTTGCTGGGGCGAAACAGGGTCGGAAGGCGGCCTGCAAAGAAGCCTTTCATCAGCGAAAAAATCGTAAAGTTCGAGTTCAGTGGGCTAAGGATCACCTCAGTTGGACACGCCGTGAGTGGTCTCAGATTGTTTGGAGCGATGAATCCAAGTTTAATATGTTCTGCAGTGACGGTCTGAGGTGGGTAAGACGTCCAGCGGGCAAGCGTTTCCTGCCGCAATACCAGTCGCTCACAGTCAAACATGGCGGTGGTTCTGTGATGGTCTGGGGCTGTTTTTCCGCCAGCGGCATGAGTCCACTGAGACGTATTGTCGGAAATCTCGATTGTTACGGCTATGAGAACATAATGGAAAGCACTATGCGCCCTTAGGCCCTCTCCAAATTCGGTCGTGGGTTCACCTTTCAACAAGATAACGACCCGAAACATCGACCTCAGCACGTTCAGAACTGGTTTCGCCGTCGGCATGTGGATGTTTTGGACTGGCCGAGCCAGTCTCCCGATTTGAACATCATCGAACATTTATGGGAACATTTGCAACGAAAATTGACGGGAAAAACATGCAGAAATGCTTATGAAAAGTTTGAGCAGCTAGAGGAGGAATGGAAGGCGATTTCGCAGGTAACCATTAACTCTTTGATTGATTCTATGCCTCGTAGATGTCAGGCAGTCATTGACTCCAAAGAATATGCCACCAAATACTAGAATATTTGTTTTAATACTTCGAAAAAATTGAACATCTCTATAAGCACTTTTTACTATTTCCATTTTTTTTAACGAATGAACCTAATAAAACATTTCCCAAAGTTGTTCTATCACTCGAAACATGTGAACTTGGCTTGTAAAAATATCTGAAAATTTGAGCTTCATTCGTTTTTTTTTGAAAAAAGTTATGTTCAATAATTCAATATATGTTAACATTTTGGGCGGTACTGTACATACACACATCACACACCACACACACACCCACACACACACACACACACACCACATATACACACATACATACACACCACATATACACATACATACACACATCACATACCACACACACACACACACACATACATACACCACATATACACATACATACATACACACATCACACACATACATATACACATCACACACACACCACATATACACACATTCATACACACATCACACACACACACCACATATACACACACATACATACACACATCACACACACACACCACATATACACACACATACATATACACATCACACACACACCACATATACACACATTCATACACACATCACACACACACCACATATACACACACATACATACACACATCACACACACACACCACATATACACACACATACATATACACATCACACACACACCACATATACACACATTCATACACACATCACACACACACCACATATACACACACACACATATACACATCACACACACACCACATATACACACATTCATACACACATCACACACACCACATATACACACACATACATATACACATCACACACACCACATATACACACATTCATACACACATCACACACACACCACATATACACACATTCATACACACATAACACACACACCACATATACACACACATACATATACACATCACACACACACCACATATACACACATTCATACACACATCACACACACACACCACATATACACACACACATATACACATCACACACACACACCACATATACACACATTCATACACACATCACACACACACCACATATACACACATACATATACACATCACACACACCACATATACACACATTCATACACACATCACACACACACCACATATACACACACACATATACACATCACACACACACCACATATACACACATTCATACACACATCACACACACACCACATATACACACACATACATATACACATCACACACACACCACATATACACACATTCATACACACATCACACACACACCACATATATACACATTAATACACACATCACACACACACACCACATATACACACACATACATATACACATCACACACACACCACATATACACACATTCATACACACATCACACACACACACCACATATACACACATTCATACACACATCACACACACACACCACATATACACACATTCATACACACATCACACACACACACCACATATACACACATACATACACACATCACACACACACACCACATATACACACATACATACACACATCACACACACACCACATATACACACACATACATACACATATCACACACACACACCACATATACACACCCATACAGTACCGCCCAAAATGTTAACATGTATTGAATTATTGAACATAACTTTTTTCAAAGATAAAATTCAAAGCTCAAATTTTCACAGAAGTTTTTTGGGGTGTCTGTACCGTACCGGACATCATTTGGAGTGATTTATTAATTATCTCCAAGAAATACACCAAAATTGGTATATCTTCCATTTTTCAGTTTTTTCTCCATGATTTTTTTGTTGATTTTTTTTTGTTTTTCGAACTTCATTCATAAAAAAATTTTTTCAAGTCATGATTCGAACTGTTGGACATCGAAATACAAGTAGAAGAATGTAAGAACCTGTTGTTGCTGGGGCGAAACAGGGTCGGAAGGCGGCCTGCAAAGAAGCCTTTCATCAGCGAAAAAATCGTAAAGTTCGAGTTCAGTGGGCTAAGGATCACCTCAGTTGGACACGCCGTGAGTGGTCTCAGATTGTTTGGAGCGATGAATCCAAGTTTAATATGTTCTGCAGTGACGGTCTGAGGTGGGTAAGACGTCCAGCGGGCAAGCGTTTCCTGCCGCAATACCAGTCGCTCACAGTCAAACATGGCGGTGGTTCTGTGATGGTCTGGGGCTGTTTTTCCGCCAGCGGCATGAGTCCACTGAGACGTATTGTCGGAAATCTCGATTGTTACGGCTATGAGAACATAATGGAAAGCACTATGCGCCCTTGGGCCCTCTCCAAATTCGGTCGTGGGTTCACCTTTCAACAAGATAACGACCCGAAACATCGACCTCAGCACGTTCAGAACTGGTTTCGCCGTCGGCATGTGGATGTTTTGGACTGGCCGAGCCAGTCTCCCGATTTGAACATCATCGAACATTTATGGGAACATTTGCAACGAAAATTGACGGGAAAAACATGCAGAAATGCTTATGAAAAGTTTGAGCAGCTAGAGGAGGAATGGAAGGCGATTTCGCAGGTAACCATTAACTCTTTGATTGATTCTATGCCTCGTAGATGTCAGGCAGTCATTGACCCCAAAGGATATGCCACCAAATACTAGAATATTTGTTTTAATACTTCGAAAAAATTGAACATCTCTATAAGCACTTTTTACTATTTCCATTTTTTTAACGAATGAACCTAATAAAACATTTTCCAAAGTTGTTCTATCACTCGAAACATGTGAACTTGGCTTGTAAAAATATCTGAAAATTTGAGCTTCATTCGTTTTTTTTTGAAAAAAGTTATGTTCAATAATTCAATATATGTTAACATTTTGGGCGGTACTGTACATACACACATCACACCACACACACACACACACACACACACACACACACACACACACACACACACACACCACATATACACACATACATACACACCACATATACACATACATACACACATCACATACCACACACACACACACACACACACACACACACACACACACCACATATACACATACATACATACACACATCACACACCCACACACACACACATACACACATACACACACACACCACACACCACATATACACACATACATACACACATACACACATCACACACACATACACACACAGCAAAAAACCTCGGAATTGCTTTCTGATCTTGTATACGGACCCATACATCGTAAATTCTAACGTAATTCGTAAGACACTAATAGCTTTATGGAAGTTACAGACACTTTACAACACCTTCGCTTATCTTAATCTCGTCTTTTTTTGTTTTCCTCTTCCCTTATTATAACAGGTGGAACACGATTTCGGAGGGCAAGATGGAGTTGAAGGCGACATCGACGTGCCAATTCCTATCTCCAAAGGCATCGCTTACCGCCTTCCACTATCTGGAAAAATCTTCTACCGTTCGTTAATGTCACATGCATGAATGAAAATTGCACTGCAAAGTTATTTAAGTGACAGGTAGAGCTGCTAGCAAGTGTCTGTCAAATCGAAAGAGCTGCTAGCAAGTGCCTGTAAAATCAAAAGAGCTGCTAGCAAGTGCCTGTCAAATCAAAAGAGCTGTTATCAAGTGCCTGTCAAATCAAAAAAGCTGCTAGCAAGTGCCTGTCAAATCAAAAGAGCTGCTAGCAAGTGCCTGTCAAATCAAAAGAGCTGCTAGCAAGTGCCTGTGAAATCAAAAGACCCATGGTTGATAAACGACAATTTCCAAAAAGTGCATACGAGTTAATAAGGCTTGGTGAGAAAAGTAGATTTTTAAAAACTCGCTGATAGATAAGTCCCCTGTCAGCGACTTTGATTCAGATCGCGACAACCTGACTGTGTCTTATGGACATAACCTCTCGCCACTTGATCCATTCGCGTCGCTTTTCGACTACCAGAGAACGCGACCGGCCGGTATTGCCATTCCACGCTCTAGTGATGGACATCGAAGAGTGAAGAGAGCCGGGCCGAGAAGGGTATTAGATTGAGAAAGCACTTTTCGAGAGAACGAGAGAAAAAGAGAGAGATTGAGAGAGAGACTGCAGAGATTGGGAAGATTGAACTGAAACTAAGTGCACATATTCAAGTAGAAGCGTGAGAGACAAAGAGACGGGAAAACCTTTAACTGGATTAATGAAAAATCGACAGTAGTGGTCATTGATTTGAAAAATTTTATTCTTTATCTTAAATTTTTTTCCTTCTAGCAATCTTAGTCAAACTTTCAGAGTTTTTGTATATTGGAAATTGACTTAATTTAATATTCAAAAACTATTTTATGCAGCAACACTGAATGTTTAAAAAAGTTTTAATCAAACACTTTTACAATGACAAGAATAACTAAGTACTTTGTGACAAAGCCACGTGAGTCAATTACAGCTTGACATTGTCGTGGCATTGACTCGATGAGGTTGTCAATAAGCGATTCAGGTGTTGCCTTCCAAGCGACCTCGATCTGGAGGAATTTTCGACGAGACTGGAGGCTTGGGTGTTCCTAAGTCTTATTTTTTTTAGTTCATTCAAACGCAGTTTGATAATTTTGAGGAGACCAGTCCAGAACTTCGACCCTACGTCGATCAAACCCCTCCTTGACAAGACGACTTTGATGCTTTGGGTCATTGTCCTGTTGATAAATGAATGAACGGTCCAGAGAACGGAGCGCATAAGTGCACATTGTGTTTTCCAGATTGTCTCGATACTTTCCCGCGTCCATAGCACCTTGTATACGGATTATAGGAAAAGGACCGAGAGGTCAAAAGCATCCCCATTTGAAGAAAAGACCCACCTTCGTGCTTCACGGTTTGAATATCGTACTCCAGATAAAAATTTTGTACCGATGGGACGCCTCACATAGCTTATACCATCATTTCCAAAAAGTATTTACTTCTATTCATCCGTCCAAACTACTCTACGCCACATCTGAGGCGTCCAGTTAAGGTGCGCATGTGCCCATGCAACTCGATACCGTCTGTTCCTCGCATAGATTAATGGATTTTCGACAGGCCTCCGTTCATGTAGTTCCACATGCTGTAAACGACGTCTAAAGCTCGCAGAGATGGCGAGGGCTCCGATAATGACGATACAAGACGAAGAATATCCGTAGCAGTTGGTCGAGGGTTTTCTAGGGGTAAGCTTAAAACGTTGCGGTCGAAAACTCGAGTGGTGCAGCGAGCTTTGCCTGGTTGTTTCTCCTTTATAAAACCTCTACCAGGACGGTAACGCTTCATGAACTGTGCTATAATAGACTTTGCCGTTGAAAACTGACTGAGAAGTGTGGCTAGAAACCTTCGGTCTCTCCGTAATCTATTTAAGATAGCCTCTAGTTAAGTTTCGGTAAGATTTCGTTCAGCAAGCCTAGCAGGCATAGCCTCTACGAAAATTCCCATTGGTTCACCCGCAAATAATAACTCAAAACTAATTTAACTAAATTAAATTACAGCAAAAGGAATCTTGAAAATTCAGTCTTTGTATGAAAATTATAGTGTTCACCAGTCGACTATAAGCTATTCTCTACAAATTTCCAAAAACTACATGCAACACAATGAGCTACTTGCTCCAAAAAATTGAAGTAGATTGCTACACAGAAGAAAAAAGTCATGACTAGAAACATTCAATGCCACAAATCATTGGATACTACTGTAGGTTGTCGCGGAATAAAAGCTTGTCGCGGAATAAAAAAAATATTAATTAAAAGGAATGAAATCAGAGTGATTTTTTCTCGGTCTAGGAATTCAAAACAATGAATAGATTCTCAGTCCTGACGAAAACATGGAGGCTAATCCCAAACCACAGAAAAAAAGTTAAAAGACTATTATCATGTTCATTGACATCACTTTGCCTATTTTACTTATTATCATCCACATCACTATAAATATTAGATTAAGCTATTCTTCATAAATTCATCAAATGTACAATCATCTAGTTTTGCAGGTGTGGGACTTGGTGAACTCAGATGCATCTCATGAAGAGAGAACCGATGAGAGCAACTGGCTCACCATAAATGATCCACTTCCAGTCAACTCTTTATTCGACTACTTCACCGCTATTCCTCAGACAGCTCTATTCGAGCAAGCAGACCAACTATTCCCCCTAGGAGACCTCGATGACTTAGGCGAATGGAAAGACTATCCCATCGAGTTTCCCCATCAACCAAACTACCCGGCCGATTTATTCGACCATTCAGAAAGCATTCAAAATTCCGCCAGACTGCTAGGCGAATTGTACAGTCTGTACCCGTCACTTTCAAGGAGCGCTCGTCTGGAGTTGACTTATCTGCTGGAGCAAAATAAAATAATGAACCGATTCGAATCGAGTTTTATTTCCCAGTATGATGATCCCCTTCTAAGGAGACCCAGTCAAAGAGGTTATTTACAAACCATATCCGGTACCCAGAAACCTTTATTCCAATCACCGACTTCTTCTAAACCGGGCCGGACGTCAATCGCCGATATTGAGAGTTTATATTTCACGGACATTCGTGCACAAGACGCATTCAACTCGCAAAATTCGCTGAATAACTTGAAGTTGAAACCCAAAGAGGATATGATGAAATATCTGAAAACATATACTGGCTCGAGAATTTATTTGGGTAGCCGATATCAAAACAATCAGAGATAAAACAGAAAAAAACTGGTAAGATCAACATAATATCGGTTCCTGATTTCATCGGATACGAAAATGTGGTTGATTGTTCATTCATTCAGTTTAATGTGGTTAAATAACTCATTTATTAATTCAGTTAGATGGTTTTTTTCCTCGGAAGTTTTGAGTTGTTTGTGGCGAAGGGAGAATTTTTTTTACTACACTTCTTTTGAATACGAACGTTTTTGAAAAAGATAGTTGTTCAACTTTAACAATTTAACTTTCAGAAAATTTAAATAGGAAACCCAGTCTTTGTCTTTGAATTTTTCACTTTCACGCTATTTTTTTACTTCTTTTCAATAGTAATAATCATCACTTTATTGGCTTGTTTTTCTCCCTGTTTTCAATTTCTGAGTCTTTCTCTTTTTTGTTCTTCTTTAAAGAAACTAGTGATTCGTTTCGGCTGTTAGCCGAGACTGCCAAAGACTCTACGGTTGCTTTCCAAATCATTCCTCTTCTCGGCAGAGTGTATCAAGTTTGACATTACGATGTTATGTATATGTTTTTCTTAGATCTTCAAAAAAGAGAAAAATCGAGAAAAAAATAACTTCTTTTTTTTAACATCAATACCTTTTTATGTATCAAAATATGACTGAATGATTAAAGTATGACTTGGACGGAAGCTATTCTCTTCACTTCCCCGCGAAGCAAGATCGAACTACCCAATTTCTTTTACTCGAGTGCGTTACCAGCTACACGGTCGAGTACATAATCACACTACCATATTAATCAGGCATCACTGTTTTCGAACTTATTGGCTGAACGTTTTCTCGGTTTATGGTTGAACATAACGATTAGTTTTGAAAACAACAACATCATCAGAATACAGACAGTTGAAGGATCGCTTTCCTTTCAATAAAGTTACCTTGGGCTGATTTCAACTATATCTCATAGTTAGAAGAGCACGCAACTGGTATAAATTTTAAAGCACTAGAAAATGAGACTTGCAGCTCTAAAACGGCTGGTTTGGTCATCTTCGATCTCCATTAATCAGTATGGTTTAACTGGGTCTGTAGCAGGGTTTGAACATCTTGAAACCGTATCTTTTGAACCATATTACTATGTCGCCCGTTTAACTTGTTTTTGAGACACCTGTGCTAGATTTTCTTAACAGACACGAGCAGTAGGAGTAGTAGCATAATACGGAAATATGGTGTTTTATGTTTTAATTCCTAGAGCTCATGAACTTAAAACTTGAAAAAGACTACATATCGTCTGCGAATTCTTCACTTTTCTTCGCTGTGTAGTTGGTTTTTCTTTTTGTCGTTTGTTTAACGGAGGAGCAGGGTTGACTGTCTCCAGACCTGGCGTTTATTTATGTCTGCAGGTCACTGAATATTCACGCCTAATTCCCTTAAAATTCAGCATGAATCTTTTTCTGTACATTTATGATATTGCCATTCATAAAAAATTGAGAAAAAACAGTGAAGAAGTTAACGCTTCATCTCCATATTTCATTATAAACCTGAAAAGATGTCCAAGCTAAATTCCAATTTGGTCTGACAAATCTAAACATTCAAAATAAGTCTGCATTCTTCTGTACTAATTTCATTCTTTCTTTGCCCGGATAGTGGTCCTACAAGTTTAATCGATCCAACTTCCGAAAACTGCACAGGAAGCTGAGAGAAAGGACCTCTGTTTAAAAGTGCCTCCCTTCTCTTTTCCCCTTCCCTTTTTGAAATGATTCGGCATTATGCACTCACATTCTTCTCTATTCTCATCACCAAGTGTGATCAGTGCTAGACTGTAAAGAGAAGAGAGAGAAGGAAGTGGGTAAGAGAGAGAGAGAGAGAGAGAGAGAGAGAGAGAGAGAGAGAGAGAGAGATAAAGAAAATCAGAGAAAGAGGGAAAGAGAAAGCGAAAGAGAAACAGAAAGAAAAAGAAACAGAGCTAGAGAGTGAGAGATAGGGTTTGAGAGAAAAGTCTATATTGGATCGAGGTGCGTTACACGGTCTTTGAAAAGCCACCAATGGCTGTTAGCGAGACACTGGGCAAATCGAAGAGGGCTCAGAGTGCAGGACACGAGGTCTCGTAATAGAGACTTCTCCTATTTCGGCCGCGATGTGCCTCCACCTCAACACATTGATAGCATGCCTCCCAAACCCGTTACTCTCTCCCAATACACTGAACCTTTTTTATTGAGTTCGCGCATTAAAAAGGTTTACCACTGCTGCCTACATTCATCTGTATATTGGTCTGATACTTTACACTGATTTAAGACACGGCCACGAATCGTGCGAGAGACGAAGAGGAAAGGGGGGGGGGGTGAGATGAAACAGGAATCGCTTGAATCATAGGGGAAGGCAGGTCCCATGATTTCAGTGATAAACAATCTTCACACAAACGACCCGCTACCTTTACTCGGTCGTTGTTTGTTCACTATTCCATCTCTCGATGCAAAACTTTATAAGGTACACAGTGCAATAATAAACACTGAATAACTCGAAAGATTGGCTAATGAAGTCCTTTGATCTCTCCATTCGGTCTCCTGATTATTCGATCGATATATCTTATTCATAGTTAATGATTTCTGTTTCTCTCTAAAATTACACAGATACTTCAATTTTCTGATTTATCAAAATTTTAATTTCGATCCGTTCCAAAGTTTTGAGACACTTTTTTCATTTATTCATTCATTCATTCCGCGCACATAAACAATATATAAAAAAAGATTTTTTTGAAAAAGAGTTTTGAAAGTTAAAAAGCACGGTTTATCTTTCTATGTGAACGACTATGTCGGAGGTAATCGAAACATTGGAATTTTTACCCGGGGTAAAAGAAACAAGATTTGCCACAAACATTGCTAATAAAGCTTTTCTGGTGTACCCGTACATAGAGAGAATGAATAGCGATTCTCGATTTTTTCGAAAAAATTGGGTGCTCGCTCACAAAACTTCCAAATACTCATCAAAAATCATTTTTGTCATGAATTTAAGACTTGCATTGTGTTTCTACAAAAAGGTTTGTCGTCTAGAGAACAACTATCCACCGGCCTTTTGCATTGTAGCCATATTCTAAATCGCTTGCTCTAATTTCACTGTATAGCCTTTTCTTACTTCTCCATCTCGCTTGATCTTGTGGCTCGCTATTCATTTACTATGAAACCCTGACTGTCGTTTTTTGTTCTTGCTGTTGAAGTTTTTTGGCAGGTAGGTTCTAAATATTATGTAGCATATACATACGTTCTGAGATGTTGATGAATCCTAAACATAAAACGCATATAAATTTTCTGTTCTGCTTTAAGTTTAGCAAATAGTTAATTTATGAAATGTCCAACATTTATGTAGTATACATATAATTTATGAAATGTCCAACATTTATGTAGTATACATATAACAGACCCGGGGCCAAATTTTCCATGCTCGCTAGCTTGTTCAAGAAGCTACAGTTCACTTTAAGCTTCATTTTATATTCAATATAAATCGTTTCATTCATTCTTTCACTCATTACGGCGAATGATTAGCTGATTTTGAGGGAGCAGTAACAGCAGATGAATCAAAAGAGATAGAGTCTCCCTTCACGTCCTTCATGTGATATCAATGGGCAATTGGAGTTTTACTATCTTCGACTGCTTTTTCCCCAGTTCTCTCGCTATCTCACTTTAATATTTTACGCTCTGGTCCGAAAAGGCCATGCCGTGTTTTGGTCTCTTCTCTCAGCTCTTACTAACTAACTCCCCTTTTTATATTGTCTCACTTTGCACTGCATTGAACTCCCCCCCCTTTCTCCCTCCCCGACTCGTTTCCATCGCCGGGCATTGCAAGGTATCGGAGATGCAAAGACAAGAGGACATATCATGAAATGTTCGCTAGAACTTTAAGATCACAAAAATAAGCAATGGAGAGACACGGAGATAGGCGAGGAGAGGGACAATAAAGAAAGCCCACAAATACCAACAGGGAAAACAGAGAGGGACCGAAAACATCAAGAGGAAGGGAGATAGCAAGATGGTACCTTAGACTTTCTTCTATTTCTCTGACAGAGAGAAGACCATTGGAGACATTCGTGGTTCTCCGCGACGTTTTGCGAGTAGCGGGGAATTTTGGATTTGGGAGGAGCCGCGGGTCGTTGATGGAGAGAGAGATAAAAAGAGAGTGAGAGAATTTGAGAGAGATGGCAGGTTAGAGATACAGATAGCTGTGAGAGCACACGAGATAAAGTACGGAAATGCAGTCCAGTCGGTGTTTCACTTTCAACGCATTTTTAGATAGTCCCTTACCCGCGCTGTCCCCGGTCGGACTAAATCCCCTCACTTGCATTTCTTCTCTTGTATCGGAGCAGGCCAGTGAATGAGTCTATCCTCTCTTCTTTCTCTTTTTTCTCTCTCTCGCTTCCCCCTCTACCCTCTCTTTCTCTCTCCCTATGTCCTATACCTTTCATGCAATGAAATTCCTATCCGATCGCGTATAATGCACGACTGATGTGGATGGATACCTACTTTCTTTATCCTTTTCTCTAGCTCTACACTTCCTCTTCTATTATTCTTTCCCCTCTCCGATTCTTCATTTCTCCTCTCTCTCTTCTCTGGCTTGATTTCAGTTTTCTCTTTCTCTCTCTCTTTCTCTCTCTCTCTTTCTCTCTCTCTCCCTCTCTCTCTCTCTCTCTCTCTCTCTCTCTCTCTCCTGGTCGTCTCTAGGAATGGAGGCGATACACAGGACGGAAGCGCGTTTCAGTCGTCGTGATTTGGGAGAAAATGAGACCAGGCAGTTCGAGATGAAAAGATAGCAGATGAAATATGAAAAGGGATGAGCATGAGAGAAAGAGAGGACTACATTCGTGGCATACAAACAGGGGTGGAGGGCTGCGAGGGTTGGCGAAGGCCGAAAACAGGCCAGAATAGACCGAAAGAGTGGGTGATCCTGAGAGGCAACAGGGAGCAAAAGAGACATAGGACAAGATGGGTCCAGACAAGGACCATTCCTCATTCACTTTCTATGTATCTCTCGCTGTTTAGTTCCTCATGCCTTCGCTCATGCCCCGTCCTTCTTCAGAGCTGATGATGTTCTCTTTTTCTCTGCTAGCTCTCATTTCTCTCTGTTTCTCTCTGTTTCTCTCTCTCTCTCTCTTCTCTTTCTCACTTTGTCTTTTTATGAACGTTTTTCCTATTTTTCTCGCTCTTACCTCTTAGTCGACATACCAGCAGCATTGATTCGATCTAGGGAAGGAAACACGACTACGACCGACCTTGCGAAGAAGTAGCTAGAGTTTTGGAGAAGAAAAGGAAGAAGTTGAAGGTGAGCAGTCCTGACCGATTCATATAGCACGATTGGTGGTATTAGGAAGGTTGAAAGCTATAAAACTATGTTCTCTATCTCTCTATCTATAAATTTAGTTTCAAGTGAGAAGTCAAATATTGCTGAATGACTTGGTATTCCTAAGTCATATATTGCTGAATGACTTGGTATTCCTAAGTAAATCGAATATTCATAGTTTCGAAGTTTCTAGTCATTTATGATAGCTTGAACGCGCGTCTAACGAGTTTATAGTTTGCAGCGACTCTATTGGCTCATTTTTCACAAATTTCGCTTTTAATTCTGTTTTCCTCTTTGATATGTTAAGTCTTCATTCAGTTCATATCAAGTTATACAATGTGATTCAATTTGAATCGAACTCGATTTGATCATGAAGTGGTAGCATTTTGTCGACCAATGGGTGAAAGTTGGAGAGGAAAGGTTGCTACTTATTTATGCTAAGACTTCTTAAAGGTCTGCAGCGAACCAGTCTCTTTCTCCGCATCTATACGTTTTTCTCTCTCTCTCTCTCTCTCTCTCTCTCTCTCTCGTTCTCTATCTCTCTAATTCTCTTTCACAAGCCCGTTATCTCTATTTCTTACGTGTCTCTGACCTTGTATACTTTCGCTGTCCAATATATCATCGTATTCTCTCCTTCTCTTTACGTCTCATCTCTTTCCTCTCTCCAATTTGATATCACTTCTTCGGTCCGCTCAGATAAATTCCAGTCATTCTGTGGTCAACTATAGACCACTGATCTGTCTTAGTTCTTATATTCAAGGATATATTTTCTTTCCCTAATTGACTATACAAAATTCTTTCGGAATTTCATATAAGAGACTTCGGAAGACATCGCATCACAAATGAACTTGTTTATTTGTCTTCCTCTTACTAAATCTGACATTTATTTTTAAAAATTGACAGTGTTTAAAAAAATCTTTTTTGTTTTGCCGGCTTTTTTGCAAATATTGTGTATGCATGTCAAGTACCGCTTCTCATTGATAGGGTGTAGATGTTTTTGCAGAACAGCCTGATGAATACTTGCTATAATATAATGTGTAGAGAATGTTCTCAAAACCGAATTCATAGGTAAAAAAAGTCCAACTACATCTGTCTGTCATAGTAATTTCAAGATGGATAATAGGAGAGAGATTCGTGACCGACGCAAGTCCGTTTATCGCTTTCAAGTCCCATGAGAGGCAAAAAATAATAGCTTTCAACCTCACAGGCACCGTATTTCTTTCAACCTCACAGGCACCGTATTTCTTTCAACCTCACAGGCACCGTATTTCTTTCAACCTCACAGGCACCGTATTTCTTTCAACCTCACAGGCACCGTATTTCTTTCAACCTCACAGGCACCGTATTTCTTTCAACCTCACAGGCACCGTATTTCTTTCAACCTCACAGGCACCGTATTTCTTTCAACCTCACAGGCACCGTATTTCTTTCAACCTCACAGGCACCGTATTTCTTTCAACCTCACAGGCACCGTATTTCTTTCAACCTCACAGGCACCGTATTTCTTTCAACCTCACAGGCACCGTATTTCTTTCAACCTCACAGGCACCGTATTTCTTTCAACCTCACAGGCACCGTATATCCTTTTCAAGATGAATTAACCTTACGTATATTAATAAGGTAAACGTTTTTAAAGCTTACTTTGTTTCCCTGTTTTCCGTATAACATAGTATATTCATAAAAAAACTTAAATTTTTTGAAACCAAAATAGTTTTTTTCCCATCATACTAGTTTAGTCTTTTTCCCATCATACTAGTTTAGTCTTTTTCCCATCATACTAGTTTAGTCTTTTTCCCATCATACTAGTTTAGTCTTTTTCCCATCATACTAGTTTAGTCTTTTTCTCTCTTCTCTTTCCCTTTCATTGTATCTCCATTTAATAACAGGTAAACCGTACATACAATTTTTTAGTAAGACTTTTACAAAGCTCATGTTTTTTTTCTCTATTGAACTGATAGCTGCTTTAAATCATGCTTGATCTAGAACACTTGAGCCTAAATAGAAAAATTCAAGCATAGTTTTCTGTTTCATAAATATTGTTCCATCTGATACAGTTCAGATTTAAAGCGAGAATTTCGAACACTGAACGCCTATCTGTAGCAACTCTAAGGTATTGCACTCATAGAAACGTTTCTTAGAAAACTGGATTTAACTTTTTATAAACTGAATATAACTAATAGATAATGGTTATCTAAAAGTTCATTGCGTCTTGCTTTGCATGAAAGTTGAGCTTTCTGTGTTTCCCGGAGCATCGACTTTATCTCACTCCATTTTTTAAATTAAAAAACAACCTTTACTAACCCGTTCGAGAAGATGTTCATTCCGGTTACCAACATTCCCTCTTTTGAATTACTTTGTTTCCACTTCCATGTTTACAAAACTTCTTGGCACGGTAAAAACTGTTTTTCTAAGTCCTTTGTACTTTTTTCCCTTTACCTTAGTCGAACTGCTTCCATCGTACTGTAGATATGCGGTCTCAATCTATCTCTTTTCCTTGTCTCGTGCAGCCTTTCTTCACCGTTTTGCTATCTCTCTCAGTCCCTTCCCTCTCCCTTCAAATTCATGAAGCAACGGCGCCCAAAAGACACTCGCAATACGCCCTTTTCGTTGTAAACGGTCTCCGCTTATTTTAACCAGTCCCTGTCTGTCTATTTCTTCGAACACTTCATTCTCTGCCATTACTTACTTTATCATATGGAAGTCTCTTCTGAACCTCTCCTTCCTTCCTCTTATTCTGATCTCTCTATCGGTACGTAAGCTCCCTTTCCCTGGCTCTCTCTCTTTTCTATCGCTATCTTTCTACCTTTTTCTCTCTTCTCCTCTCTCTTTATTCCTCTTTCTCTCTCTTCCTCTCTGTCTTTCTTCCTCTCTCGTTTCCTCGAATAACCCACTCCTCTCTACAGCCCTTCTTGTATTCGAGCCCCGATGTTGACTGGGCTCCTGCACCGAATTCTTCTTCTCTCTCTCGAGTCTCAGCATTGCCTGCCTGCCGAATGTTGTATAGGCTCTTCTCTTTCTCTCTCTTTACCTCTTTGCTCTCTTCTTCTCCTGGCTTGTGCATACATCAACACTCCCGACCGCTCTCTTCATACAGTCCCCATCTCCCCCTCCTACCGCCCTTCCATTCCTCAACCCTCAACAGTCAGTTGAGTGTGTTCGGGGAAAAGAAAGAGAATATCAGCACAGAGAGAGACTTAGGATAAACTGAAAAAGAGAGAGAGAGACAGAAAGAGAGAGATAGACAGATAGAGAGAGGGGGAAGGAATAGAAGTCTCTTCAAGTCATCGATAGACAATGGCGCACTAAGAGCATTCAGACAGGACAGCATCCGAATCGCAGGGGGAATGGTCTGAAAGAAGAATGAGTGATCAAGAGAGAGAAAAAGAGAAGAACAGAAGAAATGGGAAGACTCCCACCTGAAATTGTGTGCTTTTCTTCTCGAACGAGAAGAGAAGACTCTAGAGACTACCTTCTCCGTTGTGGCATCCATCTACTGAAGAGGAAGAGAGAATCCGTTGTCTGAGCGAGGGAGAGAGAGATAGAGAACGAAAATGAAAAAGAGCAACGACAAGGTCTAGTATTTCTATCGAGGTGCCTCGTGTTGAACAAGAAATGTCTCCTGTTTTGAAATAGTCGCACGGTGTAGGCTGGACAGTTTTGTCTACGAACGATGGATTGATCATACATTTTTCACTTTTTTAAAGTCCCTTTTTTTTTCTCAAAATTCCAATACATCATAATTCTGATGTACATTAACGAAGTTCCAGTATTTCTCATTTAAAAAAATAGGCATTTCACTTGTAATCTAGTTTTTTCGCCGTCTCATTTACATTGATAGACTTTTCACAACTGAATGTTAATGTAATTATCAATATACATGCATACTTTAATTGAGTCAACGAGCGGACTCTGAAAATAAGACATTTTAAGACCAGAATGTCTCTGTTGTATGACAGATCAGAAGTCTGACGGTCTGACGATAATATGAAGAGACTTAAACCTGCTTTTCTGATTGCGAGATCAATAAAACAGGAAAACTCTTTTTTTCCAAATTCTTGAATGTAAATGTATTCAGAATGTTTTCCTGCTCTGTCCCTGTTCATGATGGGATAGCTCTTACTTCACTTCTGTTTGAATTTATTTTAGTTTATTTTGATATCTTACACAGTTCTCAGCGAAAAGTGCGATAGTTTTAAGACGGTATTCTCTCTGTGGCCAGCCACACTGCTAAACATCCTTTCTGCTTCCCCTACAAAAAGGTATGACTTGTTGAGAGGCGTACAGTGGTAAGGCTTTTTTCTTTACTCTTCTTTACAGTGTGTTTCTCTTTCCGTCTCTTTCCGTCAGTGACTTTTTTCCGTCCTTTTTCTTTCTTTCTTTCTGACTACTTCTCCTCCTTCTACTTGCTTTTATTCATGTTTCCTTTCTCTATTATTGTTGATTATCTCTCTCATTCTGGCTCTTCCTTTCTTTTTTCTCTCTTTCTATTTCCCTTTCTCTGCCTATTTTTTTTATAATTTTCTCTTTCTCTCTCTTTCTCTCTATCTATATTTCTCCCTCTCTTTCTATATCTCCTTCTCTGCCTAACTTCCTTTCTTCTCTCTCTCCCTCTCCGTCTTTCTCTCTCTTCCTCTAACTCTTTCGACTGTACTGCTATGCCAGAAAACTTCTTAATCATGAAACAGCGGCCAGAACCCATCTCTTCTCTTTTCCCCTACTTTTCCTCTGTGCGGTAAAAACTAAGAGTAGCAACTGTGTGAAGGTGAGCTAACGCTTATCAACCATTTTTCGTAGTCACAGTTAATTTTAACAGAACTGGCTCGATCTCTTTCTTTTTCTATTCCTTCCCTCTCTTAAGCTTTTTTTCTTACTCTTTCTCCGAGTCTCTTTCTCCATTTTTATATATCTCTCTCACTATCTCTCTTCTCTCTCTATCTTTCTCTCTCTCTCTCTTTCACTCTCTCTGCCTCCTTTATTATTCATCTATTTTATCTCCTGTTATATATTACATTAAGCTCGCTTTTCTTGTTCCACTCTTCATAGTTGAAATCAAGGCATACAAGTTCCGTTTACGATACCTTCTGAAAGTTGTTTGTTATAACTTCGCATAAATTCTAATCGCTGTTGCGGTGTGCTCTCCACGCAAAGAAAATTTAGAAACACCACGTCATCAAATTAAAATTTAGAAACACCACGTCATCAAATTAAAATTTAGAAACACCACGTCATCAAATTAAAATTTAGAAACACCACGTCATCAAATTAAAATTTAGAAACACCACGTCATCAAATTAAAATTTAGAAACACCACGTCATCAAATTAAAATTTTGAAACAATAATTTTTTGCATTGTTTTTGAAGCGAAGTACGCCATAACCAGTTATAAGCTTCAATTAGAGAATTAAATAATTTTTGATTTTCCTGTTACTGTAAATAGACTTGAGATTAGTTAAAAGATGAAGTAGTCGATTATTCTTTGTACTTTGGCTTTGCTCTTTATTGATGTTTTGGTGTAGACTTAATTTGCCTCTCTACAAGGTGCGCCAAAAGTTCACGTGGACAGTATTTTTTCCGGTAAAAACTTAACAGATTGAGCAATTCAAACAAAATTCAAATCAAAGTTTATTCAAATAGTTTGGGATATAATTTCTTTCTCAAATTTCGAACAGTCCTTTCTTCTCGTAGATACAGGCGCGGAGTCGGTTGTGGAAGGCACTCACCGTGGGGAACAGGTAAAGGGCGTCAAGATCATCCCAGGCCTTCTAGAGGACGCGCTTCAGACTGTCCAAACTCTTGCGAGGAGAAGAGCAGGCCTTGCTCTGAAGGACCGACCATACCGAGAAGTCGAGGGGATTCAAATCAGGCGAGTAAGGACGTCATTAGTCGTAGGTGATATTGAGGGGAAATTCACCTTGCAACGGTCTTGTAACCACTTAAGCCTTGTGGGCGGGCGCAGAGTCCTGTCAAAACACCCAATTGCGTCCCGCGAAGTGAGCCTGGCTCCAGGGAAGTACTTTCTTAAGGAGAATGTCGTTCAGGTAGTTATGAGCATTCACTTTGACTCCCTGCTCGACAAAAACGACTAGAGTCTTGCCAATCGCGCAAATTCCGGCCCAGACCATGACAGAAGCGGGATGGCCCTTTTTCGAGACGTAGCGGCCACTCTTATTGGCCGATCTGGACCAAATCCTATCGTTCTGGTGGTTGAAGGACTGCTTAATATTGATCAACTTCTCATCGGTAAAGAGAATATCCAAAGTGTCCACCGGCTCGAACCGCCTAATCAGTTCGCGACATCTCTTAATACGGGTCGCCTTCATCTGGTCCGTCAATGCGTGAGTCTTCTGCAGCTTGAAGGGGCGTAGTCCCATGCGGGATTTCACGATCTTCCGAACAGAACTAGCCGAGATATTCAGCTCCTTCACGAGTTTTTGGAGACTCCGCTTAGGGTTATAACGAACCTTGTCTCAAATGCTTCTTACCTTGTCGGAAGTGGGCGCGGTCGCTGGTCCGCCGCTTTTGGGACGGTCATTCGTCGTACAAGTCTCACGAAAATGACTTATGGTGTCCTCAATGGTCCTGCGATAAAATCCGGTGATTATGGAGATGTGCATCTGAGTGGGCTCGGTATGATTCAAGCGCAGAATACAGCCTCGGTCAATGTCAGAGACCATAACCTTTGAACAAAAAGAGATATACAGGGTGGCCCATGTATTCGGCAACGCGTTTACAAACGTGTATCTCGGTGCATAAGTGAGCAAGAGTGTTCAAATTTGTCCATTTATCAGCACACATTAATAAAAACATTTAACACGTCAAAAAATCATTCAATTTGGTCTCCTTTGGCACGAACGACAGCGCGGAGTCGCTTTGGGAACGCTTCGATCACTGGACGAAGGTACTTTTCGTCGATCTTCGACCACTCCTCCTGCAGGGATTTTTTTAGAGACTCCAGATTCAAGTGAGGATGAGCATTGACTTTGCAGCCTTTTTAGTACGATATGGGGTGAGCCTCAAATCCTCTTTAACGATTCTTTGAAGAGTCGTGCGTGATAAGTTCATTTCGGAGGCCATTTTGTTCATGCTACGCCTAGCATTTCGACCGACTCGCTTCCTCACGGCCTCAATCTTGTTAGGGGTGCGCACTGATCGAGGACCACCTCTTCGGGACAAGTCAACAAGTGTACCGACCTGTTCAAACCGTTTGATTGTTTTCCAGACGAGATTGCGAGAGACGTTGAGATCCTTAGCGATGCGCGTATTTGATCGACCAAGTTTGTGCAAGTCCACAATCACAGAGCGTGCTCTATGAGCGGCCACCATTCTTTTGAGAATTGATCGAATGAAATGAAATTTCTACCATGTACAAAAAACACATATGAAAAGAACATATGTAATAATTGGAGCTCAACGTTCACTGTAAATTGAATTATAAACGCCGAAACATTGGTTGCTGAATACATGGGCTACCGTGTTTTTTTCTGATTTTTTCAGGGTGTGTTCTTCGCGTTATGAATAAGTTATAAGCAGAAAATCACACGACGGCTACACCAAACAAAAAAGATAAAAGTGACAAAGTCGTTCACGTGATCTTTTGGTGCATTCTGTATTATAAAGGCCCTAATAGTTTTATGCCTTGCGTATCCAATGCTTACTAAACGTGAGAATTCTAAGACCGCCCGTGTACATTGTTAGTTGGAAAACTCCCGTCATCTGAAGATTATGGTGTACAAAGTGCATGGATATGGTAAATAAATGTAGCAGGGCTCCGTCACGGTTATAAAAACTTCTCTTAGTTAGTGGTGTATTCGACAGATATCCGCCAGCAGGACAGAATTGGTCAAACCATGAACCCTTCACTTTCTCCCTTACTCGAAGTGAGGCGAGTCCATTGAGTGTATTTGCCGAGAGCTGGACTGGATCAGCCTAAGAGAACTACTTTCAACGTTTTTGTAATCTCTCTCTCCTATTCTCTCTGTTAATCTTTCTCTCTCTCTCTCTATCTCTCTCTCTCTTACTCTCACTTTTCCCGAATGTTTTCATTCCCATGCGTTACCTCTAACCATATTTGCTCTTATTCGTTGACAAGTGGAAAAAAGGCTTTATAAACAAGGCTTCCGCATAACATTTACTGATTATCGATCTGACTGATGAGAAACTTATCTGTATTCCGGGCTAATTATCGTAAGAGTAAGTGATAAAGCTGTCAAAATAGTTTTTTCTCTTCAGAATACATTCGCAATCTTCATGATCTCAACGAATTCAGTGATGTAGTTTATACTAGGACGTTGAGACTGCTTTGCTCACTATGGTTTCCTATTCGAACATGTTGTTTTCACATTATCACGAGATCTCGATCTCCCAATCGTTACGAAGCACACCTTGAACCACTTTAACGACGCTGTTATGTGTAAACAAGCGAAAACAGGATCCTAGTGTAGTGCATATTATCAGACGATGTTTACGCATCCCACTAAAACTCGGAAGAAACCGCCACAATTGAACTGTAATAATTTGGCCACTTTGTTAACGTTAACAACGAAATTGTTTTGTGTTTTATCAACCAAAAGCATGCTCCGATGTTCTCAGAGTTTTCTAAAACTCAAAAAATAGATTTTAAACAATTTTTTAATGTTCTCTGCATGTATCGCGGTTTTCACGCTCGTTCTCATGATTCTTGAAATTTATTTCTCCATGTCGTCTTTCCTTTAAACTTTTCTTTTCGTATAAAATTGATTAATTCGTTTACAAGCGGTTAAATATTGATTCATCCGATCAAATCGAGTTGTGTTTTCATTTAAAAAAATTACAGGCTGAGAATGGACGATGATTATTCGTCCCGTCTGAAAGAAATGGTCGTCGACCGTCTAGATGAGGTTTTCTCAAAAGTTTTGACCAAATTTCATTAAAAGGAGGCCGTGATTTAGTTAAGGGCGTGCTTTACTTAAAGGGGCTTTTGTTTTTAGTGTGTTCAAACTACTGTATTGATTACACCATTTTTACTATTTTACAAATTTAGTCATTGAATCAACAAAAAATTAATAATGTTAGTAATTCTTCCCTGCGGTCTCTTTTCTAAGCCTTACGGCCTCGTTAGCTTTACTTTTACCTAAGCCTAAGCGAAAAACACAATGAATAATAGCTGAAAACAGCTAAGCCAATTTTGGCCCTTCTTGCGTTTAACCACCACCTCCTACCAGAGGTTTAATGGGTCATACATCTGACTTATTTACATTTATAAAAAATATTTTACATTAATTTTTACATTAAAAAACACTTAGGCTTAGAAAAAGTTTACGCTAACGAGGCCGTACGGCTTAGGCCAACGAGACCGTGTCGAAAAATGCCACTCTCATCTGACCCATTGAACTACTGGTAGGGGGGGAACTTAAGCGCAAGAAGTGCCCCATTTAAACAAAAATAATACTGTGTAAAACTACAATATTGTTGTTAATTATTCCATGAGGGCTCGTTCCTAAGCCGTACGGCCTGGTTAGCATACATTTTAACTGAACCTAAGCGAGAAAATCAGTTGAAAGTAAACTAATCCCCCGAGTAAAGTATGACCCCACAAGTAAAGTACGACCAACCCAAAGTGAAGCACGCCCTGCCTCAAGTAACAAAGAGCCAAAATTTTATAAATCGTCGTTAATAAATCACTGCAATGGAAACAGAAAAAAACACCCACTGCAAGAGAATTTCTCGAAATTGTAGCAAAGGTCATAACGTAATTTTTTATAAAAGTTTCTTAAGATGAGATTTTATGCGCTAAAAATTTTACGCTGAATGCTGAGTCCATTTGAGACAGTACTGGAGAAAAAGCAAAGCTGTATTAGTTATGAAGACAAGTTTGAATAATGGGCTACTGGCGTGATCAGGGGTTGAATGGAGCCACCCAGTTTGGGTTTACATGTATCCGCCGCTCTAAGTTTGGAGGAAAAAAGAAGAGGGGATGAAGGAAAAGGGTAAGAAAAGAAAAGGAGTTTTTGTCAATAGTGTATGTAGATGTATCCGCCGACGTGACCGATTTGGTCACTATTTAACCCCTGGGCGTGATACCCAAAAAAATGGGTCACATTAAAAGCTGTCAGTAGGCAAAGCAGACTCATCGATTGCGACTTGACATCCAAAATTGAGCGCCTGCCTTCATTCCTATCCTTTTCAACTGCTAATTCGAACTGTTCAGGCAGTCACATCCAAACACTTTCTCCACTCAAAAGAGCCCATGGTGCCGATTCTCCGACAGGTCTGCGTAAATCTGTTGTGGATGCTGAATGGAGAAGAAACGGTAGGCGGGATCTGTGTGAATTCATTTTACTCACTTTGAAGTTACTGGAATTCACAGGTTCATCGGTGGCGTTTCAATTATCAAAATACTAGCATTGAGATGATAATTTTTAAGAGATTCAAACCTAGTCTATTTTCGAATTTTCGACGCTTGTTTTTTGCCCTGGTTTCTTATAAAGTTCTGGCTTCTTATAAAGTTGGAGATTTCTCTGGCATAATCATCGAACTTAGAAACTTTTACTTGATCGCCCTTTTTTCCTTTTCCGTTTCCATTTCATCTTCTATTCTTTCGCTCTCTTTCTGTCTTCTCTCGATGATATAATTAGACAAGTTGGGGTCATTTATGCTCTTGGTCATACTTTTTCATTTTTTCAACGACCAAGCTTTTCGATTTTTTGGTTAGCGAACTGTGAACGAATTGGAAATACACTGTCATTGGCCCATTGTGATTTCTAGACTCCATTTCGTTGTCGAATTGCATCAATTTCTCTCTTCCTGTTTTCCTCTCCATATCTCTAAGTGAAACATGCCCATTAGAAAATAGTATCTCCCATTTTTATCAAATTTCCGCAGACTGCAAAGTGCTCAAACTGACCTTTGATTCTTCATTAAAGGTGCGGAAAGTAATGATCGGTGTCAAGATATGGGGATAGTTTTGAGAGATAGGAGGTCTAAAAAGAAGACAAAGGGGAGGAAGATGAGCATATTGATTTGTTGCTACAAAACTGCAGGCGAAGAGTATCGTCGAAAGTCACCCTCTCCTATGTTTTTTCTTGAACAGTATGGTTAGAGACTGCTTCCCACTCCTCATTTCTTTTTTTGTTCCAGAATTCCGCGAACGCCCTCGACGCAGTCCAAAATCTGAAGCAGCTCATCCGTGAGCGGCCGCGGCGGGAATGCGACACGGACCGCTTGATCTCCCTCGTCGCGGACGCCTTCCTCATCCATGTGACGGCGCTGGTCACGAGTTGCGAAGCATTCTCTTCCGCCTCAACTTCCGCAGCTGTGGCGGCGAACAGCTACTCCGCGTACTCAACGCAAAACGCGTACACGTCGCCCTCGTCCACGACCACCTACTCGACGTCACGGAACCAAGCATCGCAAGCGGCAACGTCAAGAGCCACCGGCGCTTCTGCTTCCTCTGCGCCGGCGCCGCTGGTTGGGGCGAAAAAGCGCAAGGCGAACGGAACGCTCGCAGCCACAGCTGCAGCCAATGCAGCAGCGGCCAATGCAGCTACAGCAAATGAGTCGCCAAGGAGCATTAGCTAGTATGTTTCGGTTTTTTTCTTCTTTCTTCTAGAGAAAGAGAAAAGGGAGAGAGACATGGGAATAGAGACAAATCTGTAAATGGGCAATACAGTTGAAGTAAAGAGCCATAGTTTTTTTAAACTTTGAAAAACACGTTACCTCTCGTTTTTTTCAGTCGATACATATAGATTTTGAGACATGTTTCGTCCATTAACTTCAAGCCGATGATGTTAGCGAAGAACAAAAGGTTATCCAGAAAACAGCAGAAATACCAAAAACTAGCTGATTTCTCTATTTTTTGTTTCCGTTTTAGCTTATCAGAATTGCAAGACTCATTTGCAGTCCAATTCACTCCTCAAGACTCATTTGCAGTCCAATTCATTCCTCAAGACTCATTTGCAGTCCAATTCACTCCTCAAGACTCATTTGCAGTCCAATTCATTCCTCAAGACTCATTTGCAGTCCAATTCACTCCTCAAGACTCATTTGCAGTCCAATTCATTCCTCAAGACTCATTTGCAGTCCAATTCACTCCTCAAGACTCATTTGCAGTCCAATTCACTCCTCAAGACTCATTTGCAGTCTAATTCACTCCTCAAGACTCATTTGCAGTCCAATTCACTCCTCAAGACTCATTTGCAGTCTAATTCACTCCTCAAGACTCATTTGCAGTCCAATTCATTCCTCAAGACTCATTTGCAGTCCAATGCACTCCTCGCCCCCGCCGTCAAATTTATTCTCGAACATCAAGAAGGAAGACATGGAGATTATCCATGTTTCATCAACTCATTTCGAGCCGAATCTTGAGATGGAGTGCGATGAGACGTCAGTGATTTTTCACAGAGTGTTTGGAAAACGATGTAATGTTTTTTTCATAGAGAAACTGAGAAAAAATGGAGAAACCTGGTGTACAGAGAGTACATTTTTTCGCTCTAGAGAAAAGTTGAGGTTTTTTGATTGAGGTTCTGGAAAAAATCTTCTGTTATGAGGTTCTTGTTATGAGGTGAAACTAGGGGTTCGACGTAGAATAACGAAACTTCTTCTCACCAGCAATCTGAGCGAGATTCGGGCGTTAATCTGCGCTTCCCGAGAGAGGCATTTATAATAAATTCAAAATTCTGATTGAGTAAGTTCTGATATTTCTGCCTCGCTTCGAGTCTTGTTCATCTTTTTGTGCCCGCTGGACATAATGGTAGTATGCGCTCACTAAATTCATTCCGGGCTCTGAGATAGAGAGGGTTTTTTCAAGAGAAAACTTAAAACCCTATTTTTTGGAGTTTAAGTGATTATAATCCGCTGCTGCAACTGCTTTCGGCGCAAGGAATGAACGGTGGCGCCTCTCCTTCGGGGTCACCGGATGAGGAGCGAGAAGAAGACCTCATCGAGGACCCCGAAACGCCCGCTAAGATTGACATCGCCAGCATTGTCGCACGAGGAGATGCACAGTCAGTTTGTGCAGAGGATGCATCACCCCATCTGAGCGAAGAGCCTATTGTAATAAGCAACAAGTCAAGGGCAGAAAAACCTAATATTCCTCATTTATGCTTTCCTTCCGCTATATGAACGGTCGTTTTTGAGAATTTTTTTCTGAACCACTCAAAAATGATAGACAAATCCGCTTTCTTCGCTGATTTTCAGAAAGCCAAGTTGTCAGCATTTCTTATCTCTTTGAGACGATTTGATGATATTACGAAGGGTTGTAGGATAATGTTATCTTGCTGACAATGAGTCTCGCTGGAGATGAAACTAAAGTCAAGGTTCCGGTGAGAAAGTATCTAGATTATGAGTCATGAAGAGAGTATGTTATGCACAATGAGTCCTAGGCAGGATGAATATTGAGTTGGCCTACAAACTGCTTCAGATTACAGTTTTTTTGCGAAATAAAGTTTATTTTACAGTATTCCTACGAAAATCCAGAGTAGCGTTATTTCTTCAAGAACCTCGGGTAACGGTGTTTTTTTTAATAACCTGCGATGACGGTGTTTTCTAAAATTGGGTTACGGTAATTCTTCAAAAACCTTGGGTTACGGTATTTCGTTGCTTGCAGCCTTATACACGGAACATCGCTGTCGCCCAGCTACGAAGACCCCTTTGCAGAGGAACCGCCCATTTTCTCCCCGTCTATCTCGACGATAAGGAAGAACACAAAGAGAAGCAAACCAGAAAGTGAGTGGTAGCATTGACTGAGGGGTCGAAGGTCAATCAAGGGAACCTGGTTTTTTCAAAGATTTTTTTCTGAGGGTAGAAAAGGTTCGCGAGAACTGAACTGTTTCAGAAACTTCACTAGATCAGTGGAAAATCACATGTTAGGGAAACTCTTGAACAGAATTTACAGCTTCGGTCAGAGGCAGGGATTATTTACTGTGTCGGAAAATAGTACAGAGACCCGCCTCAGGCGGCGCTACCATCGTCGTACAGAGTACAATTCAATAATCCGACGTCATCATAGACCCGCCGAATTAGGTACGGTATCAGATACAGAGGGCCGCCATCGTTGTGATGGACATGGGTATTTAACCCCTGGTCAGAGGGTATAAAACTATTCTGGTATGGATTTTATTTTAGAAATTGTTTGTTGTTCTGGAGGAGAAACTAAGTTGACTTCTCTTTTTGAGCCCTCTCCCATTCGAGGAACTTCCGAAGAATTGTTTGGGAATAATCGGAAATCATCGTTTTCAAATTGAACATGATGTTCCGCTTTACAACTGCGATAAAATTGTAGCAGCTTTGAATGAAGTACGGTGTCTATGTAAGCGAGGAAAAGCGCGGTATCAATTTTATTTTGTTTAGAAAAAGCTTCCAAGAATTGGTACCCTAATTCCAGAAATCGCAGAGAAAGGCTGCAGTAGAGTGAATCGGGATCCGAATGCCCCACGACAGGTTATGATCTTTTTCGGTCTTAAAAAGGGGGGTCATCTTAGTGATTTGCTCATCATAGCTCACAACCAGGCTAGTTCTTACCACTTTTCAAAAGGAAGCTCAGATCGAAAAGGCTGATTGGGAGAGAGAGAACTGGCGCCTGCGATGCGTACAAACAGAACATTTGTATCACTAGCCTTCATTGGATACCGTCCAGGGTGTTTCTTAGCACCCGCACAACTTTTTTCAAGTGCATAGATTTTCAAAATTTCAGAGTTCAACATTCAATTTTCCCAATGTTTTGTACTTTCCATACGAAAAATCCGAGAAAAAATGTTTTCCAAGCGCATAGATTTCTATGTTTTTCGGGGTTTTTGGAGAGCGCATAGATTTTTTTAAAGCCGCAGTGCGGGTCAGAGAAACACTATGATACCGTCTAGATTTGCGCTTTTAACCCGCAGTGCGGGTAAGAAACACCTTGATAAGTACACGTCCCCTGTCTGTGTCAATAAATCAGAAACAAGAATGATTCTCGAGCAGAAGCTTCCTGAGGATACTGTGAAGCAAGCTGGGAATGAATGGCAGATAAGGGAGCAGATTGTTTCTTTGACCCACACTCTTCTTCTTCTTCTTCCTCGCGCTTGTTCCCGCCTCGCGGCAGGGTACGCGCTCCCCCGAGATGCAGGACAAACCTATCCTGGTAAAACCAGTGGCTGCCTGCTAGATCACTGCTAGTGTGATTAGCAGCAGTGGGGAGAGTCAGATTCGTGCATGAGCACTACCAACATTTCTTAACCCCCTTGGTTTGGGTGGATCTGTCCGGGGTGGGAGTCGAACTTGGGACTCTTCGCACAATAGTCGAACACACAGACCATTATGCCACACCCGGACATTCTTTGACCCACACTGCGGGTAAAAAAATCTGTGCGCTCTCCAAAAAAAACCGAAAAACATTGACATCTATGAGCATGGAAAAAAATTTTTCTCGGATATTTCGTAGGGGATTTTTTAAAATCATTGAAGAAATTGAATGTTGAACTCTGAAATTTTAAAAATCTGTGCGCTCGAAAAAGTTGTGCGGGTGCTAAGAAACATCCCAGAAGGGATGAGATCGGGCAATATGACTCGCTCGCTTCTCAGTATTCTAGGCCCTTTTTGCTCATAACTTGGTAATTGTCTCAAAAAGTGTTTCAAAAGTTCAGGTGACCTATCTATGTACACTTTTAACACCTCTGAACATAGCTCACCAGGATGTGCTCAAATTACTTTTCTCGGGCAGTTGACCTTGCGACCCTTGACGACCGGGTAGAGGGTAGGAGATGGGAAGGGAAGGAATACGGTGAGAGGGAGGAGTCAACAGAATATCTGTTCTGCTCTCCGAAATCAGTGCATCTTTTTTGTTTCGTGGTTTTTGAGGACCGGAGTTTAACATTCGAAATCTTACTAACTTGGGAAAATTCATTTTTTTATTAAAAGGTCAATTTCTGTTACATTCTCTTCATAATTACAACAACAAATTCTAGGGAAATTGGCGGGCGGCCGGGAGAAAATTTATAAGCTTACTGAGATATTCGTGTGACTTATTTGATTTAGATTAAAAGGGCTGCCCCCGTTTTGTGGCTGACTTTTATTGCCTTAGGTCCTGCCTCGCGACTAGGTCCGCGCTCCCCTGAGATGCCGGAAAGACCTATCCTGGTAGAGCCAGTGGCTTCGCGCTGGGTCACTGCTTGTGTGTGTAGCGTGTAGAGGACTATCAACATCTCTTGAAGTCTTTGATAGGGTGTTTTGTATCGGGGTCAAACTTGGGACCCTTTTCTCGATATTCGTGCACACCACATAATGCCACGCCCGGACTTTGACCTAGTAAAAATCAATAAGTTGTCTATCGGACAATGTAACAATTTATGCAACATGTTTGTCGAACGTAATAGATTTAATAATGTTTTTGTCTGTTTAATAAAATTCCTCGTGCTGATTCACATATTGTGGTGGGGGGGGGGGGGGGGGTAAGCGCTCCAATAAGATTCAAACCTGGCTTGGTAGAAACAGTTGCTGGTCCTCCAGTCATCACCAGTGTGGTGGCTAATATTTCTCCAATCCTTTGGCTCTGTCCGAGTTGAGGACATGGGTTTTGTACTAGTTTCTTCGAAATAGATAAAGAAACCCGCGAGTGACTAAAACAAGTCCATTTTTCGATAGAAACTAGGATTAAACGTTAAGTTCTGGTCTCGAAAAAGAAACAGACATGAAAAAGTTTTAAAAATGGGCCCGCCTAGAAACCTTAAGACTTGACCATTCAAACCCTGGTAGGGGATTGCATTTGGGACCCGTCGCACAATATTCAGCGTTTTCTACTACAATACCACACTCTGACATGGATTAACGTATTGTTTTTGTTTCGCAGGTGATCTCGGCGTATCTCTGCTTTGTGGGGGAAATGAGGGCGAAGAGGAACAATGGAGAACTGGAATGCAATGGAGGGGAGTTCGGACAGCTGCTCAAGCACGAATGGACGAAGTCAGTCTTGAAAGAGCTTTGTTGCCTTATCATGAAGTGGAGAGAGAGAAAGAGAGGGAGCGACATAGAGAGACAGAAGAAGAGATGGAGAGAGGCGGAGGGAGAGAGTGAGAAAGACAGACAAAAAGAGAGAGAGAGAGAGAAGGATGAGGGCACTAGTGCAAGAGACTGTAGGAGACAAACATGAAAGAGAAAGAGACAATTAGATACTAAAAGAAGAAAAGAGTTGTTAGAAATATCGTGAATCGAGAAAACAATACTGTAAACGTGCGAATTACTCAGAGGAGAAAGGCTAAATGAATTAGCGTAAAGAGTCCTTGATTAGTGACGCTTTATGTCTTTGACATTGATCACAACACAAATAAATGAAGGGAAGTCAATCAATTCTGTATGTTTAGCTCTGACTTTGTCCGGGAAAGAGTAAAAGCATCGGAGAAAAAAAACGGGAAAGTTTTTACGGGTTTGTGAAATTCGGGAAGTGGCAGTTTTAACGGGGGGGGAATGCTTTGTTCACAATAGGACTGAGTAGAAGAAGAGAGTTGATAATATTTACGATTGAAGACTGCCCGACAAGTCTCGTTACGAGATGCAACACGAGGAGGACAAGCGAAGATACGAGGCGGAGCTGGCTCAATGGGCCAAGAGTGAGGGAAGACCTATTCCTGGCCGGAAGGCCTACTCCTTCTATGTCCTGGACGCTTATGAAAAGGTTGGCACCAGGAAATGAAAAGAGAAAGATAGTTGAAAGGACAGAAAAAGAGAAGAGAGGAAAAAGAGTTGAGAGAGAGAAGATGAGAGAGACAGAGTTGAGGGCGGCAGAGAGAGAGAGAGAGAGAAGCTCTGAGAGAGAAAGAGAGGAGTTGAGAGAGAGACAGAGTTGAGAGAGGAGATAGAAAAAGAGATATCAGAGAGACAGAGTTGAGAAAGAACATAGAGAAAAAGAAAAGATGAGAGAGAGAGAGACAGAAGGATAGAAGATTTCCGTGGTCGAGGCTACAATTTGTGCAAAAGTACAACAAAATGAAAAGTTATTAAATTACAATATTATATATTGTAATTTACAATATTATATATAAAAAAACTAAATTACAATATTATATATTGTAATTTAGTTTTATTTTTCGAAACCTTTTTTGTGATGAGAACATTGAAGACATGAGGTTCAAATTGGTCAAGTTTTATTATAGTCATCAGCTGCTGCCTCATTATAGGGGGTTTTATAAGAGAATGATTGTATAGTGAACTTTACGAGAACAGCATACTCTGTCACATACTGTATGTTAACACACTATAAGAAACACTATAAGAACACTATAAGTGAGGAGCAGTTTTTGATTAGTGTTTTATATAAGATGCGGACCAAACAACCGTCTCTGAAGGAAGAAGAAATTATGATGAAAGTGTATATGGAATGGAAGGAATTGACCGACAAGACACAGTTTGTTAAAATTGATTTTCCATTTTAGAAGTTTTTTGAATTAATTTTTTGTTTTTGATTTACTTTTCTTTGGTTTTTCTTTGTTAAGAATTTTTTTCAACTGAATCAAAAAGTTTATTCTTTATCTTTATATTGTATAATTTGATCAGCAACTTTATCCCTGCTATCAGTTAGTATTTAATACTTATATAGGGTACATAGTATAAACATATTTAATTCTTAGCATACCTAACACTATTTTCTGACTTACTGATATCACTTATCTTATGAATATGAATCAGTCACCCAAGTAGGTACTTTGAGTCTCCTCTTCTCTCTCTCTTCTCTTCTTCTCCTCTTTTCTCTCTCTTCTCTTCTTCTCCTCTTTTCTCTCTTAGTCTCAGTTCTCTTAGTCTTTCTCTCTCTTAGTCTCAGTTCCTCTCTTACTCTCTGCCTTTGAGCTGGTTGCAAATGCAACAACGGGACAAGGATCGCTTCCGAACCGAGATGAAGACATTTTACCTGCGGGGAAATGGAGGAGGTCTGCCTACTGGGCAGGTGAGTCAATCGACCTTTCAAGACCCAAAGGGTCTTCATGATGATCCAAGGATCACAGGGAAAACAGGATGCCTTCTGCATCAGAGATACATACATATATCATCCATATGAGAATCCAAGAACTCTAGAGTCTAAAAGCTCTTTTGTATGATGAAAAAACCTTCTATATGGTGAATGAAGAATTTTTTCTATACTTGAAATCCATTGAATTCAACGAGCAAGAGCTTTTTCCTCTGTCCACAATTATTTGGCGCTTTGCCTCATCGCCTTTTCTCTCTCTTTACACCCAATCTTTTGCACGCTCTCGCGTCCCTTAAATCTCACATTCTCCTATCTATCACTTTATGAGCGCTCACATGACTTTGTGGTCTAGGATAAGAGCCTCCTGGCTACGTGCTTGGCTGAATTTCTCTACTGAGGCTAAATCAACTACAGGATTTCAGAAATTCTGAATTTGGTTTCTTAATTTTGTTTTTGAGGGGGAGGTGTGAGGGGTCGATGGCGGAGCACTAACCCACGCCCTCCCCCGTTTACTTCTTGCGTGCACGCTCTCTCTTTTTTTTCCTCTCGCATCCTGCGTTCTCTCGCTCTCTCCATTCATGCTGCCAGTGATTGACGATGCTTCATGCGCTCTCTTCCTTCGATACAGTACCGAACAAAAGAGCAACCTTTTGACAGCAAAAATTTTCTGAGGTGGAATTTCATGCACAACAAAACATGTAGATTACAATGTGAATGGTTTTGAAAAGACTTTTGAAAATTTAAACAGTGTTTTTTTTGTTGTTCAACTTATCAAATAAAGAAAGAGAGAGAAACTACTTCTTCAAAAACTTTTTGTTATAAGTTTTCTTTTGTGGAAATCGCATTTCATGTTGTTTCTAACCGTGTTCATCTGTAATAAATTTGAACGTTGCAGGTTAAAAAATGGGGAACGAGATAAATGAAGGTTACTTGTGTAGATTTACTTCTTTTTGACCTTAAATTTGAGTTTATTCCCACTCAATATAGCTTTGTACCGGCACTTTGTTACTTATTGGCCGCACTTTACTTGGGGGCAGGTTACTTTTCGCTGATTTTTTCGCTTAGTCTTAGGTAAAATGTATGCTAAAGAGGCCGTACGGCTTAGAAAAGAGGCCGTATAGAAAAATTAGCCACACTATTATATTTTTATCCAGTCAAATTGAGTAATTCGGCTTAGCTGTTTTGAGCGGTTCTTTTTTACTTGGGAGGCCGCGCTTCACTTGGAGGGAGGGGCTCCGCTTCACTTGGGAGGGGGGGGCTTTTTAAAAACAACATTTTTAAAAGATTATTTTTACATCAAAAAACGCTTAGGGTTAGGAAAAAGTTTAAGCTAACGAGGCCGTACGGCTTAGACGAACGAGACCGCATAAGAAAATTTAAATTTTGTTGTATTAAAAAAAACATTTTTTGAACGCACCGAAAAGAGCCCCCCCCCACAAATGAAGCGTAGCCTCCCCAAGTAAACTTGTGCCATTTTCAGCTACTATTCACTGTTTTTCGCTAAGGCTTAGGTAAAAGGTTACGCAAACGAGGCCGTACGGCTTAGGCTAACGAAACCGAATGAGAAAATTTCTCATGTTGTTAATTTTTGTCAATCTTGACTAAATTTCTCAAAAAGTTTTAAAACCCCTCCACGTAAAGTGCGCCCCCCTATGTAACATTGTGCCGTTTGTTTCCTTCATGGAGATAGTAGATTCAACTTCTGACGCTTAATTTTTGTTTATAAAGTATTTTGCTCTTCTAATTTTTATCACTGTGCTTTTTATGTTTTCGGATTTATAATTTTATAACGATTTTAGACTAGATTGAAACAAGAAAACTTGAACTAGACCAGGCAGTAAAGATGTATTTTTGTTGAAAAAAATTTAGAGTTTCGCTTTCAATTCAATTGTCCGAGTTAGTCCTAGGCTCACATTGAAGCGTTTTCACATGATTAATAAGCGGCACTTTGTTACTTGGGGGCCGCACTTTTTTTGGGGGGGGGGCAGGTGACTTTTCCCTGATTTTTTCGCTTAGGCTTAAATAAAGAGTAGGCGATGGTATCAAATTGTGGTCCCGCTCATTTTCGTTTTTTTCAATCGAAAAAAATGTTAATTGGCTTCTTATGACCGTCTAAGCCATAGCTCACCAGGATGTGTTGAATATAACCGTAGTTTAACCAATGGACAATTATTTTATTTACAAGCTTTTATTTGTTTTTTTAATCAACTTCTGTTATAATTTCTTCACTTTCAAAAAAATTTTGGAGAACCGGGCGGGCGACCGAAAGAAATTTCACAACTTTGGTGAGCTATGGTCTAAGCAATAAAAACATGTGCGGAAAACAAAAAAATTTTTCATCATTTTTACAAAAAAAAATTTTCAAAAGTTTTTTTTTCAGGAAGAGATTTTATTCATGAAAACTCCCTTCCCCCTTTCTCCTCAGGGCCCCCCTTCCCCCCTTTAGGGCCCCCTTCCCCCTCCTCCCTCCCCCCTAGGGCCCCTACCCCCTCGCTTAGGCCCTATTCCTCCCCCCTTCCCCTTTTAGGGCCCCCCTCCCTTTCCTGCTTAGGAAAAAAACCCCCTCCCCCTTTCCTTTCCCCAAAATTTGGGCCAAAAAAAATTTTTTGTGTAAAAATAATTTTAAAATGTTTTTTTACCGCACATGTTTTTATTGCTCAGTAGGTCATAAGAAGCCAATTAACACTTTATTCGATTGAAAAAAAAAACTAAAAATGAGCGGAACCACAATTTGATACCATCGCCTAAAGAGTATGCTAACGAGGCCCTATAGAACAATTAGCCACAATATTTTTTTTCCAATCTGATTTTTTAAATATTTTTTCTTCATTTTTTTCTTCATTTTTATCCAGTTTGAGAAACTTGAACTGGCCGTTTTTAGCCACTATCCACTGTTTTTTCTCGCTTAGGCTTAGTCAAATGTTACGCTCAGCGGTTTTTTAGTTGGTCCGAAAATCCTACAGACGTTCGCAGGAGGCAAAATTTTTTTATACAGACCCTGTCCTTACATCTGTAATTTTTTCAAGTTAAAATTTTATGAGATAAAAAGTTTTTTGAAAAATTTTCACCCTTCTGAGATAAAAAACTTTCACATAAGGGTTCCCTTTTATGAGTTAAAAGACAGACGCCCGCTGGAGGTCTAAAACAGACACCCGCCGACAGACGACCAGACATCACTAATTAACCCCTGGTTACGCTAACGAGGCCGTACGGCTTAGCCTAACGAGAACGCATGAGAAAATGTCAATTCGTTCACTAAATTTGTCAAAAAATGTTTTTAAAAAAAGCTCCCCCCCCTGCCCGAAGTAAAGCGCCCCCCCAAGTAAAGCGCGCCCCTCCAAGTAAAGTGCGGCCCGCCTGAGTAAACTTGTGCCTACCTTTTGATAAAGTTGAATACGTTTCATTTGTCCAAAGAAAAACATTTAGGATTTTTAACAATGGCTTTATGATAGTTGCTTGATCCGAAAATTCCAATGGACCTCCGATTTACCCTTCGACGGATCTCTACTTCGAAATAAATTCAAAAACTTGACAAGGAAAACAAGATTAATAATCGAAAGTAGATTAGGGGAGTTATAAATTAGTCAAAAATAATACAGAGGCCCGCCGAAGGTGATGGATTTCCGGATGGTAAAACAAATTTATTTCAAGAAAAAAAATTTAGCCCTCTGAATTTATAAACTTTCCGGGGATCAAAAACAAACTCGCTCGAACTCAAACCACAGGCCTCAAACAATTACAAGGAGAAGAATAAGAAGAACGAAGGCAGCGAAGCTGCCTGAGGCAGAGAGGAAAGGAGAAGCGGAAAAGCGCAGGCAGCGAAGCTTTCTGGAGCAGGAAGAAAATGAGGAGCAGAAAAACAAAGGCAGCGAAGCTGCCTGAAGCAGGGGAAAGAAAGAAGAAGCAGAAAAGCGAAGGCTGCGAAGCTGTCTGATGCAGGAATAAAAGGAAGAACAGGAAAACGAAGGCAGCGAAGCTGCCTGATGCAGGAAGAAAAGGAAGAACAGAAAAACGAAGGCAGCGAAGCTGCCTGATGCAAGAAGAAAAGGAAGAACAGGAAAACGAAGGCAGCGAAGCTGCCTGATGCAGGAAGAACAGAAAAACTAAGGCACCGAAGCTGCCTGTGGTGGAGAGAAGAGAAGGAGAAAGACGAATTTGACGCAGGAAGGAAAGGAGAAGAAGAATAACGAAAGCAGCGGAGCTGCCTGAGTCAGGGAGAAAAATAGAACCAGAAAAGCGAAGGCAGCGAAGCTTTCTGGAGCAGGAAGAAAAGGAGGAGCAGGAAAACAAAGGCAGCGAAGCTGCCTGAAGCAGGGAAAAAAAGGAGAAGCAGAAAAGCGAAGGCAGCGAAGCTGCCTGATGCAGGAAGAAAAGGAAGAACAGGGAAACGAAGGCAGCGAAGCTGCCTGCGGTGAAGAGAAGAGAAGGAGAAAGACGAATCTGATGCAGGGAGGAAAGGAGAAGAAGAATAACGAAAGTAACGAAGCTGCCTGAGAAAGGGAGAAAAATAGAGGTGGGAAAACGAAGGGGGAGAGGGAAAAATAGAAGCTGGGAAATGAAGGCAGCGAAGCTGCCTGAGACAGGGAGATAAGGAGAAGCGAAAATTGACTAGGCTCTCATTCTAACTTGGCTAACAAGAAAGTGACAAGCGTCCCCAAAGGGGACGCTAGTATAAAATTATACCATTTCTTTCATATAAGAATCTTCGAAGCTTTGTATTTTAAGAAGGAAAAAGTTTAACAAACACAACGAGTCTTCCATATTAAGATCAAAGAAGTATAATCCAAAAGATTATCTTCCATATTAAGATCAAAGAAGTATAATCCAAAAGATTATCTTCCATATTAAGATCAAAGAAGTATAATCCAAAAGAGTATCTTCCATATTAAGATCAAAGAAGTATAATCCAAAAGATTCTGTTCTCCTAAGAAGTCAAAAAGGTTTTTTGTTCTTTATGAGATCGAAGCGGGATTCTTAATGAAGGGAAATGCTCCATTTAAGAATTAGATGGATCTTCCATTAGTAAATCAGAGGGTTGTTTAATTAAATTAAAAAGAAGTTAGTTGCCCAGAAGCGTCTTTCATATGAGAATTATGTGTGATAGTGGAAAAGGTTTTAAAGAGATTTCAAAAACTGTGAATTGTAGGTGACTTCAAAGAAGCCGCTCGGTATCAATGGAATCGCATCGAACAAGGCAATCGAGGATTTCCTAAGGAATGACTTGAATATCCAACTGGACACATCGGATCTTCTAGCAGGATTAGACTGACTTCAGAGAAGGAATAGAAAAAAATAACGACGGCGGTAGTCGGCCGTTGTTAGATGCATGGAATATACCAAAGAAGCAGAGGAGGAGGGAGATAGGAGGGAATGACAACATCCCCGAGTATTCTCCTTCTAACCCAACGTGGTTGAGTCGAGGTGGTTCGCTTCTTAGCATCTATGCGTGTATTGATCGTTTTGGTAGTTACGACTTGAAAATTTCATAGTTTGAATCCGCCTTTAGCACAAAGAGGTTACTCTCAGTAAAAATTGGTACTCTGTCCAGAATCGAACTCATATCCGCATATTAACCTTTGTTTTTATTATCATTGTTAATATTCACATAATATGTGCCTTTTTCTCACTTACGCATATTAACATCAAACGACATAATCAGAGCTCTTTTCCCCAGTTGTGAGATTAATAATTGTTGTGATATGATGAATGAAAGGGTTTGGTAGAGCTCTCTGTCGAAGTGTCTTTTCTTTGCGTGTTGTCTCCGCCATGATGTTTTCCAATGTATGTCTCGCAGTTCCACAGACCGCGGCCTCTTAAATATGTTTCAGTGAGTTCTATAATTTCAGCCGTATGTGTGATTGATTTTTTTGAAACACGTGTTCTTATTTTGTATCTTAAAGCTATTTCGAAGCATATTATGTAGAGGTGATTAGCTGAGAAATATCGAAATATAGAGATTGATAGATCAATACAAAGTAGTGTGTTAGTGTCAGAGAAGTCCTTGAGAGTCTTCCGTAGTTCTCGCCGATATTGACTGTTTCGCTCTTGGTTTCTATGCTTCTAGATTGTTCTTCATTCTGTGTTAGGGTTCGCTTACTCTGTCTTGACAGTCTTCTTCGCGTACCGTTTCCTATAGAAGTGAAAATGTGTAAATTTAAGTTGTGCTCTATTGCTAAAACTATGCTCTATGGTATCGAATAACGAGAGGTTTACGGAGACTCGATATTGTTGTGAAATAATTAGCATTTTGAGAGTTTGATTGTTTGTTAGCAGAGAAAGAAAGTCTTGGTAATTTTACTCATTATGTGGTCCAAAAGCACTTCTTGACTGTTCTGAAAGACGAAAACTAGTAACTATTTTTTTACTACCTTTTTGTCGTACATCATGTTATTCGGGCGAAAAAGCGTAATTTCATCGTTCTTGTAAGCTCTAAAAATAGTGCGATTTCCCTCAGTTTGCTCAGAATTTGGATGATGAAAGCTGAGAAAAATAATTTTGAACGCCTATTTTCTCTTTGACGGGTTTTAATGCTTTTGTGTGTAAGAAATTGTTCCGAAAATATTCGCTTAGAATTTGTTCTTTAAATTAGTTTCCGACACAAAAAAACTCACTTCCTCTATGACAGATCCAGTGAACATGATTACAATAAAGTTTTTGTCTTAAAAAATTTCATGTCGGTGGCAAATATAATATTAATTGTGGATTTACAGCAAATAGTGAAAAGGTAAGTAATTAGCAAAATTTTATTGATTGATGAGAAGAATGGATCTAGATAGACCATTGAAGAAATCTGTTTGAATTTAATGAATCAGAGCGTACAGAAGCCAATAGCGGTGGGGTGATGAGAAATTTTCATCGGAAAGTCCCTTACAAAAGTTGTTAGCTTTACAAAATCTTCAATGGTTCTAAAAAAAACTTTTAAAATCTTCGAATTAACTTCTTGCTGGACAGTTTGCCTCTTCAAATCGAAGCAAGTTACTTCTATTTCTCAAATTAGAGCCTGGAAAAATGAAATGGGATGATTATCTTCGCAAAACTCTATCCGATCTTCAATAGAGCGGATGACTTTGACGAACGATTTTTAACGGTGTTTTCCAATCTGTCTCTTGTTTCCAGAAAAGTTAATCTACTTAATTTTGTTTGTGTTGGGAAGGGGGCACACACAAACAAATAAGAATGGAAAATTACAGATCTACATTTGCAATTATTACTATCCATACTTCTAGGTTATTATTATTACTTATATTCATGCCCATTCATAATTTTATACTTTATAAGTATGCATAGTCAAACTTTCAAATGTATATGCATTATTTTCCATATTAATTTTTTTGTGTGAAGGTGGGATTGCAGAAAAACGGTAGCTGAAGCGTTGGAAAAGGTATTGCAGACGGGAGCAATTTTTTTCTATCGATCGGACAAGAAAAGAATTCAGAAAGAGAGAGTAGAAAGAGATAGTAGAACTTGTATACTCAATTCATTGACCGAAAAATAACTGTTTTGAATTTTTTTAGAGATAAAAACATTCGCAAACTTTTTGAGATCTACTCAGAGTCGTAATTTCGATTAAAATAATGAAACGAGATGACCTTACCTTACTACCCAGAGTTAAATTCATGATAATACAGACTTATAAAATAAAGACACAGAAAAACGGATTTTCAAAAAACACTAACTCTTCTGACTTCACAAGTGAATGAACTATCGCACAGAAAAAGCTAGACCAACTGGCGGGATCGAACCCGGCCATCTCGTCTCATACCGATAAATATATGATCGAAACCGCAAGATGAACGAAATATTTTGGGAATGATGGATCAATAAAGCTTCAAAAGCAATAGTCTTGTAATGAAGTTGTGCTCACGGTCAGCTACTTTCATATCAAATTTAGCATTCGTTTCAATTTAAGAAATATTGGTTGTAAAAACTTTTCAGTTTATATACTAACTCTTTCTCTTTTGTTACGGTTTCATAACTCGTCTTCAAAAAGCTGCAGTGCTTCAGTATAAGAGCTTCAGTCTTAACACTAAAAAGATAGACTATATGAGCTACATTCTTGAACGCGAAAAGATGAGAATGTTTCACTAAATTATCTATGGTTTTATTGAACTAGATATATGGCCCCGAACAAGAATCGAAAGAGGTTCGGCATCAGAATCCGTTTCCAGGTGTTTCAGATCGCCAAAAAACTCATTCGAGTCTCACAAATGAAGATCTACAATAGAACTTTCGAAAAAACCTAAGATTGTACCGAATATCAAGAATAAGAAGTAATACATTAAAGTTAAAAGTTTAATTTAAGCGATATATGTCTATTGAAACTTCCAAGCATCATACAATTTTCAAAAATTGATTCTGAACATTTGCGCAAGTCATGAATATTTGCTTCCCGTTTCTGCTAAATTTAAATGAAGATTCCTCACGAAAAAGATTACTTGAAAATTTATGTTTTGAATAGTACATATTATTTAAGAGTTGATTAAACATACTCATGCAACATAATTAAAATCATACGGAGACCTTTTAGTAATCACGAAAAGCTTTTTCATCAAGCTTTACCAATTGTCTAACCCATAAATCTTCGAGCATCGCAAATTTTAACAACAAAAAAAACCTTCAATGAAATCTAATATCTCTTTTTACTTCTTTCTCTCTTCACTTTCTCCTTTAATTAGCCTTAAAATGTCCTTTACTTCTCTCTCTCTCTCTCTCTCTCTCTCTCTCTCTCTCTCTCTCTCTCTCTCTCTCTCTCTCTCTCTCTCTCTTCTCTCTCTCTCTCTTTCTCTTTCTCTTTCTCTCTCTCTCTCTCTCTCTCTCTCTCTCTCTCTCTATCTCGCTCTCTCAATCACTCACACTATCTCTCTCTATCTTCTTTTTGATATGAGCCTGTCATTGAGCTGAGAGAGTTCTTCCAAGCGCGATGTTGTGTTTATAAGCAGGCTTCCCACTGTCGATTTCCTCCGGGAGAACCGGCGCGACCTTCCCATGCTTCAATTCTTGGTGGACCCTTGCAATGAGAGCCTGAAAAATCGAAAATGCATGGTTACCCTTAACATTCTCCTTTTGTTTTGTTTTAAAGGATCCTCTTTAATTTTTTTAAAATACTTAATGCATCTTCAAAATTACCATTTCGACAATTTTTGCAAAAGCTTGAAATTACTAATTAGTAAATAAAAATCTCTACCCTTTTATACTTTGAATTGTCAAATGAAGAATTTCAAAAATTGTTGAACTCACTGTCAAATGAAGAATGCGCTGTGCTCTCCATTATATAAAGATTCTTGCACAACGAGAACAAGAGTCTTTTTTTCTTTGTCTCTCAGAAATGCGATTAAGAAGTTAAAAAATAACCATCAAAATTTTAGAAAAACCTACAAAAACCTAACTTTCCGAAAGAACTTGCATCGAAAAAAGGGACCTGTGTTTTGTAAAAGGAATCATTTCGCTGAGGTGCAGATCTTTGTGAGGATCTCTCTGATGTCTCCGACGACGATGTTTCGGCTGAATTATCCTTTGTCATTTGTTTGTCTTGTTTGTCTTTATGATATCATTTGCTGTGAGAATAGTCTGCTTGAGTAGTGCTTGAGTAGTTTGCATATGTTACTGTATATTTTTTGAAAAGACCACAAGAAGTTGTTCTCAATATCCCTCGCTAAAATTTTCTTTTAACTATTCATAATCACCAACAAAGAAGGCATGATTTAGGCATCTAAAGAAGAAATTCGATCAATATTCTTTTATGTGTAAATCGGCTTGAAATCATCTAAGAATTACGATGTGAATAACTTGAATCGCTGTTAAAAAATGGAAAGCCAAACAGCTGCGAAATCGTTATGTGCTTGGATTAGACCATCAAGTTTGCCCATCACTGCCAAGTTTCCCCATCACTCACTACCATCACTACCCACACACAACACGAATTTTGACAAAAGCTGTCTTCGAGTCGTTTTTTAAACATAAAATCTCAGTTCCAATGAAAAATTTGCATTAAGGCTGCTTTTCTAAAAGTTTTAACCAAAATTCTGAGATCGTGACATAATGAAAGGGTGTGAGCACACTTACTGAATTACTGATAGAGATCAGAAAAAACTGCCTTAGGCTTTTCGTATTTCAATGGTAGTTTATGATATTTGTTTGAATTAAAGTCACGAGTTTGAAAATTGTTTTGAGACTTTTGATTAGCGATAGTTATGCGATAGTTGTGCCAATCTTCCTTGCAGTCATAATTTTAGTTATTCTTTATCATTTCTCAATTATTTTGATCAATGAATCACACGCATGTCGAATTGACTGGTGAATGACACATCTCTCGTGTCTCAATCACAAACACATCATACATTTTTTCACTCAGTTTTTGTTCGCACGCCGAACACGCACAATAAGCATTAAACACACTCAAACAATAAGGCAGTTTTAAAGTATTAACAGAGGCCAAATTTACCTCTCAAAAATACCAAAACAAAACTTCCATTCACCGGTTTAGATTAAGGTTCAGATTAAGAAGCCGTAGTTTGAAAAGTTAATTTTTTCAAAATATTGAAACTGTAACTAGTACAATATACAAACTGTAACTAGTACAATACATCTTGACGATACGATGTCGGTAACAAAAAGACAAGTGTCCTTTACGTGCACAAAAACCGGTACATTTAACGATAAGAGAAAAACAAAAATGGTTGCAGGTCATTGAAACTATACCATCGGATGTTATACGAACTGTTCTACACATCAGATAACTTGATGGGAAGAAAATCCTCTCAAGAACACCACCTGGTTTTTTGTGTTATAAATCACATCTTATTGAGTACAATATAACCTGATCAAAATAACTTTTTGGTATTACTCCGCGTCTAAATTGCCGGTGGAGAAATGAGCAAATGTTAACTAGATACATATATCAGCTCACCTTTTTCATTCATCAATATCGATGTTGAAGGATGGCCGATTTGTAAAATTAGTCTAATTGCGATAGTTCTAGAAAAAATACTGAGGTTTCAACTGCAATTCCTATATACAATGTTATCAGTGTGAGTTGAAGGGGTAATTCTGGAAAGTCCCCTGTGCGTAGGGGTCAAGAATTTTGAGAAGTCCCCTGCGCGTAGGGGTCAAGAATTCTGGAAAGTCCCCTGTGTGTCTTCAACACCTGTTCGATTGAGCCACTTTGTTATACTAAGTCACTCATTACATATGATACAAGTTGTTGAATATAATCACATTAGGTCAAATCAGCTGGTAAGTGTCCCGTTTTCTTCATGATTGAACTTCGTAAAGTTGCGAAGCAGTGAATATATATATAATTGATGAAGTATCGCTGACGAATCGAGCTCATAAAAATGCATCACTAAGTTTTTCAGAATGTTAAAAAGGAAAGCTTTGGTGGAATGGGTTCTAGGGACTTTTTCGTGAACGCCTGCTATTAGTCAATTCGTAACTTCGCACATGTATTCAAGATTGCCCTAATTTCGCATTGTTGTAGTTTACAGTGTCGGCTAATGGGACTGGAGGCTTCTCCCTGGGATACACCGACTTCCCACCACCGATTCTCTCCTTCAGCCATCTATTCACTCGCTCCCAGAGGCCTCGATCGGAGCTTTTCTGCTTGTTAGATATCGTGCTATTGTCTGAGGATGACAGCGATGTTTGTGTGTTAGAAAGCGAAAGCTGTAAGGGTGAAGTAGAGGCTGTTCTATCCGTACTCAAAAGTTGCTCATCGCGGAAGATGAAGGCGAGGAAGAAGGGCACGAAGAAGAGGCCATGACACACGCCGAGGACGACAACGACGAATATGGTCTGCAATGAACACGACTGAATGACTAGAGGACCAGACCCTGGAAAATGATTTGAAAGCCTGGAGAGAAATAAAAATGTCTAGTTGCATTGCTGCTAAAAAACTGAGCAAGAATACTAGTCTTACCTTCAAGAAAACTACAGAGAGGTAGCTCTGCTTGAAGAGTAGTGGTGCAACAGCAAGAAGCGAAGAGGCGCCGACCTGCACCAGAGGCCATCCAATTGCAGTCAAGCATTCCTCGATTCGGTCGACGACTCGCTGGAATTAATATTTACTTAATATTAACTTTTCCTGAATACAATAATTATCTGAATTATATATCGGAACACAAAATTGTATTTAATTAGTGAGAATTTGAAATACAAGTATCTTAAGGGTTTGATAGGGCATGGAATAGTCGATTTCGTGTTTAGAAAAACTCTTACGTGATTTTGCAACTGTCTTTTTCTCTTCAAGGACCTTGCACAAAGTTCAAAACCGTAGTTCCCTGTATTCCTCCGTTTTAGTGTTATATTCTACAAACGTTTTTTTTTTCTTCAGAAAGTTTGTCTAGTCTATTCGCCGAGAAAAGTAACTTCGCAGAACTTCGCTCTCTGAATGTGCGTATTTCTTATTTGATAGACCAAAAGGAACATTGCCGACGACCACATGCGCATTTTTTAATATTGAACCATCTTTTCTCGGCCGTTTTCTAACCGCTTTTTTGGTTTTATAGAAATGGTAGCAGATGTGAGCGGTGTAGTCAACAGAAAAGCCAATGGCCATTAGCAGAGCCGCCATAGATAGCGGATCCAGGTCGAGGTTCCACAACGAGAGAAAACCTGCACACCACAAAATTTTGATTTGTTTCGGTAGCTTAGCTTTCTGAAGTTTTTTCTAGTGCTCACCTGGTGTTTTCTCCAAAATGTCTCTAGAGTATCAGTTCATGTTACCCCGCTTTATCTAAACGGTCTAAAAATGATGAAACAAGATTAAATAATATGGTTCAAGCGTCCCCTTCTTTCTCTCTCTCTCCCCGACCCATGATCCTTAAGAAGTTCCTCTGAGACTTTCATGGTTTGGTATTCTGTAGCTGTTCTTTTCTTGAGGAAAACCAACCGATGACGCCTATGGTGATAGAGAAGACACTGGCGACCGCTACAAAGATGCAGCGGAAATTCGGGATGAAGACGATGCAAGCGATCACAGTGCACGCAAGGGCAGACAGCACTGAGGTGAAGACGGTCGTGTTGATGGCGACCACCTACAACACTTCCAAAATGTTTATCGTGAAAAGTAAATAAATTTGTGCGAACTTTTTGAATATGTTGTTCAAGAAAACCAGTTGTCTGTCGGTTACAAAAGATTTGTTTTCCCAAACTCATTATCAAGGAAAACCAGAAAAAAGAACAATATTTTGTTCGGAAACGTTTTACGTTTTCCTCACTCTTTGCCTGAGGGTAACCCAGGATGACAAATTCGTACAAAAGAAGACAAATTCGTACAAAAGAGAAAAACCAAAGTCTGTAAAACTAAATTTTCTTGGAATGCAAAATACGGAAAGCCAAAAACTTTATTAGGGAAAACACTTTTGTTCGACTGGAGATGTTCTTGGAACCGGCCACACGAAGCATTCACTTATACTTCCACGTTTGATCTCTCAGGAAAGCGCATGCTTTGTATCGATACGGAAATTTATCTCGAGAATTTATAAACTCACAACTCACCTGATCTACGAAAGGCGCATGTGGGCAGAAGATGGACACTTTGAAGTCCGAATACTTGCCTGCCAGATCACGAAAGCCTGTCAAGACGGGTATCAGCTCGTGATAGGCCCTTGCCTTCAACAAGACCTCTCAGATGACCTCGCGTAATTCTACTGTTATGTAAACCACGCACCAATTAAAAACTAATATGGTACATATCGAGATACGCATCAAAAGTTATCAGTTTTACTGGGGATGTAATGGAGCGTTAGAATTCAACTTTTCACTTTGCCAAAGTGATCTCGTTAAATGTTCAAATGTCTCACCACGAATTGCCGTGAGAAGGAAAATGGGCTACTGTTTTTTTATATTCAAATAAAATTACGTCCATCCGTGAAAGTTATTAAATAAAAAATACCGTAGTCCATTTTCCTTCTCACGGCAATTTGTGGTGAGACATTGGAGCGTTCAACGAGATTCCTTTGCAGAGATTACTTTGACAAAGTGAAAAGTTGAATTCTAACGCTCCCTACGTAATAATGAGCATGGAATAGTATATACTGCAAACGACCACTATTTGCCCAGAAGAATAAACAGGTACACAAATTCGGTACGAGGAAATCATGAACCCCAGTTTATATATAAATTCTTTTGTGAAGTACAGCTAATGCAATTATGTGTCTTATAATTGGTTTTCAAACTTGTTGTTAATGAAAAAATAGACTATTTTTTGTGTATAAATGAAAATCTTCTTTATTCGGAGTTAAAATGAAAGCATAATCTTTTGAAAATCTACTTGCTTTAACTCATCTGATTTACTCGGTTCTTAGCTGATAGCATGCACCTATGCGTACACTCTGCAAGGTCATATTCATTTCCCATCACTTGGAATCAGAAGCTATAAACTTTTACATTATTCATGAAATAACTAATTTTAATAACTTTTTTGTTTATAAACATTAATGCACTAATACCTCAATTAAATCCCTTTTAAACTTTTTGAGACATTTTTGAACCAGAAGAAACTTTTTGAGGCCGACTTCTCACCATCACCAAATTTTCGACCCCTTAAACGGAACTCACTCCCCGAAAGTTGGTGAAAAAAAAGATAGAGGTCAGACAGCTCGGCTCGTTTTGCTCGCACGCAGTCGCGTTGAACTTGGCGAACGTGGACAAGTAGAAGTAAGAGGCGGATTCGAAGAACGTGGGAATCTCCTGCGAATTCAGTCAACTCTCTATCAACGAGACCAAGTTCTGAGATTAACTTTTTTGAAGTGATTCGAATTTTTTCCTCAAGATTAAGTGGACTCGACTCTCTGTTCTTCCCCTAAGTTAAGTGGACTCGACTCTCTGTTCTTCACCTAAGTTAAGTGGACTCGACTCTCTGTTCTTCCCCTAAGTTAAGTGGACTCGACTCTCTGTTCTTCCCCTAAGTGGACTCGACTCTCTGTTCTTCCCCTAAGTTTCAAACAGGCTTATAGCAAGATTCGAACAGATGTTTGAGTGAACGAATACCACTTGGTATACCTTACAAACAATCAAATCTCATCAGTATCGGCTAAACTGAATTGAGATCTCTTCAAAGAGTTCAAATCAGCGCTGAAATTGCGAATATTCATCAATCACCGGTATTTCATGTACGCACGTTTATGATATCATTATTAATGCAAACATTTACTAGTGCCGTAAAATAAGAAAGGGATTTGTGAAAACATTGATACATTAGTGAATAGACATAAATTTATGAAAATATGAATGAATGAACACATGAAGAATCGTATAAAGATTAGATAAAAAGAATTTAATACAGGGTCAAATGAATAAATGAGTTGATAATCAATTGATAAATGAATTAATACATGAATGAGTATACCTCATAAGTAAATTGAGAGTCCTCAACGTAGAATTCCAAGAACTCCTGGTACTGTCGCACCCAGAAAAACGTAGTTTCGGCACCGTTACTATACTCCGTGCTCTCGTAGTCTTTCACGATTTGATTAAGGGCTTAAAAACTTTTTTTTAATTTTTAGAAGTTTTTTGACATCGATTTTTTTTCATTTCAGAAGTTCTTCAAATTCGCAGGGCGTTCATGTACAGCTTTCCTACCAATTTCAACAACATGGCTGGAGGCTTTCTCTAGAAAGGAACAATGTCCAACTATCTTGTCCGAACACCTACTGCGCTAACACAACACGACGCGGCTTTGGTTCTGAACTATGGCATTGCGTATCCTGAAAGTTCGGCATGAAAGCGCTCGAACCGAAGAGGAAAGGGCACATAAAAAGTTTAAAAGATAATTTTTTTATTATATTCATGTAAAAAATGATCTACGAAAAAACGAAAAAATAAAAAAAGTAATTTAAGAAACGAACTATGTAATCGAGTGGCATTTCGCAAGTCTCCAGGTTGATTGATGAAAACGAAAATAGGTTGCATTTCTCTTGTAGTTTCTTCATATCTGTCCTGCAATTTTAATTGGAAGTCTGTTCACAAACTCACAGTTTCTCTCCTTATTTGTTTTTTAAACAAAATAAAAAGTTTTCACTGATTTCTTTGGACATGTTTTGAATTTTTTTGCTTGATTTGTTACTTTCGTTAGGTTTTTCTTTGAAAAAAGTGGTTGTTTCTGTTTTATGAGGGAATCCCAACCTGGAACTCGAACAGATACGAATCCGGAAGTACTGTCTTCTTCACATTGATGACCGTTTGAATTTGAAAGATGCCAATGATTGAGATGGCGTAGTAGAAAGTCAGTAGGATGAGCATAACCACCCTGGAGAGAGGATTAGCATTCTATAGTACTCAGAGTCTTCATCGGGCCTACATTTTCAGATAATCACCTTATGTAAGACGTTAAAGTTCATAAAGGACAAGTCACAGAAGTGGATTTCCTAGGTACTTTTTTTGAATTATCTGCTGTGATTTACGATTTCTATCTTCTTCCCGCTAAACGAAATTACTTTTGAAGTGTTCTTTTTTTCTAGAAAATGCAAAAGGCGCTCTATTCCACTTAATAATGAATTATTTGTCTGTACAAGGATGTCGAGAGTTAAACTAAGAAGAAAACCTTTGTTTTCGGTGAGATAGACGGCAAGGTTTAATACCGACCGTGTACTAGTTTTTGGCCGTTTGTCAGTTGGGAATTTTGAAGGGTACCTGGTACTCCACCAAGCACACGCCTGGCTCCACCAAGATATCGTGAGTTCCTGGAGACGGTTCGCTTTCACGACCAATTCGCATCGAGTCTTGAAAAGGTTGATAAATACAAAATGAACAAGTTCTGCAGTGTTTTTATTTGCGAAAATATAATGAAACATAACGACATCCCGTTTTTTTCGCAGTGCGTGAACGCCTAATTTGTACCCTCTCGCCGCAAAAAAGGACAGCGCTGCTCATGTCTCTCACGTTACATTTCTCTCACTAATTGTCCAAGTTTTGTGTTAGAACAACAAGTTGACACAATTCTTGGTTATGTTTCATTATGTTTTCGCAAATAAAAACACTGCATTAGTTTTTCAAATTTTTCTTCATATATCAGTAGTTTACCATTTTAGAAGTAGTTTCTAAAGCTTGATCGAAGACACAAAATTACTTCATTTGTTTGAACTGTGGCAGATTATAGCATCGAGAAAAAAAATCATATAAAACCATTTCCGGTTGCCTTTTAAGTCCCTCTGTGATGAAGAAACCAGGGTTTTCTTTTAAGTTTTTTCGTTTTGAGCTTGAAACCTCGAAACAGGCTTGCCAGAAAGCATAACTTCGATTGAAAACTAACGCCCTAAACAATTGTTCTGACCCTGTACCATGGAAATGCAGTTTGTTAACTTGTTACTGACCTAGGTTTTTAATGTTCATCAAGGCTGTCTTTATAGTCTCTAAAATCTTTCGGTTAATTCACTTTATAAAAAAAAAAAACCAAAAAAACATCAATCATCCTATTTTCTCTTTTTCTGTTTAATTCTGTTCTACTATCGATATCTAAGCATCTATTAATGTCTAATTACCTTTATTGAGGTGTCAATCATCATCGCACCTGGGAATGAACTTTGATGTATCAGAATATTTGCTTCAATTAGTAATGTGCACCTGGGGATGAACTTTGGTGCAGCAGAGGACTGGGTGCAGGCCCGCCTCCTCCCTGTAACCCGAGAGACATAACACTGCAGAGAACATGAAAAGAATGTAGAAGAAGCAGAAGATGATGGAGACAGCGGAGAAGAGCGAGAAGGCCCAGATGGCGGGAGTATGGGAAGTCATTCCGATAATGAACGCCGCTGCGTTCGTCAGCGAACTGCAACCACATATCCTCGTTCGAGAAGACAATTTTAGTAGTCATCTACTTTGCTATGTAACGGTCAGCGTACGACTCGACCTCAATGTGACAAGATTGTACTGAATTGAGAAGGATTAGTCTATGATTAAATAGTCCATGCCTCTTTCGTATTTTATATCTTCTATTTGATTACATGAGCGAGGAATAAAGTTTGATTGAAGAGTATATTACGGTTCTAGTGGACCGTTTTGAAGAAAGTTAAGATACCAGTCTGATGTTTAAGAGCGATTTCGATACCATTTGAACTGTTCGAAGGTTCACATACAAAGATTTTAAAGAATTGAGATTATCAGTTATCTGATTGAACGTGCGGCTACCGCACGTTTAATCTCTGTGGGACCGGTCACCTGGCTCGTTGTCTGCGGTATAAACTTTTGTTTTTCTCAGTGTAATTAACACTGAAAAAAAGGTCATAAAAGAGAGCGTAAGCTCATTGTTTCGTTTACAAACTTACTCTAAAACTACGACGTAAACAACGAGCAGTGTGAGAGAACGAAAAATACCGCATAAAGTCAGAGAAGTAGAGATTTCATATACCAGCCTATTTTTATTACGAACAGAATGTGAGATGTGAACAGGCTGTAATTAGTAACAGTTTGCACAATAATAAAAACAACAACATTTGGCCCGCTTACAGCAAATGCGCTGAAACAGTGTTAAAACGTACGTTTCACGGTCAATCGAGCTTGATTACTCACGAAAAAACCTGCGATTGATTTATAGGGCAGTGAATTAGAACGAAGTATTTTTTAAAGGTGCTTCTAAAATTTGGTTTTGCTTTTAAACTTTTTTTTTGTTTTCGATTTAAATAACTGTCATAGGAGGAGTCTCTATATAACCCCTACAACAATACTGTCTCCAAGTTCAAAAAGCAAAGTTTTTTTAATGCCCGGTGATCCAAGACTCATGCCTCATCATGATTGAACTGAAATTAATTTTCTGGAAAACTCAAGAAAATAATTTTCAAATGTTTATCAATTATATTATTTTTCCTAATATTTCGTTACGTTTTTTCTTATGCTTCTCAATTGTTTGTCTTTTCCTACCAACTATGTTTGTTTTCAGTCTGTGTGTCCGCTGTTCTTTTCTGAAAGAAGTTTTTTTTGCTTAGGTTTTAATGAGAAAAAATAATTATTCGGGTGGTTTTTGAGTAAAATTTCCAAAAAATTTCATCAAATTTTGGCAAAATTTACTTTTCGAAAGGTTACAAATTTAGTTCAAACTACAGAAATTTCAATTCAGGAGTGAGCAAAACGGAATCAAAACCTAATCAACGTGCCCTAATTGAACACTATTAAACGTGAATCAAATTTCAAAACTAGAAAATTCTGTTCAGGACTCCATGGTCGATGATTTTTGATATGAATTAATGATCTTTTTCTCGAGGTGACATGTGAGGTCCCTATAGATCAGGCTTGCTCGAAAAAAAAGTCGAAAAATTTTTTCGACTTTTTTTCGAGCAAAAAAAGTCAAAAAACGAGCGAAAAAAGCGAAAAAAGAGATGGAAAAAAGTCGATAAAAACAAAAAAAAGTCGAAAAAAAGTGAAAAAATTTTTGAGCAAAAAAAATCGAAAAAAAACGAAAAAAAGTCGAGAAAAACGATAAAAAAAATTTTCGAATTTTTCGACTGTTTTTTCGATTCAGTCGGAAAACTTTTTTTCGAAAAATGTCGAAAAAAACTGGAAAAACGAAAAAAAACGAAAAACGAAAAATGTGCAACCCTGCTGTAGATAGATTAAACGTGCGGCAGGTTGAAAAACGTTGCTCAAAAATGAGATTGCTTTCTAAGCTAACCTCATAGCGATGCTCGGTCCAGCATGCTCTAGAGTGAAGGCCATTCTGTCCTCGATGCGTCCGCCAGATCGGTCCCACACTCGGATAATGATGAAGATGTCGTCAACACCGACGGAGAGAACAAGGAAAAGGCTACTGACCATGACGGATACGAACTTTACTCCAAGAAAGCACAGCAGGCCTGTTCACAAATAATTTTTGCTTTTGTTGCCTTATACACAGCTGTAAGCAGTCGACAAATAAGACTCTATAAAGAGAGTTAGTTAACCGTTGGCTTTAAGTAAGGTGTGACACCCATTTTGAGAATCCTAGTTTAGAGTTTGGGTTTCGACCAAAAAACACTCACCAAGTGAGGAGCTCATCGCCAGAAGAGGTATGAGACAGCCAATGATGCTCTCCCAAGGTTTTGCACGCACCGGATTTTGCCTGTACTCAATATTTACACCACTCATAATTGTTTTCGTTCTCAATCATAATGTCTGAAGGAATTGGCTCACTAATTCACTTCATTTATATTCCATGAACAAGAGTGCGAGCACAGTAACAAATAGGCTGTGCTTTTTATTTTGGTGGAAGAGGGGAGCATAGAAATTAAGAAGTGCGGTATATGGAACAAACTTTTTTCTTGAAAATGCGGTAGGATATTTATTGATTTCCTGCTCTCCTAAACTCTTCTGCTCTGCAGTATTGAGCTCGGCTTCTAGCATGAAACGGAAATCTTGGTGTAGTCGTCCCGACAACTTTTAAATTATTGTTCACTACCAACACATAATATGCTCATTTTTTGACAATTAATGTCTCTGACATTCGTAAAAAAGCTCTCGACTAAGACACAAATTTCGAAATTGTTTAATCAGAATTTCTAGATCACTTTTTCCGTGCTCAGTAGAAATCCGATTTTGAAAAAAACCTTGAATGCTATTTGAACATAGGAAAGCAACAACCTCCAAGATGTGGCGACAACCAAGAAGAGGATGAAAAATATCGATCCGAAGAGGAGCGGAATGCATTCCATGCCCATGCGACGTATTTCAAACGTCACTAGCGCATCCGTGGTCGCGAAGAACTGCACAGGGTACCCGTATATAAGAGCTTTCCACAGAGAGTTCGAAGGCGATTTATTGTATAATGAGAGAGGTGAAACAATTAAACTTTTCTCTAAAACTTAACAAATTTGGGTGTTATTTTTTTGTAATTCGAAACGTTTTTGGCGGTTTTTTGTGTCCTATATCCTTATTTTATGTTTTATAAGTACAACCTTCAGCTTACTGAACCGAGGTTGGCTGTAAACGCTCTTCAGCTCATATCCCCAGGCCAATACCAGGTCTTCAGCAACATCGGTCGGAGCCACCTAAAGTGGAAGTTATCAATAAGTATTATTCAACCGAGCATTCAAAAAAAACCGGAAAAAGTTATAATTAACTACTAAAAACGAAATACAAACAAAACAGAAAGTTGAAGAAATGTTGTTTTTTTTATCTTGTCTTAAGAAAAATTCGAGTTTTTTTTCCTAAGGACAAAAAGTTCCGGTGACTATACTTGAGCTAATTTAGAAAAAAAGTATATAAGAGATAGATATTTGTTTTAAACTGAAAGTTTCAACGTCCTCTCATTCGCTAACATCTTGAGCTTATTCACACAAAAAATTCCATTCAAAACTAAATAACATAGCAGTTCAAGTAGGTCAGAAACCTACTAGGTAGATCGTGAGAATAGCTGTTTTGAAAGACGTGATTGTCGTTCCATTAAGGGTAATATCGTAAACATTGTTTCCTGAACAGGTGAAGGTCATCATAATGTATATAATGAAGACACTATTTTACTTCAACATCTAGCGAGACGCTGTCTTCTCGGAGACGCTGTCTAATCTCACTGAAGTAGAAAAGAATCGGTTTTAATACGTTCAAGTAGATCAGAAACGTACCAGGTAGATCTTGATAATCAAATACTCACCGATGAAAAATTTATCTCCTAAGAAGTCAACAGAAGGATATGAGCTCGTGTACTCATTTTCCTTGTCGTACGACCTCAAGAAGGCGTTGAAAGCCGTGTTCAGATCACAATACGGCTCGCATAGTCGCCGAAAATCCCACTCCTCTCCCTAAAATAAATCTCTTTTTTATTTGATGAATAGCTTTTGTAGTATGTACATGTGATAGTTCAACCTTTCACTTTTGAATGAAATGATTCCACTCTAATTTTTCAACAAGTATGATCTAATGCTTGTGTGTTACCCATATTGCCCACTCTAAATTGGGATGTCGGAAGAAAAAATTGAGACTTGTGGTTTCGGAAAAATTAGAAATCGATTCTAAAAAAAGCTCCTCTGAAATATACATATATTTAATTTTACCGACCATCAAAGAACGGTTCTGTTATTAAACAAAAAAACTCTTGAAGTTTTGGAAAAGTATGGTACATTTTCTAAATGGTCCACAGGTAATTTTTCCGGGGATAGGAATTTTGATTACTTCGAACGTCTTCGAATTTTTGGCGATCTTTTTGACTTTCATCTAAATTTAAACACCAAAACTTGTGGATCAATTATTATTTGATGAAAAGGTTGATTAAAGATGAATATAGAAAACGAGATAGAGCTTTGAATGCATCTTTCAGAGTTTGTCCCACTCCCTGATAACTTGCAAAAACACGATTGTCTTTCTATGGAAGAAAATCGTGTTTTTCATGTAACAATTGAGAGGAAACGTGAGAAGAAACTACTCACAGCAAAACCGTTATGGAAAAAAGGGTTGCGTTTGAGCAAATGCTTGAAAGTCTAAAAGGCTGAGCAGTTTTTCCGTAGTTGTTCTATAACAACCCATCTCCCTAAGCCTCACCTTAAACTCGATGGAGACGTTGTTGATAAGAGCCGTCATGAACTCAAGCAATAGCGCACGGTACTCTGACCGTAGCAGCGACCCGCCGTCCCTCGCTTCGATCATAATAGCAGCCGGGTCTAGCGTCCCGTTCTGAGATCGAATCAATAATTAATAATCTCTTTCAAATCAGTCGATGACAAAGCTGCGTAATAATGGGAATAATGTCCAGTTGAATTGACTACAACGGTGAAACCAGCCCAGTTATGTATATGAAGTGATAGCTTCTGTACCAGGAGGCAATAAAAACAGTATCAACAGAGACCTTGGAGATAAGAACTGGCCGGGGCTAAAAGGTTTACGTGTTGTATACCACCGAGTACTTCTGTAACTAAGAGAAAATTTAGGTTGGTGAACAATAAGTAAGTGCACTCTTTTCAAAATAACGGTGAATTTTTAAAAAATTTTCTCAAAACTTTTTCTTGAATCTCAAAACTTCAAGTATTTTCACCAATTAACTATATAAACTTTTTTTCAAGAAGTCGTTGGAATATTTATATGATTTTTTTTCTCCAAAAAGTCGTTTAACTAGATACATCTAGATACTAGATACTAGATAGATACTAGATTCTAGATACATCCTTCACAAAAAGCCAATAAATTCATTCGAATTTTCTCTGTGTTACTTCAGAAATTTTAGTAAAAAGTGTTTTTTAAGTTTTTTGAATGTTGTTGGCAGCTCAGTCTTCAAAGAGAATGAAAAATTATTGAACTTTGTCTTCTTTTTCTTATGAAATGTAGACATTAATTCACGTGAAGAGTTTTCCACTGGTTTTTCATGAGATTCTTTGACAGAGTAACAATGAGTTAACCACTCCGGTAACAATGAGTGAACCACTCCGGTAACAATGAGTGAACCACTCCGGTAACAATGAGTGAACCACTCCGGTAACAATGAGTGAACCACTCCGGTAACAATGAGTGAATCACTCCGGTAACAATGAGTGAACCACTCCGGTAACAATGAGTGAACCACTCCGAAAGCAATGAATGATAACATGCTTAGCGAAATCCGATCGTAAAGTGGAATTTGAGAGAAAAACCGTTCTTTTCTTAATTAATTCCCTCGCTCTTTCTCTGACCTTTTTTGAACTTTAAAAATGCTTTCAATACCCGAAATCCAAATAGTAGCAAAAAAACCCCAATATAGTAGAGTGTATAGTAGTGTGCCTCAATTGAGTTATCAAAACATGCTAGTTTTCAACTCTTAAACGCGGTTTTCCAGCTCTAGAAAAGACAAAGTCAAAGAAACAGTATTTGTTATCTTTAACATCACAAAGATGCGACCTAGTGCTTGAATACCAACCTTTGTTACTCAAGTTTTCCATTTAACCTTTCAAAATTTATCAAACAAACAATGGAAACGGTTACTATTGTGCCACTCAATTTTGCGGCGTGAAGCTGAGGGCGGTTTTGCTTTAAACAAAATGATTGAACAACTGCCAAAGGCGGTTGTTACCTGGTTGAGAAATTCCTTGGAGACCTCGTACTCGCTTATGGAAGGGGAGCTGGTGGCCGTGTACTGGGTACGGACATTATTAAGCTCCTCCAACCAGAAAAGGCCGGAAGAGAGCAGAGCCGTCACAAGAAAGGACCCCACAATTGTAGATGTCGGGTGTTTGCCTCAACCGGAAGCAGTTCAAGACAAGTACTCAGTGACAAAAATCTATTATTGTTGCTCTTATTGTTATAACTAATAAAATTATTCAAAAAAAGTCAAAGGAAAGAATTTAAGCACGGTCAAAGACTGTTGATACGTTAAACCACAAAATTCTGTTTTGCCCCACCTCAGACCGAATTTCGTGCTCTCTGGATGGGATAATTTGTGATTTCCCAGAAATTACGCATGAAGTGAATAATAACATTCTTTAATGAATCGTAAGACAGAAAGCAAATACGATAAGTTCAGTAAGTTTGTTTTTTATTGATGCAATACTCATATCTTGACTAATTCTTGATGCTCACAACGAGAAATGAAGTCGCTTCCTTTGGCGCTTACTGTTTATATCATAAATTTGGTTTTATTGTGGAATTTAGGAGGCACTGGAAACCTAGAAACCATTTTTTTTTTAAACTGAATTTTTTTTTACCGAACGGTTTGTACAAAATCAGGACTTCCTAAATAATCGATTATCGATTATCGATTTTGATAGTACGATCGATTATATTAAAAGATTCATACTTCTCCCAGCGATCGAAAAACTAACCAATGAAGCGGCCAGTTACAGAAAAGCTCTGCAGGATAGCCCGGTCGATGCTTTCTCTGAAACCCATGTGTCGTTCCGCACTCGGGGGAAAACCCCACCGATAAATGGGTATCCGGTCGTGTACCGGTTAGTCTCTTCACAGAATTCGATGCTTTCCAATGGTCGCCGATTACGTGTCCTTCACGCAGTGTATTTCCGAAAAGATGTGCTCTTCACCAGGGACAAAAAAAATGAACTGCAAAGAATTTTTTTCGCTTCACTATTCAGAACACGTTTTCTTTTGAATGCGAAAAACATATGCCGTGGATCATGCCGTTATTATTGATTGATGGTCGAGATTGTCGAGATTGTCGAGATTGTCGAAAGATACTCGCAAAAAACTTCATTCAATTCAATAGAAAGAAGCTCTCAGAAATTTTGATTCATTTATTACGAGAGATTGAAACACGTCTTTAAAAATTCAACTTTGATAATGAAAGTAACAGAAGCAACGTTTTTGTGGGGAGAGAAAGAGTTAGACATAGAATGAAAAGATAAGACAGAGAGGTCTAGAGCTAAAAAGAGCGAAACAAAGAAAAAAGGCGATATAAGAAAAAGGAGAAACTTTCTACTTCCTGGTAGAATTAAGAGAAGAAGAAAAGTTACCGCGGATTCAAGATAATAAAAAATTGAAAGGCAAGGTTATATTTCAAAAAACTAGTTGAGTGATATGTCAGTTTTCACGCCCTATTTTAATATTTGTTCTGCTATCGATGAAAAATAGCGCTTCATGCAACTTAGACAACATGAACAATCTTAGAGCAGCACCTTCTTATTCGAAACATCGAGAGAATATTTTTGGTATGTTTTTGAACCTATCAGAAAAAAATTTAACTTAAAACTTGAATAAACTGTTCTAGAACACTCAATAAACGCTCAATAATTCGAAAACGCTTATTCATCTAATCATTAGAAACATCTTCAAATACTTCCGATTTTATTGACTACTATTTATCACAAGTCGATTTTTTTGTTGCAGAAAACAGTAATCGAATGATATTTGGGTTGTTTCCGTAATGATTCAATGCTACGAATCTGCTTGAAAAGGAATCATTTTTAAGTTTATGAGATTCTGCCCTGTGATATATTCAGTTATTATGAGCACAAAAAATATTTCATTTAGTCTAAGCAACAAAACATCGAAACGAAGCAGATAGTTTCTCAAGTCGAGTATCGCGTTACAGTTTATAAACTGACACTTTCGTTGAAATCTTGTGATAAACTCTTACGTTATCAACTACGAACTTGGTGAAAATCGTTTATTTTTCACTATCTCTTTCTTTGAAAGATAGAAATTCGTTTAACGCCGGCGATCCAAATTTTGATAAGTTTTTTTTTGCTGGAACCATAGAGATTAGAACTAACGTGAGATTCTACAAATACTCTGAACAAACTTGACCTGAAAGTGTTCAAAAACATCCAAATGGATCGCAACTATCACTATAATTGTCCGAGTACTTCGGCTTTGATTTTTCTAATATTTCCCCCTTTCTAAAACTAAGGCTTTATTTTCTATATTGTTTACGTTTCTATATTGTTTACGTTCTATACACAATATAAAGAGCGTTAATATGTATTGTACACCCTAAATATGTATTGTGCACCCTAAACTTTCTCGCAACTTTGAGGGCCCAAAAAGAAAAAAGTAAGTGTTGATGAGAACACACGAAGACTAAAATTAAAAGTTCAACATGAACGAAGTGATTGAGTAATCGAATATTGTTTGAGAGCGGTCGAGAACTTTCGATAGTAGTGTATGAGAGTAGTGTTACTGAGGAATATACTCTATTCTCGCGATTCTGACTCTGGGATTTGCCGTGGTAGGTTCCCACAATTAGAATCATCGTAAAAACTGGAAGTTTACTAATGTCTTTTGACAGCCGAGAAATTATCGCTCTTTTCTATGTATAACTCGACTAAAGTGAATTCTTTTTAGCATATCACATCGTTGGAAGAGTTTTCCGTTTTAATCACTCTCTAAAACAAAATTACTGTCACATGATGATAATTAAGCTGCTAATTCTTTGAAAAAAATTTCCATCTCAATTCTCTGACACAATTTCTTCTTTCCAGCTTCCTCTAGTAGGCCGCGTCAACGGCTTTCACTCCTCAATGCATTAAATTCGACCACTTTTCCTGGAATACTCAACTGCAATTTTTGTTCGTCCTACGAACTCTTTAGCCTTATGAAGGAGGTGCGCATAGTCAATGAATCCTAATTCCAATGAATCTACTAAATACAACGCCACAATTACTATTTTCTGTATCCATTTCTGCTCATTTTTAAACCCCTCAAATAATATTAGCTACCAATCATGTTTGCGTAAGCTCTGAGAAATAAATGTATCCTTTGGCAATGAACCTTCCGAGTCATCAAATCACTTCCAACCCGTATCAAAAAATTGAAAGAATCTAAAACTCATAAAATGCAACTGAAGAAAAAGCTTCCAACCTAGGTTTGATATTTTCTTTGTCAGACCTATCGACCATACAATACAGTAACTTTTCTTTTTGCCCTAATTCTATCACAGATAGAGTTCCAGACAGCAACCTGAACTATGAAGTTCAACTCTCTTATCTTGTGAGTATATGGTAAACCACTATCAATCACCCGCCGCATTCTTAATGAGACAATAAATGCGAAGAGTTTTTTAGGAATTCAAAGAGAACACGCAGAGTAAACCGTATCAAGATGAAAATTAAGGGTAATGAAGTAGAGGTTAAAAAAACACTTAAACGGCTGCATCAAAAAAATTTCCATGAGTTTGTAGCAAAAAATCATTCAATCAATCAGTTTGTCAAATCAGAAAAAAACTGAACCAATTTGTTGATTATCAGATCAAAATTATCAAGATTAACTTGATAACATGAAGTAAAACTGTGAGTTAGCTTTTCCGATGCGGAACTAAGCGTAAACTGATTACTTTTTTTGGTTTCTGGAAAAAGTGGGTTTCCCATTTTACAAAGGACTGAAAACTGAATTCTCAAGATTTTCAGCTTCTACGACATGGAACACCGGGAATTTTGAACTGGTGGCTTTTCGAGAAACATTAAAGTCAAAATGGTAAAAAAACTCTAAGTCCTGGAAGTTTTAAGTCAGCTAAATTCTCAAAAACTGAGCACCTGGGTCATAGACCGAGAATCTCGCAATTTTTGTAAAAATGAGAGAAAACACGAACACTGAATAGTGATTATGGAGGAGGGAATACGGAGATTCTTTATATATATACACAGGTATGCCACCTGCTGCCCAGTACATTGAAGATTGTGGAGAAAAGAACACTTAGTCTTGTTGGAATTGCTCAAGAACTTTCTTAAATGGCCTATGACCTGAAAGGATAGTGGAAGGAAAAGGAAGCGACAGAGAGAGAAAGAGAAAAGGAGAGAGAGAAAGCTAGAGAGAAAGAGAGAGAGCGAGAAATAGAAGACCAAGAGCGAGAGATAGAGAGAGAGAAAGAGAGAGAGATAGAGAGAAAGAGAAAGGGAGAGAAAAAGAGAAAGAAGTTTTTTTCGAAAGTTTCTTGGAACTCGAAAGTCGTTTGAGCACAAAAGCAGGACAAGGAGCGAAAGTGGCCCAATCAAAGGAAGGAGAAAACGAATTGGAGATTATAGCAATATAAGTCCTGCAGGGCTGAAAAGTGAACACTTTGAGGCTCCTAGGGATCTTAGGCGAACCACAAGAACCGGTAGAATCAGAGCAACGTTCGGCTTTCATTAATGACGCATTGAAAATTGGAGGGAAGCAAGACTAACGCAGCCGATTCGGTCCACAAAAGTCATCCGATCAATATTGTAATAGAGGCGCAACAAATATTTCATTTAAAAAAATTGGTTTTGTTCTCATAAACTATGAAATTTTCAGTAAGAGTCACAAATAACTCGGAAAATTGCACGAAGAGTTTAGAGCCGACGAAAACATTAGAAAGTTCTAGTGAAAACCAACGGAGATTTATATAACATATTTTATTATAAGAAAATGGTACAAGATGTGATAAATATAATTTACAATTATTGTATTATCACTGCTATCACTGCTAAGACTATAATGTAGCAGAAGTCTGTTTCGCCCCAACTCTAGGTTCTTTAAGCTCCCATACTAAACGGCGAAAGAGCGGTTCTTACTCTACTTCAACACTTCCTTCTTAATTCATCGGCATTGTTGAGCTCGGTCTAAATCAGAATTTGATTTCCTTGAGACCGTACCGTTCAAACCATATTCTCCTATTTAATGTCTCTACGGTCAAAGTTAATGTCTTAATTCATCAGGAACGTGATAAATTCAGAACTGTGTTTAATTGTATGAGTTAGGGCGTTTAACACGGACCACTTTGATTGAAGCACAAAAATGAAAAGGAAAAAAAACAAAATAAGTCCTTCAAAAACAAAATAAAAATTGAAAAATTGTGAAATGATGAGATCAGTTCATTAGAGTCACACTTTCTCAATGTGCACTGAATTGTATCTTAAATACGATAAGTACCTGTCTAAAGACGATTAGTTACGGGGAAACTAGTCAAACGGTACAAATGCAACAACATATGCCTCATTTCACAGCTTTCCACTCAAATCTCGTTCGTTTTTTTCCTCACCAGATCGCTCTGACAATCCCTTTCTCTTTCAACTTCACTGTCTCTACTCTTGTTATAATTCTCTGCTCTCCCTATCGCTCTCTTCATTTTTCTTTCTTCCTCTCTTTCCCATTCTCTTCTGTTTTGTCTTTTTCACTTTCACAGTTTCTCTTTTTTTCGCCTCTCTGCCTTTCTCTTCTTCACCTTCAGTTCTCTTCACTATCGTGTAATAAATACAATTATTTACTTGATTATCACTTCTTCCACAGTACTTTCTACGTGAAATTCACTAACTTTCGTCTGACCTCTTCATTTTCAATTCTTTTCTTGATGGGTGATAACAGTTCCAAGAAATATTTTAAGAAAATTTAAAGAAAATTCAAGAAAAAATTCAAGACATTTAAAACTAAATTAAAACCTCCTCGTTTGAGACTCGTTCGAAAGTATTCTGTTTGAAACAATCCTGACATTCTTAAATTCTTCAAGATCAAAGAATGTGGAAAGAAGGTCCAATGAAAAGAAAACAAAATTACATTTAAATCAAGAACTTTCACTCACGTCAGCGCCAAGAAAGTCGGATATTCATAGCTACAATGAAAAATTCTTTCAATTATACACTCAGAAAATAATGAATGAATTTGAAGTTCGCAGAAAAAACATGCTTTCAATTTAGAAACTTTTTTGTCCACAATGAATGCTCTAATAGCTGAATGATTATTTTTGAGAGGCTCTTACGTCAAAACAGAGGCTCGTTCGAAAGTATTCTGTTTGAGACAATCTTCGTTTGATACTCATTCGAAAGTATTCTGTTTGAGACAATCCTCGTTTGAGACTCGTTCGAAAGTATTCTGTTAAAGACAATCCTTGTTTCAGAATTGTTCGAAAATATTCTGTTTGAGACAATCCTGACATTCTTAAATTCTTCAAGATCAAAATTTTAAAAGTTTTCCCACATAAAAAACTGCACCAAATTGTCCGAGCAAAAAGTTTTTCATTGAAATACTTAAGCAGTAAAATTCGAGGTAATCGAAAAGATTAAGATGCTCAAGATCTTCAAGGTTGTGCAAACGTTCTCAAAACATAAAACGGCTCATGTAATTATGAACAACCCGAAGAATTCAGTAGACAGTACATATTCCCAGGAAGTACTTTAGGACACGATTCCATCTTCGACACACACTTAAAACCGAGAAAAAAGTATTTAGCAGAAAAGACGTTTGAGATGAGATGTGAAAGTGAACGCTAAGTATCGCAATGATATTGTAGTGAAATAAGTTAGCCAAGATATGTATAAGAAGAGGTTAAGAGAAGGAGCACAAGAGAGAGAAAAGAGAAGCCATGGATGATCGAGCAAGCGAGAAAGAAATAAAGAGCATGACAAATAAACAGAAAGTAAGAGAGGATTACAGTAAGAGCGAAAGGGAGGAAGAAAAAAAATACAGATAAAGAGGGTAGCACAAAATGCTCTGCGAACGTGCTGAAGTATAATTTCACTTCAGTTTTTTTGTTCATTATTCCTCGTCATTTTATCATTCGATCTACCTACGAATTTCCCTTTATCATTCGCCAAATTTAAACTTCAATTGCTTTTTTCGAAAGTCGTTCTCCGTTTCGATTGCATTCTTTGCTTCTCTTCCACGCTCCTCTTGACCTACACCCGACGAGAGAATCACCAGAGGGGAGTTCACTCTCGCTCTTAACTTTAATAAGTGATTTCTTCCTGACTTGGTTCAGCTTTTAGATGTTGTCATAAAAATTGAAGGATCTTTCGTGCGGCTCACTTTTTTGTAAGATTTTTTTCAATATGATATGTAAATATTTAAGATAAGAGAAAAAGCTGGGAAATATATAAACCGTGGCTAGAAAAAGTAGAACAGAAAGGAAGAATAAAGAAAAAAGAAAAAAGAGAAAGGAAGAAAAAGTTATAGAGAAGTAGAGGAAAATAAAAAAGACTGAGAGAGAGCAGCTATTTCTTATGAAAATATTATAGATAATAAGATAAAGTTAGTAAGGATGCAGAGTCAAGAGCGAGAAAAAAAATTTTAAAAAAAGAAAACTAATGAAAAACTTATTTTACAATACCAGAACTGGACAAATTAAGAGCGGCATAGGTGAAGCGAAAATTCACAGGAAGAGAGTTAAAGACTATTCTTCTTCTCTCCTGAAGAGAGTTAAAGACTATTCTTCTTCTCTCCTGTTCGGCACCTCAATCACAGGAAGAGAGTTAAAGACTATTCTTCTTCTCTCCTGTTCGGCACCTCAATCACAGGAAGAGAGTTAAAGACTATTCTTCTTCTCTCCTGTTCGGCACCTCAATCACAGGAAGAGAGTTAAAGACTATTCTTCTTCTCTCCTGTTCGGCACCTCAATCTGAACCCGTTCTTTCGCTCACTCCTCAGCCTTTTCCTGCACTGAGAATTTATGCTTTACGAAAATATTTAGTTCAAAAGTAGTGAATGAAATCCATCGCACGGGCAAAAGCCTCGCACTGGGCTGGGACCGAACCTCCGCTGCCCAACCGGGGCTTGTAGAGAGTTAACCAATACACCAACCGAGCACACACTGTCCCATGCGATTTTCTGCTATGTCTAAGGCACGATGGCCGTTCTTTCTAATCACGCATGCTCATGAAGAAATCAAAAAAAACCACAAGTAGTCTACCGTTGAAATTTTCTCTCATATTTTTTGGTGTTTGTAAAATGTCTCTTTGACTGAAGCTAGGACAATTTTCTTCTGGTCTGAGTTCGAAGTTACATAGAGTTTGAATCCTAAAGTTTGAGGTTTGCCCTGTGACTTCGGATACATCACAAATTTCTCATCTCTTCTCTTATTCATCGTATGGTTTTAATTGATCGCTTATGATGCTCTGTTAAAGCGAAACGTCTGATTATTCATCTGTCTTCACCAGCGCTGAACCATGCAAGAGAAAAAAAATTCAGAAATGAGAACAGTGGCATTTGATTGAAGAAAAAAATTGAAATGAGAAAAAAGGGTCCAGCAAGTAATCTTGAACGGAAAAAGATTGGTTAGAAATCATTCCAGATCTTTACCAGGATCTGTTCGTATTTTGATCATATTTACAAGTGTTACCCATAGTCATTCACAAGTGTTACCCATAGTCATTCACAAGTGTTACCCATAGTCATTCACAAGTGTTACCCATAGTCATTCACAAGTGTTACCCATAGTCATTCACAAGTGTTACCCATAGTCATTCACAAGTGTTACCCATAGTCATTCACAAGTGTTACCCATAGTTATTCAAAAAGTGCAAAAAAGATTTCCCAACGAGTTACAGGAAAGCGTTCAAAACAAAGTGATTTTCCGTAAAGTGAATGAAGTCGAAATTGAATTGCCTTGATAAATGGGTTTTTTTTTCTCACGTCTGAGAAAATTACTCCGGAAAGTTTGGACGTAATGAAAACATTTCTGCAGAGGAGACATGTGTAACATGATCTCTTTCTTCTCTTTATACTCTGCGAAGTGTGTTAACTCGAGAATTGTACAAAAGAGAACATTCGGTCGGAGTTAGAAAAGAACAAGGCTGATTTACACTACGTCTGGTGGAAACTTCTTTCATTCCTGATTTGAGAACAAAGTATACAAAATAACATTTGGGAAGTTGAAAAACGCACCCACATTTGATCTTTCATCAAAGATTCGAGTTTTCCGAGATTAGCAAATAAATTCACATAGAAATTGGAGAACTCGCGAGTGTGAAACCATAGAAAAAAACAGATTGGGTTCTCGATATAACACGACCAAAAAAAGTACACGAATAGCGACATAAAGAACACAAAAAGAACATGGCATTGATCTGAAGCATTATAACACCTTTTTATATTCAACTTATTTATACTTCGCGCACCCACATTCTCGCACTTTAAAACCTAGTTTTTATCGTAAAAGGTTTTTTTTTAACTTTGAGAAACTGATAGAAAAAGTGATTTCATATCACCGTTGACCTTGAAACTTGAAAAAGATATGATTACACCCAGAAAATTACACTTTTTATATAAAAGTTAGATGAAGTTGCTTTTCCTAGACTCACATAAATGTTCTTTTTTCCCTCAATGTAAAGAAACATCAAGGGTCAAAAAGCAAACATCTCCAATTGTTCGTAGGATAAAACTTCATTGGACATCAAGTTCCTCCGATTTCAACGATTTCGTTGAAATCGACATCTATGTATTGAATCTTCTGTATAACAATGGAGAACTTTATAACAGATGCTTTTTTATTACCTTGATTTGAACAGGAACACAGATCAGCCACGGTATCTAACCACCTTCCAAGCCCTTTCTCAGTTATTGAGTTTTTTGACTGTTTATATGCACCCTAAAACTTTTAGGCTCCTCAAAAAGTCTGTTTATATGCACCCTAGAACTTTTAGGCTCCTCGAAAAGTCCATGAAGAACGAAAAAGGGAAATTTTTAATTGATGCAGTCTAGATGACAAATGATTGAACTATCGCACAGAAAAAAGCTAGTCCGCCGGGCGGGATCGAACCCAGACCATCTCGACTCAAACTGGGAGCTCGTGTTACCATTACACCACGGGGACACGATGCGGTATAATTCTCGGCTAGATGTCAAGCGATGAACTTTACCAAATAAAGTGTGCGTAGTCTGTGTTATGAGCCGCGTTTTATGGCCCGAGAAGAACAAGATGGTGTAGTAGAAATTGTCACGTATACAGTTCACAAACATTAAAAAAGTAACAGAAAGCTCAAGTGTGACATATACATATGTCTCGTTGAAAATTTCGGAAAAACAATAGTTAGTAGAGAAAAGTTTCTGAAGAATTAAGTTTCGGAAAAGCATGTATGATAACATGATGTCTGAAACGATAATACTAACCGACTTGAAAGAATGATTGATATATGTATAGAGATTCAGTTTTTTTTACATATAGAGATTCAACTTCTTTAAAAAAAATTTTTGTATCATTTTGAGTCCGGTTGTGGATTGTTTTTATAGATCTAGTCAATCGCTTTAAAATGAATCTGGTAAAAATGAAGCATGAAGATTTTTTTTTGCATGAAGATTCTTCATTAATAATTTTTCTAAACTTTCATTTAACGAAATCTTCATATGTTCTAATTTTTCGTATGTTCATCAAACTCATGAGAAAAAAAACTCATGTTAGCTAGTATACAAAAGAACAAAAAGATGACTTCATTTGTTTGATAACGGCTTCAGTTTTCTTCTCGTTTTTTCTTCTTTTTACTATAGTTGGCTCAGCTAAAAGGAAAAAAATCAGGAATGAATTTGGAAAATACATAAAGTTCAGACAAAGATACGAAGAGGCTAGAGGAAAAATACAAAAACAAAAGGAAAAAGAGTCTAAGGAAGTAAACTCCTCTAAACACGGAACTAAATTGGAGATTACAGTAAAGCCAAAGAAAGATCAATGTCTTTGAGCACGACGAAAAACTTGAGTGAAAGATAAATATTAAGCGTAGAAAATAGAACAACTACAAATATTTTTGTACTGGAAGATCGTTGACCTCGGTTAATTTTTCTTATTGAACTTTCTAATAATAGTTAGTATGTAAAGTAGTTATAATAGTTATGAAAAGAAGTAGACAAGTCAGAGAAGCAGACAAGTAGACAAGTCAGAGAAGCAGACGCATGCGAGATTTAACATGAGTCGGAGAACGGAACCCTGAAAACAGTTGAAGCTGAACAGGGCAGAGGATTTACTGGAGACAAAAAGAGAGAGCTAGATAGAAAGTTAGACTGAGAGAAGAAGAGTGAGAAAGAGAGAGATAGATAAAGATAAAAAGAAGAAACAATAAAGCAGAACTAGATGAGAGAAAAAAGTATATGAAGGTTAAAAGATTAAAGAAAAAAATAGATATATATTCGAAAAATGGTATCAAACCGAGCACGTAAAGAAATTAGAGAAAACGGACAACAAAGACAAGAAAGAAGAGAAGTATATGAAAAAAGAGAGAGAAAGAATGTAAGAGAGAGAGGAAGAGAATAACAAAAAGAAGATGTAAAGCAAAAGATCTCACAAGACGCAAAAGATGTGAACCGAGCACGAAACGTCTTAACAAGTTGACATTGGTTAGTTGGATTTCAAAAAAGCTTCGGGCTCTTCTTGATAGCTTGGATAAGAGATGTAAATCGTGAAGAATCCAACGTAAAAGGAGAGAGCGTCAGGTCAAACCCGAGTTTTTTTCAAAAGAAAATGAAGGAGAGAAAAAATGGGAAAGTTTTTTAAAATTCTTTCGGTTAATGGTAAAAAGTGGAAAAGTGTCAAAAAGTGAGTGGGAAAGAAAAAGAAAGACTTCAAAAGAGGCAGAGATAGAAGAGAGACAAGAGAAGTAAGAAAAAGAGAGAGATGAAGGAAAGCAGAAAAAGAAAGAGTTAGAGATTAGAGAGAGGTGCTTGTAGCAAGTTGACTGTAGCAAAACAACAAAAAAAAGAAGAAAATATTCAGAAAGTGAGTTTACGTTGAAGATTAAACGTTTTGTCCAATATGTACATATATGTTATGGCTAGAATTGATCAGCGTGGATAAATTGATTAGATCAAGATTTTTGATCAGATCAATTCTAAGTTCTTACTATTGAGCAAATATATTGGAAATTGATCATTGTTATGGTTAGGATTGATCAGAAGTTAGAGTTCTGACCAGATGGCTCTTTCGGCTGTGCCAGACTATAATATGAATAATATGAGAACTTTTCATATGCGGTCTCGTTAGCCTAAGCCGTACGCCCTCATTAGCGTAAAATTTTGCCTAAGCCTAAGTAGAATTGATCTAATCAATTTATCCACTTTGAATTGATCGGATCAATTTATCCACTTTAAATTGATCTGATCAATTTATCCACTCTAAATTGATCTGATCAATTTATCCACGCTGATCAATTCTAGCCATAACATATATATATATACATAAATACATTTCTTACATGTGCAGTTAGTTATATATGTAGAACTCCCGTTAAATTAATTTTGAAGCCTTTTATCCGTTTTTCGTTAGTAAATCGTTAATCTCAAAGCTATTTTCTGAATTTTTGCACTTGTTTTTTTTCTATTTTCAAGTTACTTTATTCATCAGAGGATGAGTTGTAAAGACTTATTAGCTAAAATGGGGAATATCACAGCGTGAAATTGTTCAATTCAAAGAGAAAAAACCCCAGAGCAGCCTGTCGAGATTTGTTCAATTGGGTGGGTAAGAGGCGAGTCAATGAGACGAGTATGGGTCAACCAAATGAACTGCACGGCGCCAGACTGATTACTATATATGTAACATCGTTAACAAAAAGAGAGGACCATCTTGGAAGAGCGATAATGAAAAAAATGAGAATGTTTGTACATATATATTCTTCTTGTAAATACCATATTGTGTATCTTGTAAATACCATATTGTGTATCGTTGACATTGGAAATGAATAATGTCTTCTTCTTGGTTAACTTACTTTCATAAGTTCATCACACCTTTTCAAATGAACTGTAACGTTGAGCTAGTAACTCTGGATGGAACTGATCGGTAAAGATGAATGGATCAAACAGAAAGGAAAAAATCTCGAGTTACTTGGATGAAAAATGATCAGTAGTAAGCGTATACATAGGTAATCAAGAGAGGAGAAAAGAAAACGGAATTGATGAGGCAAAAAGATTTCTTTACATTCAAGCACGTACTAGACATAATACGCACTAGAGTAGGCACTCAAGTGGAGTCTCGACTTCTCTTCAAAGTTTAGCCTTAAACTCTTCCCTACTTCCTTGTAGCAATAAGTACTTGATATACAGTTCAAGTCTCCGTAACTATTATGACATATGGAAGTTTATGTTCCACCTCCATTAGGGGACTGCTTAATAAACAAAATGCACACAATAAGACCGTCAACTTCAATATCAAAGTTAAAGTAGTCCTAAGTCTTCCGCTTGTAAGCTTTGTAACCGAACCCAGAGCTCTCAGACTAATGGTTCGCACTTCCAATTTAAGTAAGTAAATTATAAGCTTCAAATTCAGATGTGAAATTATGTAAATATTGAGAGAGACTAATCTATTGAGAGAGAGAGAGAGAGAGAGAGAGAGAGAGAGAGAGAGAGAGAGAGAGAGAGAGAGAGAGAGAGAAGAAACATAGTCAAAAAGAAAGAATGGAAGAAGGGAGAGGAAAGGTTAATCAGACTCAACTATTCACATGGAAATAGTTGCAGAAGTGCAGCCAACCATAAATATTCTCTGCAGCTCAATTCTGCGAAATATACTGAATGACCCGCAGGCGATATCGTCCCAGGTCGAAAAGAGGGTCGGTGAGAGAGAGGGAAAAGAGAGAGGTACAGATAGAACGAGAGAGAGAGAGAGAAAGAGAAAGAGA
>OZ057404.1:20329965-20524836 GCA_964056735.1 Allodiplogaster pararmata
AATGAATAAGCTCAAAGTCTTAAGTATTTTTTGAAGTGTATGATTTAGTAAATTACACTATGCAACTGAAACAACTTCATCTTTTTTTTTCCAAACATGATCAGTTCAGAAAAAGTGAAAGTGTGAAGAAATTAATTTGATGAATGAAAGCTTACGCTTTTTTTCGATAGCGATTTCTCTAAACTAAAAAATTGTAACAATCTGATGAAAAAAATGTAAATAATGTAAATTATCGTTTTCTTGGAACATGATATCGACAACATGTCCATTGAACCGAAAAGATGCAGTGTGAAATTTTTCTAATTCAAAAGAACTTACTTCATAGACTATTTCAAGACCAAAGAAAACCAAAGAAAGCGAAACCTTAGTAATACGAAACAGATAATTAGAGAAGAAATTTTGAATGAGCAAAGAAGAACTCTATTGGAGAAGTTGTTTATGAGAAGAGGGTGGCAAAGTTCATGGAGCTATGAATACATATAAAAAAGCATATTTCTAATACGTTGCTGAAACCCTGATATTGGCAGAGAAAAAGTTCCATATGGTTTCGGAAATGACGAATTGATCTTGAAGTATCAATCAATGTCAATGTCAATGACACAATGACACTTCCTATCAATGACACTTGGAAAGAGAAGAGAAGTAGAGAGAGAAGGAGAAAGAGAGAAATCGAGAAAGAGAAGGTAAAGACACTAAGGAAGAGTGAAAGAGAGAATAAAATAGAAAAAAGAAAGGTGGAGGAGCCAGAAAAGAGGTAAAGGAGATAATAGAAATTCAAGGAGAAATGCGCGAAAGAGGCGATAAAAAAGAGGCGCCGAAAGCTTATGTGGAAATTGTGATAGCCTTATTTGCGATATCGCGAGCGAAAAAGAGGAGGAAGATAAATGAAATGTCTTCCTTTCATAGCAAGAAATTAACAGCATTACAGAAATGTGTTAACACCTGAAGGAAAGGAAAGTTGTGTAGGGCGAACGGAGATTGGCATACTACAAAATATTGCTGTTAAAAAGTTGGAAGAGGAAAATACGAAGAGATGAGAAAGAGACGGGGAGTGTGAAAAGGAAGATAAGATATGCGGTGGAGAGGGAGAGCGAGAGGGTGGAGGGTGGAGAGGGAGTTTGAGAGAGAGAGAGAGAGAGAGAGAGAGAGAGAGAGAGAGAGAGAGAGAGAGAGAGAGAGTGAGAGAGAGAGAGAGAGAGAGAGAGAGAGAGAGAGAGAGAGAGAGAGAGTGTGAGAGAGAGAGAGAGAGAGAGAGAGAAATTAGAAAGAGGAGAAGAGGACAGCTATGTACATATGTTGGAAAAGGCAGCACGACGAGAGATTCAGAAGTAGAGATATATAGAGAACTTCGCTAGATTTTTGAATTTTTTGTGACGTGAGAAGTTCGAAGATTACATTTGGATCGGTTAAGATTACATTTGGATCGGTTAAGATTACATTTGGATCGGTTAAGATTACATTTGGATCGGTTAAGATTACATTTGGATCGGTTAAGATTACATTTGGATCGGTTAAGATAAAATCATTCCTCATTAATTGCTAGTTATACACTTAAATTCCATGCTTCACAGTTTAATTATTTTTAAAGAGCAGTCTGCTCTCGTTTTTGAAAACGCTTTTGTGTGAATTTACGTATTCATGTTCGAAAACGTATTCACTAAAATAATACGGTAATACAGAGATACGGTAATACAGAGATAGTGAAACAAACAAAAAAAGCAAGGGAAGAGAAGCATATGAATTAGGCAATCAAAAAACAGGAGCAAAAGAGAAAGAAGGAGAGAGAAAGGAGAAAGAAAGAGAGAGAGAAAGACCCTCATGAAGAAAGGAAGACAGGGACAGAGAACGGAAAAAAGGGAAAAGAGAGGTATAGAGAGAATATATGTATATAGAGAGAGAAAGGAAAGGATAGAGAGAGATAGAGAGAGAGAGATAGAGAGAGAGACTCATGAAGAAAGGAAGACAGGGACAGAGAACGGGAAAAAGGAAAAGAGAGGTATAGAGAGAATATATGTACAGGGTGACCATAAATTACCTAGACAAATTTTCAACGCGCTCTATTGCGCGACACAGTTGACCTATCTTTGTTTTCATTTTTTCATGATAATGCTCTGAGACTGGTTGTTTCTTGTTTCAAGTTTCATTACTCTAGCTTTATTTTTACAGTTATGGTGAAATCAAGTCCTCTTCGTGCTGCGATCATTGCACTGCACAACTCCGGTCACACGAGAGCGGACATCGCGCGACGACTCAATGCTCCACGATCAACTGTTTACGCCACTATCGATCGTCTTCGGGAGACAGCCGATGGCAAGGACCGTGCAGGAAGAGGTCGTCCACCGACATCCGACACGCCCCAGATTCTCCGGAAACGCATCGCACGCAATCCTGGACAATCCATGAGGAAGCTCGCTTCGTCGGTCGGTATCTCCCGTGAATCAACGCGACTGATAATCAAACACCGTTTCGGGATGTACCCCTACAGGATGCAGAAACGACATGGATTGGATGTTCGACAGAAGCTTCTTCGACATCAACGGTGCAAAGATCTGTTGCAACGATGTGCGCGGGCCGAGCATTTCCGTACGCTATGGACTGATGAAAAAATATTCACCATTGAGATGTCGGTGAATTCTCAAAACGACAGAATACTTGCTCACGATCGTAATGGAGCAGCTGATCATGGAATCACAGTCGGAAGAAGCAGCCACCCCAAGTACCTCATGGTTTGGGGAGGTGTTTGTGCAACGGGCAAAACGCCGTTGGTTTTCGTCGACCCTGGTGTGAAGATAGATGCCAACTTCTACGTAAAGAAGATCCTCGATGACGTGGTAGAGCCATGGAGTAGGACACACTATAATGGAGCTGATTGGACCTTTTAACAGGACTCGGCACCTGCCCACAAGTCCAAAATCGCACAAGAGTGGTTGCGCACACACACCCCAAACTTCATAAGCACTTCCGAATGGCCATCGAATTCCCCCGACCTGAACCCGCTCGACTTCAGCGTCTGGAGCGTCATGCAGGCAAAGGTCGGAGCTATCCACCACCACACTTTCGATTCTCTGCGTGCCGCCCTTCTGAAGGCATGGGACGAACTCGACAACGACTACCTGCGGTCACTGGCAGGTGGATACGAGCGTCGTCTCAAGGCATGCGTTCGCACCAGAGGCGGCCATATCGAACATGATTGTGCATAACTGTTGGTTATATATTGTGATAAAGTATGTTATGATACCAAGATATGAATTTCGTTTTGAAAGAAAATACAGACATTTATATTTGTCCAGGTAATTTATGGTCACTCTGTATATAGACAGAGAAAGGGAAAGGATAGAGAGAGAGATAGAGAGAGAGATAGATAGAGAGAGAGACTCATGAAGAAAGGAAGACAGGGACAGAGAACGGGAAAAAGGAAAAGAGAGGTATAGAGAGAATATATGTATATAAAGAGAGAAAGGGAAAGGATAGAGAGAGAGATAGAGAGAGAGATAGATAGAGAGAGACACTCATAAAGAAAGGAAGACAGGGACAGAGAACAAGAAAAAAAGGAAACAGAGAGGTATATAGAGAAAATATATAGAGAGAGAAAGGGTAAGGATAGAGAGAGAGAAAGAGAGGGTATCAGAACGACCTATTCATATGTTATGATACCAAGATATGAATTTCGTTTTGAAAGAAAATACAGACATTTATATTTGTCCAGGTAATTTATGGTCACTCTGTATATAGAGAGAGAAAGGGAAAGGATAGAGAGAGATAGAGAGAGAGATAGATAGAGAGAGAGACTCATGAAGAAAGGAAGACAGGGGGCAGAGAACGGGAAAAAGGAAAAGAGAGGTATAGAGAGAATATATGTATATAAAGAGAGAAAGGGAAAGGATAGAGAGAGAGATAGAGAGAGATAGATAGAGAGAGACACTCATAAAGAAAGGAAGACAGGGACAGAGAACAAGAAAAAAAGGAAACAGAGAGGTATATAGAGAAAATATATAGAGAGAGAAAGGGTAAGGATAGAGAGAGAGAAAGAGAGGGTATCAGAACGACCTATTCAATCGTGCTTTGTTGGGGGCGCATCTTTCTTTTTAGCGCGTGACGCAATAGGATCAAAATCACTTCATAGCAACAGGCTCGGATAGCTAAGAGTTCAAGCAATGAAAGAACAGGGGAGCGAAAGACAAGAAAGAGGGAGGAAGAGAGCTTTATCTCTCTCTCTCCCTCTCTCTCTGGAGAAAAAAAGAGATATAGGGAAGAGGAAAGGTACAGGTAATAAACATACATAAATGAGTTGAAGAGCGCAAAAATTGAGAGAGATGAAAAACGAGAGGTCGAAAATTGAGCAGGCCACAATAGAATAATATTCATAAAAGTTTGCTAGAGAACGGAGTGAAAAGAAAAATTGAACACAAATCCAGAGAAAAGTTAGGAGAGTTTTTATTTAAAACTACAAAGATAGTTGATGAAAAGTTGGAACACGGTTGAAAGTTTAGTGAGGGAACGAGAGTGAAAGCAAGAGAATGAGTACGAGAAAAGAAAGAGAAAAGTTCGAGATAGATACAGAGAGGCAGAGAAAAAGAGAAAGTGTTTAAGAGAGTAAGAAGAAGAAATAGAAAGTGTTAAAGAGAGAAAGAAGAAGAAAGAGAAAGTGTTAAAGAGATAAAGAAGAAAGAGAAAGCGTTCTTGAAAGAGTAAGAGAAAAAAGAAAAGAGATAATAATAAAATATTAACAAAAATAGAGAGAGAATGTGTGGGCGTGTTTGTTAAGAGAAGATAGTATGAACAGCCTCAAGCTTTCTCTTCAATCAAATTGTAAAAATCTGAGAAAACAGACAGATAAATAGTAAAGAGCATACAATCGGAAGTGTGCCGCACATTAGAAACATGAGAGGTATATGTATGATAAAGAAACAGCTTGTTTGATAATGAAAACTAGAACGAGAGAGAAATAAAGAAAAAGAGAGATAGAAAGAGAGGGAGAGAGACAGGTAAAAAGATAATGAGAGAGGGAAATAGAGAGATAGATAAAAATGGAGAGAGTCAAAGCAAACTAGAGAAAAAGAGAGAAAAGGAGAAAGAGCGGGAGAGAGAGATAAATAGAAAGAGTCTGTTTTAATTTTCATTTTTCGAAAGAGAGAGAGAGAAAACGAGAGAAGAATACAGCGAGCCTTACCACTTGATCACTCGAAAAGTCAAAAAGAAAGCGAGACAGTAAAAAATCGGTGACTCATCCGAGAATGATTAGTAGTTTTGCATGTCAACTAACTCATCGAAATGACTCATCGAAATTTCAATTTAAACGCTTTATCAAGATCAACAAGCCACATCGGGAATATAACATCATCGATTATGGGATCTGAGCGTTGAGCGAGGCAAGCAGTAGCGATCGAAGTGCTACTTTTTCTCTTCTGTCGCTCATCATGGCGCTACGATCCCGGAGCGCCAAATCTTCTCGGGAAAGGACTCTCACAGACGAGGGAAGAGACGGTGCGGGGAGCAACCGCTTACGGAGGGAGACGAATGAAAGAATGACTCATCGAAATATCAGCTCTTTAGTTTAAGTATACAAGGTGTTGATGCCAGAAACTTCCGCTAAACACAGTGGTAAAAGATTCATAGAACGAGCGTAAAAAAGAAAGAAGCTCGCTTTGAGTTTGTAAACGGTAGAGGTGGCGCCACTCTGCTTTGACTGACCGGTTCTTCTCTGCATAATAGTAGTGATGAGGGTATCATCAGGGCGGGGGGGTAAGAAGGCAAGGGGGGAGGAAGTGGAAGGGTGGAAAAGGTGGAAAGGGAGGTATTACTTTGAAGTATAGGACTAGTTTCAAAAATTTTCAAGATGCGTGTTAGTTCTCTCGCGTTTATAATTGCCTGTCCTCCCATAATATCTAGCATTCACCACCCAGCAATTGATGTAAGATAAAGAAACGAGTTATATCGATTTTTCAAGCTTTTTTAAAAGCGAGTGAATCTGAATTTGTAGGTCGTGTTGATGTAACTAAGAAAAAAAGAGTGCTCGATTAGTGTATTGATTAACTCTCTACAAACCCCGGTTAGGCAGCGGAAGTTCGGTCCCAGCCGAGCGCCAATTTTTGCCCGTGCGATGGATTTCATTGATTATAGTCTCAGCCCATCGTTGTTTAAAACGATTAACAAAGATGAAAACACATAAGAACTAAATTGAAACAATGAGATCAAGTTCTCAGTTCGCCAAAAAGGACATCTCTAATTGTGCTTCTCGGGATTGAACGCGTATAAAAATAAGGTAACAATTTTTCAAGTCATGCAACGCTCTGTATTGAGTTCACACAAGCTAAGTTCCTATCGATTTGTGAAGCCTTGAGTTCTCAGCGCTAGAGCGTTCATGACAGTGATGGTGATATTTTTCCCGATTCATAGGTATTTCTGATTAGTAAAACCTATTTACAAATCTGTAGGGCTTCGGTAGCTGAAATATCCGCGCCGTCTCTTTAGGGAGCTTTCGACGGTTGGATGAATTTTTTAATGTTGCTGGTTTCTAAAGGAAGTTAATGATCCAGCTGTTTTCGTCATCATTAACTTCCAGAAGAAGAAAGAGGAGGCTTTTTTCACTTAATGGTCATCCCATCTAGCATTGTTCGCAACCGTGAAGAATAGGAGATATATGGGAAGAGAACAGAGAGACAAACAGCTAGAGAAAGTACAGGGATATGAAAACAGTAAGAAAGTTGAGGAGAAAGTCAGACTCGAACAAAAAGAGGGAGAATAAAGTGAAAAGAAAAAAACGGGTAGTAAAAAGAAGTGGAAGCTGAAGTCTGGCAGAGGTCAATGTGGTCATTTCATTACTACTCCAGTTTCCCCCCCCCCCCGAACTAGCCTCAGGGGGGGGGGGGAGAACTGAATGGGGCGGAGGAAGAAAGAGAAAGACAGGATGAGAATGAGATGACAGATAGTTAGGTCGACCGGTAACTGGAAGATTGGGAGATATGGAGGAAGCGAAAAGAAGTGCGATTAGAGAATGGGTTAAGTTGTTGAAGAGAAGGAAAAAGAGGCAGAAAAAAGAAGAGGGGACGATGAAGAGAGGGCGAGAAATCAAGAGAGAAAGAGATAGAGAAATGGAGAAAGAGAACCAGAGTATGAAAGATAAATAGAGATATGTAGATAGAGAGAAATAGAGTTAAAGAGAATGAGAGAGAGAAGAGTGAGAGATAGTTCACATCTTAAAGGGTTTATTCGGCTTATTGCACCGATAAAAAAGACTCTTTTCAAGTACGAATTTAATGATGTGGAAAGAAAACTAACGAAAACAACAAAAAAATCTAATTGGGGAAAAATGTTCCGGAAATCACAACTCAATATAATTCGGAGTCAACAATCACTCGGTGATGAGTCATATGTTACAGTAATCAATGAGCTCATACGAAAGCAATACACAAGTCTTTTTTCAAAGTCATCATGCATATGAGTCCGTGCTCCAATTTAAGAGCATTATCTTCAGATACAACGTTTACAATTACCCTTTTCCTTTAGAAAAATGTGTTTGTTTTTTGTTGATTGGTTGGAAGACAGGTTAAGATTGATCTTTTCTAAACTATTTAGTGCTGAGCCATCATGCCTTTCCTGTTGTATGTGAAACTTTATGTGTATAAAGTTGCTTGAGAACTCCCAACAAAATAAAAAAAATTGAATTTCCAACAAAAAACCAACAAAAAATTGGAAAACTGAAAAATTGAAAAAAAGGAGTTTTTCAGGAGCTCCAGAGTGCTCTGTTGTCAGTGACTGCTGAGTCAACAGATCAGAGTCAGCTCCAGAGTGCTCTGTTGTCAGTGAATTCTGAGTCAATGGATCAGAGTCAGCTCCAGAGTGCTCTGTTGTCAGTGACTGCTGAGTCAACGGATCAGAGTCTGCTCCAGAGTGCTCTGTTGTCAGTGACTGCTGAGTCAACGGATCAGAGTCAGCTCCAGAGTGCTCTGTTGTCAGTGACTTCTGAGTCAATGGATCAGAGTCAGCTCCAGAGGAGTGTTCTGTTGTCAGTGACTGCTGAGTCAACGGATCAGAATCTGCTCCAGAGTGCTCTGTTGTCAATGACTGCTGAGTCAACGGATCAGAGTCAGCTCCAGAGTGCTCTGTTGTCAGTGACTACTGAGTCAACGGATCAGAGTCAGCTCCAGAGTGGTCTGTTGTCAGTGACTGCTGAGTCAACGGATCAGAGTCGTCGGCTCATGTGTCATAAGTTCAAAGTTACTTGCTAACAAGTAAGTTTTTATGTAAATTAAAGATCGTTGAGTCAATTTGTTGACTATAAGTTGATCGAATCACAAATATCATCAAGAAACAAGTGAAGATGAAATTGGAAATATTCACGGTTTTTACTTGAGAATTCTGCGATTTTATCATCTACAAATGGCAACCGGTTAAATCGTCACGCTCATTAGTCACCGCTACTTAACTAAGCTGTATCTCATTAACTCAAACTCATCTCTTGGGTTCACGTCTAAGAAGCCCAAAACTGCATCTCATTCAATTTTTTGAATACTTAAAGTGTTTTCCATTGTTTCATAAAAAGTGTGCGAAACGATATTATTAGAACTGAAAGTACAATTACGTGGACGAAGGGAGTTTACGAGAGATTAATGAACAAAATGAGACATGATTTACCTGATCCTTTTTTTAAAACCAATTACTTATTGTATTATATCAAATTTGAAGAAAATCGTTGTGAAGTGTGCATGAGGATTATATTTTCAATCTTTATCAAAAAGAAATTATTTTTTCTTTTTAACTGTACCAATCAATGGTGATTGGTGTTTTTCATATTCCCTCGATTTCTCAGGAATTCTAATTACATTTCTAGAATAAGCAATAGTAAGATTGATGGGTTTAGTTTTTGTTGTTGTTGTTGTTGGGAATAGCGGCGTTTTTAGTCTTTGACTCAAAAATCGTTCAAAGGTCCATGTCAAAGATATGAATTGTAAATAATTTAAGTAATTTTAGCACTTTTCTCTCTTTGTGTTCACTTTTGTAACCTGCCCATCTTTGTGTAAATTCGCTTTCTCTCTATCTCTTTTTCTATATATATATATATATAAATATAATATATATATATATATATATATATATATATATATATATATATATATATATATATATATATATATATATATATATATATATATCTTTTTTTCTCACTCCTTATCTCTTTATTGTTGTTGTTGTTGTTGGGAATAGCGGCGTTTTTTTTAGTCTTTGACTCAAACATCGTTCAAAGGTCCATGTCAAAGATATGAATCGTAAATAATTTATCTTCTCGTTTCATTGAATACATGTGCATATTACCTACATTATATTGTATTATTGCTACTTCGTTGTACTATATTCTCTCTTCTATCTTTATTTCCCTCATCTTTTTTTGATCTCTCGAAGTTCAGCTTTTGTATGGTAGTGTCTCAAAAATGATGATTATCGTAGACATGAGCTTTTATTTTCTTTGTCCACTAATCGGTTTTTATGTTCCAAAATTGCTATTTCATCTTTCACTTCGAGTCTTTTTGTTTCAAATTCTTTCCTTTATGTTACAGGCAAAAACTGCGTTTAACTCTGATGAAATTTTGAGCATAAAAGAAGTTTCGTGAGCCTCTCATCCTTTTCAATTGTTCTTGCTGACTTTGCTCTCGAAATTGACAGCCTTGTATGATGTATAAATTTCTGCAAGGATGGATGACCTCCATCAACCTACTCATACCATCCTCCGCTTCTACCCCATAGACTTGTATTTTTATTACAACCAATTCCTAACATACTCTTTTCAAATGCACTCAAGTGTAAGAGAGAGAGAGAGAGAGAGAGAGAGAGAGGAGAGAGAGAGAGAGGAGAGAGAGAAGAGAGAGAGAGAGAGAGAGAGATAAGTGGAAGAGTTAAGTGAAAATACTGAGAAAATTTATAGAAAATGAGAGGAAGTAGGCTTGAAGAGTCACACTTTCACTGAGCATTTCACAATTTGTATTTCGATGGGCTGCATCTTAGTTTCTTTAAAAAAGGTTATGGAATGCTTCGACATTAACATCTTCATGACGTGGAAGGATGAGACATAACAGCAAGAACGAATTAGCAAACGAGAAATTCACACGTGAACGGTGCCTCGAGGCATTTCGACCTGTGACGTCTCTGGAACTAAAAAGGCTGGGTAGAGAGAAAGAGAGATAGAGAAAGAGAGAGAGAGAGAAAGAGTAAATTGTAAAGAGAGAAGAAGAGTAAGAGGGAAAGAAAGAGGGAGAAAGAAATAGAGAAAGAGAGAGGCAGAGGAAGAGAAAGGGTAAGAGGTAGAGAGAGAATCAGAGAAAGAGGGGAGAGACAGAGGGAGAAAGAGAAAGAGATAGAGAGAGAGAGAGAGAAATGAGGAAAATTGGAAGCTCAGCAAAGACTTGCGTTAGAGAGAAACGTTGTATTAAAATGTCGCAAAAACTTGAGAGTTCATTCATTAATGCGTAAAACTCAGACAATTATGAAAGGAGGTTTCAATGAAGAAAAAAATTGTTGAGCAATGATAATTGAAACAATCGATTGTGCTCTGCCGACTTGAGTGTTTCATTTTAATCTGAAAAGTATAGAAATTTTTTTGGATTCCCAAGCTCAACTACCATCAACTTTTTCAGAGATAGGAAAAGTGTTGAAAAAAAACTGCGATCGAAGCTGAAATTTGGTCTCGGTCGGCGACCTTCTTTCAACCAAATAGGGGATCGAACCCAGACCATCTCGGTCGGCGACCTTCTTTCAACCAAATGTGGGATCGAACCCAGACCATCTCGGTCGGCGACCTTCTTTCAACCAAATGTGGGATCGAACCCAGACCATCTCGGTCGGCGACCTTTTTTCAACCAAATGTGGGATCGAACCCAGACCATCTCGGTCGGCGACCTTCTTTCAACCAAATGTGGGATCGAACCCAGACCATCTCGGTCGGCGACCTTCTTTCAACCAAATGTGGGATCGAACCCAGACCATCTCGGTCGGCGACCTTCTTTCAACCAAATGTGGGATCGAACCCAGACCATCTCGGTCGGCGACCTTCTTTCAACCAAATGTGGGATCGAACCCAGACCATCTCGGTCGGCGACCTTCTTTCAACCAAATGTGGGATCGAACCCAGACCATCTCGGTCGGCGACCTTCTTTCAACCAAATGTGGGATCGAACCTAGACCATCTCGGTCGGCGACCTTCTTTCAACCAAATGTGGGATCGAACCCAGACCATCTCGGTCGGCGACCTTCTTTCAACCAAATGTGGGATCGAACCCAGACCATCTCGGTCGGCGACCTTCTTTCAACCAAATGTGGGATCGAACCCAGACCATCTCGGTCGGCGACCTTCTTTCAACCAAATGTGGGATCGAACCCAGACCATCTCGGTCGGCGACCTTCTTTCAACCAAATGTGGGATCGAACCCAGACCATCTCGGTCGGCGACCTTCTTTCAACCAAATGTGGGATCGAACCCAGACCATCTCGGTCGGCGACCTTCTTTCAACCAAATGTGGGATCGAACCCAGACCATCTCGGTCGGCGACCTTCTTTCAACCAAATGTGGGATCGAACCCAGACCATCTCGGTCGGCGACCTTCTTTCAACCAAATGTGGGATCGAACCCAGACCATCTCGGTCGGCGACCTTCTTTCAACCAAATGTGGGATCGAACCCAGACCATCTCGGTCGGCGACCTTCTTTCAACCAAATGTGGGATCGAACCCAGACCATCTCGGTCGGCGACCTTCTTTCAACCAAATGTGGGATCGAACCCAGACCATCTCGGTCGGCGACCTTCTTTCAACCAAATGTGGGATCGAACCCAGACCATCTCGGTCGGCGACCTTCTTTCAACCAAATGTGGGATCGAACCCAGACCATCTCGGTCGGCGACCTTCTTTCAACCAAATGTGGGATCGAACCCAGACCATCTCGGTCGGCGACCTTCTTTCAACCAAATGTGGGATCGAACCCAGACCATCTCGGTCGGCGACCTTCTTTCAACCAAATGTGGGATCGAACCCAGACCATCTCGGTCGGCGACCTTCTTTCAACCAAATGTGGGATCGAACCCAGACCATCTCGGTCGGCGACCTTCTTTCAACCAAATGTGGAATTTAATTACGACAAACTCAAAGAAATTTCGAAGCCTTAACTTGAACAGGTTTTTGATACACTAAAAAAGTAGCAGAATACTATGTCGAGTTCAGAAACCCTCTACTACTTTTGCATCTGGAATGAATAAAGTAAGAGCACTTGTGCTCAAATGCTACCCCTAATCGGATGCCTTTAAAACACTGCCCAGCAAATTAAAAATATTTATGGAATTGATTGCAAAAAGATGTCGTCCTGTGGCCGTATTCACCAATGTCGCGGGTAGGCCTAGCTCGGGAAGCTCCAATAAGCTTCCCGCGGGAAGCTCCTTCCCGCGCCTGTTCGCGGGTAGCTGAAACGCTATCCACGAAGCCGCGGGAAGGAAAATAGCTGACGCATTTTCGGTTTTTCCGGAGGGAGTTCAAATTTTGGATTTCATAATTCTTTACCTCAAGTTTTTAACTTTAATTTTTTCGATTTTTCATTATCAAAACTTTATACCAAATCGTTTTTGTTCCTTTCATAACTATACGTGATGTTTTCGGCGTATGCCATTGTGTGGTTTTGTTATAATTCTTTTTTGTCTTTCGTAGCATGTACTTTTCATAAATCATTTCGTGTTTTTGTGTTTTTTTAGAAACAAGTTTCTCTTTTAAATTATCAATGCTTCAAATCGCGGTTCCGTCACAACTCGTTTTTTTGTCATTCGTATGAAGCTTGTAATGACTGTGATGTCCAGAAAAAGTTGGCGCTCATGCAGTCGGGAATTCGTTCTACGATTGCGAGTCGATTCGCGTTTAGTGGGCACAATTCTACTTAGGGGGGCCGCACTTTACTTGGGGGGGGGCGCACTTCACCTAGGAGGGGCTTTTGTATTTAGTGTGTTTGAACTACTGTAATTTTCACATAATTTTCTCAGTGAGAGTCCGCGGGTTTTAGTGAGGTGTCCCCTGTCTTGTGGCCCCGAACCAGAACATGAAGGATTGACACGTTTATTAGATTAAGACGTCGTAACATGGATACCGAGAATAATTACATTAACATTATGTTGTAGAATAATAGAAGTGACAGTAACATTACGTTGTAGAATATTAGGTGCGACAATGACAATGGGGGATTATCACGTTACGAGCAAAGTGCCTAGGTAAGAGGGGTGGGGGTGAGCGACCGGGCCCGGTCTCCTCCCTTCTGCCTAGCGAAGGGGCGTATTTATATGTAGCGCCCGGCACGAAGGCGTGGTCTCTAGCTTACATTCTCTCTGGCTTATGAGCTCTATCCAGAGAGGGGCGGCTTGCTATAAAGACCTATCCTATGTTCACAGTTATAATAGGGAAGCGGGATTAGCAATACAGAGCTACCAGATATTCACACCTCCAACCTTTACCCCAGGTCCGTCCTCGGACCGAAAAAAAAAAATTAAGAATAGTTTTAGTTCTACCTTAAATGCTATTTCTACAAAACGGTAAGGCCGAGGATTTTAAACGGCATGCATCTAATTGAAGTCTTGTGAAAAAGAAACAATCGAAACAAATGCATAAATCAAGTAAATTGGTTAAACCATGGATATATTTTATTTTGTCTACATTTTTCTATGCAAAAACAGTTTCCAGAGAATTAATTAGCAACTCATAAAGCGTGACATGATAAGCATCACATAAACAGAGGAAAATTAAATATATATATATATATACATATGCCACCAAAGAAAGACTATCTTCTTCTGCCGTCCTTTACTTGCTGTGTCCGTTGTTTTTTTTTTCATCTTCTTCGTATCCTTTTCCCGAATTAGGCCTCGCTCCCCCTTCGATCTTGTCCCGAGATTTGTCCCTTCCGAGTCCGCTTTTAGTGGGTCACCGCTTTTACGACTGCTCCCTGCAATCAAGACCGAGAAGTATATGTTCCCTCCTTTTTGTTTTTGTGTGTTTTTTTTTTTAAATTTATTATTATTATTATTATTTATTTATTTATTTATTTATTTATTAATTTATTTATTTATTTATTAATTTATTAATTTATTTATTTCTTAATTTATTTATTTGAATTGAATGATACCAACCTTTTCTTCCCCCTTTTTTTTTTTCGACGCTTCTTTTTTTTTTTGAAGTCTTCGATCTCGCACTTTTGCCTTTCGTTTTCACGTTTGGAGTCCTCGACGCTTGACCAATTGTCCTGCAATTAGAATCAAGAAGTGTCTCTCAATGGAACGATATACATATATGTAAAACAACCTTTTTAAAAAAAATTTGTATTATTGTTATTATTATTATTGTTATTATTTTTTTTTTTGGATTAGATATTAAAAACGTCACATTTGAACTAGCTGACTTTCCCGATCGCCCCTCCTTTCCGCCGTAGAGTTCACCAACTGCCCTGACGTTGATCTAGCATCGGGTCTCTGAACAAGTACATAGCTTTTAGTATGCCCACTTCATTTACTGCCTGTTCGAATGTGACTATGTAGTTGCGATTTGAAAGGTTAAACTTTCTCTTCTTTTTTTTTGAAAGGGTGACTTTTATGAAACCCGCCGAATACTCACCTGATCTCATAGGTTCAGCTGCTGGGATTCTACGACCGTTCCATGCCTTGCTGCGTACCTCACGACCTCATACCAGATCGCGAGATCGAGGAGCGTCTTCTGGTGGCCGACCACTATGGGGGTGTCCCTCGCTCTTGTCAGTGCCACGTTGACCCTGGCTTCGTCACTTATGAATTTCGACTCCCTTTTTTTTTTTTTTAGAGGCATCGGTGTAAGCCCGGTAGGTTACTCCCAAGGCCATGGAGTCCTCCATGCACGTGGTAGTTCTTACTACATTACGATCATATCCCCTAGCCTTTCCGAATCTGTCATCGATGTCTTCTTGCTCTTCTTTGCTCAACGGTTGAGCAAACGTTATGGGTTTGACCGGTGGAGGTCGTGTGTAGCCCTGTACTGCCTCCCGGTACTCTTTTTCTTTTCCTGCTCTTGGTGGTTCGATCGTGCAAAAACCTGAGGATTTTGGTGGCCTGCCGTATGCCCAGACAATCTCGCCTTCATTAGGAGGATTGGCCTCTTCTCCATTTCTGTCCACGAAGTCCCTCGGCCTGATGTTAGCTATATTCCTGCTCCCACTTCGCAGCATAGTAATTCTCTTTGAAGCTCTTTTGCCCATTACCACTTCCATGATGTGTGCCATCTTTTTCGAAAAGGATCCCATGGCGACGGGCACTGTTAGTTCTGCCACCCAGGGCAGCATGGTTTGTTCCGCGAGGATGTCTGGGTTTAGCTCGGGTACGTATTTGTTCATTTTATCCGGGTTTCTAAGCGCGACTTTGTATACGTAAAATAGGTCATCGTAAGCCATTTTTGACAAGTCGATGTTCGGTCTGCCCGTAATTCCCGATATGGTCAGGGCGTCTATATATATATATCTCAGGTCTGGTCGATCCGGTGCGAACACTTCGTAGTGGACCGCTTCCAGAACCGGCCTTCCGTTCAAAGCGTCTCCGCAATGTCTATACAATACTGGGCTTAAACCCTCGATTACTTCGGGCGTGAGCATTGTTCGACTGTCCTTCTCACCCTGTTTCTTTCCTTGAGGCCTTGGCGTTCGCGGCTCCATCAATTCTTTCGTCGTGTTACGGAAGAGTTCGACCGTCTTAAGCGTGATCAAGGAAGCACTCGGGGCTTTGTCATTTCGTGACGTCCCGTGCTCTTTTCTAGGCGCCTGAATCTTTTTCCTATCCGCGTCGATGTAGGGGTTATTTGCTCTCGCGTTTTCCCAGTAAGCCTTTTCCACTTCCGGATCTACGTGCGGCATCGTGTAGATGGCTGGCTGTGGCTCAGTTCTCTCGTCTAGCATGTGACGAAAGGGGTGTGTCTGTGGCAGCGATTTTTTTTCTTCAGATAAGGACATCTCGGCCATCTGGAGAATGTTCTCAAAGATGGGCTCGTCCAGCCCGTACTGGGGATTACGGTGATTTATTTCTTCCGATAATGGTGACCTCAGAATGAGGTCGCCAACCGGTGTGAGGGAAGCAACCGGCGGAGCGGTGCCGAGGCCTGAGATGACGTCCGTGTTTGGGGGGGGAGGGTTAAATTGTTCCAACAACGGTGTCCCGTGAACGGGGGCACCAGCTGGGGTGGGGGTTCTGACGACTTCGGCCTCTTCTGCGTTTAGGGGGGAGGAGTTAGACAGTTCCAACAACGGTGTCCCGTGAACGGGGGCACCAGCTGGGGTGGGGGTTCTGACGACTTCGGCCTCTTCTGCGTTTAGGGGGGAGGAGTTAGACAGTTCCAACAACGGTGTCCCGTGAACGGGGGCACCAGCTGGGGTGGGGGTTCTGACGACTTCGGCCTCTTCTGCGTTTAGGGGGGGGGAGTTAGACAGTTCCAACAACGGTGTCCCGTGAACGGGGGCACCAGCTGGGGTGGGGGTTCTGACGACTTCGGCCTCTTCTGCGTTTAGGGGGGAGGAGTTAGACAGTTCCAACAACGGTGTCCCGTGAACGGGGGCACCAGCTGGGGTGGGGGTTCTGACGACTTCGGCATCTTCTGCGTTTAGGGGGGAGGAGTTAAACAGTTCCAACAACGGTGTCCCGTGAACGGGGGCACCAGCTGGGGTGGGGGTTCTGACGACTTCGGCATCTTCTGCGTTTAGGGGGGAGGAGTTAAACAGTTCCAACAACGGTGTCCCGTGAACGGGGGCACCAGCTGGGGTGGGGGTTCTGACGACTTCGGCATCTTCTGCGTTTAGGGGGGAGGAGTTAAACAGTTCCAACAACGGTGTCCCGTGAACGGGGGCACCAGCTGGGGTGGGGGTTCTGACGACTTCGGCATCTTCTGACGCCGGTCTTCGTGGTCGGGCGGGATCGACCTCCTGGGTTTTTTTGCCGGTGGTGGTTTCCCTCTTATCGCTTGTCTTGGCATGCTCGCTCACTTAATCAATGCTGGCGTTTTTGCTTCTTTTTTTTTTGACGTGAGGTTACTCGACAAATTCTCGCCGCGCGCGAACATATAGGATTTGCGAAACCAATCAAGAAAACGCTAATACGAACATCAACGTGATGATGAGCTTGCGACATTTAATCTACCACGTTATAAAGACGGCATGTCCGTTACTCGGAGCTCGAAACAGATCAATGCTCGATTGTCGGAAGCCTTTCGCAACAATAGGATGGAATTTGGCAATCGAAAGGGAGGGAAGTGACTATTCTTTATGAGAAGACCAGACCTATTTTGTTGAGAAGCAAACAAAATGTGAGAATACTGATTTCCGTGTTGGGAAGCATAATGATTGAAGAATATAAGGTCCCGTTTAATTCTTAAAACTTTCTTAGATTTCCACCATCGCGGTTAGAAACATTTAGGGGTGTAGAACGTGGGCATTGTAAGCGAATAATTCTGGGAAGTGCAAAGTACGTTTCTAGCTAGAAACTGAAGACGTTCATTGATAAGACTAGGAAATAATAATCGGCCGAAACGAATCCCTAAGGACTCCGAGAGGACTGAATAAGACTGTGAGAGGGATTTATTAATAGGTATTGCTTACGTTCGTTGAGAGAGAAAGGCGGACGAGAATTTGGTAAAAAAAATTTTTTTGAAAGCGAATGAAGATGATTTATGAAGATGTATGTATATTAATAGGAACAGTATCAACCGACTTACTGTAATCAACGAAAATAGTTTTTTTTTTTTTTTTTTAAAATTTTTAGAAAAAGCCAACTGATCAAGTGTTTGATGCCATTTTGAAAGAGACATTGGGAGAATTGATGAGCAAGCCCTTTGGAAAGAAATACGTGGGTATCGATCACGTTTTAGAAGTAACTACTTTTCGAGAAATTGCCAAAAAAATCACGATACGCACATGCATATTAAATGGCGGGAATTGCATTTACATGAACATGACGACGTGTAAATGAAAGAATAACGTTGTATGATTAGTCGCTTAATTGATTTCCTTTCGCGCGTTAGTAATGATTGATATGACTGGATTTTTAGCGCTGGTGTAATTGAGAGGCGATTCCGAAACAATAACTGATGAGAGTGTGGTGTGAATTGTTGATCTTATAGGACAAAGAAGAGAAAAGAGGCTAAGGAGAAGAGAAAAGCAAGGCCTGGGAAATCGTACACCATGATATAAACGAAGGTTTGTATGGGATAATTGGCAAAGTAGGATATATTACAGTTCAAAATGAAAATAAGAATGTATACATACATATACATCGCCACATATACATACAAATATACATATACGCATAAACATATACACGTACGCATGTACATACACATATATAATATATACACTCATATCCATATATATTTTAGGGAGAAGTCGTTCCAAAAAGCATGAGAAGAATGCGCAAATCACAGATAACGGAAGAACATGAGCATAGTAAATATAAGAATGCATAAACGAAGTGAATTGCGAGCACCACATGATATGATGTAATTCATGGAGCGCAGAAGCAGGAGAGCGCTCTTATGATCATCAAAGCTCAAAGATAGACAAGAATCACCGAGAAATTAACGGAAGAACATGAGAATAATGAGTATGAAAATGCGTACATGAAATAAATTGCGAGCACCACACCTTATGATGTAATTCATGGAGCGCAGAAGCAAGAGAGCGCTCTTATGATCATCAAAGCCCAAAGATAGACAAGAATCACCGAGAAATTAACGGAAGAACATGAGAACAATGAGTTTAAAAAAAAAAATGCATACACGAAATGAATTGCGAGCACCACATGATATGATATAATTCATCGAAGGTGAATTAATTCATAGAGCACGGAAGCAAAAGAAAGAGACAAAAATGAATAAAATAAAACACAAAAACAAAAATCTTATGTTCTGATTATTAAGTACCTATTCCTAGGCGTTTCTATATGTGGTATATTTTTTTTTGAAATGATACTCTGAAACCTGAAATTAACTAAGAAGCCTTTTGCCCCTGCCTACCGATGAAGTTACCGACTCCTGTTATTTTATAATTTACTTTTTCTTCCTTAAGTTATATTGATGAGTTGTCTCCTTGGTTTCCTGCTTACTTGGTTTGTCTAGACGGTTGCTGCTGGCCTCCTTGTTGTTATATCCTTGCGTAGGAGCGTCTGTAGCGCCCACGTCTTCCAAATCTGCCTGGTCCTGCGGCTGTAGAGCCTTGTGCGTACATATGGGACCAGTGTTCGAAAATGCTGGTTTCAGTTGATTCAAATGCACCTTTTTCGGCATCGACGAGGGTGATTTCAGATTTACTATAACGGCATGAGGTTTTGCTATATCGATAACCCTATACTGCCCGGTCCATGGGAAACAAAGCTTTTTGGACAAGCCTATTTTTGTAGTATAGTTCCTGAGGAAAACCCTGGATCCTACCTGAATCTCATTTTCTCTGACCTGTTTATCATACTGACTCTTGTACTTCTGCTGTTGCGTGACCGATACTTCTGCTGCTGCTTTCCATGCCGTCTGTATGGCCGACAAGAGTTGCGCTTTGTATTCAGCTGCCTCGCTGTCCCCTGGAATGGCATATGAGTCATCTGATAGACGTTGGTCTCTGTAATAATGCCACATTTGAAGCTACTTTCCTCATCTAAGGGGAGTTGAAGGTAGCCGCTTGCCAGATCCAGTGATGAATACAACATATTGCCCCCTATTTTCTCCAGGATGGTTTCTATTCTAGGTAGAGGGAAGTGGTCCGGGACGGTTATATCGTTCAAGCGTCTAAAATCCAGGCAGACTCTCAAAGAGCCGTCTTTTTTTCTTGACCAGTACAATATTGTTAACCCATGGTGTGTTTGACTCTTTCATCACTCCAGCCTCAACCAGCATCTGTATGTGCTTCTCTAACTCCTCTTGGAACTTAACGGGGGTTCGAGTGGGGCGGGTTTTGACCGGGACCTCTGAAGATGTCTTAATGTGTACCTGCCCCGCTGTGCAACTTCCCAAATCATATTGGAACTGAGAGAAACAATCATTGTATTCCACTAACAATTCTTCCAGCTGGGAGCGTTCCTCTTCGCTTAGTTCTGACTCCGTGAGGTCTGGTATCTGCACTTCTTCTGCCGCTTCCCATTTGGTTTCCGTTATCTTCACCCTTGGAGCCGATCTGTCATCTGCGAATGCTGGTTCTGCTGTTGATAAACCCATTCCTTGGTAAAGTTTTATCCTCATGTTAGTCGGGTTTGTCACCAATATGTACGCTGATTGAGATGCTATAAGGGCAGGGGCTATGATTAATCCCCTTTCGGCAATTTTGCGAGATACTGAGCACAACGTAACATCCTCTCTAGACGGCGGGTCTATATTGCATTTTACAAATGTTTCTGAGTTCGCCTCCAATACTACTTGAGTTGCCGCTCGAACCATTATCCTATCCTCTGGTTTTAGCGAGTTCACCTCAGGTTGCGCCCCAAACGTCACCACGTTTTGCCCTATTGTGAGTGTTTTATTCGTATAATCGAAGGTAAGTGGTGGTAACCTGGCCAATACGTCGTTCCCTATTATTATTTCGTACTGACTGCTGCTACTGGGCGTACACCGTGTTTTTGTGAAGTGAAGAACTTCACTTACCTCGTGACCTGCGATTTCGAATACAGCCGCGGAGCTTCCTGCAAAGTCTACTGGGATACCTGCCATTCCTACCGCTGACGTTGTTTCCGGTAGCTGGACGTTAAAAATGCCCAGGGCTGGACAAATGGATGTATCAGCTATGGTTATGTTACTTCCCGTATCTATCAGGGCGTTTATGTACACCCCGTTGATTTTTATTGGTATATGGGCTGTGAAGTATTTTCTCTTACCTTGTAATAGTATATTCACGCTCGGGAAGGAAATTTGCGGTGGCCAACTTGCCTGGTCCTGTGGACTATGCCTTGTGAATCCGTCAGTACTTTCCTTAAATCTTTCGAAGCTACGATCATAAAACGACATATTTAGCCAAGTTCTTCTATTGGGTGTTTTCAGGGCTTCTAATTGTTCTGGTATATTGCCTTTTACTCTTGGGACGTTTTCCAACCTATTGTTTACTGATCGTCCGAAGGAGGGTCCGAATGGACCCTCCCCTGACTGGGGGCTCTCCGTCGGCGTCTCGTTCGTGTCCGGCGGTCGTCCTTGGATGTTCTCGAGGCTTCTACCCCTTCGCCGCTTCATCGCTTCCTGAAAACGGAAGCCGTTTACTTTGAGCCTGATTAAAGGGAACAATGACGATCAGTCGTCCAGGGATGTGGGCGGGGCCTACAGCCTCTCCCTGCTCGAGAGTGGGGGAGAATGGGAGAGAGAGAGAAAAGGTTGAGAGCGTTATGCCTGCCGATGGGATGAGATAGATGTATTGGGTGAACTGTCCGTGGCTCACTTAAGATTTCTGCGCTGATAAAATTCTTCTTTGTCTCCCGTTTCCTCTGATAAAATCCCTCTCTAACCTTTGGAATGCCTTTTAGTCTGGGATGTGTTTAGTACTTTTGAAAACTACTGGTTGGAATGTGGCATTTGTCGGGGGCTTTTTGAAATAATCTCACAGCTGAATCATTCCAGGACCGCAAAAGCCCCTTTTTTTTTTTCTAAAATCTTTCTAACTTACTTCAGATTTAATGGTAGAAATGGCATCTCAGAGCGACTCCTTTAAAAATAACATGGTGAAAAGAGAGAGAGACGATTCTCAAAACAAAAGCCTTTTAGACTGGAATGTCGCTTCCTTCGTCAGATCACGGATCTGAACCAATCTAGAAAGAATTTTTAATACAAAGGAAAGGAAGAGAAAGAAAAAAAAATTGCCTTCCTTTGACTAATCCAGCTCTCAGAAAGAGAGAGAGAGAGAGAAAAGGAGAAAGAGAGAGGGATACAGAGGCACATTCTATTCGTCATCTCGCAAAGAGCGTGCACCGCTACGCCAGGAGAGTGTTAGAGGCGATGATATATTGTATGGTGAGAATGAAAGAGCAAAGCGTGGCTGAAATAGCACGAGGTCTACTGTAGGTAAAGAGCACGGAAGTTAGGCGGATAGAGATATGTCTGAGCGAGAGGAATAGACGTAAGTACGTAACTCGCTCTTTTCACAAAAGAAATGTGCCATTAATCGGGGGAAAAGTGAGCATAAGGCAACTTTTCCGAGGATAACCTATCAACAGTCAAGAAACGTACCGGCAAAAGCTTTGTCCTAACAAGTGGAAGCTCACATACGCTACCAATGTTTTGGCCTTCCACTGCTAACGGTTTAGCAAATGTAAGATGAAAAGTAAAGAGAGGGAAAATATGACTCTTCTGGTTCAGCGACATGAAAACACAAACAGAAAAATGCAAAATGAAATATTTCTTCTCTCTTTTTTTTTTGAAACTGGGTATAATGAAAATGAGTCAACAATCGCGTCACATGAAAAGAGCGAAAATAATAGGAACTTGAAGAGCTTACCTAGCACTCTCGTAATAGCTACACATTAATTGCTGAAGACGTTTTAGCACCAATAAGTTCATATGACTCTACCTGACGTGGAATAATATTCTCTCAATCTTGAATAAGGAGGACAATCATGACATGAATTCAAAGTCAGCATCACATGGACACAAAAGAAATCTTACGATAATCAGGAATGAGATAACCTTTTGAATAATTTACTTAACATACGCGCTTTAACTTCTAAAGAAACGTTTGCAATGATAAGTTCCTCTGACTCGAGCAAGGCATCTCTCTCTTTTCTCTTTCTCTCTTCTTTTCTTAATTGGCCGAACGGCCCAGACAACAGTGTCAACAGCCGCGCAACCATATGCCTATGACCTCTGAAATTGATACTGTCTCTCTGAGACATAAACAAATTTGCGTCACAAACACGATAGAATAAACTGGACTTACCATTTGGAGTACATTGTGTACGCTGCTTCCTGCTACTTGATCCTCCAAAGAACCCAGTATCATCTTCATTCTCCCTCTTTTTCCCATTTCGCTTCCCTCTCTTATTTCTTTCTTCTTCTTCACTTTTTTTTTTCGTTATTATTTTTTTTTTCTTTTTTTTTTTGAAACTGACTTTGGTTATTATAAACTCGGGGTGGCGCCCCCCAGAGAGGGAGCGCCTCCCGAAGTGGGTCATCACACGTCACCTCCAGCTATCAACAAGGACTCTCTCTTCTCGCTCTGCTTCTCCCCTTTTTTTTTTCTCTTTATATTATTTTTTTTTTGGTACCTTATATTTTTTTTTTTTTGCAAAGATCTAACGTCTTATGACGCGTTAACTGGCCAACCTAGTACGTGATCCTAGGATTTTACTTCAAACTCACCGGTCCTCCTAGTACGTTTTCCCTAGGGTATTACACAAATCACCGGTCTTCCTAGTACGTTTTCCCTAGGGCATCAAAACTCACCGGTCCTCCTAGTACGTTTTCCCTAGGGCCTCCTAGTACGTTTTCCCTAGGGCATTACACAAATCACCGGTCTTCCTAGTACGTTTTCCCTAGGGCATTACACAAATCACCGGTCTTCCTAGTACGTTTTCCCTAGGGCATCACAACTCACCGGTCCTCCTAGTACGTTTTCCCTAGGGCCTCCTAGTACGTTTTACCTAGGGCATTACACAAATCACCGGTCCTCCTAGTACGTTTTCCCTAGGGCATCCTAGTACGTTTTACCTAGGGCATTACACAATCACATCAGCAACACACACACGCGCAAACACGCACACGCGCACACACACACACGCGCTAACACACACACAAAAAAAAAAACACGACGACGGCGCTCGCATTTTCCTCTCTACCCACCCCTTAACATGTTACATAGAAATTAATAGAGACTTCAAAGGGCATCAAGACGGGACACCACACCTTCCCCCGCGGCTCTCTGACTAAGAACCACTCGCTGCTACCAGTGAGAGTCCGCGGGTTTTAGTGAGGTGTCCCCTGTCTTGTGGCCCCGAACCAGAACATGAAGGATTGACACGTTTATTAGATTAAGACGTCGTAACATGGATACCGAGAATAATTACATTAACATTATGTTGTAGAATAATAGAAGTGACAGTAACATTACGTTGTAGAATATTAGGTGCGACAATGACAATGGGGGATTATCACGTTACGAGCAAAGTGCCTAGGTAAGAGGGGTGGGGGTGAGCGACCGGGCCCGGTCTCCTCCCTTCTGCCTAGCGAAGGGGCGTATTTATATGTAGCGCCCGGCACGAAGGCGTGGTCTCTAGCTTACATTCTCTCTGGCTTATGAGCTCTATCCAGAGAGGGGCGGCTTGCTATAAAGACCTATCCTATGTTCACAGTTATAATAGGGAAGCGGGATTAGCAATACAGAGCTACCAGATATTCACATCTCTAATTCGACAAATTTAGTCATTGAGTCGACAAAAAAAGATTATGTGAGGAATTTTTTCATCCGGTCTCGTTCCTAAGCCGTATGGCCTCGTTAGCGTTACTTTTGCCTAAGCCTAAGCGGAAAAAAACGGCAATTAACAAAGTAAGGTATGAGGACGCCTTGAGTGAGGACGCCTAAAACACGGCCTGGCTGTTCTGCCTCGTTAGCTAAGCCGTACGGTCTCGTTAGCTAAGCCGTACGGCCTCGTTATCGTAAACTTTTACTAAGCCTGAGCCTTTTTTAATGTAAAAATATGTTTTAGTGTAAAAAGAAAACGCGCGGCCTCACTCAAGACGTCCTCATGCCTTACCACTTCTTGCCTTACTTTGTTAATTGCCAAAAAAACAGTGAATAATAGATGAAAACAGCTAAGCCATTTGACTCAGTTAGACTGGATAAAAATAAAGTTTTTTGGCTAATTGTTCCATACGGCCTCGTTTTTAAGCCGCACGGCCTCTTTAGCATAAATTCAAACTAAGCCAAAGCGAAAAATTCAGTGAAAAGTAACCTGACCTCCCCCCCCCACCCAAGTAAAGTGCGCCATCTCACGTACACAAGTGCGAAACAGTTTTATTGTAAAAAAATTTATATGTTCATTAGGGATAAAACAAATTACTTGTGGTTTTTTGTTGTTTTTGATCATTTAAGGAGCCCCTCGTTTAGGCAAACCTAAACGATCTCTACTACCTGAGCCGCAACAAACTTTCTTAGAGTAATTTTTTACCTGAGCTAAATTTTTTACCTGCAAATTTTTTATTTAACGTTATAAACATGACATTTAAGCGACCAAATGTTATTTTACGTTTTTTTTGTAGTAGAATATTTTATGATTGTTTGATTAAATTGGAAAGCAGTGAGGGATTAATTCAACGTTATAAATTTCTCACAAAAAGTAATGGTGTGTTTGGGTTTTTCAACAGAGCTATATAATAAGCAATCTTCTACAAGTTTCAGTTTTATTCTGCAAATTTTTTCTCAAATCTGATTCTTCCTAGGTCGAGTTTCCTTTTTTTAAAGAAACAATTACGGATTAGTGTTAATTCTTTTGTAATAACTAGTCTTCGCAGTTGAAAATTTAATGATATTGATAACACCCCCCCCCAAACTCAAAATAGTCTATTTGTGTTTGAAGCGTAGAAAATTTTTAGTCAAGCAAGGTAGTTTACCTCGAAATACAGTTTCAAAGACTTGAAATGAGACGATAAAAGAGATTCATATAGATAATGATGACAAGTGCATGAATCAAAATGAGTGCAATAGTAAATAATGACGTTTTATTAGAAAAAAATAGTCGCGGGAAGGTTCTTCCCGGACCTAAGACTTTGGAAAGGTCCGGGAAGAAAAAAGCTACCCGCGGGAAGGCTCGGAAAGCTTTCTTAGCTTCCCGCGACGTTGGTGAATAGCGACTTTTGACAAAACCTTCCCGGGCCTCACGAGCCTTCCCGCGGGAAGGCTCGGGAAGCTTTTTCAGCTACCCGTGACATTGGTGAATACCGCCACTGCTGGTGTGAGTGATAAAACTAAGTGCGGTTTAAGGGATGAAATTTGGTGCGGTATAAGGGCTGTGTGCACGGCTATTGGGCAAAAGGTCCCAAGCAGGATCCCCAACTTCAGAGAAATCAACACAAACCTAATAGGTTGGAAATTCGGTAGTTCCTGCACGAATCTATTTATTTATTTATTCATACATTATTCAAAATGTGACAACACATGGTATATAGTGAGCTTGAACTTATCACAGAACACATGTAAAATGAACGGAGTGAGGGAAACCGAGCTATCATGGAATACAGTTTAAACATCACAAGAAATTCATGAAAGTAAAGTAAAGAGAGAGAAACAAATTGAAAGTCAAAAATCAGCTACATTTATATCGAGCAAACTAAGAACATCAACAGAGCTCAGCCTATCTTTAACAGTCAGAACATTAGGGGCGGATACTATACTAGGTGGTAGCTTGCAATAATATCTCGCGGACCGTAATGCAAACCCGGACCGTAATGCAAACGAGTTGAGAAACCGTTAAGAAAGCCTACGTGACTGAGGAATGTGAAACGCGTATCTGGAAGTACGACCATGACATGGCTTAAAAGTATACATTCTACTAATTGGAATATCCAAGAAACCGTTAAGAATCTTATAAGCGAACAAAATGTCGGTTTTAGTTCTCCGAGACATCAAAGTTTCTAGCTGGAACATTCTAAGTCTCATGTTATACGCAGGAGGTGGTAGGACTGATGTTTGTGTTCGGCATCGAATGAACAATAACCTAGTGAACGTATGTTGAACTCTTTCAATTTTCCTAGTCAGTGTAACATTGTAAGGAGACCAAACAGGCGAAGCAAACTCTAACAGAGGGAGAATGAAAGTTTTGTAACAACGGATGTATGGCACTGGATCTCTAATGCAAAGAGCACGAAACAAAGCATAAACAGATCGCAGAGCACGCTTTGTCATCTGTTCAATATGAAAGTCATAGGACAAGTCCATACCAATGAAAACTCCTAAGTCTCGTATAGGTGAATCTGCGATCTTGAACGGAATCACTTTTTGGGCATTATTTCTCACGAAATATGGTAGACGAGGATTTAACTTACAAAGGTGTAGTACTTTACACTTGCTGCTTGCAACTGACAGTTGCCATTCGTCACAAAAGGTTCAATAGCAAGTGCAGCAGATGAAAGTTGAGAGTGAGCGAGGCTAGGGTCAGTCGGAGAGAAAGTTACGAACAGTTTGATATCGTCTGCGAATAGACTAGTTGTAACAAGATGCAAATGAGCAAACCTAGATGTCAAACCCGCAATGTAGAGAGAGAATAGAATAGGGCAAAGTACCGATCCTTGTGGAACACCAGAAGAAATCGAGAAAATATCAGAGAAACTGTAATTAACACGGACACGGGAGAAGCGATCTTTGAGAAATGATTCAAAATACAAGAAAGGATTCAAACCATAGAAAGGATTCAAACCACAGAAAGGATTCGAACCACTGAATCTTCTCATTGCTGCTCCCCTGTTTAATAGGGTTTCCGGTATCAGTGATCTCAGGTGAGTGCGTACCCTTTCCCGACGAGGGTACAAGCACAGAGAAGGTTATAAAAGAGGTTGTGCACACAGAAAAAAGGATATAAAATAACAAGAAAAGCATAACTTATTTCTATAAATGCTAATACTTCAAAAGTATTCCAAGACTCGCCCATACGTAAGTACATATGTGTGCACGCTAAAAGAAGCATAGAATAAATTTGTGAATACAATACTTTAAAAGGATTCCTGGTGCGTATTATGCGTAAAAAGCAAACGTTTGACCACATGTAATGTGATGAAATTACGGTATGAAATTAGGTTTTTGATCTGTATTTCGAGATCAAAAGACTGTTTGCCGCTTTTAGTTCGAGATTCTTTAAGTTTCGTGGAAGAACTTTTACTTACATATGTACATCAAAGAAATACGTTTTGTTTTCTGTTTCTCCACATTACTTTGATATTCCCACCTCCCTTTTTTTGGTTTGTTTCAGGGCGCTTTTGCAACACAAGGGTGCTGAAAAAGATGGAGAGGGGGGAGAGAAGGGGGTTGAGAGGTAAAAAAAAAAATTTTCCCGAACAACTTAAAAGTCCCGATAAAAAAAATTTTGATAATTAATTTTCACACCACCGAAAATCGAAAAAATTTTCTATTCAATTTCATTGAACAATCAATTTTTTTTCTTAATATCTAAAACAACAATAAAACAAAGTTGCTAAATAAAATATTTTAGAATTTTACTTTTTTTTAAAAACTCAATTTAAACTGAAAAAATGTCAACAAACGAATTTGATTAAGTTTTTGAAATTCAATTCACTCAACAAAAGAAGTTCAAGTTCATCAACTTCGAAAGCATCAATTTGAATCAAATTGTCATGAAACAAAAAGCGTTAAATTAAAAAAAAATCATATGATTCCACTAAATAAGAGTCGTGTACACAGTTTTCTGTAACAAAGTGTCGATGTCACTGACTTTGTAAGGTTTTCGATAATCGCATATCTTCAGCAAATGATTCGAATCACTATCAGTGAAGGAAAGTAGTCACTGCTCATCAACTATTCGTTTTTTATCGGGACTTTAAAGGTGAGAATCGTCACCGCGGCATCAGCACGATTACGCGCAGTCTGGTGGGATCTTTTTTCAACCGGACATTCTATGCTTACCGTTAACGAGTTCTGACGTTTGTTTTATAAGTGTACAATATGATTTGTTGTGCAAATTTTCCAATTTCCAGTGGATTTGTTTTATCGAATCGAAATATTTTCATTGTTCTCTGAAGCACTGACAAGTTCGCATTCATGAATGCTAATTAGCAGTTCATTGCTTAAAAAAAGAAAATTCTATTTCACAAATGTCTATCTGTCTTACATCCGACCCCTTTTAGAATACGCCACTGTAGTATTCTCACCAAAACCATGTAGCGAGCTAGCTAGAAGACTAGAATACCCTCAAAGAATTTTTTCGAAAAAGGTACTGAGGCGATGCTCAATACCTTCTAGCGATTACCCTGACAGATTGAATAAGTTTGCTATCGAGCCTTTAATAATAAGGCGCGCTAAACATGATCTATTATTTCTGTTCAGGCTTCTTTATGGAACTTTAGAGTGCCAGGTCTGCAGATCGCATGTGAAATACAGAGCGAACAGTGATCTGAGAACGTCATCTAGAACAAGTCCTCTTCGTTTGCTGCAAGAAAGAAATTATCGCGACGGCAACTTCTTTTTTACTCGAGCCATTACCCTCTGGAACAAACTCTGCGATCGGTTCCCCGACGTCGTTACGATCGAAAAAATCATTAATATTGTTGAGAATTGTTCTTTAGTCCCGTTCATGACTTTACCTGGATATCTACTCTAGGATACTTTGATTTTCTTTGATACCCACTAGATTGTGTTTTTCTTCTTCTTTCTATTCCTAGTCAGTGCCTGTTGTGTCCCCTTTTTAAATTTTTAATCTTAAATTTTTTTCTTATCGTTTTTGTTGTTTAATGTCTACCTTATAAGTGTATGCGACAACAAGCATACCTTTGGCGAATAAAGTGAATTGAATTGAAATGTATATTTCACAAAGAAAATTCTATTTCACAAATGTCTTTATTAGAACTAGGTTCTTTTGTTGGTACTTTCGAGGAAGTAAAAAGTCATACTGGATACTCGAAACTAATAAAGAAACGAAAGAAAGAGTGAGGGGGTCTTGGATTGAACAGGCCTTGGGTTGTACAAAGGCCTTGGATTGAACAAAAAACAAGGCCTTGGATTGAACTAAAAGATTTTTCTCAATGAATGTCTGAGACAAAACATACTAGGTTCAGTTGATGAAAGGAGAACTGCTTATACATACATATATGTAAATCGATGATCGAAAGCACAAATTTACGAGAAAGTTAGAAGAGATGCATCTGTAAGAATTTCGATGTTTTCGAAAACCCTCCTTTCCGATAATCTTTAACGGTTAACAACTTGCATGACAAATACTCAAGAAACTGAATCAAACAAAACTCGATCCATTTGCTGTTAATCTGATAAAAACAAGTTATTTTTTCACGACTTGACTTTTTCATACGTATATTTCTATGAAATAAACTTTGTTTTACTCAAAACTTAGACAAGAATAGCTCGTTAGCTTCCTGGATTAAAGCTTTTGTTTAATGAAACACAAAAAAGAACATCATGAGCTATTAGTAGTTCTCGCATAAGTATTCAAAAATTTACTCTCTTAATCTCCCCTGTAACAAATAAAAATAAATGATTTGAAACTATAATTCGATACTTGTCAATCATTAACACGAGGAAGGTGGAGAGTCAAAGAGTTTAACTTCACGAAGTTAAACTAAAGAAGTTAAACTGAAGAAGTTAAACTTCAGGAAGTTAAACTGAAGAAGTTCAAGAAGTAAAATTGGGGAAACGTTCCGAAGAAGTGGGTAACTTTTTCAAATTAATCCCATCGCCTCGAGCCCCGGCTTCTTGACAGCAGCTTTTTTGAAAACGTCACGATTTACTTCAACATTTTACTCTGTAATAGAATCGAAAAATAAAGAAAAGTGAATTCGGCGTGAAAACTTCAGCTCTAAAAGAAATATCCAAGTATTTGACTGCAACACGATTCTTCTCTTCTCATGCCTAGTTCTTCGCACGCTTACTGTGCTCGCATTCCTCGCTAGACTACTCAATTACTATCGACTACACTCTGATTGTTTTTTCCGCGGTATCATGGGTCAATCCTTTCTATTATTTCATTTCCTAGCGAAAATTGCCCGTTACATTTGGATAACTTGCTGAAAATTTCGGGAAACATTCTTCTATCCAGACTTTCGCAGGTGCGAAAAACTCTGCAAATAGATGCAAATGAAAATATTTTTTTGCAAATAGATATACTATATAAAAAAGTTAATGTAAATGACTCTACGAGTGAATTGTCGTAGGAGTGAATTGTCTGGGAGTGAATAGTCGTGATACCCCTTCAATAGCCTCTTTTACAATTGAGAAAATTCCGCCATTTTAACAGTTCTCGGACGCACCTATCTATTGTCTTCTCGGACGCACCTATCTATTGTCTTCGTGTTCATGAGCGCACATGTTTTAGCTCTTTATCGTCATAATAAACTTTGGATTCTTCACGGTTTACATCTTCAACAGACATTAATTCATTCTGATTGATTAGTGCGAACCAACTTGATAGGAACTAGCCAGTCAATTCAACAGATCTATCTATACCAAGCCGAAAGATCAAAAGATGAATTCGTCAATGAAGGCAACTTCAATGACATGTTTTCCATGTTGTTTGGCAAATGTGAACCGTCTCGAAAGAAATGAGCAATTGAAGTATTCAAGAGAGTTACATGATCCGTCAGTAGAAGTGGGACAGGGAAGGCCTTTGCTAATGAGGAAAGTGAGATTATCAAGCAGGACATCGCCCTGAACCCTTCAATTCATTTACTATACAAATATTTACAACTCCAAAATACAACAATTAAATTCGCAAAGAAGCAAAGGTGCAACTCATCAACTGTTGACGCTAGTCAACCATAGGAAAAGGTGTATCATGTTTGGCATACGTCGGTTTGACTTAGTAAACGTACATGAGGACATTCTTGCTCTTTGTTAGTAGTCAGTGTTCCATGCATATAATGCACACAGTAATTTTTTGAGCCATCACAGAAAAAAAAGAGCAACGCTTTTTAATATGACTTGAGAGATACCCCTGCCCTTTTAATATGACTTGAGAGATACCCCTGCCCTTTTAATATGACTTGAGAGATACCCCTGCCCTTTTAATATGACTTGAGAGATACCCCTGCCCTTTTAATATGACTTGAGAGATACCCCTGCCCTTTTAATATGACTTGAGAGATACCCCTGCCCTTTTAATATGACTTGAGAGATACCCCTGCCCCAAACCTTGATTACCAACGGAGAGACAGTATATCTACATTACAAGAGCATTAAATGTATGACTTGAGAGATACCCCTGCCCCAAACCTTGATTACCAACGGAGAGACAGTATATCTACATTACAAGAGCATTAAATGTATGACTTGAGAGATACCCCTGCCCCAAACCTTGATTACCAACGGAGAGACAGTATATCTACATTACAAGAGCATTAAATGTATGACTTGAGAGATACCCCTGCCCCAAACCTTGATTACCAACGGAGAGACAGTATATCTACATTACAAGAGCATTAAATGTATGACTTGAGAGATACCCCTGCCCCAAACCTTGATTACCAACGGAGAGACAGTATATCTACATTACAAGAGCATTAAATGTATGACTTGAGAGATACCCCTGCCCCAAACCTTGATTACCAACGGAGAGACAGTATATCTACATTACAAGAGCATTAAATGTTAAAGGCCGGAAAAAACGATTGAAAGGTTACTGAGAATTGAGTTCCTTTGCGCATCATAATCAAACAAATCGTCTGTTTTTTCATACAGTCCTATCGACCCTGGACTCAAATAATATTTACATTTTATGTTACAAATTAAATCTTCAATTCGCAAAAGTGAGAAAAAATTCTTTCTATGAATGTATATTGGAATATTATGTAATATAAGTGTTAATTTTTTCGCATATAAAGTTTTAGCATGTGGAATCGTACAAAAGCTCGGTTATGTTCTAGACAATAAAGCTTTGATCCTATTTCGAGTAATGGAGCGTTAGAATTCAACTTTTCACCTTGCAAAGTGATCCTGCAAAAAGAAATACTCTAGGCCACACCCGTTAAGCGTTTAACGGGATCACTTGGCAGAGATTACTTTGCAAAGTGAAATGTTGAATTGTAACGCTATATAAAACAGGTGAAATAACTTTCAGAGTAAGCTACTCAGAGGTAGCAAAACCACTACTATAAGGCTGGTCAATATTGAGCTCGATATGGCTGGAAGTCGGGCTTTCAGCTTCGGAATCTTTCAAGTCGATTGATATAGGAACAGCACATTATTTACAGCTCAATTCTGCTCTGCAGCGAAAACAAAACAAAAATGTCTTCAAAATTAAGAGTAAACAGATTATTTGTAATGAGATCTACTGCTTTCTCTGATCAAGATAAATAGTCAACAAAGATTAGATTTCACTGCTCTCCGTAGCTATGATGCTGTGATGAAACGCTAAAGAGAAAGGAAAATCAAGACTTTAAAGTTCGAGACCAGAAAGCAGTTAAACACTGCTAAAACTCTGTTAATATCTGATTGGATCATAGGTCAACGGTTTAAAATTTAGAAAAACCAGCCTTTTTCGAGCGATGAAGACTGGAATAATGACTAGCGATCCCTTCCCACTCTAAACCTTGAGCTCGCTTCTCATTATTCTAGACTCCATCGCTTGAATAGCCTTTGATTTCCAACATTTACACACAGACCTTCAATGAACTATAAATAGGATGTCCGGCTCATTCGTCGATCACAAATCAATTTTCAAAGCGGGATTGAAAGAATGCCTCCTCGTCGCAAACAAAGCTCTTCTCTTGCAACGGGGACATTCCCAGTTTTCGCGCTCCTTGCACGTCGTGTGAAAGACCGAGTAACACTCGCTGCACTGCAACAAAATATCCTTTTAGCCCAGAACTCGAAGAGTGCAACAAATAATCTTGAGACTCTAGCAATTTCTGGATGATTACTAAATACGCTAGCTCACCCTTGTCATGTTATTAACGCAAGACTGTTTATTTACACGAATCGCACATAGAGTGGTCGTTTTACAAATTCTATATGCCTATGAGAAAACGTTGAATTATTAGTCTAAAGAAAGCCTTTTGCGATTTTTTTGCTTTCAAAGAACTCTATTTGAATACAAACCCCGCATTTCACGAAACATAATTAGCTTATGTTTTCTACACCGCTAACCACCTTCTATTTGTACTTTCAGTACTCGGAGTATGAATAGTTCCTGCAACGAAAAGCTTTATCATTTGAATACCGTACTCTCTGAGCGATGTCTGTCTGGAATGGATAGATGGGCCGGCCGTCCCCACAAGTCTCACAATAGAAGCCTTTCCCCGTGCACAGCAAACATTGTTGGACATGTCCAATGGCGAACTTGATCAGCACTTTTAGTGTGCGAGCGAGTGTACCGGCCACTACACACGTTAGGTCCTGTAACTCATAAAGACCGTAAAACCTAAAGAACATAGACACAGAAGGCCGATAAAAAAAAAAGAGAGAGAGAGAGAGAGAGAGAGAGAGAGAGAGAGAGAGAGAGAGCGAGAGAGATAGAAAGAGAGATGGGGAAAATCATCGAACCATCGACGATAAACAGACTTATAAACTCTGAAAACTACATACACTTCAGATAGGAGCAATCAAATTTAAATGAATAGGTTAGTTATACTGGTCAAATCTTCTGATAATGCATCAAATAAGACAGGGGACTGTTTCTGAGAGAGTATTCAACAACAACAAAATTTTTGATATTTGTAAATCGTTTAAAGAACGATGGGCTGAGACTATGAATGAAAGAAATCCATCGCACGGGCAAAAATGGCACTCGGCCGGGCCCGAACCTCCGTTGCCTTACCGGAGCTTGTAGAGCGTTACCAATACACCAACCGAGTACACATTGTCCCATGCGATTTCTTGCTATGTTATTCTTGCCCGTGCGATGGATTTCTTTCTTTTAAAAATGGTAAGAAATCTTGTTTCATAGAATGTCAGATTGGCTACAAACCAGTCAAGCAGCTCCGACTGACATTGTATGAGTAGAGATGGATGTTCTTGACGAAATACTCTTTGGGGAAAAGTCGTTTTCGGATGTCTTCTGCCACTGAGATGCGGCACTGGAAGAGATACTTGCATGCCAGCTTTAGTTGCTCCCGCAGCTCCTCAACCACACAGTTCGTGCTTGTAAGATCAGGGTTCGGGTCTTTTTTGTGACATCAAAAAGTCTTCTCATGAAAAATGAAATGGATCTTTTCTTGAAACATCGAAAAAAAATTCCTCTTCTGATAAGGAGTCTTTTCTCGTGCAAATGAAAAATATGCATTTGTGATTCTAAGGGTTCTCTTTGAAAGTTTTCTTATCAGGTCCACAACAAAATATTCTATTTATCGATCAACAGTCCAACCTTATTATTCGACCTTTTCGCATCTTCAAAATCAACATTCTTACACTATTTCTATCTTGTGCTCAATAATTGAGTGCAGTAGAAACTTGATCAGTTTTCCATCTCCCGTCACATTAGGGATGAATCGCTCAAACTGTCATAGAATGCCTTTGATACAACATATCTCTTTATCAGCAAGAGCGTCCTGTAATTTCACTGGGCTTCAGTTATACTGCGCCAATACAATACGGATATAAACCCCCCGAATTGTCGTGTCTATAGTAGCCTAAGAATTATTCTTATGAATAATAACTCATACTTTGACTTCCTTCAGTGCTGGAGCGTGTTCGTAGAGAGAAGGGCTCACATTCTTCACATCGATTAAGGGCCGATCTCCGATGCTGGAGAGAAACGCACGTGCCCGAGATGAAACTTTCCTGCAAAAAAAGACTTTCTCTTCTCTGAGTTTAAAAAGTGATTGTTCTAGCCCTTTGATTTTCCGATGACTTGCGATCTTTCTCCACGTTATGTAGTCTTAATCGTTGTCTCTTCTTCACTTGTTTCGCTCATCATTTCCCTTTCCCCATTCCACGTTAGTGACGGTAAGAACAAACTTTCTTATGGTAAAAAAAACAGTTTTCAATTTACTTCAAAATCATCAGCTGTTAGAGAATTTTGAGACCTCATAACTTTGTTAATTCAGCGGATCGTCTGGGACCCTACCAAAAAAGGTACGAAAGTTCACTCTTTACAAACTTGTAAAAATTTTCTGAGACTTGATTTTTGAGATTCAACACTATGTCTTGTGTATTCGACTCATAAGACTGACTGATGACTTGTGAATGTGACTTAAACTCATAGATCTTGAATTGCTTTCAAACATATTTTTTATTAAAAACTCGTGTGGATTTTCTCATTGTTTATTGACGGACACACCGGAGAAGGGCTCAAAGACTATCTTCAAGGTGCTATGAATGCCTAACTATCTTCAAGGTGCCATGAATCCCTAACTATCTTCAAGGTGCCATGAATCCCTAACTATCTTCAAGGTGCCATGAATCCCTAACTATCTTCAAGGTGCCATGAATCCCTAACTATCTTCAAGGTGCTATGAATGCCTAACTATCTTCAAGGTGCCATGAATCCCTAACTATCTTCAAGGTGCCATGAATCCCTAACTATCTTCAAGGTGCCATGAATCCCTAACTATCTTCAAGGTGCCATGAATCCCTAACTATCTTCAAGGTGCCATGAATCCCTAACTATCTTCAAGGTGCCATGAATCCCTAACTATCTTCAAGGTGCCATGAATCCCTAACTATCTTCGAGGTGCCATGAATGCCTAACTATCTTCAAGGTGCCATGAATCCCTAACTATCTTCAAGGTGCCATGAATCCCTAACTATCTTCAAGGTGCCATGAATCCCTAACTATCTTCAAGGTGCCATGAATCCCTAACTATCTTCAAGGTGCCATGAATCCCTAACTATCTTCAAGGTGCCATGAATCCCTAACTATCTTCAAGGTGCCATGAATCCCTAACTATCTTCAAGGTGCCATGAATCCCTAACTATCTTCAAGGTGCCATGAATCCCTAACTATCTTCAAGGTGCCATGAATCCCTAACTATCTTCAAGGTGCCATGAATGCCTAACTATCTTCAAGGTGCCATGAATGCCTAACTATCTTCAAGGTGCCATGAATCCCTAACTATCTTCAAGGTGCCATGAATCCCTAACTATCTTCAAGGTGCCATGAATCCCTAACTATCTTCAAGGTGCCATGAATCCCTAACTATCTTCAAGGTGCCATGAATCCCTAACTATCTTCAAGGTGCCATGAATCCCTAACTATCTTCAAGGTGCCATGAATCCCTAACTATCTTCAAGGTGCCATGAATCCCTAACTATCTTCAAGGTGCCATGAATGCCTAACTAACTATCTTCAAGGTGCCATGAATGCCTAAGTATCTTCAAGGTGCCATGAATCCCTAACTATCTTCAAGGTGCCATGAATCCCTAACTATCTTCAAGGTGCCATGAATCCCTAACTATCTTCAAGGTGCCATGAATGCCTAACTAACTATCTTCAAGGTGCCATGAATGCCTAAGTATCTTCAAGGTGCCATGAATCCCTAACTATCTTCAAGGTGCCATGAATCCCTAACTATCTTCAAGGGGCCATGAATCCCTAACTATCTTCAAGGTGCCATGAATCCCTAAATATCTTCAAGGTGCCATGAATCCCTAACTATCTTCAAGGTGCCATGAATCCCTAACCATCTTCAAGGTGCCATGAATGCCTAACTAACTATCTTCAAGGTGCCATGAATGCCTAAGTATCTTCAAGGTGCCATGAATCCCTAACTATCTTCAAGGTGCCATGAATCCCTAACTATCTTCAAGGTGCCATGAATCCCTAACTATCTTCAAGGTGCCATGAATGCCTAACTAACTATCTTCAAGGTGCCATGAATGCCTAACTATCTTCAAGGTGCCATGAATCCCTAACTATCTTCAAGGTGCCATGAATCCCTAACTATCTTCAAGGTGCCATGAATCCCTAACTATCTTCAAGGTGCCATGAATGCCTAACTAACTATCTTCAAGGTGCCATGAATGCCTAACTATCTTCAAGGTGCCATGAATGCCTAACTATCTTCAAGGTGCCATGAATGCCTAACTATCTTCAAGGTGCCATGAATCCCTAACTATCTTCAAGGTGCTATGAATGCCTAACTATCTTCAAGGTGCCATGAATGCCTAACTATCTTCAAGGTGCCATGAATCCCTAACTATCTTCAAGGTGCCATGAATGCCTAACTAACTATCTTCAAGGTGCCATGAATGCCTAACTATCTTCAAGGTGCCATGAATCCCTAACTATCTTCAAGGTGCCATGAATGCCTAACTAACTATCTTCAAGGTGCCATGAATGCCTAACTATCTTCAAGGTGCCATGAATGCCTAACTATCTTCAAGGTGCCATGAATGCCTAACTATCTTCAAGGTGCCATGAATGCCTAACTATCTTCAAGGTGCCATGAATCCCTAACTATCTTCAAGGTGCCATGAATCCCTAACTATCTTCAAGGTGCCATGAATGCCTAACTATCTTCAAGGTGCCATGAATCCCTAACTATCTTCAAGGTGCCATGAATCCCTAACTATCTTCAAGGTGCCATGAATGCCTAACTATCTTCAAGGTGCCATGAATGCCTAACTAACTATCTTCAAGGTGCCATGAATGCCTAACTATCTTCAAGGTGCCATGAATGCCTAACTATCTTCAAGGTGCCATGAATCCCTAACTATCTTCAAGGTGCTATGAATGCCTAACTATCTTCAAGGTGCCATGAATGCCTAACTATCTTCAAGGTGCCATGAATCCCTAACTATCTTCAAGGTGCCATGAATGCCTAACTAACTATCTTCAAGGTGCCATGAATGCCTAACTATCTTCAAGGTGCCATGAATCCCTAACTATCTTCAAGGTGCCATGAATGCCTAACTAACTATCTTCAAGGTGCCATGAATGCCTAACTATCTTCAAGGTGCCATGAATCCCTAACTATCTTCAAGGTGCCATGAATCCCTAACTATCTTCAAGGTGCCATGAATCCCTAACTATCTTCAAGGTGCCATGAATCCCTAACTATCTTCGAGGTGCCATGAATGCCTAACTATCTTCAAGGTGCCATGAATCCCTAACTATCTTCAAGGTGCCATGAATCCCTAACTATCTTCAAGGTGCCATGAATCCCTAACTATCTTCAAGGTGCCATGAATCCCTAACTATCTTCAAGGTGCCATGAATGCCTAACTATCTTCAAGGTGCCATGAATCCCTAACTATCTTCAAGGTGCCATGAATCCCTAACTATCTTCAAGGTGCCATGAATGCCTAACTATCTTCAAGGTGCCATGAATCCCTAACTTCAAGGTGCCATGAATCCCTAACTATCTTCAAGGTGCCATGAATCCCTAACTATCTTCAAGGTGCCATGAATGCCTAACTATCTTCAAGGTGCCATGAATCCCTAACTATCTTCGAGGTGCCATGAATCCCTAACTATCTTCGAGGTGCCATGAATCCCTAACTATCTTCAAGGTGCCATGAATCCCTAACTATCTTCAAGGTGCCATGAATCCCTAACTATCTTCAAGGTGCCATGAATGCCTAACTATCTTCAAGGTGCCATGAATCCCTAACTATCTTCGAGGTGCCATGAATCCCTAACTATCTTCAAGGTGCCATGAATCCCTAACTATCTTCAAGGTGCCATGAATCCCTAACTATCTTCAAGGTGCCATGAATCCCTAACTATCTTCAAGGTGCCATGAATGCCTAACTATCTTCAAGGTGCCATGAATGCCTAACTATCTTCAAGGTGCCATGAATGCCTAACTCACTCTGCTATTTCATTTCCTCACTTTTCAAAGCTCAATCACTATTCATCTTTTGAAAACTTCAGAAGCTCTCAAACAAAGCTGCCCGACATTCCACGCTCACCTCGGTTTTGTCTCCCAGTTCAGCAGAAGTCGGCCGGGCACAATGCAATCGCCTCCCTGCGCCCAACACTCACTACAGTAGTACTTCGCGTCAAACGGACACACACTAAAACTCACCCTTACACTCTTTCAATCGCTTCTGGCATCATCTTAGTAACTGGAGGCTGTGAGAAAAACTGCCCACCTTCAAATCTGATAAAATACCATCATTTTCGCGTGAACAGAACCTCACCGCCATCTGATTCTCCTGCTGAGCTTCTCTCTTTATTCCCCCTGACTCCGATTCACTTTAGATCAGGCTGTCTCTTCCAACCCTCAGATATGTATACAATACCCAGGGGTTAAATAGTCATTTCAGACCTTCTGTCGGCGTGCCTCTCTTTTTTTCCAAATTAAAAGGGAGGACCTTTATGTTAAACGAAAAACAATTGTGGGCCTCTGTTTTTTTTTTCATCATAAGGGGTATTTGTGAAAAAAAAATTTTCAGCCTTCGTTGGGCGTCTGTACTTTTTCTTGCACACTGAAAAAAAAAAACCCCTGACAGTACCGTGCAAATCTCTATCAAAAAAAAAAATAATTTTTGAACCTCGCAAATCGCGAACATATCGTCTTGATCTCTTCTATTTATTTAACGTTTTTCAATAAACGTATATGCTTTAGTTATTCAAAATTTTTGCTTCAAAAACCAAACTCATTCCGACCAAAACTCGAATTTTCTAATGTTTACGGAAAATTAAATTTTTTTTCGTGTGGCTATATTATTTTTTTTCAACTTGGAATGACTCGTCTCACTGGAAATAGAAACGAGCTACAGATCCGTCTCAGATCAAATGGACTCGTCTCACTGGAAATAGAAACGAGCTACAGATCCGTCTCAGATCAAATGGACTCGTCTCACTGGAAATAGAAACGAGCTACAGATCCGTCTCAGATCAAATGGACTCGTCTCACTGGAAATAGAAACGAGCTACAGATCCGTCTCAGATCAAATGGACTCGTCTCACTGGAAATAGAAACGAGCTACAGATCCGTCTCAGATCAAATGGACTCGTCTCACTGGAAATAGAAACGAGCTACAGATCCGTCTCAGATCAAATGGACTCGTCTCACTGGAAATAGAAACGAGCTACAGATCCGTCTCAGATCAAATGGACTCGTCTCACTGGAAATAGAAACGAGCTACAGATCCGTCTCAGATCAAATGGACTCGTCTCACTGGAAATAGAAACGAGCTACAGATCCGTCTCAGATCAAATGGACTCGTCTCACTGGAAATAGAAACGAGCTACAGATCCGTCTCAGATCAAATGGACTCGTCTCACTGGAAATAGAAACGAGCTACAGATCCGTCTCAGATCAAATGGACTCGTCTCACTGGAAATAGAAACGAGCTACAGATCCGTCTCAGATCAAATGGACTCGTCTCACTGGAAATAGAAACGAGCTACAGATCCGTCTCAGATCAAATGGACTCGTCTCACTGGAAATAGAAACGAGCTACAGATCCGTCTCAGATCAAATGGACTCGTCTCACTGGAAATAGAAACGAGCTACAGATCCGTCTCAGATCAAATGGACTCGTCTCACTGGAAATAGAAACGAGCTACAGATCCGTCTCAGATCAAATGGACTCGTCTCACTGGAAATAGAAACGAGCTACAGATCCGTCTCAGATCAAATGGACTCGTCTCACTGGAAATAGAAACGAGCTACAGATCCGTCTCAGATCAAATGGACTCGTCTCACTGGAAATAGAAACGAGCTACAGATCCGTCTCAGATCAAATGGACTCGTCTCACTGGAAATAGAAACGAGCTACAGATCCGTCTCAGATCAAATGGACTCGTCTCACTGGAAATAGAAACGAGCTACAGATCCGTCTCAGATCAAATGGACTCGTCTCACTGGAAATAGAAACGAGCTACAGATCCGTCTCAGATCAAATGGACTCGTCTCACTGGAAATAGAAACGAGCTACAGATCCGTCTCAGATCAAATGGACTCGTCTCACTGGAAATAGAAACGAGCTACAGATCCGTCTCAGATCAAATGGACTCGTCTCACTGGAAATAGAAACGAGCTACAGATCCGTCTCAGATCAAATGGACTCGTCTCACTGGAAATAGAAACGAGCTACAGATCCGTCTCAGATCAAATGGACTCGTCTCACTGGAAATAGAAACGAGCTACAGATCCGTCTCAGATCAAATGGACTCGTCTCACTGGAAATAGAAACGAGCTACAGATCCGTCTCAGATCGAATGCAATTTTTTTGTAAAATATGGATGAACTGTTTTACAATTGTTTTCTGGTTGCAGTTTACTTATTAGTACTTACGTGATTTTTAACCTAATTTTTCGAAGACTCTGATAAATTGTTAAAATTTCAAACTACTGGATGCAAACGGGAAAAAGTTATTAACGAAAAATCAATTTTTGATAGAATTTTGCACGGTACTCTATCTATGTATGTCAAGATGTTTAATCATGAGGGAACGACATCCCTCGACAGAAGAGAAGAGAGCGGGAGAGTGCGTGATGTAAAGAGAGGATACAGAAGAACAAAGCATTTGGATCACTAGCCTTCTTGGATGGCGCATAGATTTGCGCATAGTTTTCATACGTTGTGTGGGTCAAAGAAGCACACCGCTCTCGATCCTGTTTGAGTAAGTGAACAATGTGATTTCTGACTTGTACTTCCTGTAAGTGGGGGGTGAGATGGTCGCTTTGCACATGGCACATCTAAATTCTTGCGAATCAAGTCCTTTCTCAGCGGAGATCTTTGTCATGCAAGAGAGGAGCTCCATCTCGTCTTTTTCCGAGGCCGCATCCTGAAATGTTTGAGATGAATCATTTTATGACTAAGACCTTATTCACAGACTTTTTCAGAGACTCTAACTGTTCCCTAAAAACTTACCCCATCTCCGTTTTCATAAGCGACTATCTCGAATTTGCTTAACGCATCAAACAGCTCTCCTTCATCGATGCCCGCATAAACTTTGATGACTTCTAGCAGGGAAAACTAGTTCTAAATTAAACTATGAAGTGAAATGAGAATCAGGTTACCGTTTCTTCTTCCTCTCCTCCTTCTCCGTGCTCAGCCTCTCCGTCTAAAGCCGTATCTTCTCCACTGTCATCGACATACGTGTTGTTTGGCGCAGGCCGGTTGTACTGAATGATTTATCGATCGTTATCAATTATCATTTAGCCTCCGACTCGGACTCTAAGTAGGGCGTTCTTCCTGTCCAAAATCGGGCTTCACTCTTTTTTTTCCTAGAACTGGTGCTGAGAAGTATTTTTATCTCTCACTTTCTATATTTTTCATCACATGCGGTCGCTTTCTTATTTCCGAGTCTTTTTTCCCTCACCAACACCATTCTCGACATACAGACTTCTATCGCGGTTGGTAAAAGACATCCTGATATCAACTCCACATTTAGTGCGAGAGAACCTTGGTTATCCATGAATATACATACATACATGCATGCATTTCTCTGTGGAGAATCATTACCAATCTTGCAAGGACACTCCCTCCACTAGGTGCATTATTCATTCATTCATATTAAATAGTGAATTTGTTTTGTCTGTCATTGTCAGTCTGTCTACTAGAGCAGACAGTCTTCCAACAATCACCACTACCCTTATTCTGCTTGAGTATTAAATACAACTATGGTATCTCTCTCTTCCTCTTCCTCTCTCTTTCCTCCTTCTACTGTAAAATACTGCAACAAATTCTCATCGACTTATCCTCACCGTCTCTTTCTCAATTTGTGTGCGTAGTGCGTTTCCGAAAGAAGCAACTATACCCGAAGACGACGATGAAGAAGAGAAGTTTGGAGATTCTCCCATCGGATGCTCAACACAACTCCCTACACAATGGGTTATGTGAACCACACTTATATGCAAATCAATTGGGTGAAAAAGATATTCGTTCGATTTTTGGAAGAGTCAAAAATCTTTTTTTTTTTCTAAAACGAGAGTGAGTGCGATTCTTGGAAAAATTGCACAGTTGAGTGAATTAAGACAGGACTAAATGTGCTGAAATACTGAGTCTGTGCACAGAATCATCACAAGACATGCATTGCTTTGTGCATACTCATCATCAAAGTTACAAGAAATGGTATCGCGACAGTTTGTTACACGACAGTTTGTTACACACCCTTCACAGATTTTTTCGCTTAGGCTTATTTAAAATGTATGCTGACGAGGCCGTACGGCTTAGGAAAGAAACCGCATGAAAAAATTTCTCAAATTCTTAACTTTTTGTGGATTCATACAGTAGTTAAACACACTAAAAACAAAAGCCGCTGTAACAAATTGTCGTGTAACAAAGTGTCATGGATCCACAAGAAATTTACAACAATAAAACATCCACAGCCGATTATTTCACTTCTTCTGAAACACTGGCCTTCTTTTCAGCCAATAACAACTCCGATGAATAACTTCCCAAGTTCCCTGCTTCCTCGACTTACTTGAAGCCCAACTGGGGATGCCCAACTCCTTCCCAGCAGGGAGTTCCCAGGAGAGAAGACCGAGTGATCATAGGACAGGCCTTGATTTGGCACCTGAAAGGATTGCTACTTCAGTCACTCTAATGGGCTTATTCTTACACTTGACATTCGTGATCTTTGAAAAGACGCGTTTTTTTCGAATTAACAAGAAATAGGGGAAGGGGAAGGGGCTTGAGCCATGCCAGAATCAACGCAGCATGGCTCAAATGGAGGGAATCGACTGGTATCCTATGCGACAGACGCATGTCTGATCGACTGAAAAGTAAGATCTATAAATCAGTCGTACGACCAGTTGCTCTATATGGACTCGAATGCACTCCTTCAACAGCAAAGATCCAGCAGATGCTCCATGTAATGGAAATGAAGATGTTGAGATGGAGCCTCGAAGTCACCCGGAAAGACATGATTCGCAACGAAACGATAAGAGCTCGTTTAGGAGTTGCCCCATTACCCGAAAAACTCAGAGAGTCAAGGCTTAGGTGGTACGGACACATGCTGAGATCAAATCCTGACTCCGTTCCCAAGTCTGCTTGGAACATAGAAATCCAGGGTAGAAGACCAAGAGGTAGACCGAAGCTTAGATTGAGAGACACCATAGAACAAGACATGGCGGCTATCGGGCTGATAGCCGAAGACGCCTCGAATCGTATGATGTGGCGAAGTGCTATCTACACAGCGGACCCGCTCTTCAGCGGGAATAACGCTAGGAAGAAGAAGAAGAAGAAGGGGCTGAAAAACCAATGAAAAACTTTATAATTCTGCTTCAACCAAAGGTACTTTCTCTCCTGGAGGATTCGAGAACCATAATATTTCTTTAACTTGTTCATCTTGACTTGGCTTATTCAGCTTCTAAGTCTGTATACACACAAAAATAAACTTGACCTTAAAATAGTTTTAGAGGAAAATGCACTGTTACACTAACACAGGGTAGGTAATCTTCTCACTCTGAAGGGAAAAACTTTTTTGGGTAACGGTGAAGTACTTTATTTTCGATTTTGAACACTTTTTGATAAAACGCAGTTTTCGGGATTCCTTTTTCGAAATGTATTTTTTTACAGTCTCTTAGATCTACAAATGATTAGTGAAAAATGTTCAGAAGCGATTTGTAAAAAAAAACATGAGAGATCAGAGGCAATTCGCAAAACACATCAAGGATCAAAGGCAATTCGTAAAACGAACCGGAATGGCTGCACTTTGTCGCTGGAGGGTGAAGTGAGAGAGATGAGAGAGCAGTCTCTCGTCTGCTTGAATCGGCCGCTTGTTCTCTTTCTCGCCTTTCTCCTCTAATTTCTCAGCGATCGAAAGCTCTTGTCGAAGATTCAATGTTTTGCTGGGCAAGTCCACTGCTTTGGGAAGTTTCGGGAGCTCCTCTTCGTCCATCGAGGTTTCTGCGAGCTCGTTTTCAGTCTTCAATGTTCCCGCGAGCTCCTCTTCTTTTGAGAAGCCCACGATTTCCTCTACCTTGAAGATTACAGCGAGCTCCTTTTCCATTTTCGAGGTCACCGCGAGCTCCTTCTCCGTTTTCAAGGTCACCGCGAGCTCCTTCTCCGTTTTCAAGGTCACCGCAAGCTCCTTCTCCGTTTTCAAGGTCACCGCGAGCTCCTTCTCCGTTTTCAAGGTCACCGCGAGCTCCTTCTCCGTTTTCAAGGTCACCGCGAGCTCCTTCTCCGTTTTCAAGGTCATCGCAAGCTCCTTCTCCGTTTTCAAGGTTACCGCGAGCTCCTCTTCTTTCTCAGAGATTGCAACGAGCTCCTCTGCCGTCTTTGAGGTTCCCGCGATTTCACCATTCGTTTCTGGCGCTTCCAAGAGCAACTCTCGACAGGCCGCATTTTTCGACTGCGGTTCCTTTATATACTTCGAAACTTCGCCTTCTTTGCTTTGCGATACTGAAATGAATATATGAAAATGTCTTGAGTAAAGTTTTTTTCGCATTGGGTTTTGAAAGGCGATCAATAAATGTTCGCTTTTCGCACGACTTTACTTCGCTAAAGAAAACTGAAGTGTGATGCTTTCACACAGCTTCCAATCACACAACGGTTTACAATATCGTCATAAAAAACTAAGTTCGCATCATTTCAGTGATTGTGTATCATAATGAGCGTATTCGTGACTTCAGACACGGTTATTAGAACAATCAAAAAAGTTAGCTCATACTTCCAATACGCTACACATGGACTGTGTTCATCACTTCTTTCATAGAACTCTCTGGATGATTGACTGACGAGTCGGTGTCTGCTCCGTGGAATGGGTACTTTCTTGTGGAATCTCCTGGATATTCGAAGCACCTTCCGTAATTTCTCCTATTTCTTCTGCTGCGGAAAGCTCCAGTGGCTGGACTTTCTCATCCAAACTCGCGCTTCTGCAACTTCGAGATCTATCAAAACATTCCTGGTTTCTCCATGCGCTTGAATAACACTGAAACCTTTTTTGCATGGTAAACTCTAAAATTCCTCAGGTATTTTTCGAGGTTCAAATAGAATTTCTCAGCGTCACCAAATTTCAGTTATAGAATAAATTTTCCTATGGAGCTTGAACCAGTGTTTAGTTACACAGCTTAAATACAAATAGCTTACAGCTTAAATACAATGAAGTCTAGTTAAATACAAATATGATCAATCTTTCGCATGGTAAAAAACACTTTACCAATACAGGGCATCAAATCCAGTCATCTTTTTCTCACCGGTAGCGATCACGTTACCAATACACTGCCAAAAAATTGCTATTCTATAAGTAAGCTATATTTCGGGTCTCAAATTCATCATTGAATACTCACATTGTAGCACCCGCCGACAAACTCTCCACACCAGAGTCCGCGATCGTTTCTGATCTCACACGACTCTCCTCCACAACCTTCAAAAAATTGTTTTAATAAAATGATTACGATTTATTATCGTAAACCCAAGTGTTTATTTAACCCTCATAGCGGGTTTAAAATCTATGCACAACTCTGTGCACTTCAAGATAAAGTTAGTGATACCTTTTCTCTTATTATATGACATCCTGAGTTTCTCATCGCGATTACCCGGTCAGTCTCTCTTCAAAGCGTGCCATTACTTTATATTTCATCTAATTTGTTCTTTTTTCAGTATTATAGGATGTTGATGAAAAAACAGCCTTTTCCAAACGCAATCTAAAACTAATCCAGCAAACAAATAAAAACATAGCTAAATGGAGTAAATTTTCTCAAAGCTCAATCTCAATTTGAGGCAGTTTTGGCCAGGCGTTGAATGAGACCGGTCTAAGGCATGTTTGTACGCGCCAAACGAGTGGAAAAGGGATGGGGAGAGACAAAAGAGTGAAATGAAAAGTAGAGGAGAAGTAAAAGAGAACGGAAAAAGTAGAGAATATAGATCATTTTGGGCGCGAAAATGTATGCGCCAACATAGCTGGTCGGGTAACCATTTAAACCCTGGTTTAGGCTTTAAATTGAGTACAGATCCAAATTGGTATTTGCAATAGCTGTAGTTATTATGTTGTCTTTGCTTAAATATGCAATCGCTGATCTCTGGGTCTCATTTACTGTGTATCGCCAAGGTGAATTAAGAGATAAGCGAGCACTATCGACAATCTAACCCCTAGCTTAGTGTGGATCTCTGCGAACTCGGAATATATGTACCTTGCTAGTGGATTTATAGGTCCGGTCCACAAATGAATAAAGAACAGGGACGCAAATAATTATTGAATGGATGATAACCTAACCAATGTGGGTCAAAAGTGCTTTGAGGTCGATTGACTTCTAAAAGATTCATCCGTTATTTCGACTGCATGTTTCCAGAAATCGATGAAGACAGCGACTAATTTAATTGGTTTTGCCTCCAACCATAATCGATTATGATATATCTGGGTGATAATTTTCATGCGAGTATCTCTTACCTTCTCGTCGATTCTCGTCACGATCCGCTCTGTATTCTGCTCTATTTTCTCTCTTCTCTCGACGCTTCTCACCCCCTCCGAGGTAGTCTTACGAGAGCCCGAACTCGCGCTGCAATTACTTTACGCAATAATCCTACTGACTTTCACCTCTTTTATTTTTGCCAGAATGAGGTTCCTTTACAGTTAGATGAGGCATTCAATAGCTTCTTTTGACAGAGCTTGTCTTTATATTCTCTCTTTCTGATCTTCCTTGTCTTATGCTCCAATAGAATTGCATACGTTCTTTCTTTTGGTTGATAATAAGATCCGTAATATCAACAGGGCTGTACCACAGGTAACATGGTTCACATCTAGGAGGGGTTATAATCAAGGTTCAACGAGTCTAAACTTGTGGGATCCTTTTTTCACATAAAACGATAGATATGAGATTTGCTTGCACCTTTCCTATGAGATTAGATTAGCTATTGGAAAATATGGTTTTTTCTCTCTACTTTATCAATGAACTAAGCAAAAAACGTCAATTGTTTATCACCGTACACTATCAAACCTTAGACCAACTCTGCTGTTGTCAAACCTTAGACCAACTCTGCTGTTGTCAAACCTTAGACCAACTCTGCTGTTGTCAAACCTTAGACCAACTCTGCTGTTGTCAAACCTTAGACCAACTCTGCTGTTGTCAAACCTTAGACCAACTCTGCTGTTGTCAAACCTTAGACCAACTCTGCTGTTGTCAAACCTTAGACCAACTCTGCTGTTGTCAAACCTTAGACCAACTCTGCTGTTGTCAAACCTTAGACCAACTCTGCTGTTGTCAAACCTTAGACCAACTCTGATGTTGTCAAACCTTAGACCAACTCTGCTGTTGTCAAACCTTAGACCAACTCTGCTGTTGTCAAACCTTAGACCAACTCTGCTGTTGTCAAACCTTAGACCAACTCTGCTGTTGTCAAACCTTAGACCAACTCTGCTGTTGTCAAACCTTAGACCAACTCTGCTGTTGTCAAACCTTAGACCAACTCTGCTGTTGTCAAACCTTAGACCAACTCTGCTGTTGTCAAACCTTAGACCAACTCTGCTGTTGTCAAACCTTAGACCAACTCTGATGTTGTCAAACCTTAGACCAACTCTGCTGTTGTCAAACCTTAGACCAACTCTGCTGTTGTCAAACCTTAGACCAACTCTGCTGTTGTCAAACCTTAGACCAACTCTGCTGTTGTCAAACCTTAGACCAACTCTGCTGTTGTCAAACCTTAGACCAACTCTGCTGTTGTCAAACCTTAGACCAACTCTGCTGTTGTCAAACCTTAGACCAACTCTGCTGTTGTCAAACCTTAGACCAACTCTGATGTTGTCAAACCTTAGACCAACTCTGCTGTTGTCAAACCTTAGACCAACTCTGCTGTTGTCAAACCTTAGACCAACTCTGCTGTTGTCAAACTTAAGATTCACGTACTTCGCAGGATTGCATTTGGTAAAATTTGTACTTTTTCGCTACAAAATTAAAACAAATAGATAAATGAAAATCAAGGCCTTCCAAAAATTATGCTTACCTGCTTTCATTCCTTTTGCGGCTGATTCTTCTCGTGACAAGCGAATCTGTCTCCTTCTGAAAATTAAAACCTTGTTCAGAACCTGCTTTTTCACCAATCGATAACAAACTATACCATGTCACAGATAACCCTGAAACTAGACTAGCTGATTCCTAGTTTACATACCAAGTACTCATGTCTTGACCGTATTTCAGCATCATTCATGACCCAATTGGAAGATGTTGAGTTGATAAACTAGATTCTGAATGCCCTATTTCGCGGACCTTCTCTTCACTCTCGATACTCCAAACAGGCGGCGTCTGGTCACCTAGCATCGAGGGATGTGAGTACACCGAGGAAGCATCGTCCTCTGAAACTCATACACTCATTTCTATTTCTCGGAAGAATTAAGACCTCCTTCAGAAAGAAAGAAACAAAGAGCGAAAAGATCAAGAGACAAAAAGAGCGATAGACTGAAAAATAAAGAGAAAAACATACCAAAAAAGAGTGTTTAGAAAGACCAAACCAAATTTTGTGAGGATCTTCCCAAATCTCGGCAAATTTTCGGATAACAAGCTACTGTGGTCTTTATTATTCAAATTCTCTAATATAGTCTCTATTAATAAAGTAACTAATTTCTAGCAGATTTTGAGAGATGAGAGGCATCTTGGTCGATTTAAACTCAAAACTATCTTTTCATTTCCTACGGATTGACCGCTTCTAGTCAAGAATCCCAGTTTTCAACCAGGACTCTGTTTCCTACCACCCACTAAAAATCATCTAGATCGAAAAGAGAAAGATTTAAACGGCAGACTTTTAAGAAAGACTAAGAGTGTGAAAAAACTATGAAGCAAGACTCAAACATAAAACTCGCATCTAGTTTGTTTTAGGTAGCGCATAGATTCCAGGATGTTTCTCTGATCCGCTCTGCGGGTACAAAAAATCTATACACTCTCCAAAACCCCGAAAAACATTAAAATCTATGCGCTTCGGAAAAATTTCTCTCGATTTTTTCGTATGGAAAGTCCAAATCATGGGAAAAGTTGAATGTTAAACTCTGAAATTTTAAAAATCTATGCGCTCAAAAAAAGTTGTGCGGGTGCCAAGGAACACCCTGATAGATTCCACCCGCAGTGCACTCTGTTCATAACCAATGCCAGCCTTTCCGCGGCGCTTTCATCTCACTGACCACTCTCCTCAAGCCGCGCCGAACTTCGCCTTCGCCCCTGCAGCCGGCTGAAGCTGCTGCCACTCGGGCGCAATTGCGACACTCTAAAACCCTTTCTCTCTGATAATCATACTAGCATTTACCAGATATCAGCCACTGCGTCTATCGCTGGTACACCCGATCCTGAGTTGAAGAACAGACCTCATCTGAGTTTTTCTCTAGATTTTGTCCTCCTTAACTTTTCAATCTAACTTATTAAATATGTGTTAGACTCTGAATCTGGCTTTTTTTCATAGTAAGCGGTCACATGCAGTTTACCAGGTCTTCAAGACCTGACCAAGCCAAATTCTTGTGACCCATCTCACTCAAAAGCCACTCTGACCTATCAGCTGAGCAGGGCAGCAGATCGAGCGCGCTGAATCCCGTCTCTACGGGAGGCTCGTCCAGTGAAGACTTCCGCCTCAGGGTGGAGAGACTTCCTACTGAAATCGAAAACAATCATTCTTTGGCTGAAGGATTCCGGAACACAAAAATAGGTAGTTTCCGCGTACGTCCCTAATTTAATAGAGGCCATAATCCGATCGTGGAGAAGTAATGAGGACTTTTAGTCAGGGATCGCTCAGGCCTTTCTAAGACCCTTTTCTCATTTCAGTGAATAGTTTTGATTTAAATTTTGTCAATCAAAGCATAAAAACCCTGGTGCGAATGTGCACCAGGTTATTATCAAAACTGGACAAAATACTATTTTTTGCCTAAAAGGCATAAGTTTCAAATCCAACATAGAAAATGCACAGGTATATCATTTGAAGACAGGGACACAAAATTTGATCAAATCACCACACGAACAAAAGCTGAACCCCCGGGCATCGAACCCGACCGTCTCATTTACCAGGAACAAGCGCGTTAACCCTACACTCCCGAGGACCTTTTGCTTACCCTTGCGAAAGTGCTAACACGTGGACTGGTCTCTGATCGCTAACATTTGACAGTTCTGCCTTCGGCCAGTCCGGAGAGAATAAGCGGCGTGGGCGTCCAAGTGTTCAGCAGAGAGGAATTCGTCGGAGCAGATATGTTTAGCTTTCCCAACTCCTGTCGCAGAAAATGCTATCACATACATATGTTATTTTGTGGGGGAAAACAGAGACATATGTTTCCTCAAAGTAATTTTTTGAACAGAGACCCCCTTATGACAAATTAAATCGGTTTTTGGATAGCAGAAAACTGTCGTTGTCTAGGTTATTTGCCCCCCTATTAAGGTTATTCGCCCCCCTTAATAAGGTTATTTGCCCCTTATTAAGGTTATTTGCCCCTTATTAAGGTTATTTGCCAACTTATTAAGGTTATCTAACCCTCCTTATTTTTTTATTATAAAATTCGTAGAATTTTTGATTCAAGACCCTGAGTCTTGATTAAGAAATTCACAATTTTATAAAAATACTACTTCTCACTTTAAAAATGACTTTAGGCAAAAAATTTATTTCAAAAGTTTAATTCATTTAACATCATGTATACCGCCAAAGCAGAACGTACACAGATATTTCTGAAATTTCCATTCATTTGGGAATGTGCTTGGAGAAAAGCTGGTAGCTCGAATCTCTACTGTCTATTGTCCGAGAAATCCAAGTCGCACATGCATATAATTGAAAAACTGAAAAATTATCATTTCCTAAAAAAAGAGTAAAACTATTATATAACTAAAGAATCTAATTTTTAACGTTTCTATTTCTCTTAGCAACTAATTCTCTCACTTTCGTAGCCTCTTTCGCTTTCTCTATTTCTCTTAGCAACTAATTATCTCACTTTCGTAGCCTCTTTCGCTTTCTCCATCCGCGGATCATCAAGAATGAAAGCTTCTTCCTTGTAGAACTGACTGAAAACAAGAGACTGGAATACAATTTTCAAATAATCGTGAGATTCGAAACTCGATAATTTCAAAAAGTTAACTTATATTGTTAATTGTGTAAGTCATGAAGCGCTTTGATCCAAAAAATTCGCACGGTTCTAGTATAATCTGTGTTACTGATGTAGAAAAAATGAAAAAGTGCAACATTTAAATATTGGAATGTAAAGCAGGGGTTATTTTGTTATGTCCGGTCGCCTGTCGGCGGGCGTCTGATTAAGACCTTAGACGGGCGTCTGTCTTTTAACTCATGAGGGGGGACCCTTATGTGAAATTTTTTTGTCTCATAAGGGTTGAAATTTGTCAAAAAACTTTTTATCTCATAAAACTGAAACTTGAAAAAAAATTTCGAGATAAGAGGCAAGTGTCTGTATACAAAAAATTTTGCCTCCGGCGGGCATCTGTAGGATTTTTGGACCAACTAAAAAAACCCTGATGTGAAGTATGATCTACGTATTATCAATCGATAAACTGATCGATTAAATCACTTGATCGCAGTTTTTTCTTTGCAGAGGAGGCCGAAGTAGTGCTCCAGAGTGCTCTCGTTCATCACAAGTCGAACCCATGCCTAAGTGAAACAATTATGGTCGCAAAACCTGTTAAAAGGTCGCAATAATTGCTCTTTCTGCATAAAAAATATTTTTAAAAAAATGAAAAGCTCTCTTTTTTCTTCCTTTTTTTACCTCTAGCTCGCCTCTCGTTATTCCAAACTTCACTGCTTAAACAGCAGTCCTTTTTTGAGAATTTTTCAACGATTGCAAGCGAAGCTAAGCTATCGACGATTTAGTAAAAAAAAAACGACGGAAAAACACCATAAACTCAATTTTTTAAAGAAATTTTTCAAAACACTTTTTTGTTCCTATGACTGAGAAGCTTTGTATAAAGAAAAAACCACTCACAATGACACTTATTATCAGTGGGAGTTCAAGACAAGGACTATGAGAAATAAAAAGATTTTTTTTTAAAAAAAAACCTCACCCTGGACTTCCCGATCTCAGTCTTGATCTGATTGAATGAGTTGATCTGTGATGTAACCGAGCGATGTGAGTATTTCGACAGGAACGGCCAAAAGTTCTGCAATTAAACCTCTCTGTCAACAATCAAATATCTGCTATTTCTCACCACGCGCGAAGAGCATTCTGCTCGAAAGACTATTGAGTGAGAGAGATAGTCACGCCTCTGCCAGACTCCGCGAGATCTTCTTTTTTCAATTCACGGTCAGAGCGTTTTTAACACGCACTGCGAGTGAAAACCTAGGCGCTATTATTTTCATTTCTGTTTTATTTTACGTTTTCTCTCGTTTTACTTTTCTGACTCTTTATGTCTTTTCCCATCCTTTTGTCAACTCACTCGGTGCGTACAAACATGCCTTGACCGGTCTCATCAAACGCCTAAAGATAAATGAGTACTCTTATCCGGGAAAAAACAACTGAGAGTATAGATTTGTTTTTCGTCAGAGCATACATAGAAATGCGCGCATTTTTCATCGACATTACGCGAGAGAGAAACACAACTGTTATCAATCATGTGAAGGTCAACATCATCCTCATCTTTCACATAATCCACCTAATAATTACGAATTTCTCAGTTCAGAGTCAGGTTCCATGCTCATATTCTTCCTCATGCAATGCTTCATAGTATTTCGCTACAATACCCAATTGCGCTTGTATAAGCTAATCTCTGCGAGCCTACACTTTTTTGCTTTTTTTTAGAAAGTGTATTAAGGACATCACCAAGGGTCTAGTGCTTCTTCTTCTTCCTAGCGTTATTCTCGCTGAAGAGCGAGGTCCGCTGTGTAGATAGCACTTCGCCACATCAGTTATCTAGTGCGACTGAGTAAATAGCTAGTCAATATCACCAAGGGTCTAGTGCGACTGAGTAAATTGAAAAAAACGACCATTATTGGAGCGGAAAAGTCTAGAATGATGAGAAGCAAGCTAAAGGTAGAGGGTAGAAGGAATAGCTAGTCAATATTCCTGAGGCAAAAAAAAAGTGAATGAGAGAGAGAAAGAGAGAAGTGAGTGAGTGTGACTGTGTGCTTGAGCTTTTACCGAGAGCTCGTGGACCCCCTTTACAACGTCAAAGGAACCGCACGGGCAACAATCATCATCATCATCATCAGTCAATATTCCAGACTACTTGGCTCAGAACGGCGTTTTGCGAAATTCTCAACAGTGCTTGTGACCTATTATTAAGGGGCGTTTCAGCGCAGAACTTAGACACAATAAACTTCCATATTTTCATTGAGAACTCTCCCTAAAATACGGTTCAATTATAAAAGGGACAAATGCTATACTGGATGAAACCCAGAGATCTGTTTCTCCACCGAAGGCATTTTCTCTCGTTGAAAAGTTACTCTATACACTTCCAACGGCCTCGGCCGGTTACCGTTTCCACAATCCGCCTTGCAGAGGAGATCTTTGCCATGGTCAGGCAACAACCAACCCACCGGCTCAGGGTATTTGGCATATCTGGAGCCTCGCAGGAAGAAGGGATCTTTCAGGCCATGGATGAAGATGGCCTCCAATATGTTGCAAAGGTTCTGCACCAGTTCTCTAGAACCAAAAACCCGTTGAGTTCCAAGAACTTCCGAGAAAAGATCAGAGGCCTTCCGAAGGCTAGAAATCACGAAGGCAAAAGATTCCCTTGTGCCCTACACCTTGACTGCGCCTTTGTTATATTGTCCTCTCAGGAACATAAAAGAAGCCCCCTCTTAGTTCTCCACTTCAAACTTTTCTTTGTTCTTCACCTTCTCTTAATTCCTTGCCATTCTAAAGTCTTTTTTCATCATTCTGACAATTCTCGGTGATGAATGGTTCAAAAACACAAAAGAAAAGCATTGAGATCAGGAGAATTGAATCAAAAATGCGGAGAAATTGAAGATTCACTATCGGACTTTTGCTCTGCTAGAATTTTTTGATAAGGTTTCATTGCTTTTGTGAAAAACAGGTGTTTTTCTTTCACCTGCACTGCGGGTTAAAAAAATCTAGGCACTCTTCAAAAAATCCGAAAAAACATTCAATTCTTTGCACTCGAAAAAATAAATTTTCGATTTTCACCTAGGAAAATTCCAAATCTTTGAAGAAAAATTTTCCAAACTCTTATAAATTCTAAAAAAATCTATGCACTCGAGAAAAATTATGCGGTAGGTAAGAAACATCCTGGTGAAAAACCTGATTTTCATAAGGAAAAAGCGTCTAGAAATTACGAACAGGGTTAAATCTCAATGTAGTCATGAAAAAGCGGCCGGAAATCACTGACGGTGAAACGGGGAGGCGACTGTTGCGTCTGGACGCTGTGACTGCATTCACGACCTGCTGCAGCTCTTCAGAAAGCGCCTCCTTTTCTCGCTCTTGCTCGCTTCTCGACTTTTCTTTCACGACTGGGGTCGCCATTCTCAGCTGGGAAAGATATCAAAGTTGATCTTTTTTCATTAGTCACAAAAATTCCTTAAACTCTCAAATACTTTTCTCGAAATTGGTAGGATGAACCAACAAATGAGACATTGCTACATTCAATCCAGTCCTATCACAAAAAAACTACAGTCGGTAACCCGCAAAACTGTACGAAAAATGGCAGAACATGAGCTATTGGTGGATGGAACGGACGCAATAAAGAGATGTGGAGGAAAGAAAGAGTGAGTGAGGTATAAATAGAGAGAAATAGAGAGAGAGGTTGAGGAAGAGATATATAAACAGAGAGACACACTAAAGAGAGAGGTCGAGATTGCATGAGTATTGGGAATTAATAGGGGTCTCTTACATAATACGGTCTCCGAATGTAGTGAGAGCGTATTCAAATGAAGTATGCACGTGATTTTTATCATAAGACAGCCTCCAAATGGAGTGAGCCCGTATTCTAATGAGAAATGCACGTGATCAGCACACGGATGGCAGTCTAGTGCAGTTTCCTAGCTCTATTCATATTCGTTAATTTCTCTCTCCTCTCAATTAGCTTATCGCTAGCGTACTCTCTAAAAGTCGTCTGTATGCAGCCTTGTCTTTCTTTAATAACATCCCTCTCTATAAGTCTTGTCTGGGACCCTTTATGGCTTTTTTTGTCTTCAGAAGATTACCAGCCGATAAATACTACAATATCAGTAACCTTCTTCTCCTTCCAAGTTAAAGGTTCATGAACACAGCACCAATGTCACTTTTCAAGGATGATACATAGACTATATTGGATGAACTGAGGAAAGAGGCCGAAGACAGGGGTCAAATCCCACCGTATATTGGCGGGCATCTGTTTCAAACTTTGGCGCGCTTCAGTTCATTCTCTGATGGTCTTTAGGCAAACTAAAAACTGACAAAAGAGTTTATGGCGACCGACAGACCTACTTACTTCTAAAACTAACTTCGAGTATAAAAAGTAAGCTTTTTAAAGCGAAATCTGAAAAGATTCAGTATCCGTAATTTTTTTAAAGCCTAAAATTTCTCACCTACTTGGGTGATCAAATTTCGGAAAATCAAGACACATTTTTATAAACAGAATCTATTCCGATTTTGGGGAAGGAGCGAAAAACTTCTTTACTTTTGCTGAAACTTTTTTTTTGCTACCGAGTCTTTACCGAAAAATGACCGCTTGGGGGCGGGTCTCTTCGTTCTTATCTGACTTACAACAATAGATGTGACCAAAGATCAGAATGAAATCACATATCAAGTTGAAAAAACACTTGATGAATATTTTTTGTTCCAAGCGAGATAATTTGTAAAGTTTATTTCACAACTAATTCATTAAGAGTTGAATAATCATGCTCACCTTATACATAGGTTCCCTTCAATTAAAAATTGTGAAAAAGACCGCTGATCTAGGCAAATATGTTAAATCGAGGCGAGCAAGAGGTCAAGAATAGAAAAAGAGAAATTGAGCAAATAAGGACTACAAAATGCAAAAACACATTCAGCAAGCATAACTTTATCAAATTGAAACATGTTTACGCTTGGAGGAGAACTGATTATTACAATATTTACTGGAACTATTGAATGTAATAGTCAACACTTTAAAGTAACACTTCAAAGATAATTGAAATTATGAATAACTTGAGGGTAGTTAAAATAGTGACTCTATGAACTTTTTTCTAGTCGAAGAAACTAGGTCATTCTCTTTAGAATGAGGACGAAAGGGTTTTAGAAAAAAAGGGTGTTTGCGAAGGTTAGACTGATATCTATCACCTTAAACTGTTGAACACCACACAGAACAAAAGAAAAGTTGGTTAGAGAGCTAAAGCTAGAGATGAAGACTTTCAAGTAGAATGTGATAAGGAGGCACGCGGGACCAAGCCGTGTGACTATCCTTCATCTCCTAGTGATATAAATGATAACAAAAAAGAAAAACTTGTGCTGCGTGGAAAATCGAATTCTAGTTTTTGCGACCTGAACTTTTTCAATTCTTAAGGAAAGTTGATATGAATAGAGTTTGTGATTGAAGAGAGAAAGAAGAAAGAGAAAAGTAAAATTATTTCAAACAGTTTTTAGCCTCGAATATTGTAACTGGTTAAAAAAAAACACTCAGGTTCTTTTACCGGTCGGGTGGTCTTAGGCAATCATTAATTTACAAACTTTTTATCATGCAAAGAATCTTAAACATTTTTACCAGACAATGATCTTTCTAAAGGAAACGTCTGTAAATTTAAAGCATCAAAAAAAATTATAGAAAAAAGGGTTCCATGACTATTCACTCCCGGACAATTCACTCCCGACGGAAAATTCACTCCCGACTCCCGACGACGGACACTTTCACAAAATAAAATTTTTGTGAAGCTCAATGCTTGTCAAAAATAAAATGTAAAGTTTTTCTTTTCAAAAACTAGCTTCGTGAAAGATATCAAGCGGCGAAGTTGTGTGCACGCTCGCTCCGGAGTGAATTGTCCGGGAGTGAATAGTCGTGATACCGAAAAAAGCTTATAAGTTATAACGCGAAAAGAAAACTTAATCAGCGCATGCAATCTACTTCACTGGAACGAAAAATGACCCAATCATCCGCCTGTTTCGAACGCAACAAAAAACTGTGAACACACTAGAATACACTAAAACGCGGACCTGTCCCACTTCAAGTTACCGGAAGCACTTATAATTTTTTTCGAGAAGAAAAAAGTTTTATAGAAGGCATTGTTTCCGACAATGTTCAACATATATGAGCTCCTTCATTATATAGGTTTCACTATCTCTATAAAAAGCAGCAACATAAACCAACTTTCATAAAAGACTGTAAACTATGATCCATTGAACTATGATTAAACGGTAAAGTTAAACGGGTAATCGAACAATTGCTCGATTATCTGCTCAATAATAAGAATCGAGCGGTTTTTCATGAGTTCAGCAGGTTAAAAAGTTTATTGTTCTATGTTTTGACTCGATTTTCTCATAAAAGGCTTATGTTTTTTTAAACTCTTGAAATAAACATGTTTTTGTCTTAATGTTATTCAAGGCCCAAATATGCTTTTAAAAAATTGGCTACAACATTTTGTTCTCAGAAGTTCGATGACAGAAAAAAACTCCATGAAAAGTGCGCCATTACCAGCGCAGCGGAAGTTCAGCTTATCTATTAAGATTCTAACAATTGATGAAACCATTCGACGAATTGCATTCAAAAATACTTTTGCATTCAAAATGTAGTAACTCTAAAAAATTTCTGAAAAGTAGTAAAACGATGTAAGTTGTGTTAGAATTAGCAGGAAGTACAGCGCTCACAACGCATGAATGATTGAACGATCCGGTTCACACTCTGAAGAAATTGAGTTCGATGACAAGTTCAAAGTTGCAGAGAAGATTGATGAATAGATATGATGCATAGAAGGATGGGAATGGAATAAGGTCGAGAGAGAGAGAGATATAAAGAAAGATGGAGAGAGAGATAAAAACAGTCAAATCAAAGTGGTATTCAGCTACGAAAAAATTTTTAAAAAAAGGAACCTAAGGTGGAAAAGAGAAGAAACTTGATAAAAAGGGCGAATATATTATAATAAATGAGTGAGATATAATGAAGAAGTTAGAGAAATTCGACAATAGTTCGTGCAAGCGTTACAAGAACGAATATTCGCTCTTACCAAATGATGAATTTCTCATTTTTTTTCATGTGGGAGGGAGAGGGGAACGGTTATATCTAGCCCGAATCGCTCAAAATGCTCAGTTTTCGAAGAGCTTAGACCAAAGATTATGGATAAAAACTCATTTCCGAAATAACTCAAGGGAAGAAGGCTAGAGAACATCCAGACCTCAATTGTGTTTGTTGTTCGATACCATGGATAATAAACGTGGTCAGAATCTGCCGTGAAAGGAGGTGGCGTTGGGTAGGCCGAATTGCGAGGCTCGACCCCAGTCGGTGGGCGCGGGCTGTTCTAGAGTGGCACCCGCGTGGGCCATACTGAACGAAAGGTCGCCCTGCTATGAGATGGAGGGACGACTTTGTCAAAGCCGTTGGTCCCCAATTCCTAAGGAAGGCAGAGAACGCTGAGGAGTGGAGTCGTCACATGTCGCTACAGATCCCATAATCGATGATGTTATATCCCCGATGTGGCTTGTTGATCTTGATAAAGCGTTTAAATTGAAATTGAAAATTGTGATTCAAAAAGTGTATCCGTAAGAACAAAATTGCTAAAAAAAGAATAAACTTTTTCTCATTTTGAGTAGTTGTAAATTGGATTGTTTAACGGCAACGTTTAACACGAAAACCTTTTTTGCTCTCAAGCTGACAATATTCATTTTGATTAACAACTAAAACTTTAAAACAAACGTTTGAACTCGTATTATGAGAAGTGATAATGAAAATTGCGAGTTTTTTGCTTTGTTTCCATAGTAGTATCCCATGTTGTTAAACACGAGTTTTCAAAAGACTGAACATTTAATGCTTTCCACAAAGCAAACATGTTTACTCAAACAATCATTCATTCAATCTTGTTATCACGGAAGACTCTTCTTTTGCTCTTTGATTGTCAAGGACCTATCGAGTTTGCAAGTTTTCTTGCGCCGTGTTATTATGCACAATATAATGTATGGAAGCTTTATGACCATGTTCTTAGACATAATTTTTCTAGCTTGACACAAAAAAATATTAACATCTGTAAGCAACACATACAATGGAGAGAACCTACAATCTTAAGACTATTTAAGGACGCAGGGCTGAGTTTAAAGCGGACGGGTGTAGTTAGTGGATAATGAATACACGCCAAGAAAAAGTGACTAAGAAATATGTCAATAAGTTATTATTCTCAACCTCCGTTCGTCACCATTGACAAACTCCAATAGTGGAACGTTAACTCTCATAATGATAAAGTAGAAAACAATTATGCCAGTCTGATTTTTAATCACTATTAGATGAAACAACTTGAAAGCTTCTTAGGATTATTTCTGAAAACAGTTGTAATTTAGTTCAACTTGCTCTTCAATTTTCAAACTATTAAAAAATTCTCTCAACAATCGGTAAAAGGGCGTTTCTGTCGGTTCTCTTCGTGTCAGTAAGTTAATAAAGTAAGAATGACCCCTCACTAAGAAACATAAACAAATTCTGTTCAATTTACAAATTCAATTTATTAAACTAAGGCAAATTCTGTTTCGCTCCTGAGCCCAGACAGACTTCGAAAATGTCTCGGACAGGCTCATCAGTGAGTGCCCAGAGAGGATAAATTAAACAAAATGATGTTGTTGAAATAAATATGTATATACATATATATCTACAAAAACAACAAAAGCAAAAAAGAAAAGAAATGACTACATTATCAGAATAAAAACAAGGGGACCTCTTCTCTTTGGTTAAAAGCAGCCCTCTTTTTCCCAACGCCGGATAGGTTTTTCTGAAACACACAACCGTTCCCTTTTTTCAGACTTATCTCACTTTTTTTGCAGTCAAATTTCTCAGTTTGTGTATTAACAACGACAACAAAATGCCTGCACATTTAAAATTGTTTCAAAACCTCACTATTTTTTTCTTCCATTTAGGTTTTGTCTTTTGTTCCTAATAATTGCATCATGCTCTTTCGACTTGGAAAAAATTGCGGGAGACGGTAATAGACATTTGTCAATATAAATACAGCACATACTGTTTTCATTATATCTGATTGAGATTATGAAACCCGGCCTAGAGCATTAAAGGTTGCATTTCCTATGACAGTGTTCATTAAAATAAATTAATTCAATTATTTATTTCATTTGCGAATTTTACAGGCTTAGAATAAACAAACAAAGGATTACTGTGGTATAGTGATATCAGTTTCGGAACATAAAACAAGATGAGGATTCACTGAATAAGTCCTAGTAGAGAACACGTCAAATATTGGAGCTTATCAATCAATATTTGAGGTGCACCAAATTTGTATGTTCTGGACTGAACGATTTTATCTTGTACTATGAAAACAGAATTATGAGAGATAATTTCAAATTTATTTATAAAGAACATAGTTTTTAAAAGAAAAAACGTGTAAGCACAAACGGGTTACGGGTACAAATGAATCACTATTCAACTGATGGATTGCTTTTCTGAATGCATATCTAGTTGGGTAAGCCATTAGAGATACCTATGACGCGAGAAGGACATGTATTTCTCGTAGCAGGAAGTCTGAAGGGAAGACTTATTCGGATATGATGAGTATTTATTTTGTTTTAAGGGCAAGGCTTGATGAGAAATAGTGATGAGTGATCGCTAGAATAAAAGTAATCTACGAAGTTGTCTACTTTGCGAAACGTACTTTAATTTTATTTGATCGCAGTTTGTATGGAAACATTGTAACTTATGCAATAACAATATAAAAAACAAAAAAATTTTTTTTAAATGTCTAAAAAAACTTACACAGGTTGTTATGTTCTTTTGCATTTGGTCTATCGTCATCGACTCAGCCTTACTCAATAGAGCGCTGCAATTTTTAACTTGTGCGTTTTTCATCGTTCTGCAAACTCATCGATAGTACTAAAATCAAAATCTGAAATTTTAAAACTTATTTCAAACCACATAATCGCAAAACAATCAGCCTAACTGTGTCGGTGAAATCAAAGATTTCATTAAAGAAAAAAATTTGGGTTTCATGTTTACCTTCATCAAAGAAAAAAATTTGAGTTTCATGTTTACCTTATTTGAGTGAATAGTTCAAAATAGTCTCAACTATGGCATATTACCTCCCGATCGTTATCATTTACAGTTTTTCTCTCAAAAAACTTCTTAAAAACTAGGTGTTATCATAACTATGAAGTTCACTGGATACACATCATGATATCAGTTTGCATTTCCTGTTTTTTTTCATAATCAAGCAGAGAGCTGTTTGAGCTTATTATTCAATGAAGATATAGGTATTCAATGAAGATGAAATTCGCGCACTTGTTAAAAAAAACACCGCGCAAACCCATAAAAAGTTACTCAATCACTGGAATAACTTGTGAACAGTTAACTTTGGAACAGTTAACTTTGGAACAGTTAACTTTGGAACAGTTAACTGAAGATCAATGAGATAAAAAAAACTGACCGTACTGGGTGAATTCTGTGTTTTTTCTCATGTTTGCATGCTATTTCAGAAATCTTGAAAGCGTATAGAAACTATCACTTAAGGGAGTTTTCAACTGAATACGTCTCAGAACATTATATCCGCACAGTTAAACTGTTTGTCTTTACTAACAATTGTAATACATTGTAATTGTTTGGCCTATCACATACATCATGTTGGAGCCGACTACAAAGGAAGCTGTTTCAAGTGTTTGGAGATTATCATCTCATTCACCTTAAGCGGGGCCTTGACTGGTGCTGCGCTCTTTCTCGCGGGAAGTTTCGGCTGTTCTTTCTGCTAGGACTTTAATTGGTTTGTTCAAGCACATATTACAAACTGATCTTTTATTCTACGTAAGAAAGGTTAAATGAAAGGTGACAAAAAAGAGAAAAAGTAAATCGGTATAAGAAGTTGCCTTGTTTCCTTGACCCATATCTTTTTTTTATAATTTACCTGGTTTTGAACACGGAGTTGAAATAGTTGAGAGAGAGTAAGAACTAAGAAGTGAAAATTTCTAAAGCAAGTGAGCTATTCCCTCTTTTATTAAATCAAAACGGATAGATTTAATAGTCTTGTTCCGTATACTATTTGTTATGTCACCGTTCTGGCCAAAGGCAAGGTGCCGGGATAACGTAAGGAAGAGCCTTGAGAAGGGCGGGGTACCGTGAAAAGATGCCGACTTTGGTCTATCATCATCGGTCAACTTCATGAGTCGACCGCTCTTTCTGGCGATGATAAACTGAAATAAATCGGTTTTGAATCCTTTTTTGTTGCGTGCTTTGATGGCGCAAAAAATTTCATACATCGATCAGATTTGACATTTAAAAAAAATTGGATCTCACTACAAGACGGTACCGTACTGTTCATACGGAGTAGCAATCGATGACAGACTGGTCGAGCTGCCAGCCTCATCGTATTATAACTGCTTAACAAACCCACAAACAAAATGAACATCCTTTCAAATATACCCACATACCATTGTAAGGTTGATGGTAGACTAATTTGCAAAACTAATGAATACTCTTTGGTTAAAGGCAATCAATGTAATAATGCTAGGTGTTTGATTTGTAAGATTACCAATTTTGATAATATTGTTACGAGTTGTACTACTAATAAAAAATTCACCACTAACAAACCTATAGATTCTACATGCACTACAAAGAATGTAATATATTTAATAACTTGTACTAAATGTGATACACATTATGCAGGAGAGACCACGCAAACTCTCAAGAAACGCATATCACAACATAGATACCATTTCAAGAAAAATATACTTAATACTTTTTATGTAATCACTATAAAGAAACTTTTCACTCAGTTGACGATATTAAAATTGATATATTGGATCATGCAACATGTAAATCTGATTTAAGAAATAAGGAAAATTATTGGATAAGATTACTAATGAAAACCTACCCATACGGACTAAACGATCAAATACAAGGTTATAGTCTCATATTTGACAATATTAATCCATTGGAAAAGATAAAACAACCTTATCATAATCTACCTATAAGTATCCCTAAGAAAGCTCCAAGTAGACATAAAAATAGACGTAGAACAATACCCAGTTACAAGGCCAAAGAATTAAGCATAATTCTGGATAATATACTAAAAATTAAGAATGGTAGGCAACTATATCTAGAATATAAGAAACTCAGAGTTAAAGAGAAAGATAAACTCATTAAGTTTACACTCACTAATGAGTTTTACCGTTTAAAAAACAAACAAAAAGTTTTAAAAACAAGTTTAATTTGTGACTATTTTTGGAAAGGACAGGAAGAACACTTGAAAGAAGAAGTAGACAAAGTCAATGTTAAACTCACATACCATGGAAAATATATGGACAACATTCCTCTCAATCGCATTTCTAACAAAGCACTCAATCATCATAAGAATGAAGATTTCATGAAAACGATCAACAAAACTTTCAAATTTCGTATAATATATAAATTCGAAAATCCTATAAGTAAATATATATTCAATTAAAACACTTTAAAAAAATTGGACTGTCATTTGATTAATAAGATATCAAACGAAAAATGTGCATGTCATAAATATCCTAATCTCATAGACAAAACCCTTGGACATATATGTATAGCTGATACTAAATGCACCCCTTATCCAATTCTACGAAATATTCTCAATAAAGGCACTAAATACAGGATTAACACTTCTAGCTCTAGTGAAGAAGACATTATTAACGAAATCAAAGAATCTATATCTCTTACCATATATAAACTTACTAGGAAATATAATCTCAACTTTATAAATATAAATAAAATTAAAGAAACATTAAATACATATTGCATAGACAAAATAACTGTTTATTTAGATAAATTTCACTATAATGACAACATAGAATACAGAAATATACAATATGCTGTTAATCAATTACAACAAGAATTCATAATCACTCCTGTAGATAAAGCTACCAACAATTACGCATTCATATGTAAGAAAATCTATCTTAAATTTATAAATGTAGAAATGAATACTAGTCATAATAACGTAAAAACATATCAACCTATTACATCTCCCAGCATCATTGAAATTATCAACAGTCATCTGAAACAAACGAAATACTTCAAAATAGATAATATGAACTTGAAACCATTTCAAATTCCACAAGTTTATGGCATACCTAAAATGCATAAAAACCCTATCAAATTCAGATTCATTACTGGCGCATCCAATAGTAGTCTTAAACACATTTCTATTGAATTACAACTCATTCTCAAACATCTAACAAAACATTTCAAAAATTACTGTAAACAAACTAGCGAGAGAAAGGGTATTAACCACCTATTCTCTATACTAAATACAAAACCATCATTAGAAGCATTGAAATCAACAAATAATAAAAATAGAGAAATATTTTGTGCAGACTTCACATCTTTATTCACCAATTTACCTCACGATGTAGTTAAACGCAATATGGATAGTCTAATAAAAACATGCTTCAAAAACAGTTGTTATGAAGCTATAACAATCAAAGGTTATTCTACTTATTATACGACACTTCACAAAAAAGAACTTATTTGCCTTATGAAATTTATAAAATGATCACTTACATTCTAGAAAACAGTTATGTTACATATAACTGTACACTATATAAACAAAATAAAGGAATACCTCAAGGTAATAATGCTTCACCACAATTAGCAGATCTAACATTAGCCATTATGGAGTTCCAATACATTAATAAAAATATAGATAGATATCATAAATTAAATAGATATTTACACTGTACATTTAGATATATTGACGATATACTACATATTTCAGATAAAATCCAAGAATTCGTAACAATAACCAAAGAAATGTACCATAGTTCACTAACACTGGAACCGACAAATATCAATAAGAATACAGCCGATGTTCTAGATCTCAGTATAAAACTCAAGGAAGATGGAAATACTAAACTCAAACTGTTTAATAAAACAGACGAGTAGAACTTTAAAATACTTAAATATCCACATTATACTTCTAATATACCTATATATATTGGACTTAATACTATATATAAGACGATGCTGGGAATAATTTTCGCCAAAATGCTCAAAATGTTGTTCCTCGGGCAGATTTCCCTTGAAAAACCAAGCTTTTCCATGGCAAGAAACGGAAAAAAGCGCCATGATAAATGGCAGCAAATAACATGCGTTTTGACGGGCCTGCCAAGAAAAACCGTCAAAAAACAAGCTTTCTACTTTGTACTCGTTTTGTCACTGCTAAAGAAGGGACAAAACTTGTAACTGCTTATGTCACTGCCAAAAACGGGCTTTTTTGTGTACTTCTTTTTTTCCTGCCAAAAACGGGCTTTTTTTGTCCTTGTTTTGTCTCTGCCAAAATCGGGTTTTTTTTTGTCCTTCTTTTGTCTCTGCCGAAACCGGCCTTTTTTTGTCCTTGTTTTGTCACTGCCAAAATCGGGTTTTTGTTTGTCCTTGTTTTGTCACTGCCAAAATCGGGTTTTTTTTGTCCTTGTTTTGCCACTGCCAGAACCGGGATTTTTGTCCTTGTTTTTTCACTGCCAAAATCAGGCTTTTTTTGTAGCCCCTGCAACTCCTTAGCCTCATTTCTGGGATGATGGAGGATCGCTCTCAGGAACTCTTTGGGGAGTGCAAATACTAGACTTTGATCTCTTTAAATGTGTGGTTCAGGCTACGTCTTTCAACGAGCCGGATCGAATCTTTACCTCAAACTTGGGTAATTAAACCGACTACAACCGCCACACAAATCTTTACGTACTAGCACAGCAACATACATTTTTCTCAACTGTTTACTAAACTCGGTTGGGGTACGTCGCTAGATGTGGTTAATATGTGGTCGTTACGGAGCTTTGTTCAACGTACAAAAAGTGTTCCAAAAAAGAGCCGAGTTTGGCAGTGCCAAAACATGACACGAAAGAAAAACAAAATTGTCCCTGATTTGGTAGTGACAAAAAGTGTGTCAAAAAAGAGCCGAGTTTGGCAGTGCCAAAACATGACGCAAAAGAAAAACAAAATTGTCCGTAATTTGGCATTGACAAAAAGTGTTTAAAAAAAGAGCCGAGTTTGGCAGTGCCAAAACATGTCACAAAGGAAAAAACAAAATTGTACGTGATTTGGCAGGAACAAAACTTGGCCACAGAGTCATTCATCATTTGGCACTGCGAAATGGTGGCCGATTCTTCGTCCCTATTTTGGCAGCTAAAAAAAGACAAATAACGGAATTTCCTTCTCCCAAGTTCGCATACTCGAAATCTTGGCGAAATAAAGTTTTTGGCTGAGGAACAACATTTTGGCGAAAATTATTCCCAGCATCGTCTTATATAGAGAAACACTTACAGTACCGCCCAAAATGTTAACATATATTGAATTATTGAACATAACTTTTTTCAAAGATAAAATTCAGAGCTCAAATTTTCACAGAAGTTTTTTGGGGTGTCTGTACCGTACCGGACATCATTTGGAGTGATTTATTAATTATCTCCAAGAAATACACCAAAATTGGTATATCTTCCATTTTTCAGTTTTTTTCTCCATGATTTTTTTTGTTGATTTTTCTTTGTTTTTCGAACTTCATTCATAAAAATTTTGTTTCAAGTCATGATTCGAACTGTTGGACATCGGAATACAAGTAAAAGAACGCAAGAAGCTGTTGTTGCTGGGGCGAAACAGGGCCGGTCACAGAGCGAGCTCGCCCAGCAGTTCGGGGTAACTCAGAGCGCTACTATCTCCCGTATCCTCCGGCGTTTTCGAACCCAGGTAAACGAATTTTCTACAACTGAATAACTTTGGAACACAAAAAATTGCAGGGACGAGTCATCGTGAAGACAAGTTCGGGGAGACCCCGCGTAACTTCGAGGTACATGGACCGAAGCATCCTGCGAAAAAAAAGATGGCGGTGGTTCTGTGATGGTCTGGGGCTGTTTTTTCCGCCAGCGGCATGGGTCCACTGAGACGTATTGTCGGAAATCTCGATCGTTACGGCTATGAGAACATAATGGAAAGCACTATGCGCCCTTGGGCCCTCTCCAAATTTGGTCGTGGGTTCACCTTTCAACAAGATAACGACCCGAAACATCGACCTCAGCACGTTCAGAACTGGTTTCGCCGTCGGCATGTGGATGTTTTGGACTGGCCGAGCCAGTCTCCCGATTTGAACATCATCGAACATTTATGGGAACATTTGAAACGAAAATTGACGGGGAAAACATGCAGAAATGCTGATGAAAAGTTTAAGCAGCTAGAGGAGGAATTGAAGGCGATTTCGCAGGTAACCATTGACTCTTTGATTGATTCTATGCCTCGTAGATGTCAGGCAGTCAGTGACTCCAAAGGATATGCCACCGAATACTAGAATATTTGTTTTAAAACTTCGAAAATAATTGAACATCTCTATAAGCACTTTTTACTATTTCCATTTTTCTATCACTCGAAACATGTGAATTTGGCTTGTAAAAAATATCTGAAAATTTGAGCTTCAACCTTTTTTTGTTGAAAATAGTTATTTTCAATAATTCAATATATGCCAACATTTTGGGCGGTACTGTAGATTTACCGACAATTGACATACTTTGAAGACTTCCTCAAGAGAATGCGCGGTATGATTAACACATATCCGGAAAATCGATTTCCAGATGATATTATACTTGATAGAATAATTAAAACTCTAACAAGAAATCCTAAAATACAACTTAAGTATAATACCGTAAACTATAGAGTTACGGAGCATGTTATAGAACCACCCCCCGTCAGACGACCACTTTCGATAGACTAGGCCAGCCCGCAAAATTTTGATAAGGATGCGCAGGCACGCACGCGAGACGCACTCGATCACGCGAGACGCAGTCGCGCACGTAAGACGCACTCTGGTACTCTTTCCAGGGTGAGAGAATTCATGTCAATTCATGTATGCTCTACTCGCCTGCACTCTCTCTGGTTAGTGTGTTCTCTCTCTTTTTCTCTCTGTCTAACTGGTCAGTGTTGTCTCTCGCTCTCTTTATCTCTCTGTCTAACTCACTACGCTTAAAGTTACATTTAACCAGCATAAAATGGTACTTGCCAAATGCATATGCATTGCGAATCGCAAACAAAAAAGTGAAAAACGGCCCTTATCGATTTTTTTTAAAAAGCGCGCTCGCACGCACACGCACGTGCGCACGCGCAGCGTGTTTTAAAATTATTTTCAAATCCGCCGCCTTTTTAGCTACTTTAAGGCGGGATCGTTTGAAGTAATAAAAATTGCGTGCAAACTTAATTCCTCCTTCCTCCATTGTGTGACGGGGTGTGTAGAACTGTTAAGAAATAAAGAAAAATAGATCACTACTACAAACTACAATTAGTTGGTACTCTACATTGCTTCAATACATTCCCGCTCAGTACTTTTCAAAAATACTTGGATAGCATTCTCTATCTTATCTTTAAGTTTTTTATCATTTTGTTTTATTTATTTGTTTTTAATTTTTGTTTTGTAAAGTTTAATTCTAATTTAATTGTTTTAATTATACTCGTTTCTTTCTCTCTGGGCACTCACTGATGAGCCCCACCGAGAGAGAGCAGAAGTCTGTCTGAGTTGGGGCGAAACAGACTTCTGCTACATTATAGTCTCAGCAGTGATATCTAAAATGTAAATAAATTAAATATATCACCTCTTTTACCTTTTTATATAATAATATGAAAAAAACTGGGCTGGTAAAAATCAGATGAGAATGAGAGCGATTCCCTGGCTTATGTAGAAAAAAGAATAATTAAAAAAAGCCTTTTTAACATAGCGATTCCTAACCCTCTGTTTTTATATACTAAAAAAAAGCTAAGTAATAAAACGCTAGGCTTCATTAAACTGAGCTCAAAAATCAACCGCATTCAAAGATTCAGCGTTTAAGTTGCTTATTAACATGAATAAAAAAAGTGAAAAATGAGTGATTACAAGGAGAAACGGGTAAGGAAAAAGAGGTTCAATTACTTTTCGTGTTAAGACATTTCGCATCGCGACAACTCGCACCCAGATTTCGCAATACCTTTTCCTTTAAAACTCCAATTATGTTGCTCGTCGTTGTAAACGGTTTTGTACTCAGCCGTACAGCCTCGTTAGCGTAATCTTTACTTGAGCCTAAGCACAAATTCTAATGAAAAAACTTGGTAGTATCTCGATTGTGAAACTTAGAGTGGGAGTTGTCATCGTGCGGAATTTCGTGATACGGGAAAAGTAATTGTTTCGGTGATTCACTTTATTCAGTTGCTTCACTCGTATATCATTCAGTAAGACTTTGAATAAAGCCAAGGATCCTATATGAAATGCTTGAATCATACTCACTGATTAAGATAGTTAAATTTGGATCTTTTCAGAACGCCGATCAGCTAAAAAATAAAATGAACATTTGAATATTTTGTTTCAGTGAGAAAATTTTTGAACGTGCGAGACACAAAACTCGAGAACTATATCAGATGATGTATTAAGGATGTATTAAAAAAAAAATTGCTTAGATAATGCTCATCCCACGCAAAAAAGTTCTGGCACTCCCCACTCCGTTTATCGTAGAAAAAAGATATAAGTTGAGCCTTGTCTGTTTCCTTTTCAAACGTTATAACACTTTGTGACGTCAAAACATCAACCAAATTCACCGAAATAAAATAAAAAGCTCGGAGAAGATTTTCAGAATTTTTTCTTGCAATTAATGAAACTTCATTGTTACACAAGTGTACGCAGTAATCCAGTGACATTGTCATTTTTAACATTAGAATTAAAGGGTTTTAGCAGTGACTAAAGTGCAAAAGTGCCGAAAAATCAAGGTGATACAGGAACTATTCAAACAGTAATGCAAAGCCAGGAAATGATTTTTAAAACTCTCTTTCGGACATTGTTGTGTTTTCTGTTACAAGTAATTATTGAGTAGAGCATATGAGAATTTCTCGAAAATTGTATATTCGAAGTGTTCAGCAACGTGACATGATTAGCAGTTCAGACTTGAATCGACTGGGTTTTCAGAATCTGACTAGCATTACAGTTATATATTCGACTGGTAGATCAAATAAAGGACTGAACAAGAGTCTAACGACCAATGTCCTGATATTTCAGTTACTTTTTCTGCCGCGACATTAATCTCTTAAAAAAAGTTAAGCGATCGTGCGCTGTATCTGTAAAGATGACATCATTGCTCGATGAATGAGATCATCGAGTCAGTGTTATTATAACTGACATATTTCAAGATGAGATCATGGCTCTCGCACCTTGTTGGCCCAAAAATGTTGAATCAGTGAGGTACGAGATGATCTTGCGAGAGCACGCAAAATAGTATCTTAAAGTACGAGAAGATGAGATTTCAATGGCAATTGACAAATGAAGGCAAGAAGCCGGGAGGCATGAGGACGCCTTGAGTGAGGCCGCGCGTTTTATTTTTACATTAAAAACGCTTAGGATTAGTGAAAGTTTACGATAACGAGGCCGTACGGCTTAGCTAACGAGGCCGTACGGCTTAGCTAACGAGGCAGAACAGCCAGGCCGTGTTTTAGACGTCCTCATGCCTCCCGGCCTCATTTGTTAATTGCCGATTTCAATCTCCGTCTTTCTCTCCAAATAAATCTTAAAATACTAACTAATCGCAATCTAGTTTGTTTCCGTACTCAAAAAAGCATTTCACTTTTTTTGGTTGAACATGAAGTATCGAGTCCGTGTAATAAGAAAAGGGCAGAGCGCAGACATTGACTCTGTCACTGGGTATGCCTGTAAGAAAAATGTAATAAAACTTGACTGGTTTGTAATTTTGCTCTACTAACTAGATTGAAATTGAATTACGCGCGTAAATTCTAAGAATGGAATTCCGTGCAGGACATTTTATTTCCAACAAAAAGTTAGTCAAGGTGACATCATATTTCAAAATTTTCGCCTAATTTGAATGGTATGAGGTCATCGCGCCGATGATCTCATCGTTTAGATATTAATGTCGCGGTTGGTTCATCGGGCACATCGAATGAACGAGACTTCAGCGTGCGATGCCCTCATTTGTCAATGACTTCAGGAATACCACAACTACCAGGCAAAATTTCATCGTTCTAGAAGAAAAACTTCGATGATTATTGTAGTGAAAACAGCTGATTCTTATGCAAGTTCGTTTTCGAATAGATGTGACCGGAAACGTTTTAGTGATCGGGCTTGAATGACACTAATAGGAAATTCGATGAAGGGTCGAGTTACTTTCAGAAAACAATAAATTGAACTCAGCAGTGTTGCTAGTCAGTATCGAATACATACCACTAGGGTTTTTACCTCGGCAACATTCCTTATCTCTGCAATAATAAAAAAATCGAATTTATTGGAGAGTATAAATTATGAATTTTTGAACAGTAATTCAAATCCTATCCTTGAAAAGTAACCCAAATCTCAAACCCTAGCTCTCATGTTGTTGGTCGTAATCAAGATCTTCGAAATGACACGTTGAAAGTACTGGGCTGTCTATTAATTGGGTCATTAGTTCCGTAAAAGAGAAACGGGGTGACAATTTGTTTTTGCACCATGTAGATGTACCTCTGGCTGTCCCCTTCATGCCAAAGGCAAAGGGCAGGTTAATGCTGTTACACACACAAAAAAATGTATGAGAAGTCATATTTTCATAAAATAAATTATGAAAATCTGTACCTATAAATGATTATTCATAAATTTAAAAGTTATAAACAGTCATACTTTTTTATGACTATTCAAAAAATTAAAGTATACTGCCTGTAGCGACGAAACGCTAATAACTTTATGAGGTAATAATTCCTTCCCATTGTCAGCACAATTTGTTCACACGATCAGGATAGTTTCCCACGGTCATAGTTCTATTTAAAGAAGAAGAATTTCTGTCCTTAATCATTTCTTTCAATTTATTTCTCGTTTAAAGATGTTCATATGATAAAGGTTTAATTACCCAAGTTTGAGGTGTTGCCACACAGGACAACCCCGACAAAACTGCCTATAAATTCATTCATGACAAGTCATACAATGAATTTATGCTGATTTATAAAATGAAAAAGAAGAATGAATTCGATTGTTGCACCCTGGCAAACCAATTTTGCACTTTCGCTAAACTACTGTTTCGGAGTGAGCGATCGGAGAGCGTCTTCGTAAAGACACTACTCATAGAGCGCGGTGCCTCATACGCTCTTCCAAATGGCAACACTACAAATGTATGCGCCATTTTCATCCCTTGATGGAAATCGCGTCGCGCTAAGCATATTCACAACCCCAATGCCTTCCATTCAGGAAGACTGGAACAGTTTAGAAGACAGCGTCGAGTGCTCGCAAATTCGTGGAAAGCGAGATGACCACTCTTTATAGAGCAACATATGTAAACCGGGGTTGAGTCACTGTACACGAGAAGCTCTCAAGAGGCTGAATGAAAAAGTGAGAGCGAGAGACAACACTGACCAGTTAGACACAGACATAACGAGAGCAAGAGAGCATTTTAATATGTTTTTCTCTACACGGCAGAGGAGGCTGGAGTAGCCAAGGAGTTTGGTCAAAAATGAGCGCAGGAGAACACAAATCGAGACACCGATAACACGAATGTTTCATCTTCAACAATATTGCTATGCTTTTTCAAACATAAATTCATAAAAACTCTCTCAACCACGATCAGCATAATTAAATTTATTACTATTCACACTTTGATTTATTCATTTTTAGCATAAATTCATAAAATCATAAATTTTTCGTGTGTAGAAAACGAAAGAGCAGGTGGAAATGGGCGAAAACGCGGGAGAGGGGACCATCATAATGTCTGACCCTTTTGCTTTTAGTCTATCATCATCGACCCACTTCAACTGTCAAAAGTCCAACATTTAAAAAAATCTTAATATTTCGAGCTACTCGCTGCTTGGTAAGCCTACAACAGGTTGTAACGAAAAAAGAAACGTTATTAAAAATATTATATGTATGTAAAGGGATAGAGGATAGGGAAATGAGGGAAAATCAATTTGAATAACTGGTTCAGATTAAAAGGCGATTTACTTCTCAAGCATTGGTGCTATAGGCTACAGATTACGCCTGTAGCCAGTTGGGAGATTTAAAAAAAGCGATATAATTCGATACTATAAACCATTTACTATATACCATGTGTTGTTACATTTTTAATAATGTATGAATTAAAAAAATAAAGAAATATAATAATTCTAGCCGTATAATATAATATAATTCGAGGCGACGAAAAAAGGCGAGAATGAAGTTAAGAAAGAGCGATTCGGAGTGATTAAATTAAAGTTTCATTCTATTGAAGGCATAGAAAAAGCAGATTTCGAAGTTTTAATTTACACAAAAAACAGCAATTTAATTTGCAAACTAATATTGTATTATCCCAAGAATAGTAAAAACGTCGCTGGTTACAAGTTCAAACATCATTTGAATGTACAAAACATATTCCGAAAACATTTTAGCTTTTTCAAATAATATTCGTGGTATACATAGCTAAGAAAAAGAAAAGTCTTACATAGCCTTAAAATCTTAGAAAAAGTACAAGTCAATAATTTCACAAGAAAAGCTTGGCTTCTCGGAAACTCGTTTTCAGCTCATGAGAAGGCGATCAGGTCCTTTGAGCTCATGAGAAAGGCTCATGAGAAGGCGATCAGGTCCTTTGAGCTCATGAGAAAGGCTCATGAGAAGGCGATCAGGTGCTTTGAGCTCATGAGAAGGCGATCAGGTCCTTTGAGCTCATGAGAAAGGCTCATGAGAAGGCGATCAGGTCCTTTGAGCTCATGAGAAGGCGATCAGGTCCTTTGAGCTCATGAGAAGGCGATCAGGTCCTTTGAGCTCATGAGAAGGCGATCAGGTGCTTTGAGCTCATGAGAAGGCGATCAGGTCCTTTGAGCTCATGAGAAAGGCTCATGAGAAGGCGATCAGGTCCTTTGAGCTCATGAGAAGGCGATCAGGTCCTTTGAGCTCATGAGAAAGGCTCATGAGAAGGCGATCAGGTCCTTTGAGCTCATGAGAAAGGCTCATGAGAAGGCGATCAGGTCCTTTGAGCTCATGAGAAGGCGATCAGGTCCTTTGAGCTCATGAGAAGGCGATCAGGTGCTTTGAGCTCATGAGAAGGCGATCAGGTCCTTTGAGCTCATGAGAAAGGCTCATGAGAAGGCGATCAGGTGCTTTGAGCTCATGAGAAGGCGATCAGGTCCTTTGAGCGCATGAGAAAGGCTCATGAGAAGGCGATCAGGTCCTTTCTCAATTGTCGCAAAAAGCGCAGACTGTCGTGTTCCTTGAAGATCTCCTTTGAAGCCTTGTTCTCTCACCGGCGCAGTAGCAACAGACGCGCGGCCTGAAAAAACAGTTCAAAAATTCTGTTTGATTACTATTCTCAACAATTCAGAAAATTATATAGCGAAAAAACGGGTCAGAAATAATTTGTGTTTTCCGGATTCAAAGAATTCTGAAAAAAATTCTGGTAATATAACTGAGGTAATAGACTATGACCGATTTATATAAGAATCAATCCGTCGAGTGATTTCATTCATTTCCGATTTCATTCATTTCCGATTTCATTCATTTCCGATTTCATTCATTTCCGATTTCATTCATTTCCGATTTCATTCATTTCCGATTTCATTCATTTCCGATTTCATTCATTTCCGATTTCATTCATTTCCGATTTCATTCATTTCCGATTTCATTCATTTCCGATTTCATTCATTTCCGATTTCATTCATTTCCGACATATTTAGTACGAGTAACGTATTTCCGTAGAAACATGTTTTTTTTCTTTATAAAAGTAATAACAGTATCCCCCCATGAGAGAAGGGTTTCTAGGAACTCACGTTGATTTCCTCTTTTATTTTTGAGCTGTGACGTAGTCTCCCCACTTCTTCTTTCTGCAAGCAGCTTTCAAGTTTTTATTGATAAATAAGTCAATATTCTCGGTGTATTTTTTTAAGCACTCGGTGTCTGTGAATTGAAAAATAATGTGATAACAAAAAATACCCAATACCAGGTTTTTTTATCGCGGTCTATAAAAAAATTCAATAAAGACGGTATTCAAAAATCTGTTTTTTTTAAAAGATGTGAAACTGACAATATTCCCGTGTGAAAATTGACCAGTCATCATCGAATAAGCTTTTGTGTTCAATTTTCTACGACACAAGGCACATTTGCATGAATGAATTTTAAACGTTAACACTTTTTTAAACATAAATTTTAAACGTTAACAATAAAATTTAAACGTTAACACTGATTAAAAGAGTTGAGTAGGTGAATTAATTTAAGCGTTGTTCAATGTTCCTGCAGTGTTACCCTGGGAAGGTAGCTTCCAAAATGCAAGAGCTGCAGTCTTTTTCCGTAATCCAACTGTAGACCAGCTCTCCTGCAAACTTTTATTTTTTTGGAAAATGTTCTACGATTTTCGTGTTCTTTTTTTTACTTAGGAGATAAATCGACGGATCAGTTTTCTTTTATTTGCAGAACTTATGTTATCTTCATTCACCCAATACAGTTGGTGCAAAACTAAAAAAAACTGTCTTACGTAAAGCTTGTTGAACTTTGCTCATAAAAAAGGTGATTAGATCCTCTAGAGTTTTCTTGATTGAAGTAAAAAGACTCAGTAATGTGAATTCGACTCTACAATTCAATATTTTAAACTCATATTTCTTGTGGGGAACAACATCCAGAAGAACAATACTAGGAACAACACTTCATTAATGTATTGTGGGAATCAATGGTATTGAATAGGACGTATTAACTTTATTGTCTATGAAGGTTTTTCTGCGCCAAATTTCAATATAAGGGGTTTGTGAATCACTCAAATGAGAGTGTTCCAACATTTTTCAAATTAGATTTTCGAACCTAGAAATTTTTAGAAACAAATTCAAAATCCCATGACACATCATTCCAAATAATGCACAAAATTATAGTGTAAGGATATGTTCAAGAAATCAGATCGCTTATCAGATAAGAAACATGAACAAATTAATAGATATGCTTCTCTAATTAGTGACCTCATATATTAAGTCATCAGAATCAAATGCCGTAAAAACCATGTCGTAGAAGATTCCGTGAACCTTACCTATAAACTTGAAACGATTATCGAGCTGAACTTCTGGAATCTCGCTCTTTGCGGTCTGCTTTTTCTTGTTGTTCACGGTTGATCTTACTCCGAAGATTAAGAAGAAGATGCACGGGATATCTCGTTTCAACAGTTTTTTTACTGTCTGCCTCTTTTTTCATAGTAGTATCAGGAACAACGCAACTCATTGGGCCAGAGAGTGATCATTAGTGTAGTCCGGTGCATGGCGCATGTCCAATCGATGGCGCAAGATCCAATCCAGACTCCGTTCCCAAGTCTGCTTGGAAGATAGAAATCCAGGGTAGAAGACCAAGAGGTAGACCTAAGCTTAGATTGAGAGACGAAGAAGAAGAAGAAGAAGCATGTGAAAAGATGTGGTACTTCATGTGGACTCGAGTGGCAGTCGGGGCAGCTGTCCTGGATTGTTTCGTAGATACGGTACAGATAGTAAGTAATGTGTGAATCTGCTGTAGCTTCAAGTAAAGATGCACCGGATGTTGCGGTAAAGATAGTTCTCCTCTTCGTTCAGGTCCGGTGGTACGCCCAATGTGATGGGTCCCTTCATATATTCCTTCTCTTGTGTAACCAGTATCGTGTGTATTGTCTTAGCAACTCCGTTTCCGCTTTCCGAGTCAAGTGTGTTGACTTTCGCGGGGGCAACTGTGTGTTTGCATGAGAGTACGCGATCTGTCTTAATGTGTCATGACGGTTGTCCTCTTTGTAGTAGTCCGAGGAGCGAATGCTCTTGATTTATGGTGAAAATGTACTCTCGACCGCATAATTTTTGATTCAGCGTGTAGATGTTCTGTCCTTGCTATGCTGTGGTTTTAGGAGATGGTTGGGAATGTGTTGTTTCAGGCTCGTTGTCTCATGTGCGGGGCTGGATAGGTATGTCGTCCTGACTGGCGCAGCATAAAAGGCGCAGCATAAAAAGTATCATTCTTTTTGCTGAATCATATATGGATTGTGATATGGCTTTGTATGTGAGCCAAAGAGTCTCCTTTTAATTTTCATACGTACTGCCTGGTGAATCTTTGAGGATGATGTTTAGTTGGATCATACGCACGGAGATGTCTTTGGCATGTTTACTGAAGGTGAGCATGGTGTCAAAAATTACACCCAATATCTTGACTGTGTTGACGGCGAGAACGGTGCTGCCTCTGATAGTGATGTCAAGTGTAGTCTCATTCTTTTTGCTGAACGGCATGAACAACATCAATTGGCTTTTAGCTGGAGAAATGATAAGATTGCGATTCTGAAAAAAATCTCGATTTTTGAGAGAACTCCTTTGAGGTGTAGTGTGGCTGTGTGAATGAGGGGTCTGATCTTTTCCTCTTTGTCTTCAAAACTAGCTTTAAGCGTAACCTAGTTCCTTAGACGGGTTACCCACTCAATACTCTCATACCCTTATTAGAAAAACCTAGATGATCCAGGCCCATTATTCCGTAACCTTTTTCTCATATGGTTTATCGTTTGGGCACCTATTTTTTCCGACAGTTTCTGTTTTCTTCAAAATTATTTTTTTGTTACAAGTTTTCCATCAGTTCCCATAGAGGACGGTGACCCATTAAAAGCTCTCTAAGCCAATCGATATCCCGCTGTTATGCCCACTCCAAAGCGCACAGTCAAGAAAACAGCCGGATGTTTCGACTGCCTGAAGAAAAATGAAGAAATGAGAAGTCGGGCTGAAAAGATGGAAAAACTGGAGGCCACCGTGGAAAAATTCGAAAGGATGAGCATTCCGGTCCTCCAAGGTGAGTCTCAGCAGAAGAGTGCAGATGTGACTAATTTAATGGAAAGAATGACTAAGTTGGAGGGAAGCCTCGAGAGAATTGAGAAGACTTTAGCTCAGTTAATGTCTTCCACTTAATCGATCGCAACTGCCCATCCTCATAACCGTCAATCCCTTCTTTCTCAAAATATACCTCCCCAAATGCTAGCGTATGAAGCGGCTAGGAAAGCTCTAACAGATGACCGCGTCATACTGAAGGAAAAAGCGGAGAATTTGGTCGTCGTCGGCCTTCCAGAAGAAGAAACAGAGGCGGCCACGAAGGCAGCGGACCGGCAGTTCTTGCGTTCACTCTCCCAAGAACTCGGATTTCTCGAAATCTCTACCGCTCAATTCATGCGCCTAGGGAGAATCGAGAATCGACGCCGAATCTTGAAGATTTTCCTAGGCTCAGAATATCTTCGTTTTGAGACTCTAAAGCTCATCCGAAGACGACGTCCAAGCTGCCTTGCTTCCTTCCCTCACGCGTACATACGCGAAGATCTAACCAGAGAAGGCTTGTCACTTGAGAAGGAGGTCAAGTTGTTGGCTCGAAATTTGAATCAAGAAGAGAGAAAATGGAGAGTTGTGGGAACCACACTTGTTCCAATCCGTCACGCCCAGCCCTTCCATGCCCAGTCCCACCAAAACGAGCATACATCCGCAACGAATTCTTCACCTTCGCCATCGAATCCTCGGAACTCCTCTCAGCCGCAAAGATTCTCAGAGGTCAGCAGCAGAAACATCACCTCAAGACGCTAGCTATATGATGGTTCGCCCGTTTCTTCACCGTCACCGCTCGACATTCAGCTAAGCTTTGCATATTTTAACATGCGTTCTCTTTATAATAAATTAGTTCCATTTCGTCTTTATCTAGAAAAAGAACAACCTGATATAGTTGCTGTCACTGAGACTTGGCTGAGTTCGCGTATAGCTGCTTCAGAGATAATTGGTCCTCTTCCTTACGTAATAATCCGAGCTGATCGTAATTCTCGTGGCGGAGGAGTTGCCCTTGTATTGAGAGATCACTTAACGTTCTTGAAGCCTAGTCCTTTATGCTCTCCTTCGGAAATTGTTTATATAGACTTACTTTCTACCACTGGTTACATACGTCTGGTTGTTTGCTATCGTCCCCCGTCCTACAGCAATGAAGAGACCAGACTTTTTTGTGATTCTTTATCCGATATTCTTTCTTCCACTTCCTATCCTGTAGTTGTGACTGGTGATTTCAATTGTGACACTCTCTCTCCTCCTTGTTCTTCATCCGATCGATTGTTAGTAGACATGATTACTCTCTTTGATTTGACCCAATTCTGCCGTGAACCAACACGTCTTAATCGTTGCATTGATTGGCTACTAACTTCTCTGCCCTCGCTCTTGTCTAATTGTAGAATTGTTCCCTCCTTCCCCTCCTCTGATCATTTAGGGACCGCTTGCTGCCTTTCAATTGTGACCGACTCGCTTTTAGCAGAACCAGTTCTCGACTATTCAAGAACTGACTACGATGAACTTAATAAATACTTCAATTCAGTTAACTGGGAAGCCGAATTTGATAACTTCCTCTCGATTGACGATCTGTACGGCCGTTTCCTCGCCGTTATTGAATACGCTATTTCTGAATTCGTACCTGTACGTAGACCTCGAACCTCACGGCCACTTATCCTCGCCATATTCAGAAAATAATTAAATATCGTAACTCTCTGTTTCACAATATTGACGATTCTAATACCTGTTCTCTTTACGAGAAAGCTAGAAAGATCTACTGAAGCAGATAATGAAATGGACTAGGCATTGTGAGAAGAAGAAATTGTCTCGCTCTCGGGACTTGTTTCGACATATCTCATCCCTCACTCGGCCTAAACCTGTGCCTCCTCGATATCTATTGAATACTACAGGGGCCTCTTTCTAATTGGATATTTTGGATACAGCGATACAGCGATACAATGGAAGTTTGGATACAGCGATATTTTACTTGTCTTTCTAATCTCTCCTGTAAATAAATGGATACAGTTCACAGTTGTATCCGATACAGCAGCCGATACAAAAAGTTGCTGTATCGGATACAAATATTTGTTGAGTTTGGGGCAATTTTCGTTTTCTGGGTCAATTTTCTTCATATTTTGTTTTTTCTTCTTCATTTTTTTCTCTTCATATTTTGTTTTTCTTCATATTTTTTCTTCTTCATATTTTTTTCTTCTTCATTTTTTCTCTTCATATTTTGTTTTTTCCTCTAATTTTTTTTCTTGTTTTTTCCTTCATTTTTTCTCTTCATTTTTTCTTTTTCATGTTTTCTTTTTTTCTTCTCATTTTGTTTTTCTTCATTTTTTTCTTCTCCATGTTTTGTTGTTTTCTTCATTTTTTTCTTCATTATTTGCCACCTTCAGTTTTTTCTTCATATTTTGCCACCTTCAGTTATTTTTCTTCATTTTTTTGCCATCAAACAATATGCAAACACTTGAAGTCTTTTTTTTAATTGAACGTTAATAATATACATGATTGTTTTTTTATTTTTTATTCTTTGTATTTTACGTGACTAAGTAAGCAAGCGATGTAGGCTTCTAGTTTTTTCAACAAACATTTTTTTGGTTTATTTTATTTGGCGGGGGTGCGCTTTACTTTTTTCATTTCATTTTTTTCTTTTTTTTTGGGTTTTTCAAAAATAACTTTTTTAAAGATTATTTCTACATTAAAAAAAGATTATTTCTACATTAAATTAGGCTTAGGAAAAAGTTTACGCTAACGAGGCCGTACGGCATAGGCGAACGAGACCGCATAAGAAAATTTACATTTTTGAATTAAAACCCCCCCCCCAAGTGAAAAAGTGCTAAACAATTTTTTCATTCCAAAAAGTTGTTTTTTCACAAACTTTTTTTGGTTTTATGTTGTTTTTTGGACCCTATACTACTTGAAGGAATTTTTATAAAACGGTTTCTACCAACTAAGCCGTGATGGTCTCGTTAGCGTAAGTTTTTACGAAGCCTAAGCTGAATTTAATGTTAAAAATTCGAATTAGTTTTTTTGGAAAAAACTACTTTATAAACCGCACTAAAACTCGATCACAAACTATTCATTTCTCATCGATGACATTGCAACTTCATTTACATCGAAAACATAGTCATTGTATTTTTTTGTACGAAAAGACTTGCATCCGCCAACCACCTTCAATTGAACAAAAATTATTTTAAAGAAAAACTTGCAATAATAATACTTTGAAGTTAGAAAAATATTACAATACTTATATGAATATACAATTGCCAAAATCATTATCTTGTTTTCAATTATGTATAATATTAATGGACAAAGAAAAAACGAAATCAAATAATTGAAAAAATTTGGTGAAAAAAAGAAAGAAAAAATGGAGATGGCAAAATATGAAGAAGAAAAACAAAATATAAAGAAGAAAAAAAAACACAAAGAAAAAACATTGTAAATGCGTGCTGTATCCATCTTTACAGCAACCTTTAGAATTGTAAATTTGTATCCGTTTCCTGTAAATATTCGACTTTTTTGCTGTAAACTGTAAAAGATTAGAGAGAGAACCTTTACAGGGATACAGGTGCTCTTCACAAAATATCGCTGTATCCATTTGTATAGCTGTATCGCTGTATCGAAAGATTAGAAAGACAATATTGTATCGCTGTATCCAAAATATCCAATTAGAAAGAGGCCCCAGGGGACATAGTATTGAAAAATAAACTTAAATGTTCTCTGCTCTCTACCGAATTCGCTTCTCATTATACTAAGGATGATAACCAAAGTATCGCATTGCAAACTGAAGCGGCCCCTACTATGAGCCCCTTTCCTATTTTTCTACCCTCTTCTGTTCTTAAAAGCCTCTCAAAGCTTAAACCAACGGGTAGCAAAGGTTCAGATGGTATCCCTCAGATTGTCCTCAAGAAATGTGCTAAATCTCTTGCACTTCCTCTTTCCCATATTTTCAACTATTGTATTATCTGTGGTCAAATACCGTCTTACTGGAAACATTCTCTGGTGACCCCTATTCTGAAACCAGGCAAGGAACCTCACTTGGTGTCCTCCTAACGTCCGATTTCCATCCTTTCTCCCTGTTCTAAAACGATGGAGCGACTTGTTAGAGCTTTCATAATCAATCATCTATTCGAGCACTCTATTATACCTATCAATCAACATGGGTTTAGGCGTGGAGCGTCCACAGTAACCAATTTATTAATATGTGAAGATGATTGGACCTCTTCGTTAGCCAAAGGTCTCTCAACGGATGTCATCTACCTTGACTTCTCTCGTGCATTTGACACCATTAGTACATGTAAGTAAGCTTTTGTCTAAATGCACACATTATGAGATTACTATGCTCGTTACTATCTCCGATGTGGCTTGCTGATCTTGATAAAGCGTTTAAATTGAAAAAAAATGGGATTACTGACCCACTCCTTTCTTGGCTTGAGTCTTTTTTAACTAATAGATCTTTCTCTGTGCGTATGGGTGATTTCACTTCTGATCCAATGAATGCCACATCGGGTGTGCCCCAAGGGTCTGTCCTGGGGCCACTTCTTTTTACTCTGTATATATCCGATAAAAATGAGGTACTAGATAACTTTCCTAATATTCGTTATCAAGCATACGCAGACGATCTTAAGATTTATGTTTCTTATGATAAGAACTCATACGGCGAACGAACTCGAGAGCTTCAATCAGCATTAGATTCCGTATTCGATTGGTGTTTAGTTAACCAAATATCTCTTTCTCCATCCAAGTCTCTCCATATTCACATTGGAGGTCGATCTTTATATTCCTCATACAGTATAAATAATGTTTCCATTTCATGTGTATCTCAGATACGTGACCTGGGCATACAAATAGTTTCTTCTTTGCGTAGGAAAGAGGCTGTAGCAGACCGAGTTAAAAAGGCATCCAAAGCAATGTATGCTATGTTCCATGCGGTAACTGTTAATGATCCTGGTATAATGGTCAAGTGCTTTAAAACTTACGTAATGCCGCACTTGGACTATGCTTCGAATATATGGAATCCATACTATGCAAGAGATTGTGATGATATAGAGAAAGTTTTGAGGAAATTCACTCGCATAGTTTACCATCGATGTTTCGCAAATGAAGTTAATACGAGGTCTCTTCCTTCTTACCCCAATCGACTTGCCCGCCTTGGATTCGTTTCTCTTTCCAAGAGGAGGGTATTTTATGACTTAGTCATGGGTTTCAAGATCTTCCATGGACTGTCGATAATAGATAAAAAGCGATTTTTCAAAGAGACTATTCCAACGCGAACTAATACAAATGGCTTATTAGTTCAGGGTAGCAAGAATACAGCTAGAAACAACTCTTATGGAATTTTTTGTCGTTCAAATTGTTCTACATATATAGGTTTGTTTGTTTGTTGTTTTTCCCCCCGTTCAATTCGCTATATTAAAGTCAAATTGATGTATCGCTTTTGTTATCGTATTTGACAATTGTTTAGCTAATCTATTCATTCCTCATTCTCAATTGTAATTAAATTTGTGCGTTATTGCATCGAAAGATGTAGATAAAATATATACATATATATATATAAGTAATGAAATCTTTTGGAATGAAATGGCACACAAACTCATCAAAAATCGTTTCTCTAATTTTCAATCAATCGTGCTTCAAATGCTGCAGATTAACTCTTGCTGTGAGAAACTGCTAATGTTTTGAACGTGAGCGAAACGTGCTTTCAACTTTACAATTGATAGCTGAGCTGTAAGTTTAAGTTTACAATAGTGTCATAACGGTTTTTTCAAGGTAAAAATTACTTTATCAACGGAAGTGGAGCAAGGAAGATGCATACCATCTGTAATAGCTGAGGCATTGCTCGGAGAGAGACTCTTTTGTGCCGAGAAGGCTAACAGAAGGCGAATATCTTGCTTCTGACTTCTTCGATTTAATGGACCATAAATATGCATCAACCAACAACTTAACAAAATGTTCTGATTATGATAGAATTTTTACGAGAAACACTCAAAATTTATCCCATTTTTTGCAAATATTTTTTTCAAAAGAATGCACATGATTACAAAATAAAAACATGAAAAGTTAACAAAAACAAAAAACTGCGGATGGAAAACATAACATAACTTTATTGGTAATCAAAAGTTATTAGTGCTCAATATCATAAAGTTTAATTCATGTTGCACAGTCGAATAGTCGGATAACTGGCTCCGTAAAAGGGACGAGGCTGCCCACTCTCCTTTGACTGTTCCCTTCAGGCTAAAGGCATAGGGGAGGGAGGTGGGAAAATCAGGTGGGGAAGAGGGGAAAGGCGGGGAAAGGGGGGAGACTTGAGAGTGGGCGAAAGGGGAGGGGGGAGAGACTTCTTTGAGATTTCACCCTTTCGCCTTTGGTCTATCATCATCGATCAACTCCACAAGTCAATTGCTCACTCTGATTATGATAATTAACCAAATCGAAAAAAAATCACTTGTGAAGACAATGCTGAGAAATATTCAAGTGCCTAACAAGAGGATCTAAATGATAAAAAAATATTGAAGGCAAAGAGCTATGAATTGCGCTTGTAGCCAGTTGATAAGTGTGAACAATATAAAATATGATGGATCGATAGGGAAAATGAAAAAGCAAAGAAAACTTATTTTGCGCTTGAGAACGCATCGTAGAAAAGTCGAAACGAGCTTAAAGTCGAAAAAGTAGAGTTTCATTAAATATGAGAACATATGAAATTTGAAAATATGCAAATCACAAAACATCTGGACAATCATTGTATGTACAAAACGAAAATTCAGAACAGAAGTTCTTGCGATACAGTTAAGATAAGAATAACATATGATTTTATGTTAAAATCTCATAAGAAAAACTTGGCTTGTCGTAAACTTGTTATAGTTTGCTCAAGAGAAGGCGATCAAGTCTTTTGGAGCTTTTTTGATTTTTGAAAATAGGCGCTGTTTTTCGTGTTCGACAAAGATTTGCTCTGAAGCCTCGTTCTCTGAAAGGCGCAGCAGCAAAAGACGCGCGGCCTTAAAAAGTATTTTGAAACTTTTTCCATTGATTTCTCACTTTTTACCAATAAACATTCATTACTGCCAAAATGTATGAACAAAATATTTTGAAAACAATGAAAAGGTTTTTTTTTGTAAAACAGCTTGCAATCGAATTCAAACCATGCCCTTTTCCACTCCCAATCAGAATCTCAATCGTCAATTTACTAAGGCAGAAATTCCTATAAATTCTTTGATCGTCATGATAAAGTGGGCAGAGAAAAAACTTCTGTGAAAAAGTATAGTTTTCAACTAAAGTAAAACTATGTCATAGGAGTAGCGAAAAAAACTCACCTTGATTTCTTTTTTCATTTCGCGTTTCGCTCCCAAGCTCTCACGCAGTCTTGCGTTTTGTTCCTCTATCTGAAAAATACATAGACTTCGACACCTAACGATATCAAAAAGCTGAAACTTTTACACTCAAATTTTATCACAAATGCTTTTTCAAAGACAAAGAATCACTGTTCAGAAAACAAGAAACGAATCTATCCAGAAAAAACAAATCTTTCCTGCATGTAGGGAGACGATTCGAAAAAATATAATTATTGAAATGATATTCCGTAGAAAAAAGTTCGGAAAATCCGATTTGAAAACATTAAAAATTTTCAACACAAACTGTTTCTCCCAATTTTTTTCTGGTAGAAGATGCATCTTCAAAAACTCGAATCAGAAAATACCTCTGTCTTGAATCCATTTCCAATTAGAGCCTCCAGTTCGAATATGATGGGCGGGGATTCGAGGACACCCTCCAGCATTTCAACCAGCGACATCACCCTTACCGTTCTCGGAATGAACTGAAAAGGGTCGGGCCTTCTCAAAAACTTATTCCGAAGTTTTCGGACAGAAAAATATCACAGCTGTAAACAAACTTCCGATCGCGCAAACCGAAACTCGCGCACTTTTCAAAGTAACTTTTTTCACGATATCAACTGTTCATTAGCAATAATACACCATATAGCTAATATAACAATAATACACCATATAGCTAATATAACAATAATACACCATATAGCTAATATAACAATAATACACCATATACATGAAATTCGCTTTCATCCTCATTTTTTCAAGTTGTAAATCTTAAGAGCGGTCTTGAACCATTTTGTTCTTTCCCGAACCAGCCTCCACGAAAACTATTACGTGTTGCCGTACTTGAAGTCCCGGTGTGCTCAAAATGTCACCAATCGACCACTTTCTCAAATAACAAATCTCTGGAACCGTTCTTTAACTCTGCCAAATTAATCAATACACTTAAGTGAATACCATTATCGTATTACGGTCGTTTACAACCTACAACTTCTGAATTAGATGCGCCTGAATAATCATTCAAGTAGAAACGAACATTCGAGTCTTCTTCTTCTCTTTTCTTCTTCTTCTTCTTCTCGCAGAGAGGAAAGCATGCGTGCTCTTCCTGGAAGGAGATACTTCTTTCATCTTCGTCATTGCTATTCTCACTAGTTTTCACCGGCTTTCCCAATAGTTATCGTATTTCTAGTAGTACGATGTAGTATATTCATTCCAGAGACGGTGTTCCTTTAAAACATCAAAAAAGTACTCACTATGTTTCGCAATGTCATTTCCAGAGGAGTAGAAGGGATTTCCACGACGGTAGTGTTGTGCTAAACAACTCTTTTTGTCTCAAAAACTTTGATCATAAAAGGCATATAAAGGCATAAAGGCACTTCCGCTTTGATCATAAAAGGCACTTCCGCATATTCAACGTAAATAACACATTATTTGATCTTCATTTGTATTAAAAAGCTATGAAAACCTATTACTCTCAAAAAACGTTCAATTCCATTATAACATAGAAATCTTGAGCTTGTCGAAGAATCCGAGTCAATTCAGAAGATGAGAGAGTCTATTCTATAACAATGAAAACACGGACTTACGGATGGAAGGCAGACAACGACGATAGATTATACAATTAGAAACAATAAAAAACCTTGTTGAAAAGTTTTTTTTCCAACGACCGCTCTTGGGGAGGGGAGGGAGTCTAGAATGATGAGAAGCAAGGTAGACGCAAAAAGGTAAGTTTTCATTATTATACACTCCCCACTGTAGAACAGATTTTTTTCTTCGAAATTCTCAACAGTGCTTACCGGGGTGTAGCCGACAACGCACTTCACATACCAAAAACATATTTCCGGGCCCTGAAAATACATATAAAATTTTAAATTCCATTTTGTAATTTTTGCCTACCATCTGATGATATTTGCTTGTACCTGAATTCAATAACTGAAGATTGCGTTTTCTATTTTCTTTTTCTGAAACGCTATGTTTGTTTTGTCGACTTAATCTTTTTGATTAAAAAAATGTTAGCCTCTTCATTGATAAAATTTTTGAAATATTTATTATATCGTAAATTACCAATGCAAATGTGAATCAGAAAGAAAAGCGAAAGGAAAGAAGCGTCATCTTAAGTAACTTTTTTTAAAAAAACGGAAAAACTTCCGTATAAAAAATTCTTCATATAAAATAACAACATATATGACGCTGGCAACTAGGTTTTCGCCGTTTTCTAAAATCGCAATGACTTTTGTTGTATTTGTGGCTGATTTTGTAACATTTTTAGCAAAACCACAAAAAGACTGATTTTTTGCACACGATAATGGCACAGCCAGGAAAAACCATCAAAATAGCCTTATTTTATGGCGCTGCCATCAAAATAGCCTTATTTTATGGCGCTGCCATCAAAATTGCCTTATTTTATGGCGCTGCCATCAAAATAGCCTTATTTTATGGCGTTGCCATCAAAATAGCCTTATTTTATGGCGCTGCCATCAAAATAGCCTTATTTTATGGCGCTGCCATCAAAATAGCCTTATTTTATGGCGCTGCCATCAAAATAGCCTTATTTTATGGCGTTGCCATCAAAATAGCCTTATTTTATGGCGCTGCCATCAAAATAGCCTTATTTTATGGCGCTGCCATCAAAATAGCCTTATTTTATGGCGCTGCCATCAAAATAGCCTTATTTTATGGCGTTGCCATCAAAATAGCCTTATTTTATGGCGCTGCCATCAAAATAGCCTTATTTTATGGCGCTGCCATCAAAATAGCCATATTGTATGGCGTTGCCATCAAAATAGCCTTATTTTATGGCGTTGCCATCAAAATAGCCTTATTTTATGGCGTTGCCATCAAAATAGCCTTAATTTATGGCGTTGCCATCAAAATAGCCTTATTTTATGGCGTTGCCATCAAAATAGCCTTAATTTATGGCAGTGCCATGAAAATAGCCTTATTTTATGGCGTTGCCATCAAAATAGCCTTATTTTATGGCACTGCCATCAAAATAGCCTTATTTTATGGCGCTGCCATCAAAATAGCCTTATTTTATGGCGCTGCCATCAAAATAGCCTTATTTTATGGTGAATGGCACAATTATTTTCTCTATCGCGAAGGGAAAAAAGTATAGCGTTCGTGCAAACCCGGTCCGTATTGGTTGCTCGCTTTGTGCATATATGATTCTGCTATTAAATTTGGTGAATAGCCACGAAATAAACGAAATAGTGTAGTGGGATCTATTAGTGTAGTGGCAGTGGACTGACGAAGGAACTTTTCAATTGTGCCATTCACCATAAAATAAGGCTATTTTGATGGCAGCGCCATAAAATAAGGCTATTTTAATGGCAGCGCCATAAAATAAGGCTATTTTGATGGCAACGCCATAAAATAAGGCTATTTTGATGGCAGCGCCATAAAATAAGGCTATTTTGATGGTTTTTCCTGGCTGTGCCCTTATCGTGTGCAATAAATCAGTCTTTCTGTGGTTTTGCTACAAATGTTACAAAATCAGCCACAAATACAACAAAGGTAATTGCGATTTCCGAAAATGGCGAAAAACCTAGTTGCCAGCCTCATATATGTAAGAAACCAAACTTTTTTGAACCAAAATATCAACCTTGGTTGGAATAGGAGAGGGCCAAATAATGATGTCCCAGGTTCCTTTGTCTCCGAATTGCATTCCCAATCCACTATTCTCCACTATTTTATCCACATCCGCGACCTGCTTCAGATTTTTCTTTGCCAACTTCCTCTTTTTCTCAGTCTAATACTGAAACTTGTAAGAAATGCAACAACAAATTTTTTTACGAAAACTGGAGAAACTTTAGGGGAAACAAGGTCTTGAAAATACTGTAAATGTAAACAGTGACAAACACATATGTGAAATTCATTACTTCTTATCCTAATTTTTTTCCATCGAGCAATCTGAGTCAAAATTCCTGATTTGAAGTTCGCGTAATTGAAGAAAATCGACAATGGTCGACTTTTGGACACTACAATCATGTCTGCTAGCATAGGTATAATCATGCCTGCTAGCATTGATGAACGAAATCTTAGCTAAGCTCAACTTAAGGCTTTCGTAAATGGTCGGCACGACATAAGGTCTCTAGCTGAACTTTCCACACAGTTTTCTATTGTTAAGTCAACTTTAACTTTGCTCGTGCAGCGAGAAGGTGCTGTGAAGAGAAACAATGAGGTCACGGCACTTTTTTTTCGACTGCAAAGTTCTACGCTCGTTTCGAGAAGACCCGCCGCGCACTGGTATGAACATACTTCGTCTTGTTCCCTCTCCTTTGGAGTCCTCGTTATTTCTCCGTACTATCAGGCGTCGATTAAAGTATGTGGGACTATTGGACGATGACACGTGAAAGATCCATTTATTTCTGCAAGAAATAGACGGGCAAGAGTTGCCTGGGCGAGCGATCTCCTCAACTAAAAACTTTAAATATGACCTTGAGTTATTTTGTCGGATGAACCGAGGTACATGCTGTTTGGAAATGATGGTTTGAACTACGTGCGACGGTAAAAAGCACAACAAGCAGGCGTACCAGATTCATACCGTGAAACACGGATTCGGAACTGTGTTGTCTGGAAATGCTCCAGGCTTCACGTCTCTGGTCCTTTACTTCGAATTCAAGGTACCATTAACAAGGAGAAGACATGTAAAACATGATGCTCTTCACGGGACAAAGACCCAAAATATAGGAGTCCATTAGCCAAGGCGTGGTTCTGTCGACGCAGGGTCAACGTTCAGGACTGGTCCAGCCAGACTCCTGATCTTTACATTATTTAACAGTTTTGAAGCTGATGAAAAAAATACACACGAAGAGAGATTCCTTCAATCAAAGTCCTTCCACCAAAAAAAAGCCAGCCGTACGATTGTAGTTGCAATGGATCTTATCAAAGCGTTTGATTGCGTCGATTACATCATTCTCATTGAAGACATTGCCAGAGTATCGCACCCAGATCAAGTTCGACGTGGGCTTTGCGGACACATGCGAGGAAGGCAGACTTACGTTGAGTTCAGAGGAGCAGAGAACAAAAAGAGGAAACTCCGATCTGGATTACCCCAAGGTGAAGTCTTTTCCCCCAACGCTCTTCAGCTTCTAAATGAATACCTAGCCTAAACAACCTGAAGACATTCAACTTGTTAATTATGCGGATGACTGCACAGTATTTGCCAAACTACCAGAAATCGCACCAATGTGTGACAGAATAAATTTCTACCTAGCCGACATAACCCAATGGTTCAAACCTAGAAGTTTGCAACTTGCTGCAGAGAAAATTGCTGCAATCTTAATCACTCTACACACTAAAGAAGTGAATCTACATACAGCTGAAAATCAAAACCTTCTTCTTAGCGTTGTCCCGCGATGCCGGGATCCGCTTTGTGGATCTTTTTTCTCCACTTGTCCCGATCGAGGGCATCTCTCGGGCTTAGATGACTGGACTTCAAGTCCGCATTGATGGTGTCTTGCCATCGCTGCTTCGGTCCATCTCTCGGTCGCCGACCGCCCACTTCGAGATTGTGGGCGGTGCTGGCTACAGTTTTCGGTGATGCTCTGGTGACATGGCCTAACCATCTCAGCCGATTTTCGCGCATCTTCTCGTCGATGAAGGTGATGTCAAATCGTCCCTTTATGGTCTCATTTGGTAGGCTACGATGGCGACCCCGTTGGACTTCGTCATTTGATAGATGAACTTATATCCTTCACCGATGTTCCATGACTTCTGCCCTTTCAATCTCGTCTCCTGGACGAATGCAATATCGATTCTGTGGCGTTTGAGAAGGCCCGCTAACTCACGGCAGCGCCCGGTCAGTGTGCCTATGTTGAGGGTGGCAAATCAGCCGCGACATTAATCTCTAAACGATGAGATCATCGGCGCGATGATCTCATCGTTTAGAGATTAATGTCGCGGCAGATAAATTCAGATTCTTCGAGCGCGTGGTTGAAATAGTCTTAAAACAAAAATTCAGCCGAGCTCAAACCCTAGGAACCTCTTATCTTAGACCTCAAAGTCATGTGAGCGCTCATAATCATCGCGCCGATGATCTATGTCGCGGCAGACTTTTCTCGACATGACATTTGGTCGTCTGTCGGTCAGTGGCCCGCGCATTTTCTCCACGTTGGTGGCTCATGGCCAACGTGTGTCGCTTCCGGGGGACGCCCTATAGCATGTAATCTATGTAGTTGCGACAAGAATTTGCCGAACGGCCTGTCGCTCGGGCCTGGCGTCGGTGTCCGCGTACAGCTAAGCTCACTCGTACGAGTTAGCAGTTTTCGATGGTATCACGACACTTCGTACCCGAGACACATCGTACCACGACATTTCGTACCCGCGACACTTCGTACTCCGACATTTCGCACCCGCGACACTTCTTAACGCCACAATTCGTATCTCGACACTTTGTACCCACGTTAATAGGACACTTCGTACCACGACAATTCGTACCCCGAAACTTTGTACCCAAAAATTTTTTCTTCTTGTTTTTCGATTATTCTGTTATAGGTGAATAAAGTTAGGGTTTTAAAAAAAATGTGATTCTAGAGTTGAAAGTTGAATTTTGCTTTTTTAGAAGACCAATTTGAATGAACTTGTTATTTGTTTTCTCAAAGAAAAGCTTTTCGAAATTGATCAAATGATTTAAAATGATGAGTTGATTTATGTGAATTGAAAAAAAGATGATTTATGTGAAATGATGATAAAATGATTAAAAACGAGGAAACAATTTTAGAAACATGCGTACCTAATTCGGAAAAAAACTCGTACCTAATTTCGTGAAACCTCCACCTTATTAATAGAAACGTCTACTTAGTTTAAAAAGATGTTCAACAAAGCACCTTAAAAAAAGTTTGGAGTCGGGGGCACAATGTTCATTGGGGGAACGCTTCAATTGGGGGGTTTGCGTTTTTTTGCGTCCTGCCTGAGTTAGGCGTGCATTTTCGAGAGATGAAGAAGGGAGAGTTCCTGAGAAACTTTTCATGTCGCGTATTAACGTGGGTACAAAGTGTCGCGATACGAAGTGTATTAACGTGGGTACAAAGTTTCGGGGCACTTTTGAACTTTAGGGCCCCCCCTCCCAGAGGTTCCATGGGTCATACTTCTGAGTTACTTACATTTCAAAAAAGTTATTTTTACATTAAAGAAATTATTTTTACATTGAAAACGCGTAGGCTTAGGGAGAAGTTTACGCTAATGAGGCCGTATCAACAAAATGATACAATAACTGACCCATGGAACCTCTGGGAAGGGGGGCTAAAATGCAAAAGTTCCAGTTTCGGGGTACGAAGTGTCGCGGTGCGAAGTGTCGTATTAACGTGGGTACAAAGTTTCGGGGTACGAAGTGTCACGGTGCGAAGTGTCGTATTAACATGGGTACAAAGTGTTGCGGTGCGAAGTGTCGTATTAACGTGGGTACAAAGTGTCGGGATACGAAGTGTCGCGGTAGGAAGTGTCGTATTAACGTGGGTACAAAGAGTCGGGATACGAAGTGTCGTGCTACGAAGTGTCGTATTAACGTGGGTACAAAGTGTCCGGATACGAAGTGTCGCGGTACGAAGTTTTGGGTACAAAAAGTCGCTCATACGAAGTGTCGATGGTACGAACTGTCGCGAAATGTCGCGGTACGAAGTGTCGAGGGTACCAAGTGTCGGGTACGAAGTGTCGAGTATGAATCGATAATACGAAGCGTCGGTGATCCGTTTTCGATGGTACCACGTGGAGGAACGGACTCGCCATCACCTGAATATTGAAATCGATCATTCCGTAATACCGACTTTTCGTACGGCCAAAATACTAGGATTGACTTTTGATTCGATGTACTGAAATGCTTCTTCGACAGCTCTTGTTCGTTCCACATGGGATGAAGAAAAAGAAATGCTAGTGACAAAATATAAGGTCATCGGTCGTTCGGTCATCAATTATGCAGCTCCTATCTGATCGCAAAATCTGTCCGAAACTAAATGAAGATATCTACAAAATGCATCTCGCCTTCGATGGTACTGCAGCCCACAAGTTCACATCAACGTAAGGGACCGGTTCATCCTCACCGGTATCGAGGGCGTCCTAAGGTGGCGGAGGGATGTCTCTTTGCACAAGTGCATTGGAGATAGCGGGCTTGCCCGTCGCGGACCAAAATTGGATAGTATAGTTCGTCAAAGGAGGGCGATGCCGGACTGGCCTGGGCATGCCGCCGGATAAAAAATCAGCCAATAATTCCCTATACTTCGTAATGGCGAGTCGAGGCGCGAGTAAAATAGCCTCTTGCACTTCTCCGGTCAACGAATGGGTCTCGCGAAAAGGATCGCCGACTGCGGTGCGAGTGTGGACGGAAAAAATTTCTCCGGACTCAAAAGGATCCTCACCAATCAATCCCAAATGACTTCCCTCGACAGGAACTCTAGGCAAACAACAACTAAAACAACAAAAACAAAATGCTTAAAATGCTGCACTCCGGGTAGCTATTGGTTGCATCAATATGACAAATATCGACGATTTACATGTCGAAGCCGACGTAGTGCCAGTTAAACCACACAATGAACTACTTTGCGATCAATGTCTACTGCGCCTTCATCAAAAAGGACACATCAATCTTCACTCGTCGAAACTACATACAGTACCGTGCAGAAGTATACCAAAAAGTACATTTTACAGTCTTTCTTGCATCTTTGTGATCTTTGTGACTGTCTTGCATCTCTGTGATCATCATCAGTGAGTGACTGTTTTGCATCTTTGTTGTATAGAGGCCATCAAGATCATTGCAATAAACAGAAACAAATAAACAAGAACATATTGCAGAAATCTCGAAAAATACTGTTTTCAGAAAAAAATTGCTGAGCTGTTCTGCTTTTTTCAGAAACGGCTCCATTTCGTAACAGCATGATGTGAATCACGATCTACACAATATAAAAAAATTGCGCCAGTGGACGCAAAAAAAGAAAAGTTATACGACAAAATATACTTTTTGGTATTCTTTTGCACGGTACCGTAGCTCCAGAGGACAACTGGGAACAGCTAAATATTTTCTCAGTGAACATCGACAGCGCATGGCACCATTTCTCGACAAAGACAACGAAGTGAAGATAAAAGAAGAATATCGAGTTGAACTGAAGGCTGTGATCTGAACACACACACGAGAGCAGTGGCGGCTGTGAAGAACAACTACACAGCGCGAGTGAAACTGGGGTTATCCATCACCAATTGCAAGAAGGGACGTTACCGGGAACTACAAGATGTAAACTGGCTCATATCAGGGTTGGTTACAGCCCACTACTCGAAAGCTACATGGCTAGCATTGACCCCAATGCAATCGACAAATGCCCAGACTGTGATCAGTCTGACCATACTACATCGCATCTTTTTCCTTACCCAAGTAGACCTAGCACACTAACGGTCCGGTCGCTTTGGACCTAACCAGTGAGGACGGCGAGGTTCCTCAATCTTTCCATTTTTAAAACGATTTCGGTGCCGAGGAAGAATAATCGGTCGCCGGCAAAAACAACAACAACGAGAGACTCCTGCACATCAAGATCGCTTGGAAAGCAGCACCTCAAGCACTGATTGACAGCCTCGTTGATTCAATGCCAAGAAGATGTCAAGCTGGTATCGACTCATGCGGCTTCTCCACGATGTATTGAATAATATCTTCCAGCTGTTAGCTGTTAGCTACATTTTTGTGTAGAGTTCTATTTAGTACAAGAGATTGTACATCAAAGCTATTTTATGCGTTTTTGAATATAATAAACTTTCCAGTGCTGCTGTAGAAAAAAAGATTACCAAACCTTTTAAAATTTTGTTATTCAAAAACTATGAAACTTTGACGTGGATTGCTTGATGGAAAAAAGTCATTATAAGAAACATTGAATTTCACACGAACTTTAGCCTCTACTGTATCATCACAAATTAATTTCAAATATGAAAAACGCTACAATTTTTTCTTATAGGCTCCTTAGAAAAATGCTTGAGTCTAGTCATATGAAAGTTTTCCTAGAGAAAGTGAATAACCTGCTTAGCAATAGTGATACCCCGTGAAACATAATTTCGCTCATCCAGCTCGCGCTGTGCTAATTCAATACAAGAATTATGTTGTTGTTGTTGTTGTGGTTTGCATGTTAAAGATCTCCGTTTGGGTAGACGAGGTCTTCTTGGTTATGACTCAGGAAACAATGAGCCTTACTTACAATATTTATCTATAATCTTCTTCGCGCTTGTTCTGCCTCGCGGCAAGGTACGCGCTCGCCTGAGTTGCAGGACAGACCTATCCCGGTAGAACCATTGGCTGCCCGCTAGAACAATGCTTGTGTGAGTAGCAGCAGTGGGGAGAGTTAGATTCGTGCCAGAGCACTACCAACAGTTCTTGACCACCTTGGTTTGGGTGGATCTGTCCGGGGTGAAAGTTGAACTCCGGACTCTTCGCCTAATATCTCATCTCAAATCCCAAATAACTGTTCTGTTTTGTACGAAATCTCATCTCAAATCCCAAATAACTGTTCGAAATTTTCTTCCTTATACATATTGTGTTTTTCGATTTTTCATTTATTCTCACCTGTTTGTATGGCATTGTATGAAATGTACCTTGTGTATTGTATAATGTGCTTACTAGACGTAATAAACATATACATAACAAATATATATAATAGTTGAACAAATTACCATTATGCCACACCCAGAATTACAACATTTATCTAATAAAATTTATTTCTCCTTATCTCTCGTAATTTAGTTTTTTGTTGATTTGATTCACATCTCAAAGATTGGGCAATTAGAAGAATACCCACATGTCCCAGGGAAGATTTAAGGAGCCATCCGATGATGGTCTCTCCATCAAATCTATATTCATACAGCTTTGGCTCTTCTTCGAAGAGGACAAGTCTCGCCGTCAATCGCACCTAAGAACCGGCAAAATTTACATTGATATCTCACATACTATCAAGGTTCTGACATAATAACCGTAGAAGCCTAGTCAGGGGGGTTTCTTTCTGTCTGTGAATTGAACTATTATTAACTGATTATGGTAGTGAAGAGAAATTCCAATTGCAATTAAGACCTACCAATCAATTAGAACAGTCACGATTACATTCAAGACTGATTTTTCCGTGTGAAAGACATGAGAAGACCCATTTTCCGATTCGTCTCACTTTTACTAAAATCACTTCTGTAGTAGAGCTCAAATCGCCGCTGAGAGTCTATCAATACTATTTCTGGAATTGTCCAAAAACTATTCGACCCTATTCAAATGCTTGGCGAACCTCGAGGAACTCCGTCTTGCCTGCGACGCCTCCCTCCTTCACTTCTCTCTCATCCGTTCGCACCGCATTCTCGAGCAACAGGGTTCCCATGAAGGTAGGAGCGTGGCCATTGACGACTAACAGCTCACTAAAAGCGGACTATCTTCCCTATCTTGTCTTATTTTCTTCTCTATTGCGCGTAATTTTGACTCGAAGCAGAGTAGGTGCTCTCCAAAACTTAGAGCTTGCGTATTAGGCTGTTCCACAATCCTAAGCTATTGTTCGTAGCTGATGGGAAGCACATGTTGAAGACGTTTACGTACTGTGAGATATTGTGAACTTGCTAAGTTTTTAACTTGGATCCATTTCTGAGATGTCAAGCGTGTTACCTCTCTTAAACCACGACAATCTCATTTTTTTAGTCTGAAGAGACTACACTTGCGAAATCGCGAGAGAAATCAGGATGAATATTTTAGAAGTGCGCTTCCTGAATGATGTGTTTTTTTTTAAAACTTCGTTTTCCATCGCCTGCTTTTTTCATCTCATGCTCCCTTCTTTTCCAGCTCCCTTGTTTTCTTCGAAGTATCAAAGCTTTTGTTTTGAAACCTTCCCTTGCAAGCGATGAACATGGTTTTGATCTAATCCGCACTAAAAATCTATGCACGAATCTATGCGCTATCTAAGAAAAACTAGTAAAAGAATTTATCGATTCACATCCTTTTTCTAGTTTTACACACGCTCTTGTTCACTCTCATGTTTTCCGATCTCACATGATTAGACTTATTGATCTAACCGCCTCTTTGGCGGGTGGTGACAAACTACCCGGGGATAAGGAACAGTGTGGAAGCAACCACCAACTTCTTGACAGTTTTCTCCAGAGCCAGCAGGTTGAGAGCGCCCGGTTGGTTTTCTTGTCTCGAAGGATCACGCCCTTCATCACTCTCTCTGTAATTGAAATGGAAGTGATCAACTGGTGGATGGACAAAAACATTTCTGTTTACGAATGATTTCATGATTAAGAAGCACCTTGGAAACTCTACTTGTTCAGTAATAAACTATGAAGCTTGCTGGCGATAGAAAATACTTCAAATAAAAAAAAACTTAGTGAGGCCAGGTTAATCTGACTAACATGGCATCTGAAAACCTGTTTCAAAAAAGAAAGAAATCAGGGAGGTTACAAAAACAGAAAACAAGACAGAAAGCGAATGCGTGGCCTGTGACTGGCTCATTTACAGTAAACTTGTTAAAAATACTCGCTGTCATAGGAATTCTCATGGGCAAGCAGCCACAATTTATTTAAAAACTGAAACAATCAACATAGTTCATCGAAGGTCCAATGTAACAGTTGGAATTTTAGGAAATACTACCGCTTTTCGAGCGGGGGAATCTGGAATGACGAGACGTGAGCTAAAGATAAAGAGCAGAGAAAGGACAGTTATTCATTATTCTGACTCCATCGCTCACGAACGGTTGTTTTTCGAAATTTTCAACAGGGCTAACGCATGACAATCATTCACTGATGCAGTGTTTTTATTTATGAAAACATAATGAAAAAATACCAACAACCTGGTTTTTTTCGAATTGCGTGAACGTCTTGTTCTAACCTAAAAATTGTCTCGAAAAACACTGGCAAGTGTGGCCATTCGTGACTCTACAGCCTCAAGAGCTTGTCACGGATGGAGCCGGATCATCCAGTCCGGAATCGAGCGCGACCTCAGGAGGCGGATAGAGGGACGCCTCCCTACAAAGAATTCGTGCTGGGAGGTAGCGGGAGAAATACCGCCGCGGACCAAAACTGGGTAGTATAGCTCGTCAAAGGAGGGCGACCGGCCTAGGCATGCCACCGGAGAAAAACATCAGCCGATACTCCGCTATACTTTTCAATGGCGAGTCGAGGCGCCAGCCTCTTGCCTATCTCCGGTCAACGACAGGCGAGACGTCTCTACTCCCACCCAAAACGATGCTAGGCTGGCTTGACCACCCACTCACAAGGCCTTTAGCATGAACAGGTTGCTACAACGATGTCCGCCTTCACAAGGTACAGCATGACAGTCTCAGGACTGCAAAGGACATTAAAACCCTTCTCCGGACGCATGTTGTCCGAAGAACACGGGAACTTCTCTCATTAAAGAGAGTGTTCATAACATTGGTAAACTGCAAACTGGCAAAAAAATTCAAGAGCACCCGGCCTACCGACCCTCTTTATCACTCGAAATGTATCAGTATCAGAGTATCTTTTTTTCATGTATCAGAGTTTATGAAGAGTTTTCGAATGTATCAGAGTTTTCTCAGCTAAAGTTGAAAGAAGAAAAATTCTTCCTCTCTCTACATAGATAAACGTTTCATTAGCCATAACTCAGCCTCAACCGGTTTCGTGAAGTTGAAAGTGAATCTTCAAACCGACTTCAGCAATCGACTTATTGAAAAATCAAGACATGTTTTACCTGTGGTTCATAACCAAGTCTTCGATGCGGGATGTTTGCCGGCAACAACAACAACGTCTCTACTCCCACCCAAAACGATGCTAGGCCGGCTTGACCACCCACTCACAAGGCCTATAGCATGAACAGGTTGCTACAACGATGTCCGCCTTCACAAGGTGCAGCATGACAGCCTCAGGACTGCAAAAGACATCAAAACCCTTCTCCGGAAGCATCTTGTCCGAAGAAGACGAGAACTTCTCTCATTAAAGAGAGTGTTCATAACCAAGTCTTCGATGCGGGATGTTTGCCGGCAACAACAACGTCTCTACTCCCACCCAAAACGATGCTAGGCCGGCTTGACCACCCACTCACAAGGCCTATAGCATGAACAGGTTGCTACAACGATGTCCGCCTTCACAAGGTGCAGCATGACAGTCTCAGGACTGCAAAAGACATCAAAACCCTTCTCCGGACGCATCTTGTCCGAAGAAGACGAGAACTTCTCTCATTAAAGAGAGTGTTCATAACCAAGTCTTCGATGCGGGATGTTTGCCGGCAACAACAACGTCTCTACTCCCACCCAAAACGATGCTAGGCCGGCTTGACCACCCACTCACAAGGCCTATAGCATGAACAGGTTGCTACAACGATGTCCGCCTTCACAAGGTGCAGCATGACAGTCTCAGGACTGCAAAAGACATCAAAACCCTTCTCCGGACGCATCTTGTCCGAAGAAGACGAGAACTTCTCTCATTAAAGAGAGTGTTCAGAACCAATTCTTCGATGCGGGATGCTTGCCGGCAACAACAACAACCTAATAATTGTACAATTTTTTGTACTCTCTCGCCGCAAGAAGAAAAGACATCGCTGCTCACGTCTCTTACGTTATATTTCTCTCGCTAATTGGACGAATTTTAGATTAGAACAAGACTTGCACATAATTCTGAAGAAAAACAAAGGGAACTCGTTATGTTTCTTTATGTTTTAGCAACAAAACAAAAAACACTGCATGACTCGTTAGAGGAATGCTGGCCCTTCCACTCTCATCTAATCTAGGCGACTCACCTAATGGTGTAATTGAGGATCGCAGGAGGAAGCTCGGGACCAATGACATAGTACTCGATGTATCCCAATTCAGTCGAGGAGGCGAAGGTGCGTGACACAACCAAGCATTCCACCGAGGAACTCTTCAACAAACAAACATCCTTCAATCATTACAATCGAATGAGCTCTTTTCTTTCTATGTCTTTTCTGCGTTACAAGTTAAGAGTTATTTTTTTGTTCCATTCTCAGATTCCGATAAACAACTATCTTTCACATTCTGTAAATATTTCTAAACAACTCTTAGCAGCCTAAAATCGAGCCTTTGAATTAAACAAAAAAGGGCTCCTTCCAGAAGAAATATTCATTCTTACCTCACTCTAGAGAAAACATTTAACCCTGCGAGAAAAACAGTTGGTCAAAGCGATGAGGGAGGAAATAATGATGTTGATAGGCAGAAATACGTGTATGAAACTGAGCTGCCAACGAATAACTTTAGGATTTAACTTCCATACTTCACCTTCAAACCGGGCATTTCTCCAAAATAAATACCTTTTGAACCTCGGAAAAATTCCTCTTCAAGCAGAAAAGTGGTCGACTATATGAAATGTCTCTGTTGGTATTCTACCAAGCTCCTTGGTCTCATTTGTTTTACTTTTAAAAAAACTACTCGGTACTCAATAAAAAAAACTTCTTGGCTACTACCTTGAAACGATAGGCTTCTTTGATGGTGTGTTGAAACTTCTCTTTTTGTTGCGCTTGTCGGCGGACTCGGTCCAACTTCTCCAACAATTCTTTTTTCCCGCTTAAATCGAAATCGATAAAAGATTTTCATTTCTCATACACTAAAACGGAGATGGAAGGTTGAGAAAACATATAGTCTATGTTTCGCGAGAAATGTCTTTTTGACCAAGTATGAGAAAATTCTGTTCAGTTTGACTTTTTATTGAAAAAACTTTTTGAAAAACTTTTTTGTTTTGTTTTTTAAGCATGTTCTGCTCTCTTTGCGAGAAGTTTGTCGAATATCTCGTTCAAACAAAAAAGAAGCTTTCCTCACCGTTCACAATGCTGTTTAGCCTCATGGTCACGATTCTGCTGATCTCTCAAAGTCTCTGTACGGAGCAGTTCCTCTCCCCCACCCTCTCCGCTTTCGCTTGGTACCGGTGCGACTGCTCGGCTTCTTACTGCAGAGAAAGAGAAAGAGAAAGAGAAAGAGAAAGAGAAAGAGAAAGAGAAAGAGAAAGAGAAAGAGAAAGAGAAAGAGAAAGAGAAAGAGAAAGAGAAAGAGAAAGAGAAAGAGAAAGAGAAAGAGAAAGAGAAAGAGAAAGAGAAAGAGAAAGAGAAAAAGAGAAAGAGAAAGAGAAAGAGATATAGAGGTGGTGATGTCCGTTCTTCCTCGTTGTGCCACTGGATAAGCTAACTCATAAGAGTATTTCTAAACCGATCACGGAGACCGACGGGCGGCCCGAGCGAGAGGCCGGTCAAGAAAACTTTTTCGCAACTATGAATCAAACGAAATTGAATCCGAAGTCAACTAGGGCCTTCCCGGAAGCGACGCACGTTGGCTTCAATGCCCGAACAGCGTGACAAACATGCGAGAGCGACCCATCAAGTACTGCGACTCAAGAAACCAGTACAGCCCAGAGCTCTCCTCGTGGCCACTCTGAATATCGGCAGGTTAACCAGCCGCAGATATGAACTGGCAGAAAGCCTCAAAAGACGAAGAGTAGATATAGACTGTATTCAAGAGATGATATGGAAAGGCGCAAAGTCACGCAACATTGGTCAAGGTTACAAATTGATCTACCACGGGCTCACCAATGCCAGAGGAGTCGCCATTGACGTGAGCGAAGATCTGCAATGTCGAGTTGCTGAGGTCCAACGTCTCTCCGACCGTCTGATATCCGTCACCATCGACGCAGATAATTGTCGTATCCACGTATGTTGTTGTTGTTGTCTTGCCCATAGGTCCTGTCGAGGGGAGTCCTTTTGGGATAGGTTGGTGGTGAGGATCCTTTTGAGTCCGGAGAGATTTTCTCCATCTACACTCGCACCGCAGTCGGCGATCCTTTTGGCGAGACCCATTCGTTAACCGGAGAAGGACAAGAGGTTCTTTTACTGGCGCCTAGACTCGCCATTGAAAAGTATAGCGGAGTATCGGCTGATGTTTTGTCCGGTGGCATGCCCAGGCCGGTCCGGCATCGCCCTCCTTTGACGAGCTATACTACCCAGTTTTGGTCCGCGGCGGGATTTCTCCCGCTACCTCCCAGCACGAATTCTTCGTAGGGAGGCGTCCTTCTATCCGCCACCTGAGGTCGCGCTCGATTCTGGACTGGATAATCCGGCTCCATCCGTGACAGGCTCTTAAGGCTGTAGAGTCACGAATGGCCGCTGTTGCCAGTGTGTTTCGAGTATCCGCGTATACTAAGCCTATGCTCCGCAAACCGGCTGTAAATAAGAGAAAGATAATTCTGGCAGGAACTGCACGACCATGTCTCCTCTTGCCCAGAAGAAGATCTTCCAATCCTCGGCGGTGATCTGAACGGACATGTTTGGAGCGTAAACGACGGATACAGCTGCCACGGTGGTAGAAGCTACGGTATAAGGAATATCGATGAAAATCGGATTATCGAATTCGCAGAATAAAATGGCCTTGTAATATCGAATAGCTTCTTCAAGAAGAGAACGAGACCCTTGATAACTTATTCCAGCCGTCCCAACACCAGCCAAATCTACTTTTTCCTGCTCAGAAACCGATAACTTCCCTGCAGTTATCAACACGGAGATAATTCCATCAGAATGACTAGATCCTCAACACAAGATCGTAGTGACTGACATCCGAATCCGCATGAAGAGAAGAGCTAGAGTGACTGGCCCAGAAACCATAAAGTGGTGGAAACTAAACGAGCAAAATACAGCCATTGTCCCCAGATTTATCTTTCCGACAATCGACCAGAAAGATGTAGATGCTGCATGGGCTACATTTCGTGACTCAGTTGTAACCCCCGCCATAAGAGCTTTTGGTACCAAAAAGTCTGGACGTCCACGAATAGACAAACAGACATGGCTATGGACGAGTGAAGTGCATGAGAATGTGCGTACAAAGAAGTTGGCCTAGAACAAATGGTTTGCTGACGAGACGGATGAAAACTGAGAAGAATACAGGAAAGACAAGTTAGCGAAGATAACGGTTGCCTCCACGCCAGCCAATCACCATCGAGATCTGTACGGTCGACTAGACACAAAAGGTGAAAAGGCCATTGACTAAGATGATGACGAAAGCGTGTTTGGACATTGAGCACTACAAGTGTATCGAGGAAAAAGATGGAAAACGGCTACAAGAAACTGGGGAAATTCTCCGACGCTGGCAACAGCACTTCGATGAGATCTCCAACGTTGAGTTTCCGCACCCAGCTATTCCGGAAGGCACAAGCTCCGCCGGCTCAGTCTCTCGTATTACGGTTGCGGAAGTGACAAGAGCAGTCATCGGAATGGAAGGCTCCAAGGCGCCTGGCCCCGAAAACGTATCCGCGGACCTATGGAAATTGAAGGAGCTCAGAGGAAGTAGAATAACTTGGCTGACCGATTTCTTCAACGCGATTGTCAAAGATGGGCGAGCTCCCAAGGATCGGAAGACCAGTACTACTGTACCGATTTTCAACAAAAAAAACTAAGGCGTTACAGCAAACTGCTCGAACTATCGACGTATTCGACTTCTATGTCTCACAATGAAGATCTACGAACGAGTTCTAGAACAGAGACTCCGAGAAATCGTCAGACTTAACATCAACCAGTGTGAATCTGTGAAGGTATCGGGTACATCAGATGCAATCTTTGCTGCACGTAAACTGATGAAGAAGCACAGTGAAAAGCCGCATCCTCTCCACCCTGCTTTTCTCGACCTTGAAAAGGCGTTCGATCGAGTTCCGCATCAACTAATTTGGTACGTTCTGCGAGACCACGATGTACCTGAACAGATCATCGATTGGGTTCGACTGCTGTATGCAGACGCTACGAGCAGGGTGAGTTGCCAGGTCAGTATCTCGGACAGTTTCCCAGTCAAAGTCGGCGTACACCAGGGGGTCTGCACTCTCGCCTCTCCTTTTTATCCTAGTGATGAACACGATCACGCGAGATCTTCAAGACGCTCCCACATCGACTCTCCTGTACACTGACAATGTTCTTCTCGCAGCTAAAACCAAGAGCAAAATGAGACAGCGTGCGCAAACTTAGAGTGACGTACTGAGCCAGTTTGGCCTCCGCCTTAATGTTGCAAAGACGGAGTACATGGAGACAGTCCCCACTCAAGAGACCGTTAGAATCAACGGTGAAGGCCTGAGCAGTCGAGATCTTCCGATACTTGTGATCACATCTCCAAAGCAAAGGCGAGATCGAAGGTGAAGTTAAGGCTAGTGTGAACGGTGCCTGGATGAAGTGGAGAGAATTAACTGGTGTACTCTGCGATCGGCAGACACATCTGATACATCGAAGATCTACCGGAGAGTTGTCCGGCCAGTAGCCTTGATTTGAACTAAAATTGAACTGCTGGTCGATAACCAAAGCAGCCAAGCGGCGCTTCCAAACCATGGAAATGAGTATGATTCGTTATAGAATGGGCATATCTCTGCGTAAACACTTGATAAACGAGTCCATCAGGAGAAAATTCGGCGTGACTCCCATTAACGACAAAACACAAGTCTTCAGATCTGCACCAGAAACCGTCGCCAGCATCGTCTACAGCATGGAGGTGGCAGGCCGGAGACAGTGAGGGAAGCCAAGAAGGTGGTGGGAGGACACGTTGAACTCTGACATTAATGCCAGCAACGTGCGCCCGCGAGATGCCCTCAACCGAGATTAATGGGGAGCAATGATCGGAAAAGTGGACCTCACAATCGCGAGAAAGCGCTAACAATGAGAAGAACGAGAGGTGGAGAGAGATAGAGAAAAAAAGATGAGAGGAGAAATAGATAGTGACACTAGAGAATGACGATCATTTCCAACATTTCTTAGACACAGTCAATAAGCAGTTTTCTTTACGAATCAGTAAGACTCCACACAAAAAATACTAGTCTCACTCAATTGTCAGTGAGTTGGACTAGTATTCATGGTTTTGCTTAACTATTTTTTCGTCCAGATACACCGAAAACTCGATAAATCTCAGGCCGGCACATATATTATTCCTCAACTCAGATTGATCTTCCAATTTAAAAAAAAAAGTACCTCTTTCGCTCCATCCATTTTCGGGGCTTGGCCATGGACCAGATTCGTTCGTGACTGAGCGGGTTCCTCTCGGATGCGAATTGACGGGTCTCCTTGGATGCGGCCGGGAGTTCGACCCTCCTCGGTACTGTTGAGCACTTGGGGATCTTTGAGTTGGAAAAGGGGCTCCTCGAGGTGGACAAGGTCGCACCGAAGCCAGTGGCGTGACTGTTGAGCGTACGGGTGGAACTTGTCTGTTAGGTGTGAATGACCTCTGAAGTTTTGGTGCATTCACTGGTGCATTCTGCCTAACCAATGTATTGATCGGTGCATGATGCTCAAAGGGTGTAAAAGCTGGGTTATGTGGGCTAACCGATGGACTAACGGGAAACGAGACTGGTTTTCGCGGCGTTGTCACGATAGGTGGGCGTGGCTCTACATGCATGTACACTGGAGCAGATTGTCGTACGGGTGTAGAAGGCGACAGATCTTTGTTTACCGAAGTGTGCACTGGTTCGGGTTCCCAAACAGGTGAGCGGCGACGTGACGGGCTAAAGTCCTTTTTCCGCGAGAAGAGCGCTGCTGGCGGGCTCTCCAGTGAGGGAAGATCTGCGGACCTCCGTTCCGGAGAGCAAAGTTTCGGCGACGAGCGCGGAATAGGCGGAGAGCGATGATGAAGCGAGCCAGATATGGATCCGGAAGTCGTGTGCAGCGAGCAAGAACTCTCCAATGAGTTGAGATCCAAGGGAGTTTCGGAGAGAAGCTGCGATGAAGACTGGCTTTCTCTCCTGAACCAGGGGTTTTAGCGTAAGATGATGCGAGAAATGGGAGAAAGACCGATTTATCTTGTAAGCGGCGGCTCTCGGATAAGGCGTAATTCATACGGAACAGGGTTGCACTTTTTTCGTTTTTCCGGTTTTTTTTGCTCAAAAAATTTTTTCTCCGTTTTTTTCCTCGTTTTTTCAACTTTTTCTCTTCAATTTTTTTTTTTTGCTTTTTTCGCTCGTTTTTTTTTGTTTTTCGAGCCAGCCTGATACGGTCATCTATATTTATTTCAGAGAAAATATCAACCCATCACTGCTTTTCAGGAAAGATTCTTTCCGTTTTCTATAAAAATTGAAGCTCGATTCGAGTTTAAGAAGCATTAGGTCTCTGAAAAACACAATTAACAAAGAAAGTGAAATTTACCTTTATGGGAAAATAACCTTTTTATAGATGCATAAGTTGGGTTGTTTTTTCAGCTTTTCAACGCGAGCGACAGAGATTTTAATTAGGATCAGGGGTTTTTTAGTGTGAAAGAAAAAGGGACAGACGCCCGCCGAAAGCGGGAAATATTTTTTTCACATAAGGGTTCCCCCTTACGATTTTTCAATCAGAGACCCGCCAAAGGCGAAAATTTTTTTACTCATAAGGGTCCCCCCTTAAGGGTGAAAAAAAATTTTTTTTTCTCACATAAGGGTCCCCCTTACCTTTTTTCACCTAAGGGTCGCCCCTAAAGATTTGGATCACAGAGGCCCGCCGACAGAAGATCTGTCATGACTAAATAACCCCTGATTAGGATAATCATTGTTGAAGAGAACTGAGACCAGGCAGTTTCTTTCCGCCCACAGAAAGAGTGCGTATATCAATATGAATAATCGTGACGAAACTCCAGGCCTTTTTATAGAGTTCTACATATATAGTTATATATCAAGAGAGTTATACATATATAGTTATATATCAAGAGCGTGTTATGTGAGAAAATGGAGACGATCAGAGCACTTTATCAGTGGCTTTCTTGGATAGCGCATAGATTTTCACATTGATTTCACCGGCAGTGCGGGTTGGAGAAACTCATTCACTGTGACTTACTAATATTCAAGCCAGCAATTAATTGTGACTACAGAGCATTAGTCAAAATTTTCTTTTACTGACTAGTAGTGAGCAGTTATAGCAATCTTTGAAACACAAGATGAAGTCATTTTTATTTCGATAATTACTCTTGAATCGTCATAAAAATCATTGTAATACTAAATGAAGTCATAATTTTCAGTCATTACCTACAAAGTTTGCATACATATGTGGTTCAAAATTTTTCATATATTTTTTTACATCTTTTTTACATCTACCTCGTCCGCTCGCCGATTGGATGAGCTCCCACGAGGATCATGTCAAATCCCGGGTCCAAGACGCTCTCATTGATCTGCACAAATTGAGTCAATGCCGCATAATCTACCTTGTATCTTTTCCCCCATCCCCTTCTCTCTGAAGTTCTCAGGAGTTTTTTTGAAAAAAGCTTTTAGTATTATAGTGAAAAACCTCATGAGATAAATGTTTTAAATAACAATAAAGTTGATGTGAGCGGTCTTTTCACCTTGCAACAATTTGAAAACAAACTGTGACTTCCGCGCGAAAAGGTGTCTCTTTTGGAATGCGTCCTTCCAACTCTGCAGTGTGTCCCTCCCGGTTGCATTCGAATCCGAATTGTTCGCTCCACACCCTGAATCTGCCTCCTCTACTCGACCAGGACAGCTCCGCTTCGATCTTGAACAGTAGTTGCGGTACTTTCATCCACCACAAGTTTCATTACCAGCGTTTCACCACACTCTTAGCAAGCAAATGAATAACGACATATACATACACGATAAACTAAGTTCTGCCTTAGTTATAAAGAAAATGGTCTGACTTTCTTATGCTTCGATCTGGAAACACGTTGAGTTGTCTTTCAAAGAAGACAGTTAACGATTGAGCCTTCTGAAGCGTGTCTCTGCACCGATCAGAGATCGGCTAGAGACTGGGTAATAAGAAGAAGGGAAAGCGAAAGACACTTACCGTAACCGTTCATGAGGTACTTACCGTAACTCCTTTTCCCGGAGACGCCTCCATGACCGGGAAAACATCTTCGATGAGCATCATTCTTTCGCCTTCGAAAGCGATAGTCCAACATAAGGGTACGTCATCGAGGTTGCTTGAGATGTAGCGCCTGAAGCTAACCTGTTTTAGGTGAACTTGAATCAAGAAAAAAGGAATAGTCAGAAAAGTTCGATAAAAAATGTCTGGTATCATTTTTGAACGGTTTTTTCTCAACTGGTTTCAGTAAACATTTTGATTCCACCTGTTCTGCACGGAAACTCAGTAAATTAAACACACAAAAAATCAAGTTTAAGCAACAAAAACAAAAACAGAAGCTTGAAAATAGATCTGTTTTCAATTGGTCTCGATCATATGATTCAGACCCCTTTTTATTCTTAGAAGCTCCAAGTTTCACATAAAAAAAAGGCTCGCTCAGTAAAAATCAACTAAGTAAGATAAACTAAAAGATGGGGATCACGACACAGATAATTCTCATCGCCAGCTTTTTTTTTTGAAAAGCGCATATATTTACGCCTATACTTTAACCACAAGAAAAATGATGACTAGCATTCACCGATCATTGAGAAGGCTCAAAAAGTGAAAAAAAAGAGAACCTTATGGAGCAGGCGACCCAAGTCCCTTGCAGGCACTGCCGGGCCTCTTGGCGGTCTCGACAACGGAGGAGAATGGCGCCTGGCAGAAGGGGTGACCACATCAACCGCTTATCCTCAGTTCCGCTAAAAATTGAATCGATATCATTCGAGGTCGGAAAGAGAGGAGGGGAGGCGAAAGAAATCAATAAAGAACAAGCTAGAGATAAAACGAGCCAAACCGAAATTCCATGTCAACTGAAGAACGAACCAGTGCACAATCAGAGCAGAGACGTGCATGATTTCAGCTCCTACAGGTAGATGGAACAACGAGCCCTGTACAAAATTAGGTAGATGGAACAACGAGCCCTGTACAAAATTAGGTAGATGGAACAGAGCCCTGTACAAAATTAGGTAGATGGAACAACGAGCCCTGTACAAAATTAGGTAGATGGAACAACGAGCCCTGTACAAAATTAGGTAGATGGAACTACGAGCCTAAAATTAGCAAATAGTTTTTTTTTGGTATGAAACATCCAGTTTTCAACAAAAAAACCTAACGCACGACCAACATTAAAAAATGTGTTTATAAAAGCCAGATGAATCTCTTACGTTCTTCAAAAAAGGAAGACGACCGCTTATTCGAGCGGTGCCTATGTTTTTTGAATTCTAAGCAGTCGCCTGAATTAGCGGCCTTTTTTGGATTTTTCTTGTCAGACGCTTTGTACCGCTTCGAGACGTAACATTCGAGATTCAACTAAAACCGCTGCATAATCTGACGGCCCATGTCAAGTACAAAATACTCACTATCAAGAGTATATTAGTCAAGTCCTACCAACTTTGGGCGTGATCTTCGGTTCAAACTTCGGTGAGGAGGGGGGATATTCGTCTATTTCATAAGGCATACGGAGCTTTTGAACAAAACACTTGGTCTTGCTGGAAAACAACGAATTCATTTAGTTACAACCGGGTCTCCGTTAGATATGTGTTTTTGCTTCCAGCAATCTATTTTTTTCCGATGCAATATAAAAGTCCGCTAACATTCGCTGTTGCGTAATCTCGGACCATGACAGGGGTCCTCGACTCCATCACCTTCCACCAGCTCACAACGCTGCCTTTATTCGCTGTTTGGACGCTACAAAATAAGCTTCTGATAATCTTATCAGAAAAGGATGAATATATTATTCTCAATATATTATTCAATATATATAATATATCATTGAAAAAACTTGCTTGGAGCTATCTACAGGGTGGTTCATAAATAGTGTTACAAATGTTTGAGAACATTTCCTGAGGAAGTGACCGCACGTAGCGGTCACTTTTCTTGTTTTTTCCGATTCCCCGTAATTTTTTATACGTGTCAAGTGAGTTTCGATTGAATCCATCGATGTTTAGGGTAATGACAGCGTCGAATCGCTTGCGAACTGCGATCATTCGCCTACACACTCTTGGCCACGCCCCTGCTCGCATTGCTGAAACGCTTCGCCTGCCTCGCATGACAGTGTATCGAGCGATCAAACGATTCGAGGAGCTTGGCACATCTTTGGACCGTCCAAGGCGAGGTCGTCCTCGCACTGCTCGCACGACACAACTCATCGAAACCGTTCGGAGTCGGATCAACCGAAATGCACGACAAAGCATCAGACAGATGGCGCAGCAGCTCCCGATGAGCCGAACTTCATTGGGACGAATAGTCACGGAGGAGCTGGGACTCAGGTCGTATCGTACACGGAAGGCCGCTTTTCTGTCGGCTCGCAACAAGTCGGAAAGAGTCAAAAGATGTCGCGACCTTCTTCGTCGTACGCAACAAGGCGAACATTTCAATATGGTGTTCTCTGACGAAAAGCTGTTCACCGTGGAAGAAGTCCACAACTCCCAAAACGTCAGAGTGCTTGCGAAGGACGCAGAGCAAGCCGATAGCAAGGGTAGAACGGTCCAACGCAGTGCACATCCAACTCAAGTCATGGTCTGGGCGGGGATCTGCGCAACAGGAAAAACACCGCTTGTTTTCGTCGAGAAAGGCGTCAAGATCGACACGGAATACTATCTGAAACATGTTCTGCAAGACGTGCTCCATTCATGGTCTCAATCGCATTTCAATCAGAGGACATGGACCTTTCAACAAGACTCAGCACCAGCCCACAAAGCTAAAAAGGTTCAAACGTGGTGCAAGGAAAATTTTCCCGGCTTCATCACAACAGCAGAATGGCCGGCCTCATCACCCGACCTGAACCCGCTCGATTATTCCGTTTGGGCCTACTTGGAGTCCAAGGTAAACTCTCGCTCCCACCCAAATATTGATTCCCTGAAGAATGCCCTTCAGGCAGAATGGGACAACATCGGAGTCGAATACCTTCGTACAGTGGTGGAGGCGTTCCCAAAGAGACTTCGAGCTGTAGTTCGGGCAAAAGAAGATCGTTTGAGCTGAACTTTTGCGTGAATGTTGACATTTATGTTGTTGATAAAATATGTTAATTTGAGAAGATTTTCTCTGTTTTGAAAAAAGGTATAACAATTCCAATTTGTAACACTATTTATGGACCACCCTGTACACAATCCTCATTAGGCTACACAGCAGTCTTAGTGAGTAATCCTTTAAGCAGGGGTTAAATAGTAACCGGATAAGTCCCGTCTGCGGATACATGTACACACACTATTGAGAAGAAAAACTCCGTTTTTTCTTACCCTTTTCCTTCATCCCCTCTTCTTTTTTTCCTTCAAACTTTGAGCGGCGGATACATGTAAACCCAAATCGGGCGGCTCCATTTCACCCCTGCCTCCAAGCAGGATAAGAGTTCCTTTTCACATAAGATAAAAACCTAAGCCGACAAAACCAGCGGCTGCTCTTTAGGTCTCTAAAACAAAGATTACGGAACGTACAAGCACTACCGACATCCAACTTCCACAATTTCAATGGATTGGTCTGGGTAAGAAGACTGAACTGCGACAAGCTATAGTCTGGCACAGTACTTAACCTCACTTAGACGTTTTACTGAGAAAACAAACTTGGTTGGTGAAAAAAAACATTCGAAAATAAACTGACTTTTCCACATACAAAAAAGCATGCGTGTAGTGACTGCATCTTTTCAAACTCCTGAAGTCAATCAGTAACTATATTAATCACAGCATCAGATGAGAAAATAGCAGAAAAACTTTCCAAACAACTAATACTTCCTATAGCTCATCATGGGTCATCAGCACTGCGAAGAAATTTTTTTCAAACTACCGTCATTTGAACGGAGTTTAGCATTATGAAAAAAGGTCTTATTTCTGTACCCTTTACCTCCAGCTTAAATATCATTTTGTTGAGCTATGCTCACCATCCATCTTGCGAAACACTTTCAAAAGCTAAACTTCGATTTTCGAGTGGGAGCTTCAGAGAATAGACGAGTTAGAGGTGAAAGGCAGAGAACGCAGAGAGATTGAGACCCTACAAACTCGCTCGCTTCTTAATATTCCAGGGCCTATCCGTTTAGAGATTGAGACCCTACAAAGAGATTGAGACCCTACAAACAGAGAGATTGAGACCCTACAAACTCGCTCGCTTCTTAATATTCCAGGGCCTATCCGTTTAGAGATTGAGACCCTACAAAGAGATTGAGACCCTACAAACAGAGAGATTGAGACCCTACAAACTCGCTCGCTTCTTAATATTCCAGGGCCTATCCGTTTAGAGAATGGTAAATCACCAGTGCGGGTGCATAGTTAGCCGGCAATTGTCAAAATTTTAAAAATTACCGGTCATCCGGTCAGGGGGCTTAGAATAACGAACCTTTTTTAATGCCCTTCAGCTTTCGCTTGCTTCTCATTATTCTAAGCCCCCCTCTCGGTCGAGCGGGGTTTTCAAATTTTTTTACAAGTGCTGGTGTGCTATGTGCAGGTGATTTATGGATACGATTGTACCGGTAAGGTGTTGTAAAGAGATTGATAAGTCATATTCCCTCATCCATATAAAAAGGTAGTAGAGAACAATGGATCGTTTATAAGCATTTAATAATTTTTTTTAATAAAAAAGGGGAAAATTTGACTAACTCATGGAGTTGAAGACTCATGGCGACCGGTCCGCAGTCGTTGGAGAAGACGAGTACGAAGGAATGGAAGTGTTTTGACTCCTTGATTGATACTGCCACGCGCAACTGATCGATCGACAAATATTGTAGGGATACTCATCAACATAGTTCAACGAAGGTCTTGTGTAACTGTTGCAAATTTGAGAAGAACGGCCGCTGAAGAGCGAGCTAATGGTAAAGAAATTTGAGCAGCGAGCTACTCGCCTTCGATGGTGCTACAACCCACGACTTCACACCATCGCAAGGGATCGGTTTATCCTGACTGGTATCGAGCGCGTCCTCAGGTGGCGGATTGAATGCTGTCTCTTTGCACAAGCGCATCGGAGATAGCGGGCTTACCCGTCGCGGACCTAATTTGGATAGCATAGTTCGTCAAAGGAAGGCGATGACGGACTGGCCTGGTCATGCCATCAGCCGATACTCCCCTATACTTTGTAATGGCGAGTCGAGGCGCCAGTAAAATAGCCTCTTGCCCTTCTCCGGTTAACGAATGGGTCTCGCGAAGAGGATCACCAACTGCGGTGCGAGTGTAGACGGAGAAAATTTCTCCGAACTCAGAAGGATCCTCAAACTATACCAAAGGACTACCCTCGACAGGACCTATGTGCAAACAACAACAAGAAGCGGGAAATCGCTTGCACAGAAAACCACTTAACGCTTGTTGCAAAGCCTCTTCTCCGATTAATGGTGGGCATAGTTTGACAAAGGAACAACAAAGATCCCTCTACACTTGTTGAAAAACTCAATTCTGAAAAAAAAGCTCTCCGAGTGGGTAAATAATGAGAAGCAAGCTAGAGGTTGTGGACAGTTGATGAAACATTGTTCATTATTCTAGGCTCCCCCGCTTCAAGAATAAAATTATCAAGACTGCTGATGACTTTTGATGGTAAGACTTTTTTTGATTTCAATAAAAGACTACTCGAGTTGTTTTTCTCGTATAAAAAGTGTGAAAAAATATTTTCACTTTTAGCGGACATTCTTCCACATTTCGAGAGCTTCTCAAAAACCATAGGTAAACTGCCAACTTACAAAAAAAAATTCTTGAGCGACCGACTTACTGACCCTTTTCCTCACTCGAAATGAAATTGTCAGAGTTTTCTCACAAGGGAACGTGGTTTATACCCATATGAAAATTTAAAAAAGAAGTTTTCACTCGGTGAAGATATGATATGTCCCTAGATGCGGGTTCACTCAAAATCTGCCAATCTCATCTGTAAAAGTAAGAAAAACTTATTTGAACAACTCATACGAATTTTCAGAAACATTGTGTGGCGCTGTCCATCTTTGATATTCTTACTATGATTCAAAATAATCAAGTGACTGCGTGGTGCAGTGGGGTGAGGCGGGGATTGGAGCCGATAGGTTAAAAGTACGAAACCATCCCAGTCGATTCTTTTGTTGCTACTTTTAGGAACCCAAAGAATCGAATTTAAAACTAGTTTTCAAAACTATAGCTTAGAGCGTATAAATGTAACTGTTAATTAAAATTTGTTCACCAATAAAAAACTTTATTCGGAAAAAAATTCCGCAAAGAAAATTTCACTCTAATAATAGTGATAATCTATCACGAAACATTTAAAACATAGGAAATATTCACAATAACAGCATCTGTTCATAGGGACACATTCACAAGAACTCGAAGAGCTCCTGCTCTGTGATAGTGGTGAAAGCATATTCCAAGAGAGTTTCGAATTCGACTGCAAACCTATCCAAGTATCCCGCAGCCCTCCAAATGTAATGAAGAAAGTTAATGAATCGAGGAGCACAGAACTGATTATACAGGGTGCGGCGAAAGTTCATGTGGACAGTATTTTTTCCGATAAAAACTTAACGGATTGAGTAAATCAAACAAAATTTTCATCAAAGTTCATTCAAATAGTTTGGGATATAACTGCGTTCTCAATTTTCGAACAGCCCTCCTTTCTCCTTGACACAGGCGCGGAGTCGCTTGTGGAAGGCACCCACCGTGGTGGACAGGTAAGTGACGTCAAGATCATCCTACGCCTTCTGTAGGGCGCGCTTCAAACTTTCCAAATTCTTGTGTGGGGAAGCACAGGCCTTGATCTCAAGGACCGACCACACAGAGAAGTCCAGAGGATTTAAATCAGGTGAGTACGGAGGCCATTCGGCGGATGTGATCATGGAGGGGAAATTGGTCTTGCACCAGTCTTGCACAACTTTAGCCTTGTGGGCGGGCGCAGAGTCCTGCTGGAACGTCCATTTGCGTTTCGCGAAGTGAGCCTGGCTCCAGAGAAGTACTTCCTTTATGAGAATGTCGTTCAGGTAGTTATTGGCATTCATTTTGACTCCCTGCTCGACAAAAACGAGTAATCCCGGCCCAGACCATGACAGAAGCGGGATGGCCCTTTCTCTCTCTGTGTGGTCGGTCCTTGAGAGCAAGGCCTGTGCTTCACCACACAATAATTTGGAAAGTTTGAAGCGCGCCCTACAGAAGGCAAGGGATGATCTTGACGTCGCTTACCTGTCCACCACGGTGGGTGCCTTTCACAAGCGACTCCGCGCCTGTGTCAAGGAGAAAGGAGGGCTGTTCGAAATTTGAAAACGCAGTTATATCCCAAACTATTTGAATGAACTTTGATGAAAATTTTGTTTGATTTGCTCAATCCGTTAAGTTTTTATCGGAAAAAATACTGTCCATATGAACTTTCGCCGCACCCTGTAGGTTAGAGAAAGAAGAAACAATATTCTATCTCTTTGTGAAACGATGAAGTTCGGAATATCGAGAACCCACACATGGTTTACCAGTTTACGATAGAAGCACTTGGATGATCGGAAAAAGTATATGTCTAATGATTTACTCAGAGCTGTAAATTTCGGAGGTATATTTCTAATCGTAAGGTTTCTTGATGTAGGTTTGAGTGGAACATGCTATGATCTCTGAAAGAAGTCCAGGAGTCTAGAATTAGTAGCATCTTTTTTGGAGAGTCAGGCTCTACTACACACTGTAGTTTTCCTGATCATAATGTAATGGCTCCCACTCGGCCACTCGCTAATAACATTGGTAGAACAAATATTCTTCTCGCTCTGATAGTCGGTGGAATGGTCATTGAGGGTAGGTTTACTGCCAAACTTCATCAGTAGGAGAGTCACAACAACGGAGGGTTCAAAGTTCATTTTGAAACGTTTGAATTAATTTTTGTTATTTGACTTTAAGACTGTTTGATGACGAAAAGATGTATCGCGAATTCCAATACAATTTTCACATGGGAACTATTTTGATTCTTTGGACACGCCAACAACTTTTACAGACTTTTCTCATTATAATGATTTCTCTTTATAGTCCGATTTTTTCGGTTCCTAAAAGTAGCAAAAGAATTCGACTGGGACGGTTACGAACTTTTAACCTATCGGCTCCAATCCCCCGCCTCACCCCACTGCGCACCACAATGTCCCTTGATTACTTTGAAACATAGTAAGAATATCAAAGATAGAGAGCGCACACAATGTTTATGAAAATCCGGGGGTTTTTCAACTAAGTTTTTCTTACATTTACAGATGAGACTGGCAGATTTTGAGAGAACCCGCATCTTGGGACATATCATATCTCCACCGAGAGAAAACTTAATTTTCAGTTTTTATATGGGTCTAAAACACGTTCCCTTGTCAGCTAAAAGTGAAAGTAAAAAACCTTCTTTCCTCTGCATAAACAGCACGTTTTTTAGTCATAAATCAGCTTCAACCGGTTTCGTAAAATTGATGTAATTTTTTTGCCTGTTTTAGCGATCGACCTAATAAATTATCAAGACAGTTTTTACCTATGACAGCAACCCGGTCAGCTTTATTGTACAAAGAGAATGAGATAAAACCAGCATTTCTTTTCATTAGCCTTAGGGAAACAACCAACTTGCGGCAAAACATTTGAAGAAAAACAAAAACAAAAACAAAAAGGAAAAACAAAGTCTAAAATTACCGATCCAGGGGTTAAATAGTTATCTGACCAGCTATGTTGACGCATAAATGTTCGCGGCGGAAATGATCTACATTCTCTTCTCCTTCCGTTCTGTTTAAATTTTCCTCTAATTCTTGTTCCAATTTTTTTTGCCTCTCCCCATCCCTTTTCCAACTCGCTCAGTGCGAACAAATATGCCTTAGACCGTTCTCATTTAACGCCTGGACCGATCCACCGTTCTACATCCTTATTAACCTCAACAACTTTTTCTCTTTTTTTAATTAGCTTAATAGTCGTGAACCAGCCAAAACGCGTTTAGTTGAATTCAAATTTAAATTATTCCAATCAACTCCAGCGATCGACCTACTGAAAAACCAAGACATATTTAACTTTAGCTATCAGTTAACCGAAGACTTCTTTGATAGACTCTTTTCTGCTGGGCTACCCGCTGTCAATGACTAAGGAGGACTAAGGAATAATTCTAAAATACTGCATATAACCTCAGAGATGCGCATAGCTTGCTGCGAGCGGCCATAAACGCGGGTTAGACTGTTTTAGCTACTTTGCAGAGTGCCAACACTTAAACCGCAGAGCTGGCGGAATCAACACTCTTCATTCTCTATTTCTCTTCTGATCTCCCTGAAAACAACAACTTACAATGGCCCGTTGCCCATCGGCTGTTGCAGACGCTTCCCTCACCGCTGGCACCACCTCCACCTTCCTCACGCCACTTCTCCACTCGATCACGTCTCCCACCGAGAGCTCCGGGCAGTCGCTGCGCTGAAGAAGCTGCTTCTTTGCGGTCATAGAGTAGACTCGTCACAGAGTATTTTTTGCGGCTTTTATCGTTATCGCTTAGCCTCAGGGCAAACATGATTTCTGTCACAAATCTAACAGTGAGATTCTTCCCTTTTTTAATAGAAGGCTTGATACAGTACCATGGATTAACTTATTTCACACTAGAAAAGCCCTTTCACCTCAGTTGAACTTAGACGCGCTAGTGAAGTTTAACTGATAAGCATTTACGGCAAAACTACGCTTTAGATTTCAAAGTTTTTGAGTTTTTTTAAAAACATAACATGAGTACGTAGGGACAAAGTTTGTTCGTGAGTTAGTTTCTCGTGAATTACGCGCACCCAGGGGTTAAATAGTGTCTGGATCGGTCTGTCAGCGGATTCATGTACACACAATATTGAAGAAAAAACTCCGTTTTTCTTACCCTTTCCCTTCATCCCTTCTTCTTTTTCCTCCAAACTTTGAGCGGCGGATACATGTAAACCCAAATTAGGCGGCTCCATTTAAACCTTGCGCGCACTAAGAAATAACAACAAAAAAATGAAAAAACTGTGTGCCTACGTCCAGACGTTAAACGAAGCCGGTCTAAGACATGTTTGAACGCGCCGAGCGAGTGGAAACTAAATGGGGAAGGGCAAAAAGGATGAAAAGAGAAGTAAAGAAAATTTTAAACAGAACGGAAGGAGAAGAGAATGTAGATCATTCTCGGCGCGAACATGTATGCACCAGCATAGCTGGTCCGGTATCCATTTAACTCCTGCCTATGTCGCTTACTTAGGTCACGTTATTTCCAAAGAAACGAGAAAAAAACGAGTTTAGATCGCTAGTTTTGCCGTAAATGCTTACCAGTTGAAATGCACTAGTGCCAAATTAGAACTTTACAAAATTCAAATTATACGACGCCGAGTTCACTTTCAAACTTTTTCATAACTGATTCTACCAAGTTTTTCTGACGCATAAAGTCAATCAATTCAGGATTGTTAAAACATTTTTCCAAATGTATACAATTGAGAAGATATGAATTTACAAAAACCTCTAGCAGAGAGAATAACAACCGGAGAAGCATGAGAAACGAGCCTTTCTGAACTAATAGCTATAAAATTGAAAAGAAGGAACTGTTGCATTTAGGGTCCCTCCTTACAAGAGGTGCAATGGATCAGATGAGTTCAAAGGCTCAATATCACTATCGAGAATTGAAGAGAATAAAATTGGTTCTATATCACCCTATGCAAGTGAGTTCAATATCGAGAACTAAAGCGAACAAAATTGGTTCTACAGCACCCCATATATGCAAGTGTGCTCTCTTGAAAGTCAGAAGTATGACTTGAACCTCTGGTAGGGGTCCCTAAAGTGCAAAAACTTCGAAAAGAAAAATTTTGAAGCCTGAAAACGAACCTCAAATTTTAAGAAGAACAAACCTTGAAAGCAACATGTTTGCAGGCTGGTGAGTTCCAGAAGAACGCCTTCTCTTCGGGCGGCGTTTTTGTCAGCGCCCACGTGCGTACATCAGGGTCGCTCACAGCCAAAACGACGAGGCGCTCACCTTCCATTGCCATCAGATCCGTTCTCTTCCGAGTAAACAGGAAAGCTGCAACTATCACCCGGTAGCGTAATTAATTCATGACGGAAAAGTTTTCACGTTTGGAAAAACACCGGCGATTGTAACTCAGTGTGGTGCCGCTCAATTTTGATCTTTTCTTGTCGAATAAAGGTTTTTCGAATCCTTGAGATTGTCTGAGTGAGAATATCTACAGCAAGATGAAACTTACTAGGTTTAAAACAGCTTTTTTTTCTTCTCTTATTTGTTGTATTTTGACAAATTCAGTCAATCAAGCAAGCAATAATTTTTCAATATGAGTAAAATTTCTGAAGCAGTCTTGTTCCTTAGCCGTACTACGGCCTCGTCAGCGTAACCTTTACGTGAGCCTGAGCAAAAAAAAGGTAAAATAAATACCTGAAAGCCTGTCATACCTGTGAAATGTGACCCAGCGCATGAGACATTCCAGTTGTGTCAGGCGCTGGGTCACACTGATGAATGTATATTTGTGAAGTTTTTTTTAAAAAAAATTGTTTTAACATGTCTATATGAAAAATGGGCGGGACCACACTGAGTTTCTGTCGTCAAAATACCTAAATAATCAGATTCACGATAATGATAACAAAACAAAAACTCCTTCAAGAGAATACAGGATCGCCGGGAAGTTTTTGGAAGAAACGCTTATTCTATTATCCTTTCAAAATATTATTGTAAAATTGAAGATTATGAAAAATGAACCGCTTCTTTTTTGTGAGGATGACATCAGAGACCGCTCAGCGAAAGATTACAATACGAAATGACTTATTTTCTCGATCAAGTATTAAAAAGAACCGGTGAGAATTTTCCCCAATTAGCGTGCAGAGCACGGAACCTCCCCCTCTCTAATTGCTTGAGATGTCTCCGAGTCAATCGATTCAATAGTTAACATTTTAAGGACAATTAAGTTTTAGTGGAAGGAAATATGACATTTGTAAGCGGTAAAATGTCTCATTGCAACATGGAACTCTCTTTGTCTCACGTGAACAGTTTAATTGGTTACATAGGGCAATTCACAAAAGAAGTTGAGCTTTTTAGAGTTTACAGACAATTGAAAAAAGAAGGAGAGAGTGGATGTACATTGCACCACACACATATCTGTCTCGTTCCTTAGCGGTACGGCCTAGTCAGCGTGACCTTCACCTGAACCGAAGCAGAAAAAACAGTAAAATATACTTGAAAGCCTAAGCCAGAAGGAAAAAAATTGATGTATTGACTTGAATTCAGCATTTTGATGCGTTCATTGAATTCAGCATTTTGATGCGAATTAAAATATTACGTTTTTTTTTCCAATCAACACTGCTGATTAAAGCTATGCGTTTCTAAGTCACATGTACTCTTTGTTTGTATGAAATTCTCAATTTTCCATCGCACACTCCCGTTCCCCAAAATCTGCCAAAAATGCAATTCACGAAGGATCAGTTGTATTTTTGATTGACACACTTTTTCTTGATAAAAAGCACCTTGATCTTTCGTAATAAGTGCGCAGTGTTACTCGCATTCATTCTTAGTTCAGGGGCCATATGCATAGATCTAAGTATAAGTAGAAGGTGAGAATTTACCCTATTATATCGTAGACCTATGTTCAACTCAGTTTCGTATGCAGAAACAAGTTGTAGGCCTACAATATTCCAGGGGCGGTATGCAGAGACAATAATCTAGGCTAAATTATAGGGTAAATTATAGGGAAAGTTGAAGATAGGCATGTTTTGATTGCAAAGACAATAATCTAGCCTAGAACATTATAGCCGGCTAGTAAATTATAGTTCTACGGCTACAATATTCTAGGTACGCGAAATTCGTATGCAGAGACAATACTCTTGGGTAAATTATACTCTAAAACATTCGAGTTTTGCTGAGATGCTCCGACCCGTCTCAGCTACCCTCTAGATTATTTCGGTGTCAAATTTTGCTATTTTCCGACTTTTTGATGTGTATCTGTGAACTTTCATGTACATAGATTATTCTTTTCGGCTTCAAGTTTTTGCTATTTCCAGTGTTTCTTTCATGTGTATCTGTGAATTAAAAGGTTTTAGTGTTTTGTATTGTTGTCTTTACTCATGTAGCACTTATTAACAGTAACACTCATCAAGATTTTCTTCCGCAGATTATGAAGACTTCGCAGATTATTAAGTACTGCCCTCAAGGGGTCTTTTTTGTAAATAGGTTATACAAAGTGGTCTAAAAAAGGGTCCCATTGGGTAGTCTGAATAATAAATGTATCATTATGTTTTTTCTCCAAGTTCTCTAACTTTCTGCTTTTATTAAAACCTTTTTTAAAATTTTGATTAGGCTATTTTTTCATAAAAATTATTCAATGGCATGCTTCAGAAGAGATTTACTGGGTATTTATTTTTGTGTTGTAACAATAATCAAATTCAAATTTTATTACATGAGATTGAAGAAAAGTTTGATTAAAAGACAGAGAGAATAATATACAACCGATCATTAACACTATGGCAATTCTTACACTAAACAGCGAGATACATTTTTTTAAAACCACTCCGAATCAATAAATAAGACTAGAATACACGTATTTGACGACTACTCCGCCACGGCTAGGAGATGACTGCAATAAGCTATCAAACTAATTCTATGCTGCGTATCCGGACACAGCACACCCTACTCATTGGCTAACTCACATTCACCCACCATCACCCAAGGCGATGAAACTTGCACTTCAAGCGAGACTTTTCCAAACACATCTCAAAGTGGCATCTCAACAAAACAACTACAAAAAGAAATCCATACTAAGGCGGTTAACTTTGAAAATCGATTATATTTTCCTTTTTTCAAACTGAAATTTTCTTAGAGCGAAGCAGTATTTCTTGAAAGTCTCCTCCGATAGTTGACAAACAAAGAGGCGTTGCCAGATGAGCTTCCACCCTACGTTGCCCCTACCCCAAACTTGATCTGCCTTCTCTTCCACCCTAAGTTTCCCCTACTCCAACCTTGATCTGTGATTCTTAAACAATCAAAAATTTTAATATAGGACGAATTATCATCAACGACTACCAAGAGTTTAAAGTCACCTGCAAAAAAGAAAAGATGTAGCAGGTAATGAGTCAGCAATATCATTGATGAATATAAGAAAGAGAAAAGGACCAAGAACACTACCCTGGGGCACTCCCGAGATAACCTAAACCGAAGGAGAAATAGCATCGTCTACTTGTACACTTTGCACTCTATCAACAAGCCATGCATTGAGCCAATTGAGCAATTTTCCGCTTATACCATAAGACGATATTTTTTGTAGAAGTTTTATATGGCTCACTGTATCGAAAGCTTTAGAAAAATCGAAATAAAGTACGTCACAGCAAACGTTTTGTGAGTGAAGTTTGTGCAAAAGATTCTGAAAAGAGAGGAGTTGGAGGACTGTGCTTCTATTTTCACGAAAACCATATTGATACGGCGAAAGCAGAGAATTTTCGTTCAAAAATTTAGTGATTTCATGCTTAATCATCCGCTCGAGGCATTTACCAATACTACTTGTTATTGAAATGGGTCTGTAGTTTTCTGGAATGTTTTTACTGCCTTTTTTGAATATTGGCTTGACTACTTCTTGTGTCCATGCATTGGGTAAATGTACAGTTTCGAAAGAGGCGGAGAATATTAGCGAGAGAGGAAATGCGAGTGATGTGCACCACTTTTTCAATAAGATGGAAGGAATTTCATCAAAGGATAGTGAAGTTTTAGGAGCCATGTTTTTGAGAAATTTTTCAACAATAAATGGGGAAAATCCATGTTTTCACAAAGACTTTTAGTTGTGTTCACAAAGGGAGGAGTGCAATTATTATCATTCACAAATATTGAAGAAAATGTATCGGAAAAAGTTTCAGCTTTCTCTAATGAAGAAATAGCCAAGGAATTATCGTGACGTGTTAATGAAGGGAAAATGATTTGTTTGTTATAAACCGAGCGCATATATTTGAAAATTCCATTTGCACCTTTCACAAACAATTTTTTTCTTTATATACATACTATCTCGCGCCTGATTGCACGACGAAGTTTTTTTGCATGTTTTTGAGTAGTCCGAAAAACTTGTGCAGAGTGAGTTTTTGTTGATAAGTTGACTAGCGGAACGCATGAATCAATTACTGTGTGAATAGCATTGAGTAAGCGATAATACATGTTAGTTACATTGTCTCCTAAGCCGAGTGCTTTGACCCAATCTATGTTAGCTATCGTAATATTGGCAGTTACGTAATCTCCTCTCTTCCATGCACGTGCTAGAATTTTTCTGTCTCTTCCAACATTATAAGAAAGGGAAAGAGAAAGATATACGTCAGCATGATCAGCTAGGCCTGTTTTTACTTCACAATCAGAGACAAGAGATGAGTCACTAACAAACATGAGATCTAAGAGATTAGAGCCGCGAGTAAGAGATTAGAGCAGCGAGTGGACTTGAAACGTATTGAGAAAGGCCGTGAGAGATTCTTCTTCTTCTTAGCGTTGTCCCGCGCCGGCTGAGGTCGCAGTAGGGTCCGCTGTACGGCTTCTAGCTCTCCAGAAACATCTGTCCATTGCGTCTTCCGAGTGGAGTCTTGCAAGGCGCAGGTCTTGGTTGAGCGTATCCATATATCTTGTCTTCGGTTTGCCTCGCGGGCGTTTGCCTGGTACTTCCATGTAAAGGGCGTGTCTTGCGATGTTGGTCGCGTCTCTCCGCATCACGTGTCCATACCATCTAACTCTCCCTTCTCGCATCTTGTCTTGTATTTGAGCCACGCTGAGTCTCCCTCTCACAATCGTGTTACGCACACAATCTAGGCGAGTCAGTCCTAGTGTCCAGCGTAACATTTTCATCTCATTCGTGTGGATAATGTTCTCGGTTACACGCGTTGTAGGCCAGGTCTCCGTCGAATAGAGAAGCACGGGACGGATCGCTGTTTTATACATCTTTCCGCGTATGCCAGCTGTGATATTCCTATCACAGAGGACACCTGTAGCTTCTCTCCATTTCATCCAAGCTGCATTAACTCTTCGGCGTGCCGCTGCATTTGTTGACGTGTCTGAGGAGATGACAGAACCAAGGTACTTGAATTTGGAGGTCTTCGGGAGCGGTTCACCGTTGATGTGGACAGTTCCCGTCGTTTGCACTCCGATTTCCTGGTACTCGGTCTTCTTGATGTTGAGGCGTAAGCCCCCCGCTTTCCCAGTCTTCATCTTAGAGAGTGCCTTCTTCACTTCCTCGGCCGTGATGGTTGGCACGGGTCCTTGTACGGCGTGGGAAGTCGGGATGGGAGGGTGCTCAAACTCTTGGCCACTCATGTCTTCGAAATGTTCGCGCCACCTGCTTTTGACTTTTAAAGGGTCAGTGATGAGCTTTCCTTGTATGTCCCTTATCGTGGCTGCTCTCTGGATGTCCAAGGTGTTGCGGTGTCGAGCCTTGGAAAGCCGATAGATGGCTTTATCGCCTACTGGTTGGTTCATCTTTTCATAGAGATCGCGGAAGTAGGAGGCTTTTGAAATTGCGACAGCTCTTTTGGCGGCTTTCTTGGCTGAGCTGTATGCAGCGCGGTCGTCAGCCTCATTTGACGTCCTCCATCTCTTGTACGCATTCTTTTTCGCCTTGATCGCATCCTGAACTTCTGAGGTGAAAAACCAGGTGACTTTCTCGATTCTTGGCTTTCCGGGTTTCGTCTTTCCGAGGATGCTTGCGGCGGGTGCTCTGATGCTGTCTTCAAGAAGCTTCCAGTGTTCATTTAAGTCTTCTGGAAACTGCTTGTAGAGTGCAGGAGGGAGTAGATTGCGATGGATGATGTGCATGAGAGAGAGACGTTCTGCTTTCCCAGTCGAGCGCCACCATTTGACACGTGTGCATTCAGGATTACGAGAAGGCTGTTTCTTCGACTTCAATACGCTGTAGTCCATAAAGAGAGGGTGGTGCTGAGATGCAACATGGTCTGATGGAATGACCTTTGCATCTTTCGCACTCTGGAGCTTTGCTCTCAGGATTAACCAAAAGTCAATTTGACTCTGATTTCTTCCGCTCTCGTATATGAGTCCGTGAGATCGTCTCCTTTTGAAAAAGGAGTTCACGACTGCTAGATCGTATCGATCACAGAAGTAAAGTAGCCGTTGACCCTCAGCATTGATAGTTCCAATTCCATGTCCTCCATGTTCTCTCTCACGACCTTGTCGATCTGAACCGATGTGAACGTTAAAATCCCCGCTGATCAAGATGTCTTCATGAGACTCTCGGAGTTTGATAACTTCCTCAAGAGAGTCGTAGAAGTATTCCTTATCAGCGTCGCTACATGCTTGTTGAGGTGCATATGCTGAGACGACAAGGAAGTGATTGTTGGACGAAGAAATTCGGACGGCCATGACTCGATCTGTAGAGCGAATGACTTCGATTACATCATCAGCAATTTCCGAGGAGAGGATAATACCAACACCATTTCTTGTTGATGACGTGCCATGGTATATCAACTTGTATCCGTCTCCTATCGGCTTCGACTTGCTTCCTCTCCATTTCGTTACCTGTACAGCAGCAATGTCGACCCTTCTTGCTCCTAGCATAGCGGCAAACTCTCTGCTGCGTCCCGTCAGTGTTCCAACATTTAATGTGACGAGGCGAATTTGGGCTGTACGCCACGCAGACATACCCCGCCCATGGGTAGCTGCCTGTCCTCGCATATTTGACGGTCCTAGCGGACAAGGTAAGACCGCGTCGATTCCGGGGGACGCCCTAGCTTTGGTGATATAACTTGAAGAACTTGAAGCCATGGTTTACAACAAGGGTATTCATGCGATCGGCCTGTTGAGTGGATGGTCAATCCAGCCTGGCATCGTGGAACGTGTTTGTCGGGAGTTCCTGCTAATCCTTGACCGTAGAAAAGCAGAAGATTAATCGAAAAGACGCCTCGACTCGTGTGGCCTAGACTAACTCCTCTCCGCCTAGCCATCTGACGGATAGAACCACTGCCGGAAGTGGACTCGTCCAAAGGGGGTCCAATTTTAGCCTCACTCAGAACGTCGTCATTCCGGCAATCACGGTAGTAGGGCTGAGTGAGTTTACACCTTCCCACCGACTTTGAGGTATTGGGGCTAGGGAAGGAAAGGTCGTGAGAGATTGCAAAGTGCAAAAGGTTTCGGCATTGAATGCACGCAGTCTTGAGAGAAAGAGTGTACCAGTCGATATGCGGGCAGTTAAAGTCCCCGGATACGATACAAGGCAGAGAAGAAAAAGAAATAAATTGAGTGAGACACTGGAGCAATTCCAAATTACTTGAACTGTGATTAGCATGATAAATAGAAACAAAGCGAATAGCAATAGGAATAGAAGTTTCAATGGCTAATATTTCAAGTTTTTTATGAGAGAGAATTCGAGAACAGGTAATTTCTGCAAACATGAAATTTTTATGGAGATAAATAGCAACACCTCTGCCTTTGATGTTGTGATCATTTCTAATAATGGAATAATTATTCGAAGAAACAAACAAGTCAGGAACAATATCAGAGAGCCATGTTTCACATACTGAAGCTATAGAAACATTTTGCTGATCTAGTGAACAAAGAAAAGGAGAAATTTTGTTATGGATAGACTGAACATTTGCTTGTAATATAACAAACTTTTTCAATGAAGGATGGGAGCTTCTTTCTGTCTGGATTTGTTGCTGTCTCTCTTTCATTCTTCTTTCTTCCAGTCTTCTCTCTCCTTCGGCAGCTGGGTCAGTCGAAGATTCCTCACAGTGAATATCCTTTTCGTTGGATGGCTTCCGCCCATGCTTGTTTGTAGACTAGCAGATCGGCTGCATTGTAATCTGGTCGAGCAGTGATTGCTGTGGAGTGCTCTCGACGATGAATGTGGAACTTCTGCAGGAAATTGAGTGCACTCTCGCGGGAGTGGAACACCACTATGAGGGGTCTCGGCTCCGCTTCTCCTTGTCTCTCCTTCCGATCCGAAAAGTTTTGACTGCCTGGTCAGCATTGCAGCTGGCAATCATGTTTGACACAGCTTAAGTGTCGTTTCCCTCAGGAACTTTTCTGAGAAAAATTCTTCTTTGGCGCTCGGAATCGTTGTCTCGCTCACGGAATACCTCCCGAACTGCTGTTTTGACAGGGTTCCATGATTGGGGAGCACTAGCTGAAAGAGGAGTTTGCTCAGCAAGGGCGTCTAATTTGGCCTTCAAGTCTCGAATGGTCAAGTGAAGCTTATCGTTGTCTTCCATGAGTCGATCAATTTTGTGAGAGAGACGGATCAGGATACTCTGCAGGTCATCGTGAACAGTAGCAAGTTCGAAATTGGTAGTTGTAGGGAACTTCTTAGTTTTTTCGGTCGAGAAGAATAACTTTGCTCCATGTGGAACACATGTAATTTTCCCGGGGTTGAGAAGGGGACTTGAGAAGATCATTGGTTGAGATAAGAGAGCTATGGGAATCACTGCCACTCATTGTGAAAGAAATGTTGAAATCTAATCTAGTAGTGCCATTTTTTTCTATCAAGAACAGTTTAAAGCAGTTTAATTCATTACAAAGGATGTTGTAGTTGCTTAAAAACTAATGAAAAGAAATCAAAAACTTCATTCAGGCGCAATCAGGTCAGTTGTCACATCAAAACTACTTTATTCATAAAAATTAGGGAAATTTTTTGACATTAAAAAATAAATGAAAGCCTACGTCGCTTCCTTAGGTCACGTTCAAACCAAATAAACTGAGAAAAAAATTCGCAAACTAATTCTTAGTTTCACCATAAATGCGCCTGGCCAACTAAACTGTAGTGGTGCTATTTTTTCTATCAATAAGAGTTTAAAGCAGTTTAAATCATTAAAACGGATGTTGTAGTTGCTTAGAAACTAATAAAAAGTCATCAAAAGCTTCAATTATAATTGATCAGGTCAGTTTCAACTTCAAAACAATTTTATTCATAAAGAAACGAAGAAATAAATTTTTTTTTAAAACTCAGGTCGCTTGCCTATATCCCATGTAGTCCAAAAATTACGTAACTTTGAAATTTGGATCACCGACACTTCGTATTATCGATACTTCGTACCCGACACTTCGTACCCTCGACACTTCGTACCCTCGACACTTCGTACCGCGACATTTCGTACCGCGACACTTCGTACCATCGACACTTCGTATGAGCGACTTTTTGTATCCAAAACTTCGAACCGCGACACTTCGTATCCAGACCCTTTGTACCCACGTTAATACGACACTTCGTACCGCGACACTTAGTATCCCGACACTTTGTACCCACGTTAATACGACACTTCGTACCGCGACACTTCGTATCCCGACACTGTACCCACGTTAACTTGACACTTCGTACCGCGACACTTCGTATCCCGACACTTTGTACCCACGATAATACGACACTTCGCACCGCGACACTTCGTACCCCGACACTTTGTACCCACGTTAATACGCGACATGAAAAGTTTCTCAGGAACTCCCTCTTCTTCATCTCTCGAAAATGCACGCCTAACTCAGGCAGGACGCAAAAAACGCAAACCCCCCAATTGAAGCGTTCCCCCAATGCACTTTGTGCCCCCGACTCCAAACGTTTTTTTGTGTTTTGGTGAACATCTCTTTGAACTAAGTAGACGTTTCTGTTAATAAGGTGAAAGTTTCACGAAATTAGGTACGAGTTTTTTTCGAATTAGGTACGCATGTTTCTGAGATTGTTTTCTCATTTTAAATCATTTTTTCTTCATTTCACATAAATGTCGGGTACGAAGTGTAGTGGGTGCGAAATGTCGAGCTGCGAAGTGTCGCGGGTACGAAATGTCGTGGTACGAAGTGTCTCGAGACGAAGTGTCGGGTACGAAGTGTCGGGTACGAAGTGTCGAAAATACGAAGTGACGTGATACCTTGAAATTTTACTTTTTAGTTCTCCCGTAAAACCTTCCCAACCCAAGTGCCAAGTGCAGTAGCGCCCAGAAGACTTAGAGAAAAGAGAAGAAAAAATCAAACTATCTTGTGAAGTTTTCCTTCACACAATCGACGGGAGTCATTTTTGGCTGACTCAGAGGTCACCTTCAATAGACTGAAACGTCTCACATCATTTCAACTTTAACAAAACAGCCTCAAATACAAAATAAGACTTAAACACAATTTTCTTTTTTTAAATGAATATTAGTTTTTTACAGATTAATCAAGTATCTTGGAAAAGATCATCGAAGCACGGCTCCGCAAAATTGTAAGCACAACCGTCAATCAGTGTGGCTTCGTCAAAGGAAGTGGAACAACAGATGCTATTTTCGCCATTCGTCTTTATCTAGAGAAACACAGGGAAAAGGCGAAGTCAGTCCATTGCGCTTTCCTTGACTTGGAGAAAGCTTTCGACCGTGTGCCTCATGAGCTGATATGGTTCTCTCTTCGAGACCACCTAGTCCCAGAAGAGTACATAAGATGGATTCAAATGATGTATACTGACTCTAGAAGTACCGTGAGAAGTCCAGCGGGTACTTCGGAGTCATTCAAGGTTGCTGTAGGAGTTCATCAAGGTTCCGCCCTTTCCCCCCTGCTCTTTATACTGATAATGGACACGATCACCAGAGATCTACAAACAAGCCCTCCGAAAACTCTACTGTATGCTGACGACGTTGTGTTATGTTCCAACACAACAGAGGACTTGGAGAAACAGCTAGGAGAGTGGAACGAACGCTTCAGTGACTATGGTCTACGACTAAACCTCCAAAAGACTGAGTACTTGGAAATGGGAAAAAGTACTTCGAATACCTCGAATACCATCAAAGTCAAGAACACCGAACTCAGGAAAGTGGATGGCTTCAAGTACCTCGGATTCTACATCACCGCAGACCTAGACCCCAAGGCTACAGTTGCTGCGAGAGTCAATGCTGCCTGGCTCAAATGAAGAGAATCAACCGGTGTACTATGCGACAAGCGAATGCCTGACAGACTGAAAAGTAAAATTTACCGATCAGTTGTCAGACCAGTAGCGTTGTACGGCCTCGAATGTTCTCCATGCACAGCAAAGACTATACAGATGCTGCATGTTATGGAGATGAAAATGCTGAGATGGAGCCTCGGACTCACTCGTCTAGACATGGTGCGAAATGAAACCATCCGAGATCGTCTGGGCATCGCCCCTATATCTGAAAAGCTTCGAGAGTCAAGGCTGAGATGGTACGGGCACGTGATAAGATCAAATCCCCATTCCGTTTCTCAATCGTCCTGGAACCTCGAAGTAGAGGGCAAAAGACCCAGAGGCAGACCCAAAACTAGGTGGCGAGACTGCATCGAAGTAGACATGAACACGACCGGGCTGAAGACTGAAGACGCAGCTGATCGGGTGAAATGGCGTGGTGCAGTCTACAAAGCGGACCCTGCCCGGCGGCGGGATAAACGCTAGGAAGAAGAAGAAGAAGACAGATTAATCAAGTGGAACAGTTTAAAGAAAAAAATCTACCGTAGCATGTTCAAGCAACGCGCGTTGGAACCAGTAAACTTTATGCTAGAGTTAGAACATTGTAGGGTAAATTTTACCCTACAATGTTCCAGCGCTAGAACTTGTCTCTGCAACGCGATTTGACCATCTCCTAGCGCTAGAATATGATAGTCTATAATTTACCCTATATTTTAATGAGCGACTCTGCATACCGCACCAGGTTTCGAAGACAAATTAACAATTAGTTCTATAAAATGAATCTTGATCTTGATTTTATTCAAAAATTGAGATTTAAAACACTGTTATCAGTCTTAGTTCACAACTTCTGTACAGTAGCATGGACAGGGAAGGGGGAAGGGAAAAGTTTTGAGGTTAGCATCTTTGACAATATGTTCCAAGCTGCGAATAAAACTTAATTAAAAAATGGGAAATACTGATGAATCTTCTCGAAATAAAAAAAATGTATAAAAAATTATCATAAAAACAATTGGAAAAAATCAATAATCTTCAATATTTAAGTCATAAAGAAAACAGTCGATCCATTCAAAGTAAACATAAACAAGCGAGTCAAGACAGTCTCAGGCCTCACTACCCAATCTTCTATGGACTGAAGCTTTTATATAGCCCTCGGTTCAAAAAGTCTTTCTTGAGTTTATTGATGCCTACAAGAGCAGAAACGCTGCTCATAACGACGAGGATGGAAGAGATCGTCACACAAATTTATCTGAAAAAGCTGGAAAATCGTTACACAAAGTAATAGGAAAATAGCTCATCTCAAAAAGAAAGACACTCATGCAAGAAGATGCCCTTTGTCTAGGCAAGACACTCATGTATACACAGTGCTCTGTGTGTTCATTCACCAAACGGTCATACTATGTTAACCCTGCGACTAAAGCTATGAGAAGGGGACGGAGCAGACGGTCAAACAAAGAAGTCCAATAAATAATCAATTTATTTCGAGGCTTACTGAGCATGAGGAGATCGATCGATCGATCGATGCGTATCATTCCACGCGGCCTAGCGGTGCACGTGAAACCTTGAACATCATCAGCTTAGCGAATGTCTCGCTTTTAGATATCTGATTTTCGCAGAAAAAAAAATTAGATTCAGCTCTGCACAGAAAGGCTGATATCTTGTCACAATTATAGCGCCATAATCGGGCGATAGCCGAACTCAACACCGTCTAATTGAACTGCCCAGTCTTATTATGATATTTCCCTTTCCCTCGTATATTACATTGGCAGCTTCTCTTGCTCAGATGGTCGTTGATATGCTTCTTCAATATGGAAGAGCTGGCATTGAGATATTATGCATCACATTTGTTAAACAAAACGTTCGAGTATTTTCTTTCTCAGTTAACAAAGCTTCAACAATGCAAAACATATTACTAATGTTTCGACTGAATTCTCTCAGATAATCTCAGTATATCAGCCTGTCTATCCAGTGCGGTAAAGTCGGCGCATACTCTAACATTAAGAAAAATAGTTTTTAAAAACTTTTCCATTTTTGCAGCAGATACATTGTCCCATTCACAGCGTTGAAACGAACGTTCAGTCTCTTTCAAAAACTTGGGCCAGTGTGCTTTGTCGATATTGCAGTATGTGTGACCGCTACCGTCTTTTCTGGTAACTGCTCGGCCCGCCAGAGTGATCAGGATGGGGAGGTGATTGTCGTGAGAATTTCCCATTCGGCCGCAGGGAGGAGAGAGGATGATGCGAGTGAAATGTATGGTGACGATGGTTTGCCGCTCGATGGTAGGCGAGTAGGAACGTCTTCGTTGAGTACTCCGAACATGGAATTCCAAATTTCATCTGCCAGATGTTCTCCTCGGTTCTGAGTATTGCTCAGAGGGCAACACCAAAAATCATTGTGTGCGTTGAATTCTCCCAAGACGAAAGAGTCGTCGCCAACGAGGAGCATATCAATGTTGGCTCGGAAACCAGTTGTCGTTTGGTCGTCTGGGGGTCTCGCTAATGTGACTTCTCTCAACGAGACTGAGTGATGCACGAGAAAGGCAAGTCCACCACCGTGTCATGTTCTGTCGCGGCTAACAACTGTGTAACCGTTAAAAGCTGATGACTTTGTGAAGGATCCATCTTCGTCTCTTCAATTGCTGCCACTTTGATGTTGTAAGTGTTGAGGAAGTGGTCAAACTCTGCGACTTTATTAGAGAGGCCGTGGGTGTTCCATTGAACGATTGCGAAGTCACTTGCTAGAGCGGTGTTTTTAGACTTGACTGGAACCCGTTGTGGTGCATCTCTGACTGGGGCGACTCGCTGTGTGACGTGGACGATGGGTGACGGCAAAACCGCGTTGGCGCGGCAAGGCGGGCATATGTAACCAGTTGCATCGAAGCGGTTATTCGAGACCTCGCCGCAAAAGGGTGTGGCGTGAGGCATACATTACAGTGTATCGAGTTGTAGTAGGTGGACGCTCCACACACCGTAAAGGGCCAGCGAATCGATCATTTTGGACCCGGATTTGGCACAATGCCAGCCATAAGAAGGTTCGTCCTTGCACCCTCGCTATACCTGCTTCTTGAAGGGCTCGTCCTTGCACCCTCGCTATACCTGCTTCTTGAAGGGCTCGTCCTTGCACCCTCGCTATACCTGCTTCTTGAAGGGCTCGTCCTTGCACCCTTGCTATACCTGCTTCTTGAAGGGCTCGTCCTTGCACCCTCGCTATACCTGCTTCTTGAAGGGCTCGTCCTTGCACCCTCGCTATACCTGCTTCTTGAAGGGCTCGTCCTTGCACCCTCGCTATACCTGCTTCTTGAAGGGCTCGTCCTTGCACCCTCGCTATACCTGCTTCTTGAAGGGCTCGTCCTTGCACCCTCGCTATACCTGCTTCTTGAAGGGCTCGTCCTTGCATCCTCGCTGTACCTGCTTTTTGAAGGGCTCGTCCTTGCACCCTCGCTATACCTGCTTCTTGAAGGGCTCGTCATTGCACCCTCGCTATACCTGCTTCTTGAAGGGCTCGTCCTTGCACCCTCGCTATACCTGCTTCTTGAAGGGCTCGTCCTTGCACCCTCGCTATACCTGCTTCTTGAAGGGCTCGTCCTTGCACCCTCGCTATACCTGCTTCTTGAAGGGCTCGTCCTTGCACCCTCGCTATACCTGCTTCTTGAAGGGCTCGTCCTTGCACCCTCGCTATACCTGCTTCTTGAAGGGCTCGTCCTTGCACCCTCGCTATACCTGCTTCTTGAAGGGCTCGTCCTTGCATCCTCACTATACCTGCTTCTTGAAGGGCTCGTCCTTGCACCCTCGCTATACCTGCTTCTTGAAGGGCTCGTCCTTGCACCCTCGCTATACCTGCTTCTTGAAGAGCTCGTCCTTGCACCCTCGCTATACCTGCTTCTTGAAGGGCTCGTCCTTGCACCCTCGCTATACCTGCTTCTTGAAGGGCTCGTCCTTGCACCCTCGCTATACCTGCTTCTTGAAGGGCTCGTCCTTGCACCCTCGCTATACCTGCTTCTTGAAGGGCTCGTCCTTGCACCCTCGCTATACCTGCTTCTTGAACGGCTAGAATGCTTCTTGAAGAATATTGCGGGAGGACAACAAGATCGGTCGGGTAACGTGATTTTCAGTAGCAGGTTGAATTGCATAATCAATATTTTACTGCGAAAAACATTTTTGTCTAGAAAAATATGATATTCAGTAAAACGAACTTAGTTCAGTTTTAAATGAACTCGGTTTCGCCACAATCCAGGCTGACTTGATTGATCATATTACAATAATTGTTCTTGTTTATTGGGCACTTTCCTCGCTATTTTTAGCTTATCGTGGCGGAAGTGATTTGTCAACGAAAAAATCATCGGAATTTGTGAAGGTCTTTCAACGACACGAAATTCACCCATGTTCAATATGTATATCTTACTTGAGAAACATGTGAATTTCTGTGAAATAAGGTGTGAAAGAACAAAAAAATTTATTACAGAATTAACATTTGTTATCAGACGTCATATCAAAGCAATATCTTCTCCAAGAAGTTTTCCAACACTTCAAGGAGCAAAAGTTTTTAAAGTAGTAGAGAGAAAAAAAAGAAAAAATACAAACAGTTATGGAGCGTTAGAATTCAACTTTTCACTTTGAAAAGTAATCTCTGCAAATTGATCCCGTTAAACGCTCTAGGCCGCATCTCGGCCGCATCTCGTTAAGTGTTTAGCGGGATCACTTTGCAGAGATTACTTTGCAAAGTGAAAAGTTGAATTCTAACGCTCCATTAAACTCCTAGAAATGACTTTGAAGAATGTGTTGAGACGATAAAGGTATGCATGAACACTAGCAATGCTATGCCTATCATACACTCGTAGCCAAAGTTGCGACCATAGAATAAAATGTGATGGGTCTGCGTACAAAATTAGAAAGTAGGTTAGAATCACTTCAGGTTGAAATAAAATTGTGTTAGACTAAAAGTATTATTTGAAACTTGGAAAACGTATAATACTCTTGATATAATTTCTGAAATAATCACATTATAGGAAATGTAAGATAGAAGTTGAGGCGATTCTAATAAGTTGAAGCAAACTTTATGTACTTTAGAAGAACTTAAAGAAGTATTAGGAATTACATTTGCTTATTGTTTCTTTTCACTTCTTAATCTATTCACTAAAACATTATCCTGATCTCTGACTCTTCTTCTCTTTCTTTTTCTCTCTCTTGTTATCTTTTTTCTTTCTCTTGATTTTTCTCTATTATCTATCTTTATGTTTATCTATCTCTTTTCATTATTTCATTACCTCTCTCTACCTCTAAAAGTAAGATATAAATAGTTTCAGAATAAAAATTTGAGTAAACAAGATTTTGACATTTTCTGAAAAAAATAAACTATTGGTTTTCTAGATAAGTAAGTGTCTTCGATTCAAATAACTAAACGGTTTAAGTTTTTGATCGCTATGTATTGATTGTAGATTGAAAAACCTGATGAAGATAATAGGCTATGTTCCGACAATATCGTTTCCCGGTAACCCTGTGTTTAGTAGTTGAATTTACACATTGTACAGTATTAACATGAGTCATCAAAAAAGTAAGAATGCATTAATGGCTCGCTACTTTGAAAGACAAAGAATATTCTTATAACCGCGTTTTTTTCTCAGCTCAATGTTGATAAATTACTCAATGTAAGTACATGACTGATGTATAGGCGAAGTGATAAAAGTCGAATTGATCAGTCGGAATATTATTGATCCAACGGTATAGTCGATGACGCGGACAAGGTCAGAGAAGAGTTTATCTGTAAATTATCTCAATAAACAATCAGACAAGACACGGAACACACTTGTATTGCCTCCGGACTCACCCCCATGCGTTTGATAAAACACAACAACTTGATTTAATTTAAGAAAATTTCGGTCAGTTAAGTGTTTTGTCAGTGAAAGCTCTGCGTAAACCACATAAGCGGGCTGTTTTGATTGATTTGGGAACATCACCCCACACTATCAAGATAATTTATAATTCTTAACTACTTCCCAGCGAGTTTAGAAATTTTCTATTCATAGCCACTCGTGGAATATCGTCCCTAAACTGTCAAAATAATCAAACAGTGATGAAATTTTTTAAAATGAATCCCTAATTCATAGAAAATTCGATAGTTGTTTTCAGAAAATTGTTGCTACTATAAATTATGGATTTAAAAAAATGATAGAAACAACCTTATAAATCTCAAAAACGGTCCTAAATACGGAAAAGTTTCAACTGATTGTAAGTTTGTCCGATTTCTCTTTAATGTTTGCAGTTTAAGAATTCGCGACAAAGAAAAGCATTGGAATTTGCGACAAGTTTAAATTGACATTTTTCGAGGATCAAGACCGAGAGACTAAACTTTGTTGGAGGGAATGTGAAGTGCTCGACAGGAATAGTGCAGCAGGCGGAGAGTTTCAGTGAGTAGAGCTGCTCGTATGCATGCGCATTCAACTCGAGACCCCCGATTTTGCCCGGCTGAAAATGGGGTATAGGGTCTAATACAGTTCCGGCCGGACTGCAAGCACTCTAGCTGTTCGCTATCGAACAACTTAGCTTTTTACCATTTTCTCTTTATCTCTGCTCATTCTTAGACAAAGTTATCTCTAACGAGACCATATGACTTAGAAAAGAGACCGTATCGAACAACTAACAAATCAAATAACAAAAACATAACCTTTTCGAAAATCGGAATTAGACGTCTACCTAATTCAATTAAACCTCACCTAATTTGGTGAGACATCAACCTAACTTGCAAAAAAGGTCAATCTGTTTTGAGAAAACTTGCACTTAATTTCATGACACGTCATTTCAAAAATTAACAGTTCATCCTTCTTTGGAGAAAATACGTCCACCTAAAATTGTGGCACGTCTTTCTAAAAAAGAGTGACACGTCAACCTATTTCAGTGACACGTCTACCTCATTTGAACGGAAAACACCACCTGATTTTGTGACTACCTGAAAAATGAAACGTTTACCTATTTTCGTGACACGTCAACCTAATTTGATAAACACGTTAACCTACACACCGATAGCAAATTGAAAGTAAAAGAGAAAGTTCCAATTCAGCTGTTTTCTCTTCTATTTTAGGTGAATGATTTCAAATTAAGTTATAGTTTCGTTCAAGACGGGTTTTTGATGTTAAATGCTTGACCAAATTAATACAGTACATTTTTTAAAAAACACATTTAGAAACGAGGGAGGTGGAAGGGCGGTTTATTTTTGCAGAAAAGAGCTGAGCAAAAAGGGAGAGAGATGAATGGAGGGAAGGGGATTCTGAAGAGAGAAGACAGTAGCTGAGCAAAAAGGGGGAGAGATGAATGGAGGGAAGGAAGTTCTGAAGAGAGAAGACAGTAGCTGAGCAAAAAGGGGGAGAGATGAATGGAGGGAAGGGGGTTCTGAAGAGAGAAGACAGTAGCTGAGCAAAAAGGGGGAGAGATGAATGGGGGAAAGGGGTTCGGAAGAGAGAAGACAGTCCTAAAGCAAGTAAATCGGACGAAAAAACGAAGGGAGGGAAAATTGAGAAGAAAAACAAAAGCACTGCTTTTAAATGTGAAAGTTGCCAAAGGAAATAAGCCAATAAGAGACATCGTTAGTAACCATGCTTTCTTGCTGGTAACTGTCTCTGAAAACGTTTCCTTTGAATCAGATCTGCTGAAAAGCTATAGTTCATAACATGTTTTTGGAGTTGAACCTCATTTGGGTTAAGGAAGAGAAAACAACAAATTTGTTTTTTCCGAATTGTTTGATATTTTGTTGAAGGTGCGCGTTTTTCTCAAATTAGGTTTACGTGCAACTAAAATTGGTGGACGTTGAATTTTAAGGTAAACGTTTCACAAAATAAGGTAGCTTTTTCCAATAAGGTGGACTTTTAAGGAAAGTAGATTGGACTATCACTTTTCTCAAGTTGACATGTCGCGATATTAATTAAATTTTTTCAGAGTAATTATATGGTTTTTTATAAGGTTTACATGTTTTTCAAATTAGGAGGATGTTTAAAGAAATTAGATAGACGTTTATATCCCATTAATATATCCTTCTCAGTGGGGTCTGACCGGGGTTATACTAAATATATGTGAAATATGTGAAATGAAGTATTTGAAATGACACGTATACATTTAAAAGTATAAAAATTCTACTTTTGTCTATCATTATTCCTACTTAGATAATGTATACTTGTGTATATGTAATGATACTTCCAAATCTATTCTCATACATAATGTTTTTGTTTGTGGGTCAGGTTTTCAAAAAAACAGCTAAGTTTTATCGAGTTCCAGCTAAGTTTTATCGCGGATCGAGTTCATCTTCATTATCTTTTTTAAGAGCCGTGCTATAATTGTTCATTATCTTTTTTAAGAGCCGTGCTATAATTGTTCATGATACATTACAGCAATGATGTGGAGAAGGGTCCTATAAAAAATTAATCACTGTTTTTTTCTCCTTTTAGCCTTGAAACAAAAGTATTATTGTATCCCCCTAGTACTTCATTCGATTATGCAAAAAGAAGTTGGACAAATTAAATTTCAAAATGCATCAATCGGAATAGTTACCTTGACATATCGATCGAATTCCTCTCCTTTGCGGTACACCTGAATGATTTTTTTTTCTTCTCGGAATAAGAATCTAAACAAGGTTTGCGGAGATGGGCTTAGGTATTTTACAGAAAGTATAAGTGTTTACCGATGAAGTTTTCGGTGAAAAAGGTTACGTTAAAAAGGTTAAAAGGTTTTAACTGTTACAAAAACAAAGTTTCCGGGTTTTAAAACTTTTAATTTTTTTAAAACTTCACGAAAAAATATGCTTTCACCATTCAAACAGAGAGGTTAAGCCAGAACTAAAAATTTTAACTTTAAAAAAAAATTCGGATAGAATAGTAGAAGAATCACAATAATTTTCTTAAACTCGAACCTTTGGTCTAATAAATCCCCAAATTCTGAGTTACACAGTTTAAAGGCAGTAGAGCCTAGTTGAGATGACAAATGATTGAACTATTGCACAGAAAAAAGCTAGTCTATGTCAGGGTTCGATCCCGCCCGGTGGACTAGCTTATTTCTGTGCGATAGTTCAATCAATTGGTCTAATAGTTTTTCTTGCAAACAAAATGTTCGACTTATCAAAAAAGCTTTTCTAGAGTTTTAAGAATTTCTGTTTGACTTTTTTGAAATTTTTTAGTTTCTTCAAGGTTGTTCAAATGAGTAACCACCTCTCCTAGGCCTATGCTGGAAGGGACGGCGAGTGTGATGGATCCCAAGCGGAATCCTTGAGGACAGTCATCACTGCTCCCTGGCATGATGCAGTAGTCTCCTACCGGCCATTCTGAAGAAGAAGAACAAACAACTCACCGTTTTGTTATTTCTTTAAGTGGCGATGTCAATTCTTCACAATAAGTTTGCTCACTCTACTTTTGAGCGGTTCAAAATGTCAAAATGTTTCTCATGCTCAGACTGTCCTTCGATTAAAACTCCAGTTTTTCAGTTATAGATTTTCGCGTAAAAAGTTTTTTACTGTAGTGTACCCTCGAGGAAATTATAAAAAAACTTTGCAACTAAATTCACTGAGAAGGAAGAAAGTTTTAGCTTAAATGATGGTTTCCGAACCCATCGTAATCTTTAAATTTGAGTTCATATCAGTTGAAAAGATCAAACAAAAATTTGGAACTCATTTGATAGTAGCGATTTCTTTTGCTACTTTTCTTGATAAACTAGAATTTGCGTTCAGTTAAATGCATTGAGTAAGTGCCCAGAACAGAATGCAATTTCATTTCTTTCAGAAAAGAATGTAATTTCATTTCATTCAGAACAGAATGCAGTTTCATTTCATTCAGAAAAGAATGCAATTTCATTTCATTCAGAACAGAATGCAATTTCATTTCTTTCAGAAAAGGATGCAATATCATTTCATTCAGAACAGAATGCAATTTAATGTCTTTCAGAAAAGAATGCAATTTCATTTCATTCAGAACAGAATGCAATTTCACTTCTTTCAGAAAAGAATGCAATTTCATTTCATTCATAACAGAATGCAATTTCAATACGCTGTTGCCATGGCTTAAGACGAATACATATCAGTCTCAAATTTCTTCGACAGTACATTGAGACGAAGCTCAAGGTTTTAACTTTCAGATTATGGAAAAAATTGAAATAATATTATAAAAACAAATAATCGAAAAAATGAAGAAAAAAACTCACTGCCCTTGGAAGAGAAAGCAGAACTCGGGAAGTCCTTTTCGTCGCTGTGCTGGGTCTCAGGCGACTCCACAGCAGGGAGAACTGGAGAGGTGAGCACGGTCGGGTAGCTCAAGAGCACGTAGAGGGTCAGGACATCTACCCACATTCCACCCTGGAGGCATCCACAAAACCAAACACTATGAATTTTAATTAAAGCTCACGTAAAAGAGGTTGATAGTCGGTTTGTAATCGATAAACATCCGCCCTTCTTCTTACTAACGATAAGTAAGCTCGTTAACAAAATACTACCGTGTACATTATTGAACGCTCAGTTTTACGATTCAACTGTTGTAAAACCTGGTAAATGCGAACATTGATTGAAATATTGCAAGGGCAAAAACTAGTTAATGAGATACATTCGAACCCAGTTAATTCCTGAAACCGCATAATAATAAAAAAAACAAAGCAATGAAGTTTTACACATGGCAGTGTTGCTCGAACTACTGAGGAGATTTCGTTTTTTACATGCTAATTCACTCTGTCAAAGACTCTTCTCTGTATTGTGTTCCTTTTCAATTTGTGAATCAGGAAAAAATTGAAATAAACTATTGTTGAAAATTTTTAATTAAAAAAAAAACTAAATACTTGTCATATCGTGTCTTAAAAATTGAACCTGTTAAAGTTTCGACGATCGTATGTACCTTACTGCGGCGTTCTGGTAGGGAATATGTGCAAAGGAGTTAAAGTTCAGAAGACGCTTGACTACTAACACATATTTATCGAAGTAATTAGGAAGATTTTGAAAGTTCATAGACGGATTCGAAAACAATGGAATACGATTTTTTATACATGAAAAATAAGAATAATGCAATATTTTACTAAACTGACTCGCTTCTATTCCAAGTCTAAACTGACTCGCTTCTATTCCAAGTCTAAACTGACTCGCTTCTATTCCAAGTCTAAACTGACTCGCTTCTATTCCAAGTCTAAACTGACTCGCTTCTATTCCAAGTCTAAACTGACTCGCTTCTATTCCAAGTCTAAACTGACTCGCTTCTATTCCAAGTCTAAACTGACTCGCTTCTATTCCAAGTCTAAACTGACTCGCTTCTATTCCAAGTCTAAACTGACTCGCTTCTATTCCAAGTCTAAACTGACTCGCTTCTATTCCAAGTCTAAACTGACTCGCTTCTATTCCAAGTCTAAACTGACTCGCTTCTATTCCAAGTCTAAACTGACTCGCTTCTATTCCAAGTCTAAACTGACTCGCTTCTATTCCAAGTCTAAACTGACTCGCTTCTATTCCAAGTCAAACGACAATGTAAATGCTCAAAAATCAAACGTCTTGAGCCTACCAAACCCTCCACCTTTTATCTTGATATTTCGTTAAGTCTTATGATTCTGATTGTCATCGCCTTCATAAAATAATACAAGCTTCGAGAGAAGTGGTTTTAAATGGTTAGCAGAGGGTTCTCACTCAAAAATCATCGATGGCTCCCCAAAAACATCATAATACAACTGCGAGGTGAGTGATAAGGTCCGAGATGCATCATCTTGGAAGCGTTCACCTCTTGGCAATCTTTTCTACTGAGACGCTTATGAGCGACGAAGGGCGTTCCGTTGGCAACACCGAATCTTCTTGAAAATGACGTTGAATTCGAGAAGGGGAGACATTGATGGTAGAAGCTGAAAAGAGAGGTGGGAAAACTTGTTCACTGTTCTGTTAGTAAAAGGAGGTAGAGAGAAAGAAGAATAGTAAGAAAAAAGTGCAAGAGAAAGTGAGAGAGACAGAGAGAGAAAGAAGGAGCCAGAGAGATTGAGAGCGAAAGATGAAGATAGAGGCAGAGATCGAGAAAGAAAAACGAGAGAAATGAAAAACACGGAAGAGAAAAGATTAAAAGAGGCAGGAAAAAAAGGAGAGGGCGAAAGAAGGGAAAAGAATGGACGAAAAAAAGATCATAGTTGAAGTGAAAGAAGACGATTCCGGAGGGCGAAATTTAGCGCCGTAAGAAAGGATAGAGGTGTTGAAGCGGAGACTGAAGAGAAAAGAGCAAGCAGTACATGGGTCTGAAGACGAGTTGCATGTGTACTTCCCTTCAGTCTACATGAAACAGGTACCGAGGTAGAACGACGTCTGCAGATGCTACCATCTTTTATTTGGACCCTGATTCCTAGCTCCTTTTTCCCCTCGACCCCTTGTTTGCGCCCACCTTTCCTCTCTTTACGTTTCGTCCTCTCTCTTTGTATTTTTCAATTTGTTGCTTACTTTCTATCTCTTTCTCTTTCCATCTCTCTCTCTCTGTGTTTCTCTTTCTTTCTCTTTCCCTTCTCCTCTCTCTATCTATCTCTCTTTCAACCGCTAAAAGTGTATCTTTCCTATGCCTTCATTCTTGACTCTTCCGAACCAATCACACACAATGTCAAACCAGCTCGTGTTACCTTCTCAGTTTATCTCTTTTTGATACAAACTTGCTTCCATGCTCTTATAGCTATATCTCCATAGTCTTGTGGAACTGATTTTCAAGAGCGAGATCGAGCCCGACAGCCCCCAATCCAAAAGGGCCACTTATTTACAGCTGATAACCTAATTTTGGTCTTTGCAAGGAAATTTTTTTATATTGTTTGCAATATTCTTATGAAGCGTTAAAATTCAACAAAAAAAGAAAGGTAAGTGGAGACCGATTTCGTACCTTCTTTAAATTCACCACAAATTGCCGTGAAATGGCAATAGATTACAGTGTTTTCTCAATGCTTGATCTTGTTTGAAATTGATTGCTCCTTTCAAAAAGTAGCAACATAAAAAAACACCGTATTCCATTGCCGTTTCACGGCAATTATTGGTGAGACTAAAGAAGGTACTAAATCGGTGCTCCACTTATCGTTCCCTTTTTTTGAATTTCTCTCCATTACTCTTTCCATGGAATACACCTTTATTTGATTATGATCAAGTGCTCGATGAGATGATGTTATGCGTGGAAAGTTTGAGTGCGATTGCAAAGAGTTTCTTTGGCTCCAAAAGTGATCAGATAATCTTTGGCTCCAACACTGATCAGATAATCTTTGGCTCCAACACTGATCAGATAATCTTTGGCTCCAAAAGTGATCAGATAATCTTTGGCTCCAACACTGATCAGATAATCTTTGGCTCCAACACTGATCAGATAATCTTTGGCTCCAACACTGATCAGATAATCTTTGGCTCCAACACTGATCAGATATTCTTTGGCTCCAACACTGATCAGATAATCTTTGGCTCCAACACTGATCAGATAATCTCATACATGAAGAAATGATGTGAATTTGCTATGAAAGCATATTTATCTTTGCCTTTTACGAGAGATTAAGGGTACAGATTAATCAATTAAGGGTACAGATTAAGGGTACAGATTAATCAAGGGGATATATGAAGAACATAAAACTTTTCTGTGCTAGTTTGATTTTCTCTTTGTTGTTAAAATATTCTCAGGCGTTCTTAAATGTTTGAATCCATCGAAGTATCACCTTTGAGTTCTTTTAATTGTACTATCTACGGATTTCGGACCGAATGGCTCGCTGATTTATAAAAATATGTTTATATGATTTATTTCATCGAAAACTTTCACTCTTCCTGGTTCTTATCGGACATCAGTGGTTTAACATGCCACAATGCGTTTCAAAAAAACAAGAAACCCGTAAACCTCATCGAAAAAAAGTATGGTGATCAAGATTTTAAAAATCGTCGAATATTTCAGAAAATTTTTTTGCGAAAAACGAAGAGTTCCATTGGAAAACGGTCATTAATTTTAAGTTCTGACAGCGTAAAAAAGAAATTAAGTGTATGGTCAAGAATCTGAGGAGCCGTCTGCACAAGTGCAAACCACCATATTAATTTTCGAGTTACTATGCAAACATTTTTTCCACAGTCATAGAACATGTTGGATCCTTCGAATTACATCTTTCATTTCTCTGATTTTTGATCTTCGAGCACGGAAGGAGCATAGAATACAGAACAGTGATTCTTTAACCTTCTTGCAGCGGTACTGCTTCGTGGTTCCCGATTTCGCAAAAGGACTGGGGCCTATTTCTAATTGGATATTTTGGATACAGCGATACAGCGATACAATATTGTCTTTCTAATCTTTCGATACAGCGATACAGCTATACAAATGGATACAGCGATATTTTGTGAAGAGCACCTGTATCCCTGTAAAGGTTCTCTCTCTAATCTTTTACAGTTTACAGCAAAAAAATCGAATCTTTACAGGAAACGGATACAAATTTACAATTCTAGAGGCTGCTGTAAAGATGGATACAGCACGCATTTACAATGTTTTTTTCTTTATGTTTTTGTTTTTTTCTTCTTTATATTTTGTTTTTTCTTCTTCATATTTTGTCATCTCCATTTTTTCTTTCTTTTTTTACCAAAATTTTTTTCAATTATTTGATTTTATTTTTCCTTTGTCCATTAATATTATACATAATTGAAAACATAATAATTTTGGCAATTGTATATTCATATAAGTATTGTAATATTTTTATAACTTCAAAGTTTTATTATTGCAAGTTTTTCTTTAAAATAATTTTTTTTAATTGAAGGTGGTAGGCGGATGCAAGTTATGACCATTACGCTGATGAGACCATTACGGTTCAGTTGGTAAAAACCGCTTCATTAAAATTCTTTCAAGTAGTATAGGGTCCAAAAAACAACAGAAAACCAAAAAAGTTTGTGAAAAAAACAACTTTTTTGGAATGAAAAAAAATTTTTGTGGAAAAACTAGAAGCCTAAATCGCTTACTTAGGTCACGTAATATATAAAGAATATAAAAAAGTGAAATCTAAAGCCTAGTATAGCCGGAAAATCTTACCAGTTAAACTGCACTAAACCCTCTATTTTATTATCATAATTTCAAATCTATTAATGTACAATTTAAAAAAAGACTTCAAGTATTTGCATAATGTTTGGTGGCAAAAAAAATGAAGGAAAAACTGAAGGTGGCAAAATATGAAGAAAAAACTGGAAGTGGCAAAATATGAAGAAAAAAACGAAAAAAAGAGAAGAAAAAATGGAGAAAAAAACAAAATAAGAAGAAGAAAAAAGAAGAAAAAAAGAAGAAAAAATATGAAGAAAAAACTTTTTAAAAAATAAAAAATATGAAGAAAAAACAAAAAATGAAGAGAAAAAATGAAGAAGAAAAAACAAAATATGAAGAAGAAAATACAAAATATGAAGAAAATTGACCGAGCAAACGAAAATTGCCCCAAACACAACAAATATTTGTATCCGATACAGCAACTTTTTGTATCGGCTCCTGTATCGGATACAATGGAAAATTGTATCCATTTATTTACAGGAGAGATTAGAAAGAGAAGTAAAATATCGCTGTATCCAAACTCGCGTTGTATCGCTGTATCCAAAATATCCAATTAGAAAGAGGCCCCTGGTCCATGAACGCAAAAAAACTGGTTCATAAACGTCGTAAGAGGGAAAGGAGCGGGAGATGGGTGGTTAGGTGAAGAGGGTAAAATTTAAGTTGTAGTAAAAAGTTAATTAGTTAAAACCCGTTTATCAATAGAGTAAAACTTCATTTGCGCACCGAAGCTGTCAGAGTGTACATACTTATTCAGATCTTTCAGTTCTCTTCGTTCTAAGAAATCCTTCCATCGGTGTTCAAATTATTGAGTTCGTATTCCGAAGTTTTCCGTGTGATGTCTACCAATTACTTTGATATACACACAGTCACGAAAGCAATTTTTGTAATTTATTTATTGCAGTGAAAGATCAAATATTTCTCTGATGAAACGCGATTATGAACGAAACCCAAATTACACCAGAAAGAAATTCTTACTGAAAAAAAACGAAGGAGTACGTGCGAATGACTGAAAATATTGCAGAACTTTGAAAATAAAAAGGGAAAATTTTCATTCAATTCAAGTTCATATAATTTTTTATATAGGAGTTTCCGCAAAAATTATCCTCAATGTATTAGAGATATACAAGGTTTTAGGATAAAACGAGGAACACACTATTTGGATCATACCAGAAATGAGATTATTGATTTTTTTTTATTTTCCCAAAAATCGTTTTGGATCATTGTTACTGTTTCCCAGATCACACCTCGTTTAACTCGTTATACTAAGAAACTATAAGTCTCTTATTGTTAGAATGAAGATATGAGAATATGCGACCAAAGACGGAACATCAGCAGAATTTTTTCATCCGCGTGATCAATTTTACTACTCGATAGCTTCCGACTTATTTGAAACCGCGTCCTCACCAGGGCCATTCTCACTCTCAGCTTTGAAAGTTCTTCAATCTCTCCCCACATCACAATCTTTTAACTCAGCTTGAATTAGTGAGTCTCTGTCGTCATTGATACTTGAAGTCTTTCTTAATATCTCAGCTCAAATCAATCTAGGACAGTTTACATTACATATCTTCAATTCTGAAATTTAAGCGTTTTTGAAGCAAGTTCAAACCAAAAACAATTAATTCTAAAAAATACGAAATATCCTACAAGAAACATCAAAATTTATAAGCAGTGAGTTCAGTCGTCGGGCAGTGACTGGAAGCTCTATTTTTCTTATTGCGACAACTTCTCGAACAACAAATCCATTCCGGCCGCGATCGTAGCTGTAAATGCATTGCAAATAACTCTAATCAGAGTCTAACCCGTCAAAATTTCATACGTCGAAATCTTATAAGCTAATGTTTTACGTCAACCCTAAATAGTTTTTGAATCCCGATCTGAAAACAAGAGAAATCGCAACGACTCTTTGTTTTGAAAAAGGTCTGAGTAAAGTTATTTAGAAGTATAACGTTGTTTAACTTCTTTCTTGTACCCACTAAGCCATATGAATAACTCGCACGGCAAGACTGAAGGTCTTCGTTCATGACTTGTATGACTATACTATATGACTAGACTGACACCCTGACTAACTTCTGTGACAAGTGAAGAGAGTGTACCAACTGTTCTTGACCGCCTCCTCTGCCAGTGCTATTGTCGAGAGAATATGGCGGATCTCCTGAGAATATGTATATAGCAGATCTCATTTTCTTTTTTAACTTAATATCACCTTTATATGGACAGGAGAGAAAGGAGAGAGAAAGGAGAGAGAGAGAGAGAGAGAGAGAGAAAGAGAGAGAAAGAGAGAGAGAGAGAAAGAGCGAGAGAGAGAGAGAGAAAGAGAGAGATATAGAGAGAGCGAGGGAGAGAAAGAGAGAGAAAGAGAGAAAAAGAAAGAGAGAGAAAGAGCGAGAGAGAGAGAGAAATAGAGAGATATAGAGAGAGCGAATAATAAACTATCCTTCCCACAAAAGTGTTCATAGAAGCCGCAACTACGAAAGTCTTAATAAAACATCCTCGCAACACTGTTTAAAGTTAAGAACGGAAGAGAAAAATTTAAATTATCTTACATAATTTTTCGCTTCTATCTTCGCTTCTATCCTCCCTTTTTTCTTTTTTCTTCTCTTCAACTCTCACTCTTCGAATCTCTCATTCTTCTCTCTTCCTTGTTGTCCTCTCTAATTTTTTCGTCTATTCTTCTTCTAATTTCTTTTTCTTGCTCTTCAATACTGGAAAAGGCAACTAGAAGCGAGTCCAGGATCCTCTAGAACAGCTAGAACAAAAATTGGTTCCGCTGATAAAGCTGACCTCGTCCATTGTTTCGCGAGGCATTCTCGCGAGGTCCTCTTTGGTCTTCGCGAGCTCAGCCAGCTCGCGAGCTCTATCTTGTTCACTTTCGAATGAATGCATTGTTATTGAAAGCCTGCATAGTAGAAAGAAAATTGGAAGATTATATTTTAAGCGAAAATATATCGAGCCAACGCTATATTTACGAAACGAATCAAATGTTATAAGGCGAGAAAGAGAGAGCGTGATGAAAAACCATTCGAAAAATAGCAGATAGAGTGAAGAGAAAGGAGAGAGAAAAAGGAATGAGTGAGACAGAATAAAGAGATGAAGAGAGTTATTAAGGAGGAAGAAAGAGGAAAAGAGCGAAAAAGAAAGAATTAAAAGCAGTAAAAAAGAGAGATGAAGACGAGCAGAGAAAGTATAAAATATTTGTCAACAAAAAGATACGATGAAGTCAAAACATCGATGAGAACGTAATGATCAATACAATATCAGGTCATACCTAGGAAGGCCTTAGCTACCCCAGAAACGTCTCAAAATGAACGATTTCTCCCACGAGCTCGTCGCAAGATTCCCTAATGGAGCGTTAGAATTCAACTGTTCTTTTTGTCAAACTAATCTCTTCAAAGTGATCTCGCTGAATGCTCCAATGTCTCACCACGAATTGCCGTGAGAAGGAAAATGGACTACGGTATTTTTATATTCATGTAAAATTACGTCCAACAGTAGAAGTTATTATATATATATATATATATAAAAAATACCGCAGTTTATTTTCCTTCTCACGGCAATTCGTGCTGAGACATCGGAGCGTTCAACGTGCAGTGATTAATTTGACAAAGTGCAAAATTGAATTCTAAGGGTCCATAAATTGTGCCAGAGTTTTAACCGTAAAAAATCGAAGAAAAGTGTAACTGTCAGCCACGAAAAGTTTTTGTTTCCGAATTCCTTCTAATTTCCTAAACTGATTGCATTTATGAACAACATTTCGACTTATTCTGTTCGCAACCCATCTAAGCATACGTGTACACATATGTACACATATGTACATAAGCTAAGAAATGAGAATGGTAGAACTTTTTATTGGTGAAGAAAATATATAGATATCCTTGTATTCCATTGATTGAGACACATCCAAATTTACTCTGAAATCTGCTGTCATCTTACATCGCCTATCATGTCGTGTGAAGACTTCTGAAACAAACTATTCTGATACAATTTTATTTCTAAAACCACAAATGTGACTTTAAACAAATTATTTTGGTATAAAAAGTTTTGATGGTTCCGAAATAAAAATTAATTTACAAAAAGTTTAGATCAATGAAGGAAAAAAAATAATTTTAAGTTCTTCAAAAACCATAGGACGGGTTAGAGCCATTTCTACATTCAAACTAGGAACGGCGCGCTGCCTGGAAACATTCCTAACAACGAGCTTTACGAAATCATTTCAATGTTTGAATCAAATCACATAAGAGTTACAACGCTGAATAACACTAGAATTAACCAAGCAAGAAGTGAAAGCACTGTTGTCAGAGCGCATAAAGACAGAGTGCACGCGATTGGGCAGGAACGGAAGTGGAATCAAAGAACTCAATAAACTCAAACAACAAACAATTGGCAATGTTAGAAAACTCACGAATAGATCAATTAAGAACAAATAGTTTGTTTAAATAATTGGTAAAGAAGGAAAGAAAGAACATGCCTAAGTTATAAAACACGCACGACTGCTTAGGATGCTTGAAGCAATGTTCTGTTTCGTCGCATGCTCAGAATAATTTTCAGCATTAGAATGGGTCTCTTCAAGTGAATTACTCCTATTTAGCTATAAAGCTTCTCAAAATTCTATTCAGCTGGCTTATTGTTTGCCGTTTTAATTACTCCTATTCGTGAGTTGATTACACAAAGTCACGGGGTTCTTTTTTCACTGGGGGGGCGCGCTTCACTGGGGAGAGGCTCCGCTTCACTTGAAAGGGGGGGGGGGGCTTTTTAAAAACAACTTTTTTTTAAAGATTATTTTTACATTATAAAAACGCTAAGGCTTAGGAAAAAGTTTACGCTAACGAGGCCGTACGGCTTAGGCGAACGAGACCGCGTAAGAAAAGTTACATTTTTTAAAATACATTTTCTTGAACGCACCGAAAAGAGCCCACCCCCCAAGTGAAGCGGACCCCCCCCCCAAGTAAACTTGTGCCAGTCACAGAAAAATTGAAAGAGCTGTGAGAAAAATATCGACCAAACTGAAAAAGAAAACAGCCATTAACTTCGACTTTCAGTCTCGATAGACGGACTTGAAAAATTTCCTATAGCAATATAATAAAATTGAACATTCAACAGAAAAATAATGAGACTCGTGCACATCAATAAAACAAAGATCAGCGCTTGAATAAAATTGAGAAAATTGAGATTTGAGAATTGGCCCTAATTATTTTTAGAAACTTAACCTATAAAGCTGCTGCATGAAAGTTTTTTGTTTTTGGAATAATGAACTGACTCGTCCTATAAGCTAATGTTTTTGCTATTAGCTTCATTGCTTCATCCTCTCTATATATTATAGACGAATAAGGAATTTCTCTTTCTTTATGTTCTCTCACTTTATGTTATCCTTCGCAAAAATTTACTAAAAAATTTCTTGGTAAAATTAGTAGAGAAACTATATATAGCAAAAACGAGCAACCAATATAGACCGGGTTTACAGAAACTCTTTTCGCAGCGAGGAAAGAGTAGTTAAGTGAACAAAATCATGTTTTTACACGCTTTCATTTTCCTTAGAACAGCTATCATTCTCCTTAGAACTTTGGTCAATCAATTTAACACTTTTGATAGTTTTCGACATTGCGGTTCTCATGATACTAAACTTAAGAAAGATTTTCCAGTATTGACCGAAATTCCCGAGTTTTAAACTGATGTTTTTCAATAAATGTTTTCTCATCTTTCAGATATCCATTCATGAGCATTTCCAGATATGTGGTTCAGAAGTCTTCTATAAACATCTCTCTTTGTTCAGTTTTTCATTTACTTCAAAATTCAAAAACTTATCTTCACTTAAAGTTGAAAAAGTTAATTGTCATCACTACGCTCTTTTTCAGGCGTTGCGTTCGCGTTGCGTCTTTATCGTTCACGTTGCGTCTTCTAACATTTAGGCCCCAATTTATTCTACTATTTGCTTTCATTTCGTGTAACGATAAAATAATTCGCCTAAATCATGTACTGCTATGACGACTTTTCATAAATTTTAGTTTAAATCAATTTTAAGAGCAAGTGAAGATATAGACAAAAAAAGTTTCTACACCAATGGTTTTCTTTTTTTCATGAATTTATCAAGTTTCTTATGAAATTCATTCCATTATAATCAATTCTCTTTAAAACTTAAAATGAAAAAAGTGTTCATTGATTTATGCAGTAAAAATACATTCGATTTATGACACTTTTTAACTTCGCTGTAATCTCCTCCCCATTGCATTTCACTGCACTCTCCTGTTCTTTCTCATTTTTCTCCCTTTCTAATCTCTCTCCCTGTTACTTTTAGGGAAGAGGGGGAGGAGCCTACAGCAAAGTTAAAAAGTACTCTAGCACTATGTTACTTAGGGAAGACCGCACTTTACTTGGATGAGCCACACTTTACTTGGGGGGGGGGGGTTTATTTTCTGACAAATTTAGTCATTGAAATTTCGTCGAACGCTAGAATATTCTCTTCAAAACGTTAAATGAAAAAAGTGTTAATTGATTTTTGCAGTAAAAATACATTCGATTTATGGCACTTTTTAACTTCGTTGTAAGCTCCTCCCCTCTGCATTTTGCTGCACTATGTTGCTCCTGTTCTTTCTCATTTTCCTCCCTTTCTGATCACTCTCCCTGTTACTTTTAGGGAAGAGGGGGAGGAGCCTACAGCGAAGTAAAAAAGTACCCTAACACTATCTATGTTACTTAGGGGAGGCCGCACTTTACTTGGATGGGCCACACTTTATTTGGGGGGGTTCATTATCTGACAAATTTAGTTAATGAATCGCCAAAAAATAATAATACTAAAAAAATTTCATGCGTTCTCGTTAGTCTAAGCGTACGGCTTCGTTCACGTAACCTTTACCTAAGCCTAAGCCAAAAAACAGTGAATTATAGCTGAAAACAGGTAAGCCAAATTACTCAATTTGACTGGATACAACTAAAAAAATTTGGCTAATTGTTCTATACCTGAGCCTGAGCGATAAAATTAGGGAAAAGTAATCTGCACCTCCCCCCCCCCCTTCTAAGTAAAGTGCGCCCGCCCCCAAGTAACAAAGTGCCGAGTCTTATTTTTACTTCGTTATTTCATTCGTTCTTATGCATGATTTTCTGTTGAATTTATTTTCTGAAGTGCTCGGAGAACTATGAAGAAGCTAGCTTTATTTTTCTTCAACTACAAAGCGATGGAAACAAGCCTAAGCGATAAAATCCTTTTTCACTCGAAAAACTTCTGAAATCTCCTTTTTCGGAAGTGAGGTTGTTTTTGATTCAGGAGAAGAGGGGAGAGGCACTTCTTTTGGGGTAAAGGGTCAGTAACTTGTAACTGCTTTTTTACGCTCATCTTTAGATAAAAGCTACGTTAACGCGGCCGTACAAAACAATTAGTCACAAAAAAATGTTTGAACCGGTCAAATTATATAATATTTTCAGCGGTTTTCGATTTTTTATCACTGGTTTATTTTCAGCTGTTTTCGCTTAGGTTAACAGGTAACGGGACCGAATGGATAAAAAACTATATTTTTTGAAAACTTTCTCATAATATCATAACTTTGCTGACTTATTTAACGAATTTGACGAAGTAGAAAGCGTTCAACCCAAAGTGAGGTGCAACTGTATTCCTCCCCCCCCTCTCCCCACTCAATCGAATATGGAGAATCCGGAAATTCTTAATTGGTTCACTCAGAACGAGTATAAACTGAGCCGTTTCCAATAATTTAGTCTGAGCCCTTAAGTAACTTTGATACCATTTTACACAATTTTCTGTGAACCAATCTCGAAAGTTGTTAGAGGATGATTGCTCTTAATTCAATATGAGTTCATTTCTTATTATTCCATGGCTCTATCTTCAATTCGGGCAGATTTGAATTTTTTAACATGAAGGAAGTTGAGACGATCACTCTCGATCGAAGATATTAGTGCTTTCCAGTAAACATGCTAATATTCTAATATTCTCCGGCCCCTTTCCAGAACACATAAAAAAGAAAAATATTTTTTGTTATGTTTCGATTTTTTATTACTTCATAAGTGGATATGCGTTTTCATTCTCATTCATTTTCAAAAGTTTGTTCACAGGATTGTACCGATATAAGGACTTTTTCATAAAATTTCTCGGTGAACCTGTTTTAAAAGCAAGAGAAAATTTATGCAATGTTATAGAGTTTCTTACTGATATATTTACCTGTTTTGTAACACTCGCAATGCAAAAAAATTCTTGTCAATTTTGAGAAGGAAAATAACACTTGTTCTCATTAAAGAATTTTTTCTCATGTATCATTTTGGCTCTTTTCGACTTGAAAGGGTTAACGTTTCGGGGGTTTCTAATTTTTTTCGTATTGAGAAAGGGTTTTTGGGGATAAGGAATGGGTGGAAAAAACCCTGTATATTTTCAGAAACTTGGTCTAATAGAGGCTTGCCAATTGATCTGTAATGCACTATTTCAAATGTTTCTGGTATCCTTTAGTATTTTTTCATAATTAGTTTTTGTCCCATTACTTATCAGAACTTATCAATTGTTTTAAATCTCATAACGTTTTATGAATTTATAAATAAGTTTTTGATATTAACGGAACCGGGAATTTTATGCGTGCGAGAAGAACTCCTAGGCCCGCCGAAAGCGGGAAAATTTCCTAATAGAGACTCCGGTGGCATGATAAAAAAGGTTTAAAAAGGTAGGAGAACACTTTTTTGTTCGATCTGTAAACAGATAGCCTCCGGTGCTAGAAGCAAAGGCCCGCTATCCGATCGTAGAATTTGACCATTTAAATTTCAGTCTAAAACGAGTTGTGTAGATAACGGAACCAGGAATTTTGTGCGTGCGAGAAGAACACATAGGTTCGCCGAAAGCGGGTATAGTAATAAAGAAAAAACAATCTCAAAATTCAAGATTTTTTTTGCAGGTTGGAGCTGAAATGGATTCGATTGTGGGTGAAGCACCCCAGAGTGAAGCACTCTTATTCTATGAGAGAGCAGCAGTCGCTGCAAAGAATGTGGGTGAAGCACCCCAGAGTGAAGCACTCTGATTCTATGAGAGAGCAGCAGTCGCTGCAAAGAATGTGGGTGAAGCACCCCAGAGTTAAGCACTCTGATTCTATGAGAGAGCAGCAGTCGCTGCAAAGAATGTGGGTGAAGCAGCCCAGAGTGAAGCACTCTGATTATATGAGAGAGCAGCAGTCGCTGCAAAGAATTTGGGTGAAGCACCCCAGAGTGAAGCACTCTGATTCTATGAAAGGGCAGCACTCGCTGCAAAGAATCTGGGTGAAGTACCCCAGAGTGAAGCACTCTGATTCTATGAGAGAGCAGCAGTCGCTGCAAAGAATGTGGGTGAAGCACCCCAGAGTGAAGCACTTTGATTCTCACACAACAACTTCACTCTCCATGTCATATGCTCTATGCGGTGGAGGAGATGGAGAATACAAAGCTTTTTCGAGATCACTAGCTCCCAATAATCGAAGGAATGCAGTTCCTAATGATCTACTTATGGTAAATGTGAACGCTCCTGTCGGCCAGAATCCAGACGGAGTCTTCCATGCCAAAGAAATGGTAGAAGTCAACGAAGCGGAAGTTGAACTGATTGTTTACCCAATAAGAAGAAATGAAATCATTAATTTTTCTTAACATAGCGAACCAGAGAGGTACTCGATTTGAAAAAATTCTCTAGAGTTTTTAGGACACACATCAAGTTTTTGTGTATGATTTAGCGTTTTCAAAGGTGAAGAATCCGAAAAACCTTGTCTTGAAGTCTGAATTTCAGTCTGAAATAAGAATGAATGAGAAGAGGAAGAGGGGGAGGTGTAATGAAGGCAGCAGAGCTGTATGTGTCCGAAACAAGGGGAGGAGTACTACATAAGTCATTTAGAGGACCAAGCAGCAAAGCCTTTTTAGCAAAGAAAATAAAGAAATGTGAAACTAAGGCAGCTTCGCTGCCTTAGTTTCACATCTGAGACAGGAAGATGAGGAGAAGTGAGAAAACGAAGGCAGCGAAGCTTCCTGTGTCAGGGAGTGAAGTAGAAGTGGGAGAACGATGGCAGCGAAGCTGCGTGAGGGAGGAAGAAAAGGAGAAGCAGAAAAACAGGCAGCGAAGCTGTCTGAGGAAGGGAGAAAAATAGAAGTGGGAAAAACGAAGGCAGCGAAGCTGCCTGAGACAGGAAGATGAGGAGAAGTGAGAAAACGAAGGCAGCGAAGCTGCCTGAGGCAGGGAGTGAAGTAGAAGTGGGGGAACGATGGCAGCGAAGGCTGCGTGAGGCAGGAAGAAAATTAGAAGTGGGGAAACGAAGGCAGTGAAGCTACCTGAGACACGAAAATGAGGAGAAGTGAGAAAACGAAGGCAGCGAAGCTGCCTGAGGCAGGGAGAAAAATAGAAGTGGGAGAACGAAGGCAGCGAAGCTGCCTGGTGCAGGAAGATGAGAAGAAGAAGAACGAAAGCAGCGAAGCTGCTTGAGGCAGGGAGAAAAGGAGAAGCAGACAAACGAAGGCAGCGAAGCTGCCTGAAGGAGGAAGAAAAATAGAAGTGGGGAAAACTAAGGCAGCGAAGCTGCCTGAGACAGGAAGATGAGGAGAAGTGAGAAAACGAAGGCAGCGCAGCTGCCTGAGGCAGGGAGTGAAGTAAAAGTGGGAGAACGATGGCAGCGAAGCTGCGTGAGAGAGGAAGAATTATAACGAAAGAACGAAGGCATCGAAGCTGCCTGAAGAAGGGAGAAAAATAGAAGTGGGGAAAACGAAGGCAGCGAAGCTACCTGAGACAGGAAGATGAGGAGAAGTGAGAAAGAAGAAGCAGAAGAAGGAGAAGCAGAAAAACGAAAGCAGTGAAGCTGTCTGAGGGAGGGAGGAAAATAGAAGCAGAAAAATGAAGGCAGTGAAGCTGTCTGAGGGAGGGAGGAAAATAGAAGTGGGAAAACGAAGGCAGCGAAGCTGCCTGAGGCAGGGAGATAAGGAGAAGCGAAAATTGACTAGGCTCTCAGAATGACTTGGCTAACAAGAATGTGACAAGCGTCCCCGTAGGGGACGCTAGTCTGCTGTATTTAAATGGTTTGGCTGTCTACCTAAATTTATGTGACGTGGATAGCTCACATTCTTAGTTATTTTATGTTTGTTATTAGGTTTGTTTATTGTTTATATATTTGTTTAAACTAAAACCTCACAAACAGGGTTTAATTACCCAAGTTTGAGGTAGCACGCTACTCTCTCCCTCCCCCGTTCACTCTCTCTATTGCTTCTCGGCTGTGTTGTGGCCGAATCAAGGACAAATTGTTGGTTGTTTGTTTGAATAAATGAATGTGGAAAGAAAGTGGCAGGCGAGCAAATTTGAGTGAATCAAATAGAATTCAGTTGGCATCTGAAATTAATATTTTAAAGTTGCATTGGCGACTACAGGGGGGCTCGGCTTTACTTGGGGGGGGGGGCTCTTTTCGGTGCGTTCAAAAAATGTTTAAAAGATACAAAAAAATGTAAATTTTCTTATGCGGTCTCGTTCGCCTAAGCCGTGCGGCCTCGTTAGCGTAAACTTTTTCCTAAGCCTAAGGGTTTTTTAATGTAAAAAATCTTTAAAAAATTTTTTAAATATAAACCCCCCAAGTAAAGCGCCCCCCCCAAGTTAAAAAGAACCAATATTGTTTGGTTATTTATACTGTTAGAAATTAAAGCTCGCTTCATTACACGAACTCGATTTTCATTGAAAATAAGTTCACAATTGTACGAGAAATGATTGCAACATACGAATCATTTATTCCTGTTCTTACTGCCAAATGCAGGCAGAAGGAACAGAAAACATTGATGATTTTAAATAATGTTTTTTCTCATTTAAGGTTATCTGCTTATACATATTAAAATTATAAAAATTGCTTCTGAATACCCCCTTGCCTTTCCCTCTCCTTAGACCTTACCTTCCCCCCTATAGGAACAACTGTTTCTTTCAGGACCCCCCTTCTCTCCCTTCAGACCCCCCTCACCTCTGCTTACGTGGGCCCCTCTCCCCTCCCCATTTTCCTATTCAAGTGAAAAAGATCTTTTCAACATCACCATTGTGAATAAATACCGTTTCTGCTGTATGTTAATTATTGCATTTTATTTGCATTGGATAAGATGAAGAAAAAACGATTTGAAGAAGATTTTCGAATCTGCTGATACAATGTTTTGAATAAAACCTCCTTACACACGCTATACAAGCACACTAAAAAAGGTCAAGGACCTTACACACGCTATACAAGCACACTAAAAAAAGGTCAAGGACCTTACACACGCTATACAAGCACACTAAAAAAGGTCAAGGACCTTACACACGCTATACAAGCACACTAAAAAAGGTCAAGGACCTTACACACGCTATACAAGCACACTAAAAAAGGTCAAGGACCTTACACACGCTATACAAGCACACTAAAAAAGGTCAAGGACCTTACACACGCTATACAAGCACACTAAAAAAAGGTCAAGGACCTTACACACGCTATACAAGCACACTAAAAAAGGTCGAGAACGTAGTGTATCGGGGTGAAATAAGATTCCAATAAAAGCAAATAAACAAGTACGTTGTTGCCAGTTTTTGCCGAGTTGCCATTTCAACGACAAGACTTTTTGTCATGAAAATACTCTTTTAAAAATTGTTTTGGACAGAAATAATATCATGATAAAAAGTGTCAACATTCGCTTCAAATTGGGTCATAATCGGAATAGCAATAAGTCATACAAAGAGTTTTCAGAAAAAAAAAATACTCTGTAATTTTTTTCTCCATACCACGTTAAAAATTTGGTTAAAATTTGGTTAGTTTAAAATGGTTAAAAAATTTGTGTCAGAAAAAGTATTCAAAAAAACCACGATAGAAAGTAGTAGAGCAATCTCTACTTCCTTTCGACATCGCATTCTATTCTTGACCGCACGCGCGAAAGCTGATGATTAAGAGGGAAGGGCAGGGTATTCTCTAGCTACAAATATTGTCTAGCTCGTTTCTCGCTAGATTTTTTTCACTGGATATGAGATAAGCCTTCTATGGTTTGATGTGGAGAGAGTCCCTCGCTAGTTAAAGCCTCGCTTTAAAAGAGAGCCAGCCCTTTTTCCGTTTAGAAAAAAACAAGCGTAAATCTCGCGGAATAGAATAAGATAAGAATGGCTCTCACTAGATTCTTAACAAGCCAGTCTCTCACTCTGCCTAGAGGAGCCTTTTGACTAGTTCAAAGGCAGTCTTATGTCTCTCCTGTCCTTGTTTAAACGTAATTCAAACTGCAATAGCCATTCTCTCCTCGTCCTCCTCTTCACTCAGCGTTTGCATTCTCAGTTTTTCACGCTTTCTCTCTCTCTCTATCTCTGTCTCTCTACCTTTCTTTCTCTCTCTCGCGCTCTCTCTCTCGCTCCTGCCATTTCTCTTTCTTTTTTCTTTAATTCTTCTGTATATTCACCGCTCTTTGTCTCTCCCTTTCTTCGACTTTTTCTCCTTCAATTACTGGCTATTTCTACTCCCTTTTTTAAAAAGTTTTTTGTAGTTTGTACATTTTTTGAAAACTTTCCTGATGGCGCCAAAGCGCAAAAATGGTGAAGTAATGACCGTTAAATGCGATTTTTGCTGCGGACTGATTAAATCCGTCAGGGAGATTGAACTTGGCTGACATTTTTTGTAAAAAATTTGTAAAATTTTACTACTGCTAAAGTTTATCAAAAAAAGGTAAAATTATATATATAAGCACTCCCTCCTCCCGTGGTATTTGTATTGTAATCAAACTTTGCTTAAGCAATCATTTCATAGGAAGTTGAGAAAAAGTGCAGTTTGATCGTAATCAATAAGACTTAATCAGTCAACGATAGCATTAATGAATCTCGAAGATGGTGGAGCATTATCACATAACAACCGGGGTTGGCGGATGGGGTACACTTGTACAACTAAACTTTTTCCAGTGCATTCTTTCCCGTGAGGACGGAGGGCCAAGTTGTGTGTAAAAAAAAGTTTTCTCAACTCCGATACAACACAACGTTGGCTTATTAAAGTACTCAATCTCAAAGAGATTGTGAAAAACTCATTGTTTTCGTATTTATCACAGTGATGGGAAAAATTTCGAAAAGAGTCTTGATTCGAAATCTCACATAATGCTTCCAAAAAAACAAGACAAACCATAACACTTCAATTCGCTCTAATGAAAGCGCATGAAAAGCAAAGACACATTTGAAAAGGTAAAGTCGTTATTTTTCGCTCTAAATAGTTCTTTGATTTCTTAGAAATAATCTATGTCGAAGGGTATATATAATACATAATCCTTAACTTCAAGTAAGAGAGCAATATTCAACATGACATGTAGGAAGGCTTTTCTTATAAGCAGATTTGAGCTTCCTAGAAAATGCAGAGTTTTAGAAGTGGAATTATGTGAAATCAAACTTTCAAAAGCATATCTTCAAAATCCTTTCAAAAACCATTTTGATATCTTCAAAAATCCTGCAAAAAAGTTTTCGTTTCGAAAAAAATATTAAAAAAGAGACTTTTCGATAAGAACATTCACAGGCTTCTTTCGAGGACAACATTCTTTCCTTTTCTCGTCCTCCTGAGCGGTTGCCATGTGATGACCCGCTACTCTTCACTTCCCCCTTTGAAACCCTCTTCCCATTAAAAACCGCCTAGTCACTCCCATTGGAAACCGCCTTTAATTGCTACAGTTCCTTCTCGCTCTTGCCCCTCAATTGCTCTGTCATACCCTGACCTTTTCATCATTTCAACGCGATTTTTTGAGAGACTCCGCGTAATAAAAACGTGAACTTAAACAAATAATTCAGTTCAAAACTGTTGTTCGGTTTTCGTAAGTTATCATACGCTTGTAATCCCGATCAGAGAAATCGAAATGATCTGTGTTCGATACTGCCCGGGAAATCGAGGGGGTGCCGTATATGCAAACCAGGATCGACGTTGCAGTCTAAGCTCGTCCTTCTCACTCTTTATTTGAAGAATCGGAGAATGATGGACAAAACTGTTTCAACAATTGGCGCTTGAAGGCCCACGTGTTTGATAATGAAGTTCCTGTACTTATTCTTTTATCAAATTACTACAAATACACAAACGCCGCTTAAAGTTAGGAAAAGGCTTAGCTATCAACAAAATAAGAACTTGCTGCAATCACTAGTCTCGCTTTAAATTATGACGCGACCAAACCAATAAAAAATTCCTGTTCCGTATTTTTCAAGAATCTTTTAGGTTATATTTTTTTTAAAAAGATTCCCCCCAGCACCTTTTAGTTATACAATAGCCCCCCCCCCTCACGAGAACTCGTTTTCATTGGGGGCGAAAGTAAAATATATGAATTTGAGAAGCGGGGGGAGAACGTAAGTAATATGTCAAGATTTCCCAATAGGCGATTTCCCAATGAAAATGGGTGACTAAAGTCCCCACCCGGCAATCTTTTAAACGGGCCCGGCAAACGGGCCACAAATTACTTTATTTCACAATAAAACTCATAAATTCATGGAAAGTCAGTGAAAATATGACAATTGCTATAATTAAAAGATTGTTATCTGACGCTGCCATCAAAATTGCTTTATTTTATGGTGAAGCATGAAATTACAGCGTCATATCTTATTAACTAATTGCTAGTTGAGTCAGTTATTGATGAAACTAATGTCATACAAACTGAAATTTTCAATGAGGTCTTTGAATGAGGAAGAAATGGCTTTAAAAAAGAACTGCGTTTATGAACAGCTGGAAAAGAGCTGCTGAGTTCAAAGTAGCAATGAAAAGAGACATAATATGTTGAGAGAAATAAAGAAAGAAAGAAAGAGAGAGAGATAGGAAAATTGTAAGAAAAGGAGAAAAAGAGAGAGAGAAAGAAAGAGAGATAGGAAATTGTGAGAAAGGAGAAAAGAGAGAAAGAGATAAAGAGAGAGAGAGATGGATAGAGCAAGAAAAAAAGAAGTAAAAAGCGAGATGAGAAAGAAAGCAGTAAGGCATGACAGCATATGGGTGTGAAAAACATAGAAAGCGGTAGCGAGAGCTGCCGAAGAAGATAAGCAATCAGAATAAGTGCACAGTGTTCTTACTTAGTTTGCAGTTCTCATTCTTCCTTTCTCCATTTCCTGTGTTTACTTTCACTCACTTCCAATGCGATTCTTGTGTTCGGGAAAAATTGGAAGTTGGTTTCTTGTTGTTCTCTTAAACCGCAGAAGTATTGTCCTCAGTTCAATTCAATTCAATTAATTTATTCCATGCAAAAAATAGACATTAACCTCTGAAGAACTTGTGAGTCAGAGAGTGAGTCAGAGAGAATGTGTCATTTCTTAGACAACGTCTTATTACATATTCTCTCTGAGTTATCATGAAGCTCACGTTAAAAGTTATTTATGAACTAAGGTAAACATAAGATATGAAACATAATTTTATTCACATAGCATTTTGAATAACTAGAATGTCCACAATAGCGAATTTCGTTCTACCAGCAAGAGCGGCTTTCCGGAACAGAGTTAAAGGTTCAAAAGAAAGGAATTGAAAATTTTCTTACAATTTTTCAGAAACTTACCACTAAGTCTTTTTTCGCCTTCTTTTCAACAATGCAAAGCATGAAGCTGGAAATGAACCCAGCCTTACGAGAACTCGGAATGACCCTAACCTTGTGCTCGAAATGACGAGAGCTCGAAATGACCTCAGTCTCGCGAGAGATTAAAGAGAACCGAGCTACGAGAGAGCTCGAAGTAAACCCAGCCTCGAGGGACATCGAAGTCGAGAGAGCAAGTGGCAAAGCTATGGAACTGAAGTATTATTTGTTCTTTTTTTAATTATTTGTTTGATAGAAGAGTTTTCATTACTGATACTTTTATCATACAAAAAAAATCGAAGCCCGAATTTCTTCGCGCGATGGACACACAAACGCCTTGTTCTTCATCCTTTCGCGGTAGAGAACACTAAGAATCAGGAAATTGCGCCTTTTTAGTCTCTGTATTCTGAAATTGAATTTGTGTAAATAGGAAATGTGAAATAAGTAATTGTTGAAAAAGGCTGAAATCTTTCTTAAAACACTTCAAATCCTTGAAATAAGTATGACTGTCAGGGAAGAAAGTTAGTAAACTTATAGCCTCGACAAGACGAATGATTAAGATGGGTCTTTTCAGAATCAGTGTCTTTAACTCACGGCTCGACAATTTTGAGTTCTGATCTGGGCGAAGTCTTTGAATGAGAAAGAAGGAAACCTGCAGATAAACCGAAAAACAGTTTTTCAAAATGCTTCATGAGAAAGCAAACTTAGTATGTATAAGAACCAATCTGAAGTCTAAATCGCAGTGACTTTTTTTTTTACAATTTTGAAGAATTTGGTATCGTTCATGCTATCAAGCTAACAATGATATTATTTTTTTGATATTAGCGCTAGAGGAGATGCTTGAACCGATCGCGATTTGAGTATCTTCAAAACAGCACAACGGCAGCGGATAGCAATTAATATATCCTTTGTAGTGCAATGCTGAAAAAACATTTTTGATTCAAGAAGGACCGAATTTTTGTCCACGATCGAAATATAATAAAAGGGTTGCAGATTTTAAATGTTTTGCAGCAGTGAGATAATCGCAAACGCTAAAACCGAGTTATTAATTTCAAATGTTTAAATTTAATGATTCGACATGAGAACTCCAATGGCCGCTAATCACGCTTTTGATTTTTTTTAAAACTTTGCTTGCTGAGATAGACCAAGAATCACCCAATAATTGAATGGACTTCAAGTTCATGCAACATCCAGGTTGAAATAACTGATCAAACTAATTTTTCTTAGATTTTTTGTATTTCAGAAAAAAATTTTATCTGTCCAATAAATTGTTTACTCTGTTTGCCATAATAAAATAACGCTTCATAAAAAAAAACCTTTTTTCATAAAAGCAATTTTTAGGCAGTTGAATGTTTTTGTTGAATGTGGCACTACATAATTTCTACGTATTTTTTCCTCCAGACCGTCATATATTTTTTGGAGAATTATATTTTTACGATTAAAAAATAATGAGATAATATTTATACATATAATATAACCATCATCTTCCCCAAAGAAACGGTTTGCTTTATGAAACTTCATATATAAAATTAGTGGTCCATTATGTTGGGATAACAAGGCTCAAGGCGACATTTGTAATAAGCCTTATAATGAATAAAGTTTCTCACCCACTGATACCTCAAACTAACAGTCTTTCAGGCAACTGATTTTTCTATACACATCTAGTTTTTTTCAATCAGATGAACGCATGCCCGATTTCCAGGCAAGGTTAAGTGCGAAGAAAAAAAACCAAGTTTTGATGTGGTTGAAAAAGCTCATTTTCAAAGCCTCGTGTGCGAAGATTTTCCAGAGAATATGAGCTCACAACTAAAAAACAATTCTTAACTTCATTAACTTCATCTAATGCTGATTATTAACCAATTCGAGGAAATAAAATATGTATGTACCTAAGTCGCACGATACATCGCTTTTCATCATCATCGTATATCTAGAGCGCCATCCCAGTAAATCAGTAGAAATCAGTAGGCCAACTTCTTAAAGGCAAATATAAAAAACACTAATGAAAAATTTCAGGACCCCTTTAGGGATGTCATTCTTCGGTAGATTTTAGCTACTGAATCAAGTATTATTTTTCTCAGCCTTTCTACCCAGCCTTTCTGCTCTTGTATATGTTTTATATCTCTTCGGAATCAAGACCTATCGTTGTTGTTGGCTGCATCGATTTTGTCCTCCTGCCCAGTCTCTCTTGGAAGGAAGAATGAGGCCTTCAATGTAGAAGCAGCAGGAAACTGCGAGGGGCTCTTTTTCAGCTTTCCTCCAATGCCTCCGTCTTGTTTTCTCTCCGTCTCTATCCTTCTTTACTCTGCTATATTGTTATGCTTTTTCTCCCTGGAGCTATCTCTTCCTCTATTCTTTCCATTGTTCTCGTGCCCTTTTCGCCTCTTCTTCACTAATCGTCGAAACTCTTTCCCTTGTCATTCTTTTGAACAACTAGACTACTTTTTTCTCTGAAAATGTAGCAGTTTAAATTCTCAAAAGGTTTCCAGTTCATTTCATTATATTTTTGTGCCGAACAAAAAGGCTGCTCTTTGAAATTTTTCCCTTTTTAAGTATTCGCTTTCAAATTTCCATCCTAATTGAATCTATTCACTAGCGTTCCATCTCATCATCAGCACGCTGATAGCTCTTCCCTCTTGTTCTAAAAGATTCCATTTCTGCTGTTTTCTTCATACATAACTTTTCATATATTTTTTTTCATGGAGGTGTGCTTAAACGTTTTATAACAAGAAACGTTCTAATTTTTGATTTATACCATTAAAATTTTGATTTATACCTTTAATCGAAATATCAAATTTCAAATTCAGGATCATAATTATTAATTTTTTAACTTAAGTATCAGCATCGGCATTGAACAGAGAATTTCAATAAAAAAATTTGTGAAAAACAAAATTAATTTCAATTTTTCATTCTTTATAAAATCGATGAACATATTTATTTTGCAGAGGTTTTCAAAACGCTTTTCTACAATTGTTTTCGAAAAGGTTTGGAAAAAAACGGCTTTTGAGGCTCTTTTAACGACCTTAGATATTTGGGTAGAACATCGACCACTCTTGAGCGCCTTGGGTAGAACATCGACCACTCTTGAGCGCCTTGGGTAGAACATCGACCACTCTTGAGCGCCTTGGGTAGAACATCGACCACTCTTGAGCGCCTTGGGTAGAACATCGACCACTCTTGAGCGCCTTGGGTAGAACATCGACCACTCTTGAGCGCCTTGGGTAGAACATCGACCACTCTTGAGCGCCTTGGGTAGAACATCGACCACTCTTGAGCGCCTTGGGTAGAACATCGACCACTCTTGAGCGCCTTGAGGTCAAAGCATTCAGGTTTTTCTCTCTGACACAGAAAAATTTCAGCTACTATTTTACCTTTCACCAAATTGACCTTAAGACACTACCAAGATCAGTTATTCCTGTAAAATTTTAGAGTTTTCGACAATTTGGGTTAATTCAACGCATTTTCCTTTCAATAGTTTTATTTTTATCATCTCGATGGTTTTTTTGTGTTGCTCGTATGAATTCCAGAAATGTACATAGGTGAACATTTAACGGACTTTTTGGCTTTTTAGTTTCAACTATCGCAAAGGTACTGTATTCAAACCGAACCGATGGTAGAGTTTCAACTATCGCAAAGGTACTGTATTCAAACCGAACCGATGGTAGAGTTTCAACTATCGCAAAGGTACTGTATTCAAACCGAACCGATGGTAGAGTTTCAACTATCGCAAAGGTACTGTATTCAAACCGAACCGATGGTAGAGTTTCAACTATCGCAAAGGTACTGTATTCAAACCGAACCGATGGTAGAGTTTCAACTATCGCAAAGGTACTGTATTCAAACCGAACCGATGGTAGAGTTTCAACTATCGCAAAGGTAATGTATTCAAACCGAACCGATGGTAGAGTTTCAACTATCGCAAAGGTACTGTATTCAAACCGAACCGATGGTAGAGTTTCAACTATCGCAAAGGTACTGTATTCAAACCGAACCGATGGTAGAGTTTTCCCATGCGTTTCAACTAATACTTATGAATGTTCAAGTTACTATTTAGTATGCATAAATTAACATGCATTTTCAGAAAACTTATAGAGCTATACCTCAAGCTTTCTGGTCATTCAGTTGCCTTATAGAATTATTAGTGAGTGAGGGAAGGAGAGAGGATTAACGGAGAGGAAGGATTAAGTTGAGAGTGGAGGGAAAATGAAGAAAAATAGAAAGAATAAGAGAATATTAATAAGAAAAGGTAAATAAAAAAGTGAAGAGAAGAAAGATGTGAACGATGTGAGGTGAATGAATAATTGAGGGTTGTTAATTTGAAAGCATATGTTTTTTTTTCTCGCGAGTTTTTTTCTCTCTTTTTTTTCTCAATTTCTCTCTCTCTATCTCTCTCTCTCTCTCTCTCTCTCTCTCTCTCTCTCTCTCTCTCTCTCTCTCTCTTCCTCCGTCTCATCTCTCTTTTTTCTCTCTCTCCATCTCTCTTTCTTCATTTTCATCTCTCTTCAACTCTCATATCCAGAACGTCCTCCTTCCAAGTTTTTCTTCACACCAAGTTCGTACATACATATTGCTTGTGCATTGCCTCACATTGCTTTTTCTCACGTTTCATATGTAAGTTCATTACAACGGGCTCTAATCTGTTCTCAACCTAATTTTGTGAAGATGATTTTCGCATCAGACTAATTATGCATACATTTAATCTTCTCTACAGATAAGATTACTTCTCACCTCTACAGATTATTTCTCTCTACAGATTACTTCTCACACTTTCGATTGCTTAGGTGATCGGACGCGAAAAATAGACGTTTTCCAAAAACTATTCTCTGTTATTTTGTTTAGAAACTTGATATATATGGCACAATCTTACTTAGGGGGGGCGCACTTTTCTTGGGGGGGAGCTTTTTTGTGGCAATTTTAGTCATTTGATGGACAAAAAATAAAAAAAAATATGAGAAATTTTCTCATGCGGTTTCGTTAGCCTAAGCCGTACGGCCTCGTTAGCGCAACCTTTATCTCAAGTGAAAAACGAAAAAATTCAGTTAATAATAGCTGAAAACAGCTAAGCCAAATTACTTGAGTTGACTGGATAAAACTAAAATATTGTGGCTAAATGTTCTATACGGCCTCTATAGCATACATTTTACCTAAGCCTAAGTGAAGAATCGGTGAAAATTAACCTGGCCCCCTAAGGTAGAGTGCGGCCCCTCAAATAACAAAATGCTATATATATATATATATATATATATATATATATATATATATATATATATATATATATATATATATATATATATATATATATATACCATTATCACACACAGTTATTGTATTTACTAAAAAATTGCTTGAGGTCTTAAATTACTTTTTCGTCCCTTACATCTTCTGCTTGCAGTTCTCTAAGAAATTTTCGCTGCCTTTCCTCGACAGGAGAGCTAAGACTACTATATATATCTATCTCTCTTCATTTCCCTATATATCCTTATTGTCTCCCTTTTATCGCTCGAGGTTGTCCTATTATAATCTTTTCTACAGACGTTATTGCCAAGCTGAGATTCTGGAGGAGATTTTTATTAAACAAAGGTTTTCGGATCATATAATTTCCGCCATTACGTGAAAATGAACGAGTATAAGCTAGTGTCCGTTTTTTTATGGTTCACTCTAGCATGCTCCTCCTTCTTATCTTTCATTGTATTTTCACTTCTTTTCGTCTCTCTCTATTCGTCTCTCCTTTTCTCTTTTAATTTTCTGCTATTATTTTATTCCAAATCCTTCAAAATTCGTACTTATCTCATTTTCTTTTTCCATTCATGTCTTCAATATGAAGGCTTTTTTCTTTATCTTTTTTTTGACTTTTAGTTTTCTCACCGTTCTGGCTTTGTTTCTCTCTATTTCTATATTTCTCTCGCCTCCTCTCTCTACTCTCTCTTTTTCTCAACCGAGCAATGCTTACCTTTTTAATATATTTTTTGCTTATTCCATACGAATTTAATTCAAAAATGTACTGTTTTCAAATAAAAATAGTTTTTCGATTTAATGATGTCAGTCCTCTGCGAATGAAAAGATCGAATTTCGCTTACACATGCGAATGTTTTGGGTTTTTTCTCAATAAAATTCGAAAACAAGGAAATTTATCTTACTTCAGAAGTTTCTAGATGGAGTTTACATCATTTCAAGTTCCAAGTCTTGACATGAGTTCACTTGCTATTAACATATTAAAAGTCAAAGAAAAAAAAACTAAACCGTCAAAGCCAATTTAAAAATGATGTCTTTTCCATTAAGAATCGTAGAGAAAGGTGGAGATGAACTCAAAGCTTCCGATACCATTGAGGCTCTTAGAGTGTTCCCTGACAAGATTTGGCATTAACTGCTCCAGGAAGAATACTAAAAGTATCCGATAGAACCAGAATTCTGAATTTAATTCAATTTTTCTGATCTATTTATGTGCACACTAGCTTTTTTTATTTCCATTATTCCTCCATTTCTAATCCAATATTGTTCCGCCAGACACATAAAATCTCTTCCTGCTCTTATATGGTAATACCGAAGATTAATCTCATCTCCTGGACAGAAATGAAGCTAAGAAGGAAATCCTCCGCAGCAATTTGTTAGAGAATCTGTTCTTTATACCCCCAGAAGCTACAAACGTCCATTCTTATGTGTGAATATTCATTAAACTGCTCAGAAAATATCTTTTTAAGGTTACGATTATAAGAAAAATTTCACTTAAAAGGAATTTAGTTTGAATTGTCCGGATGGTGTTATATTATACGTTCAATTTCAACATAATTTTTTTCCTTCTAAACACGAATTATTTAGAATTAAACCATGAGCATTTCATATCTGGTCAAAGATGTTCAACAAAAAATCAGCAGCATTTTTTAGTCAATCAGTTTTCAAATAAGATAAACACTCATGCGAAAAACTTTTTTGCAGAAATAAGAAGATATGAAGGTATTTTAGATAAATAAATAAATAAATAAATAAATAAATAAATAGTTTATGAAAAGGATTAGTATTGGTTGCACAATGCGTAGTTATTATCTGTATAAGTTCATATGAAAAAATTATCAAATCTCGATTGTGATCGGCTGTAAATTAGAGTATTCCCTACTCCTCAATGATCTCAAGCAAGGGATTTTTATACCGAGCAGAGGAGTTCGAAGAAACTTTTGCAAAATCGTGTGGTGTGATGGAAACCGAACGCGTGACCTTTCGCATTCGGGGCGAATGCTCTACCCACTGAGCTACACACGCACACATGATAATGCACATTTTAAGGCGCATACAACGGCTATCTTTCGTGTTTTTGAACGATTTTCTATAACCAAAAATTGATTTTCCTTTATTCCACTCCTTCCTTTTTCATTCACTAAATCATTTCAGATATTTGTTCTCTTTTTTATTACGAGTTGTTTTTCCTCTTTTTTCATCATGTATGTAGATACTTCTGCGTACTGGAGTCATTACTCTCATAGAGTTCTTCATCTGGAGTCATTACTCTAATAGAGTTCTTCATCTGGAGTCATTACTCTCATAGAGTTCTTCATCTGGAGTCATTACTCTCATAGAGTTCTTCATCTGGAGTCATTACTCTCATAGAGTTCTTCATCTGGAGTCATTACTCTAATAGAGTTCTTCATCTGGAGTCATTACTCTCATAGAGTTCTTCATCTGGAGTCATTACTCTCATAGAGTTCTTCATCTGGAGTCATTACTCTCATAGAGTTCTTCATCTGGAGTCATTACTCTCATAGAGTTCTTCATCTGGAGTCATTACTCTCATAGAGTTCATCATCTGGAGTCATTACTCTCATAGAGTTCTTCATCTGGAGTCATTACTCTCATAGAGTTCTTCATCTGGAGTCATTACTCTCATAGAGTTCTTCATCTGGAGTCATTACTCTCATAGAGTTCTTCATCTGGAGTCATTACTCTCATAGAGTTCTTCATCTGGAGTCATTACTCTCATAGAGTTCTTCATCTGGAGTCATTACTCTCATAGAGTTCTTCATCTGGAGTCATTACTCTCATAGAGTTCTTCATCTGGAGTCATTACTCTCATAGAGTTCTTCATCTGGAGTCATTACTCTCATAGAGTTCTTCATCTGGAGTCATTACTCTCATAGAGTTCTTCATCTGGAGTCATTACTCTCATAGAGTTCTTCATCTGGAGTCATTACTCTCATAGAGTTCTTTATCTGGAGTCATTACTCTCATAGAGTTCTTCATCTGGAGTCATTACTCTCATAGAGTTCTTCATCTGGAGTCATTACTCTCATAGAGTTCTTCATCTGGAGTCATTACTCTCATAGAGTTCTTCATCTGGAGTCATTACTCTCATAGAGTTCTTCATCTGGAGTCATTACTCTCATAGAGTTCTTCATCTGGAGTCATTACTCTCATAGAGTTCTTCATCTGGAGTCATTACTCTCATAGAGTTCTTCATCTGGAGTCATTACTCTCATAGAGTTCTTCATCTGGAGTCATTACTCTCATAGAGTTCTTCATCTGGAGTCATTACTCTCATAGAGTTCTTCATCTGGAGTCATTACTCTCATAGAGTTCTTCATCTGGAGTCATTACTCTCATAGAGTTCTTCATCTGGAGTCATTACTCTCATAGAGTTCTTCATCTGGAGTCATTACTCTCATAGAGTTCTTCATCTGGAGTCATTACTCTCATAGAGTTCTTCATCTGCTTTTAATGTTTCTTTTCGTTTTGCTTCATTTCCAATCCATGAGCTTTTGGATAAAAATTTTTCCATCTTCTTGTGAATGTCCTTCTCAATTTTTTCTTGTAATACATATTTTTCTTGTTCAAACAGTTCTTAAATTTCAATAAATTACTTTTCCGGCACTGCTGAAAACCTATGTGTGTTCTGCGTGTCTAACATTTCGCTACATGAGAAAAACTGAAAACGCGCAAATACCATTTTTCATAAGGTCTCGTTCCTAAGCCGTACGGCCTCGCTAGCGTAACCTTTGCCTAAGCCTAAGCAGAATTAAACATGAGAAGTAAAAAAATTCTATTCCTGAGTTTGTGAATTAAATTTCAAGCTGACTTCTACAAAGATTTGTGAATGATTTCATCAACGAAAATAGCAAAAAGTATGTAAAGAGCACGAGATGATAGCAGACAAGCAGAGTAGACTTAGAGTTGAGATATCACAAAGAGCCAGCACAGAATCAGAGAAAACTCTGCAATCTGACGCTGCACCACACCTTGGATTTGAGCAGAGCCTTTGATGTACATACAGTAGAAAGGCCCAACGATGTCCAATATATCGCTCTAACGTAGCTGAGAAAATAGCAAAAAGTGTATAGGCATTATTTTTGTATACATATATGCAAACACAAAGGGTTGAATATATGTACTGAGTTTCTTTTCTAGTCTTGAACCTTTAGCTACCCACGTCTGTTATGGATGTATACTCACAAGCTTGCTCTCTCTCTCTCTCTCTCTCTCTCTCTCTCTCTCTCTCTCTCTCTCTCTCTCTCTCTCTCTCTCTTCTCTCTCTCTCTTTCTCTCTCTCTCACTTCCCCTTTCTTTTTCACTTTCTCTCTCTCCCTCTTTTTTCTTTTTCACTCACTCACACCTCACCCCGGTTCTATTCAGCTCTCTTTTTGCTTTTCACTATCTTCCTTGTTATCCTGCACACTCAATCAAGTGTCTTTTCTTCTGACATATATGCATTCAATATTGTGCGTACTTCTTTCTTCAAAAGAAAAGACATGTCAGGCTAATTCCGCGCCGATTCAAAAGTCCAATAAAGTAGGACATTGAATGTAAATAACTGGGCCATCAGAGATGTAATGAGGCACATAACACCCATTCAGAGGCTTTTTTAGAGCGAAGACTCAGGCTCTTTCTAATACAAATCATGCCTCATTGTATTCAATTGAACCAAGCAGAACAGAAACATTTCATCACGTCAAAAACATTGCCTACATAAATAAGAAAATGGACAGCTTTTCTTAATATTTTTTTTGTTTTCAGAGTTTGACGATTTTTTGATTTCACTACGTTCTGCAATTTTGACTTTTCTATATTATACATACTTGAATCGTGTATGAAAAGCTTTTGTTTGTAAGTGACTCTGAAGTCGGAAATGTACATAACTTTTCATATCACATAAATGTGACTTAGAACTTTGGTCTTGTTTTTGTAGAAAGTGGTCTGTCTAGCAGAGATTTCACACGAATTAGCAGTGCTGCCTCTCCAAGTGTCAATCGTAGCATTTTATGGCATGTTAGACTTAACTATCCTTTTGAGACTTCTCATAAGCTCTGATATCATACAAATTACCTTTTCATAGTTTTTAAATCAGAATCTGCTCTGTGTACTGAAATTAAGTCGTTTATAACCAATTTGAATCTCATTTTATTACCACGTTACGTTTTCAAGCATCAAACACTGAGCACCAAAAAAATGATGAAATTATGTCTTATTATAAAATTCATGCAAATATGTAGATAAATGCATGTGCATATTCAGCTGAGATGCACCGAACTTGAAACTCTCTCATGTACTTAATTTCGTGATTTACTGATTAGACACTGCTTATCCTCCTGGAAAAAATTTGCATTTAGAGATAGATGAAGACTGGGCGGTAGGTCGCGAGACTGAGCGGAAGTTTCTCATCTTCGCTCCCTCTCTCTCGGCTCTCTCCCTTCTGAGTGTCTTGCAGGCGCCATTGAGACCGAGATCAGCCAGTCAGCCGCCGGCTCTGTTAGTTTCTTCTTTAGAACCGGCCTTAAATCGTGAAAACATGTATTGCACTCGTTAGTGACGTTTAAACACGTATTGAAAAGTGCGATACATGTTTTGAGCCGTCATGTAAAACGCGATTCCCCATGTTGTAGAACACGTAGCAATATCATTTATTCTAGTCGCTATTCACTATGTATGCGTTTTTTTATTTCTCGATTTTTTTTTTGCTAGTATGTAAAATGAGAATTTAGGTGTAGTAGGCGTACTATCGGAGAAAAATGAAGAGAAAACATTTTTTGAAGATGCCTGAATCAGTTACAAGGTGTCTTCTTCGGCTTCCTAGTCACTGCATTCAAAGTGGATGATAAAGAAACTGCCGCGGCTTTAATTTCGCCATAAAAAGTTCGTACTAGTGTGCTCACAAGGTGTTTCACACAAGTGCGAGCTAGTTGATAAAATCTTCAGTGTTATTATAACTGATAAAAGTCGAATGGCAACTAACGCAAACACTATAGCGCTGAGTTGATGTTAGCGGTTACTTCAACATAGTGAAATTGGAGGCGCGGCTGGATTGTTCGACATTTTCTACATGAACTGAACAAAATGCTCGTAAAAACATACTATTGTGATTGCTTATCTCTACGAAACGCAAACATTATTTGATAAGTTGTTCCTCGTAAAGATGTCCTCGAAATATTTCAAAGCGCTTTCGTAAGCAGTGGCATCGACTCAGCGGGCTTCCTGCACAAAAGAAATAAGTATGAATAGTCATATTTTTAATACTTATAAGTATGGAGAACGGCATATATACATATAAAGTATGACTATTCATACTTGACAAATGTTTGAATAGCCATACATAAAGGTGTGAAAAAAATCAAAGTATACTTTGAATAATGCATAGTCTACAAAGAAAGTATGCTAAACTTTAAATTAAAGTATGCTGATGTATGTATACTTAAATTTATGTGTGTACCCTTTACAATTTTTCTTTTGAGTTGTAAGAAATTACCGTCCCCGTTTGCCTCTTTTGAAAGGCAGAGCTTTATAATCAAAATTAAATTTTTGCCAAAGCCTACCTTTCCGGATGGCTGGGTAATAAGATTTACACTCTATGTGTGTAACTCACATCGAAAATAGTCGAGATGACCAGTCTATATAAAACAACTTATGTCATCCGGGTTTAAAAGGTTTATAAGAAAAAGGTTAAGAGGTTATTTTGAACAGAGGTAATACTGTAAGAAATTTTGAACTTCTTTTTTGTGTGACAATAGCATACTTTCATGGTATACTTTTGCATACATTTATTCATGAATACCTTAGCATACTCTCATACAATCTCTTCAAGACGCTATTGGGCATACTTTTATGTGAATATTCACACTTTCAAAGTATGCGCTTTCAGCATAGTGCTGAAAACGCATACTAAGCATTTCAGTATGCACTTTCAGCATTTCAGCATTCAGCGCTTACTGATTTTTTTGTGTTTGGTCTCTAGCAAGATTCGGGTATCTTGACCTCCAAATATTCAACAAAATTTGTCTAAACATTCCTGGTTTCTCTTGTTTAATTGATAAAAAAGAGCTGTAAGAATCATAAGAGTTTCATTATTTATCAAACCGCAGATAAAAACCTTGAAATTTTCAGTTAAATTACGTAGTTTTTAAAAAAATTATTTGTTTTGGAATTGAATTTGATTGAACTGAACGTTGAGAGCCAGGGACAGAGTGATTAGAAATTGGTGAAACGTAGGTTTACTTTAAGGAGGAGCACCAATACACACCGCGCATAGAGAAAAACTTGATTTAACTACACATCAGTTTTGGGTGTGGGATCGAAATCAGTCGTCTTTCTTTTACCGAGGGCGAAAACAAAGCAGAGAAAAATCGGTAGCTGAAAATCCGGATCCATAAAGTTTTTAGGGCAGCCGAGTGGCCGAGGCCAGTTCCTCCGACTACAGAGTGGCGGTATTTGGCGCCGGCGGAGTGGGTAAATCATCGCTCACCCTCCGTTTTGTCAAGGGGACCTTCTCAGAGAACTACGTCCCCACCATCGAAGACACTTATAGGCAGGTTGGGACCGCTTCTCTCACTTCTGCATGTCTTCTTTTAAAAGAAATGAGAAAATGGGTAAATTTTAATTTTTTTTCGAAGATAAAAATAGCTAAGTTTGTATCTTTGTCTGCGACGCGATACACAAAGTGTTCCATACTGTACATATTTTCCACTGTAATAATTGAGCTGAAATAGTGTTTTCTGAATAGGGAATGTTTCAAGGTGATCAGCTGCAATCAGAAGAATGTGTGCACGCTGCAAATCACTGACACGACCGGTAGCCACCAGTTCCCCGCGATGCAGCGACTCTCCATATCTAAGGGACATGCCTTCTTGCTGGTCTACTCCGTCAGCAGGTTACACTTTATTCATTAATTCTTCAAAGCATTCATTCATTCAGTTATTAATGTTTCGAATACGATGGATATTGCGTTCGGTGACAGTAGATATTCGCGATTTGAAGAAAAATAACAAGTTTTACTCATACAGCACTAAAACCTGCTCCGGATATGAAGAAAATATATTTTGTTGTTTCCTCAACTTTTCTTGAATTCAGAACAAACCCGAGTTCGTCTGAGTTCGTCAATCATTAGTGCAAAGTCCAAAAAAGCTTCTTAGGGCTCATTTGCTCTTGGAAAAACACTAAATATAGTCGTACTACAATCAAAAAACAAATACATACATCTTATCATCGAGCTGGAATGATTTCAGTATGCAGTCGCTTGAGGAACTCAAGCCGATCATCCAAATGCTGACCGAAGTCAAAGGAAAGGCCATCGCGGATGTGCCGATTCTCTTGGTAGGCAACAAGTCGGACGAGACTGCAGTAAGTTATTCTCCTTCTCGTAATGTTGGACCATCAAGATCAATGTGATCACAAGTTTTTTTTCTCAATGGGTAATTTACCGTGTCATATTGTTCTTTGCGAATTGCGAGTCTTTTATATCGCCTTGAAAATCCTCGAATTCTTTTGATTCCGTCTGGCTGTTGCAAGTTTGTCGAAGTCATTTGGAGCTGCACAGATAAAAACCTCTTCCTACAGCGGGCTTGAAGCACTAAAAGACAACGCTGAATCATTATGTGAAGCGGTTCTATTAGAAACTTCTTAACAGACTTCGAAAAGGGACTTATCACTAACTGAAAGCTCAAGAATTAGGTCATGAATCGGAGAAAACTCTTCACCTTCTCAAACCAAATACGTCCAGAATCTTTTTTCGCGCACGAACTTGATACGATTTCGAAAATGAATTGATTACCTTCAATGATGTTTGAATGAAATTGTCTTTAATGTAACTAGTAGTTTACTTATTTTTAGGCAAAACATTCCTTTTTCTAGAATACTTTTTTTTGGGTGAACTATAAAGAATAAAAATTAAATTCGAGAAACACCTCTTCATGCAAATTCTATGACGGGTCTTGCTAGTTCCTACAAGCCTGAATCGGTAACGGGTCTTGCTAGTCTCTACAAGCCTGACTCGGTAACGGGTCTTCTATCCTACTTAATCCCACTTTTGGAGAAGCGACAAGTGAGCCAAGCGCTGGGTGAGAAACTGGCCGCAAAATGGGGCACGGGCTTCATCGAGACCTCAGCCAAGAACAACGAGAACGTCACAGAGATGTTCGAGAAGCTGCTCGCTATGGAGAAGAAACGGCAGTTGACCCTAACCATGGACGAATCCGATGGGAAAGCGGCGCATAAGCGGAAGTGCGTCCTTATGTAGATTCCTCAATGTTATTGGAACCTTGAAGGTTCTGAAACCCTGTAGAGTTACTGGAGTCCTCAAGATTCACAGAACGTTCAAGATTACAGACCCTCGAAATTCAGACATCCAAAAGTTACCGAACCCCTCAAGGTTCACTTGCACCAGGGCCTAAACATACAATTCGCTGCTGTTTAGTAGTGACTCACTGACTGCCAGAAGCAGATAGGTTTGTTTTAGTAATTTTCTTTGTTTTGAAAAACTTTCGACCAAAAAAGTTTTGTTTTGAATTATTGAGTCCTTTCGCTACTTGCGATGTTGAGTGCCCCACCCCACCTATTGGAACCAAATATTCTGAAACCAAAAAGATTGTTTCCTTTTCTAGTTTGCCGCAACAAATTTTTCAGATTGCCAACTTTGTTTGCATCATAGCGATCTCTTTAGATGAATCATGATCTCCAAAAAGACCTTGTCTACCAGATTCTCATTTTGTTGTTGTATTTGAAGTAGCGGTTTGAAATGGATTGTCATTTGCTTTGCCCGTCAATATTTTCATTCACTTGCTTTCCATGTGTCAAATTGGACCATTTTCAAGCATTGTGTTACTTTTTGTGTATAAAAACGTGTAGTTTCCTGATTTTGATTATATCCTCTGTATAAGTTCAGCTTTCTCATGATACTCAAATCGTTTTAAGAGGTGTTCACTCTTTAAAAAACATGACTAGTAAGCCATTTTGATCGATAATAATCAAATAATGATCCAAGATGTTTTTTTCTATTGACAATCATCTTTTTTCTGTAAATTCTTTGATCAGATAAATATTTTATCAGATCGAAAATCAGAAGAGAACATGATCTAAGTACTTTCTCTCATTCAATGGAAAAAAATAAATACTTTAAAATAAGCGCAGTTAAAAAAATCAGTAATTTTGCATGTACACTTCGGAATATCTCCAAGTTCAGAAATCTAAATGCAGAATGTTCTATTCATAATCATAATAAAAATATCTCACTTCGACTTACATCGAGTGCTTTCACTCACTCTACACTCTACACTGCTCAACCGAGTGTTCATATAGAAAATGAAGTTATGAAACTTTTATAAAGTCAAGTTTTATAACTCTTATTTCTACCCCGTTCATTAACCAAACTATTATTTTAACTGAAATTATATTTCACATCTGCTATAAAAATACACGATTTCTGCTATAACATACACCTGGACCGAGGAAAGTTTACTCATAAAACGAACTAAACGAACACACAAAAAACAAAAATGGAAAATGATACATATACATTTGCAAGTCTGACTATTCATACTTATATGCACACCTACTCATAATGTTATACGTTATAAGTATGAATAGTCATACTTTCAAATAGATATGTGTCATTTTCCATACTTATTTTTTGTGTGTGTAAGAACAGTTCAGAGCAACACCCGTCTGGATCTTAAGAAGACCTGTACATGACACGAGAAAATAGTTGAATGGTCCAATTCACGTAGAACAAAAGCGATTGGCTCAAGCAAATAACAATTTAATCCATATAAAATTTTGAAAAAAGTCTCTTTGGTGTAGTTAGACCTTAAAATCTACATTATTTCTAGTCATAAATTCCGCAGAATATTTAATCTTCTGGAAAAAGAACTTCTAATCCACGAAGATCTGAAATTTCGAAGACGAATTAGCAGAAACTTAATCTTTCCCGAGAGTCTCTCGGTTCCGTTTCCAGCTTTGAATAATCTTCAGCCATCACGAGAAGGCCTCAGTCTTCAAGCCCCGCCCATCACGAGAACGTCTTAGTCTTCAAGGCCCGCTTCCCCTCTATTAGCCATGAACTCCCTCAGAGCAACACACAAGTAAAGCAAACCAAATCCTACTATGAACAGATCGTCCGCTAAGCCGAGAAAGCCGAACGCCGCCTCTGGCAAGAAGTCGAACGGGCACAACATGTACAGCATTAGACACGTCACGCATATTAAGGCCCTGGAAAACTTGACCAATCTACATGAACTTCGATAATAAACTTCATGCAACGGATATTTCCTAACTCTTAACTACATTTTCTATGAAGCCTCCTCTTATTGTTTTTGCAACCTGAATTTGTAAAAAAAAAAATTTAACAACCAAAAAGAGCAGGTTCATATATATTCCATGGGAACGGGTTGAGTTCGGGTGAAACGGGAAGAGGGTTCATCCTACAGACTTAGGATTTCCTCGTTTCTGTATTACATGGTTAAACTAAACAGGTTGCGATTTGGTGGAAACCGATTTGAAGTTCACGCGAGGGAGTTTTCTCCTTCTCAAAGTACTCGAGATTACTCCCCACGTTGTTTCTTATCATCCGCCAAAGTAGTGTGTAGATCAAAAAGAAAAAAAAGACATAAGAGAAGGGAAGTCTTCAGGAAGCTACCGTCAGCGTGTCATGCATAAAAGAAAACATCCACAAAGATAAAATTCGTTTTACTGACCTTTTTGAATAGCGCACAGATTTGCACATACATTTCACCCGCAGTGCGGGTTTCAAAAAGTTTCGAAAAACACAAAGGGCCTTACCTGACTCTGAAGGCCGCCAGCAGTCCTCCGTAAGTCGTGAGATTGTTGTAGAGGTACGGTATTAGCACGGGTATATCCAAGACAACGTCATACCACTGAGAGTTATACTTTTTAAATTCTGAAAACATTTGCACAACCCCTTCGCTAACCATTATTTCGCGCATTGTTTTCTTGTAGATCAGCAATGACATATACTTAGTAAGACTTTACGCTCATTAACATAGTAGAAGCTGAGTTATAGCTAGCTAGTGCTTATTTTCTTAAATTTATAACAACAACAGCGAAAACAATCTAGAAGATTTTTTTAATCATTTTAATCTTTTATCACTGATTTTTTGCTCAATTTTTCTTTTTTTTTGTCTTCAAAATGGAATCCTCTCTGAACGTAGATGATGAGCAACTTAAATAGATCATCTCAAAAACACACGATGAGATAAAAAGCTCGAACTTTACAACTCAGATTTATTATTTTTTAATTTCCTCTCGAAGTCGCCCGAATAAGTTTTAAAGTTTTCGGTTTTAACTTAAAAAAAGACGTTTTGGCTCAGCTGATCTCCAGAAGATTATATATATTGTTTTTCACAGCTTTCACTATTAAAAGTTCTAGAAACTTTTTTGAGGGTTTTGGGAGTAGAGATTGGTAGGTCAGTCGCTCTAGAAAAGCAATTCTGCAAGTTGGTAGATTACCTGTGACTTCATCATAGGATGGAAAACTCTGAGTTATCGCTCATACGGCTAAAATTGTAAACGATAAATCTACAAACCTAAGTATGAAAAATTGGGCAGAGCATTAGATATGGCTTATGGCAAATTCTGGTAAACAGCGATGTACCTTAACCTTCAATTCCAAAAGATTTTCTGTAATAAGATCGATTCGAGCGCTGCAGAGTGAATTAAGAAAAAAAACGGTTATCTGTTTTCGTAATTGTAAAAAAAACTTAAATCAATCATATTCAGCAAATGAAAACTGATAAAATTCATTGATTCAACCATTCTACTCCAGGGTGTTTCTTCCAACCCATAGAACTAATGCGTATATCAAGATGACTAATCATGAGGGAACGGCAGGCCATTGAGAGTGCGCGAGAGCGTGGGATGTAAAAGAGAGGTTACAGACGATTAGAGCATTTGTATCACTAGCTTTCTTGAATAGCGCATAGATTTTACACGCAATGTGGGTTAGACAAACAACCCGTTCTGCTCCTAGTAAGTTACTGTTGTTTTTGTCCATCGTCAAATTCAACATGATCTACCAGACACGCTCCCAGTACTGACATGATCTGGTCGGGAAGCCGCCGAATTGTAAAGGTTCAGCCGCCTATCAATTCGGTTGTACTCTTCGTCATTCATCGTGCGTGGCCAGTCGAGAGGAAGGAGACATCGAACCTATCATCACAGCTAATCACACTATGAAAGAGCTAAAAAAAACTTTTATTACAATTGTTGAAAAATTATAGAAAAAACCACCGCTTATTCAGCCCTAGAATAGTAATTAACGCTCAGGCTTCTCTCTTCGCTTTGGTCTCACCACGAATGACTAATGTTTTCCCATTCACCCGATTTGAGGCGTCTTCAGCTTACAGCCTAGTTGATTTTGTGCGTAGAGGATTGAAATTAGAGAGAGAGAGAGAGAGAGAGAGAGAGAGAGAGAGAGAGAGGTTAATGAAACCAGCGTCAATTTGTAGTGTAGTCGAATACGACTACCCTTATCATATTTGAATGGATCTCGCACAGATTAGCATCATATTCAAATCCGGTACCGTATTTACATGGTGTACAGAAAGTCCAGGTGGACAGTATTTTTTCCGATAAAAACTTAACGGATTGAGCAAATCAAAAAAAATTTTCATCAAAGTTTATTCAAATAGTTTGGGATATAACTGCGTTTTCGAATTTCAAACAGCCCTCCTTTCTCCTTGACACAGGCGCGGAGTCGCTTGTGGAAGGCACCCACCGTGGTGGACAGGTAAGCGACGTCAAGATCATCCCAAGCCTTCTGTAGGGCGCGCTTCAAACTTTCCAAATTCTTGTGTGGGGAAGCACAGGCCTTGCTCTCAAGGACCGACCACACAGCACACAGAGAGAGAAAGGGCCATCCCACTTCTGTCATGGTCTGGGCCGGGATTTGCGCGTTTGGCAAGACTCCACTCGTTTTCGTCGAGCAGGGAGTTAAAATGAATGCCAATAACTACCTGAACGACATTCTCATAAAGTAAATACTTCCCTGGAGCCAGGCTCACTTCGCGGGACGCAAATCGACGTTCCAGCAGGACTCTGCGCCCGCCCACAAGGATAAAGTTGTGCAAGACTGGTGTAAGACCAATTTCCCCTCCATGATCACATCCGCCGAAAGGCCTCCGTACTCACCTGATTTGAATCCTCTGGACTTCTCTGTGTGGTCGGTCCTTGAGAGCAAGGCCTGTGCTTCCCCACACAAGAACTTGGAAAGTTTGAAGCGCGCCCTACAGAAGGCATGGGATGATCTTGACGTCGCTTACCTTTCCACCACGGTGGGTGACTTCCACAAGCGACTCCGCGCCTGTGTCAAGGAGAAAGGAGGGCTGTTCGAAATTTGAAAAGGCAGGTATATCCCAAACTATTTGAATAAACTTTGATGAAAATTTTGTTTGATTTGCTCAATCCGTTAAGTTTTTATCGGAAAAAATATTGTCCACCTGGACTTTCTGTACACCCTGTAAATTGTTTGGCTGTCTACCTGAATTTATGGGACGTGGATAGCTCTCATTCTTAGTTATTTTATGTTTGTTATTAGGTTTGTTTATTAATTATATATTTGTTTAAACTAAAACCTCACGAACAGGGTTTAATTACCCAAGTTTGAGGTATCCCACTACCCTCTACATCTCCCGCTCAATCTCTCTCTCTCTCTCTATCGCTTCTCGGCTGTGTTGACCGAATCAAGGAATATTTGTTGAGTGTTTGTTTGAATAAATGAATGTGAAAAGAAAGTGGGAGGCGAGCAAATTTGAGTGAATCAAATAGAATTCAGTTGGCAACTGAAATTAATATTTTAAAGTTGCATTGGCGACTACATGAAGAATAAAAATATAGGATAACTGTCGAAACTTGGAACAGATGTCTGCTCAAAGACCCATGATTAAATCAATAAGCTCCTGGTTCGAAGTTTGCCAAGGGCCGCTTTTTTTCTACCAAAGCTTACGCCAAAAACTCACCTGCGATCGGCATACGGGACAGTTAACAGGGCTGCGCCTCGCGGCCGAGTGCTCCCAGTACCCAAAAAGACAATCGGAGCAGAAGATGTGGCCGCAATTCGTGAGGACGGCGTACGTGGCTGCACTGAAGCAGATCGGACAGTCGCGGTCCTGACGTTCCCTCGCCGCCGCTAGTAACTGCAACTCAGGCATCATCTGATTCTCGGTTACGCAGTTGACAGGCAACGGATTTTGTTTAAGATATAATATAAATGGAATAACTCACACGTACTGCGGGTTACCCCATTAAAAATTTTGACCCCATTAAAAATCGCGCGTCGCGTACAAACATTCTTTGGACCAATCATAATTAACCCCTGCATTCAATACAGATTCGCTTAATGATTAATATAGCCAAAAACTCTTAAGAAATCAAATGATAAAATTTCTTTATCTCTGTTCGACTTTCTTTATTCTGTCATCGCACGGACTAATTCTTTGTCCAAAGCAAGCCGTTAACTTCTGATTATTATTTTTAATCTACACGTTGCTATGGCGGGTATTGCCAACATTGGAATGATGCGGTCAGGGTTTTCCACATGTAAACCAATTCCTTAATTAATAATCCATCAAGAGCTCGTAATTATGAAAATCTGCTTCAAAAGTTATTCACGGGAAACTAAGTTACTTTTGGGTTTCAAAATGTCCTCAAAAAAGTCACTCTTCTTTCCTCGTCGTTTGATGCATCCGTCCCGGGTCGGAAAGTTGAGTCGCGAAACTCATTTATTTCGGCCTCCAGCTCAGGGTGCACTCGAGGCGGCCGCCTTGGAACATTCATTAGTTCCGAACATCGACTAGGAACAATAACAGAATAAGACCATGGGTTACCTGCAGCGTTCGAACATATCATAAAAACGACCGCACTGTCAGGTGAATCGTCTTGGAAGACGAGATCAAGAATCGTCTTGGAAGACGAGATCAAGAATCGTCTTGGAAGACGAGATCAAGAATCGTCTTGGAAGACGAGATCAAGAAGATTAAAGCAGAAAAAGCAGTAAAATGTGGTGATATGAATGGTTAAAAAGGTCCATACTGTGAAGACTCGCTTGTTCACAACTATTGCAAACCCTCTCCCACTCGGAGAGCGGTTTGGTTTCCCACTCAAAATGGTGACTCATGGTGAGTTATGTGCGATACAAGAGACCCAAGAAGAACTGAGAGGTACCGGGTTCTACGGTCTCAGCTACTTAGCGGCTTCTCGAACAGACTCAATAAATTGTTTGTAATAAAAAGAAACAGTTTGACCTCAAATTTCGAGCGACTCTTCTCATGCTAGACCTCAGATATGTATAGTCATGGGAAGCGAGCGACTCTTCTCATGCTAGACCTCAGATATGTATAGTCATGGGAAGCGAGCGACTCTTCTCATGCTAGACCTCAGATATGTATAGTCATGGGAAGCAAGCGACTCTTCTCATGCTAGACCTCAGATATGTATAGTCATGGGAAGCAAGCGACTCTTCTCATGCTAGACCTCATATATGTATAGTCATGGGAAGCAAGCGACTCTTCTCATGCTAGACCTCAGATATGTATAGTCATGGGAAGCGAGCGACTCTTCTCATGCTAGACCTCAGATATGTATAGTCATGGGAAGCGAGCGACTCTTCTCATGCTAGACCTCAGATATGTATAGTCATGGGAAGCAAGCGACTCTTCTCATGCTAGACCTCAGATATGTATAGTCATGGGAAGCAAGCGACTCTTCTCATGCTAGACCTCAGATATGTATAGTCATGGGAAGCAAGCGAATCTTCTCATGCTAGACCTCAGATATGTATAGTCATGGGAAGCAAGCGACTCTTCTCATGCTAGACCTCAGATATGTATAGTCATGGGAAGCGAGCGACTCTTCTCATGCTAGACCTCAGATATGTATAGTCATGGGAAGCGAGCGACTCTTCTCATGCTAGACCTCAGAGATGTATAGTCATGGGAAGCAAGCGACTCTTCTCATGCTAGACCTCAGAGATGTATAGTCATGGGAAGCAAGCGACTCTTCTCATGCTAGACCTCAGATATGTATAGTCATGGGAAGCAAGCGACTCTTCTCATGCTAGACCTCAGATATGTATAGTCATGGGAAGCAAGCGACTTTTTTCATGCTAGACCTCAGATATGTATAGTCATGGGAAGCAAGCGACTCTTCTCATGCTAGACCTCAGATATGTATAGTCATGGGAAGCGAGCGACTCTTCTCATGCTAGACCTCAGATATGTATAGTCATGGGAAGCAAGCGACTCTTCTCATGCTAGACCTCAGATATGTATAGTCATGGGAAGCGAGCGACTCTTCTCATGCTAGACCTCAGATATGTATAGTCATGGGAAGCAAGCGACTCTTCTCATGCTAGACCTCAGATATGTATAGTCATGGGAAGCGAGCGACTCTTCTCATGCTAGACCTCAGATATGTATAGTCATGGGAAGCAAACGACTCTTCTCATGCTAGACCTCAGATATGTATAGTCATGGGAAGCAAGCGACTCTTCTCATGCTAGACCTCAGAGATGTATAGTCATGGGAAGCGAGCGACTCTTCTCATGCTAGACCTCAGATATGTATAGTCATGGGAAGCGAGCGACTCTTCTCATGCTAGACCTCAGATATGTATAGTCATGGGAAGCAAGCGACTCTTCTCATGCTAGACCTCAGATATGTATAGTCATGGGAAGCGAGCGACTCTTCTCATGCTAGACCTCAGATATGTATAGTCATGGGAAGCAAGCGACTCTTCTCATGCTAGACCTCAGATATGTATAGTCATGGGAAGCAAGCGACTCTTCTCATGCTAGACCTCAGAGATGTATAGTCATGGGAAGCGAGCGACTCTTCTCATGCTAGACCTCAGATATGTATAGTCATGGGAAGCGAGCGACTCTTCTCATGCTAGACCTCAGATATGTATAGTCATGGGAAGCGAGCGACTCTTCTCATGCTAGACCTCAGATATGTATAGTCATGGGAAGCGAACGACTCTTCTCATGCTAGACCTCAGATATGTATAGTCATGGGAAGCGAGCGACTCTTCTCATGCTAGACCTCAGATATGTATAGTCATGGGAAGCAAGCGACTCTTCTCATGCTAGACCTCAGATATGTATAGTCATGGGAAGCGAGCGACTCTTCTCATGCTAGACCTCAGATATGTATAGTCATGGGAAGCAAGCGACTCTTCTCATGCTAGACCTCAGATATGTATAGTCATGGGAAGCGAGCAACTCTTCTCATGCTAGACCTCAGAGATGTATAGTCATGGGAAGCAAGCGACTCTTCTCATGCTAGACCTCAGATATGTATAGTCATGGGAAGCAAGCGACTCTTCTCATGCTAGACCTCAGATATGTATAGTCATGGGAAGCGAGCGACTCTTCTCATGCTAGACCTCAGATATGTATAGTCATGGGAAGCGAGCGACTCTTCTCATGCTAGACCTCAGAGATGTATAGTCATGGGAAGCAAGCGACTCTTCTCATGCTAGACCTCAGAGATGTATAGTCATGGGAAGCAAGCGACTCTTCTCATGCTAGACCTCAGATATGTATAGTCATGGGAAGCAAGCGACTCTTCTCATGCTAGACCTCAGATATGTATAGTCATGGGAAGCGAGCGACTCTTCTCATGCTAGACCTCAGATATGTATAGTCATGGGAAGCAAGCGACTCTTTTCACGCTAGACCTCAGATATGTATAGTCATGGGAAGCAAGCGACTCTTCTCATGCTAGACCTCAGATATGTATAGTCATGGGAAGCGAGCGACTCTTCTCATGCTAGACCTCAGATATGTATAGTCATGGGAAGCAAGCGACTCTTCTCATGCTAGACCTCAGATATGTATAGTCATGGGAAGCGAGCGACTCTTCTCATGCTAGACCTCAGATATGTATAGTCATGGGAAGCAAGCGACTCTTCTCATGCTAGACCTCAGATATGTATAGTCATGGGAAGCGAGCGACTCTTCTCATGCTAGACCTCAGATATGTATAGTCATGGGAAGCAAACGACTCTTCTCATGCTAGACCTCAGATATGTATAGTCATGGGAAGCAAGCGACTCTTCTCATGCTAGACCTCAGAGATGTATAGTCATGGGAAGCGAGCGACTCTTCTCATGCTAGACCTCAGATATGTATAGTCATGGGAAGCGAGCGACTCTTCTCATGCTAGACCTCAGATATGTATAGTCATGGGAAGCAAGCGACTCTTCTCATGCTAGACCTCAGATATGTATAGTCATGGGAAGCGAGCGACTCTTCTCATGCTAGACCTCAGATATGTATAGTCATGGGAAGCAAGCGACTCTTCTCATGCTAGACCTCAGATATGTATAGTCATGGGAAGCAAGCGACTCTTCTCATGCTAGACCTCAGAGATGTATAGTCATGGGAAGCGAGCGACTCTTCTCATGCTAGACCTCAGATATGTATAGTCATGGGAAGCGAGCGACTCTTCTCATGCTAGACCTCAGATATGTATAGTCATGGGAAGCGAGCGACTCTTCTCATGCTAGACCTCAGATATGTATAGTCATGGGAAGCGAACGACTCTTCTCATGCTAGACCTCAGATATGTATAGTCATGGGAAGCGAGCGACTCTTCTCATGCTAGACCTCAGATATGTATAGTCATGGGAAGCAAGCGACTCTTCTCATGCTAGACCTCAGATATGTATAGTCATGGGAAGCGAGCGACTCTTCTCATGCTAGACCTCAGATATGTATAGTCATGGGAAGCAAGCGACTCTTCTCATGCTAGACCTCAGATATGTATAGTCATGGGAAGCGAGCAACTCTTCTCATGCTAGACCTCAGAGATGTATAGTCATGGGAAGCAAGCGACTCTTCTCATGCTAGACCTCAGATATGTATAGTCATGGGAAGCAAGCGACTCTTCTCATGCTAGACCTCAGATATGTATAGTCATGGGAAGCAAGCGACTCTTCTCATGCTAGACCTCATATATGTATAGTCATGGGAAGCAAGCGACTCTTCTCATGCTAGACCTCAGATATGTATAGTCATGGGAAGCGAGCGACTCTTCTCATGCTAGACCTCAGATATGTATAGTCATGGGAAGCGAGCGACTCTTCTCATGCTAGACCTCAGATATGTATAGTCATGGGAAGCAAGCGACTCTTCTCATGCTAGACCTCAGATATGTATAGTCATGGGAAGCAAGCGACTCTTCTCATGCTAGACCTCAGATATGTATAGTCATGGGAAGCAAGCGAATCTTCTCATGCTAGACCTCAGATATGTATAGTCATGGGAAGCAAGCGACTCTTCTCATGCTAGACCTCAGATATGTATAGTCATGGGAAGCGAGCGACTCTTCTCATGCTAGACCTCAGATATGTATAGTCATGGGAAGCGAGCGACTCTTCTCATGCTAGACCTCAGAGATGTATAGTCATGGGAAGCAAGCGACTCTTCTCATGCTAGACCTCAGAGATGTATAGTCATGGGAAGCAAGCGACTCTTCTCATGCTAGACCTCAGATATGTATAGTCATGGGAAGCAAGCGACTCTTCTCATGCTAGACCTCAGATATGTATAGTCATGGGAAGCGAGCGACTCTTCTCATGCTAGACCTCAGATATGTATAGTCATGGGAAGCAAGCGACTCTTCTCATGCTAGACCTCAGATATGTATAGTCATGGGAAGCGAGCGACTCTTCTCATGCTAGACCTCAGAGATGTATAGTCATGGGAAGCGAGCGACTCTTCTCATGCTAGACCTCAGATATGTATAGTCATGGGAAGCGAGCGACTCTTCTCATGCTAGACCTCAGATATGTATAGTCATGGGAAGCAAGCGACTCTTCTCATGCAAGACCTCAGATATGTATAGTCATGGGAAGCGAGCGACTCTTCTCATGCTAGACCTCAGATATGTATAGTCATGGGAAGCAAGCGACTCTTCTCATGCTAGACCTCAGAGATGTATAGTCATGGGAAGCGAGCGACTCTTCTCATGCTAGACCTCAGATATGTATAGTCATGGGAAGCGAGCGACTCTTCTCATGCTAGACCTCAGATATGTATAGTCATGGGAAGCGAGCGACTCTTCTCATGCTAGACCTCAGATATGTATAGTCATGGGAAGCGAACGACTCTTCTCATGCTAGACCTCAGATATGTATAGTCATGGGAAGCGAGCGACTCTTCTCATGCTAGACCTCAGATATGTATAGTCATGGGAAGCAAGCGACTCTTCTCATGCTAGACCTCAGATATGTATAGTCATGGGAAGCGAGCAACTCTTCTCATGCTAGACCTCAGAGATGTATAGTCATGGGAAGCGAGCGACTCTTCTCATGCTAGACCTCAGATATGTATAGTCATGGGAAGCGAGCGACTCTTCTCATGCTAGACCTCAGATATGTATAGTCATGGGAAGCAAGCGACTCTTCTCATGCTAGACCTCAGATATGTATAGTCATGGGAAGCGAGCAACTCTTCTCATGCTAGACCTCAGAGATGTATAGTCATGGGAAGCGAGCGACTCTTCTCATGCTAGACCTCAGAGATGTATAGTCATGGGAAGCGAGCGACTCTTCTCATGCTAGAACTCAGATATGTATAGTCATGGGAAGCAAGCGACTCTTCTCATGCTAGACCTCAGATATGTATAGTCATGGGAAGCGAGCGACTCTTCTCATGCTAGACCTCAGATATGTATAGTCATGGGAAGCAAGCGACTCTTCTCATGCTAGACCTCAGAGATGTATAGTCATGGGAAGCGAGCGACTCTTCTCATGCTAGACCTCAGATATGTATAGTCATGGGAAGCGAGCGACTCTTCTCATGCTAGACCTCAGATATGTATAGTCATGGGAAGCGAACGACTCTTCTCATGCTAGACCTCAGATATGTATAGTCATGGGAAGCGAGCGACTCTTCTCATGCTAGACCTCAGATATGTATAGTCATGGGAAGCAAGCGACTCTTCTCATGCTAGACCTCAGATATGTATAGTCATGGGAAGCGAGCGACTCTTCTCATGCTAGACCTCAGATATGTATAGTCATGGGAAGCAAGCGACTCTTCTCATGCTAGACCTCAGATATGTATAGTCATGGGAAGCGAGCAACTCTTCTCATGCTAGACCTCAGAGATGTATAGTCATGGGAAGCGAGCGACTCTTCTCATGCTAGACCTCAGAGATGTATAGTCATGGGAAGCGAGCGACTCTTCTCATGCTAGAACTCAGATATGTATAGTCATGGGAAGCAAGCGACTCTTCTCATGCTAGACCTCAGATATGTATAGTCATGGGAAGCAAGCGACTCTTCTCATGCTAGACCTCAGAGATGTATAGTCATGGGAAGCGAGCGACTCTTCTCATGCTAGACCTCAGAGATGTATAGTCATGGGAAGCAAGCGACTCTTCTCATGCTAGACCTCAGATATGTATAGTCATGGGAAGCAAGCGACTCTTCTCATGCTAGACCTCAGATATGTATAGTCATGGGAAGCAAGCGACTCTTCTCATGCTAGACCTCAGATATGTATAGTAATGGGAAGCGAGCGACTCTTCTCATGCTAGACCTCAGATATGTATAGTCATGGGAAGCGAGCGACTCTTCTCATGCTAGACCTCAGATATGTATAGTCATGGGAAGCAAGCGACTCTTCTCATGCTAGACCTCAGATATGTATAGTCATGGGAAGCGAGCAACTCTTCTCATGCTAGACCTCAGAGATGTATAGTCATGGGAAGCGAGCGACTCTTCTCATGCTAGACCTCAGAGATGTATAGTCATGGGAAGCGAGCGACTCTTCTCATGCTAGACCTCAGATATGTATAGTCATGGGAAGCAAGCGACTCTTCTCATGCAAGACCTCAGATATGTATAGTCATGGGAAGCAAGCGACTCTTCTCATGCTAGACCTCAGATATGTATAGTCATGGGAAGCAAGCGACTCTTCTCATGCTAGACCTCAGATATGTATAGTCATGGGAAGCAAGCGACTCTTCTCATGCTAGACCTCAGATATGTATAGTCATGGGAAGCGAGCAACTCTTCTCATGCTAGACCTCAGAGATGTATAGTCATGGGAAGCGAGCGACTCTTCTCATGCTAGACCTCAGAGATGTATAGTCATGGGAAGCGAGCGACTCTTCTCATGCTAGACCTCAGATATGTATAGTCATGGGAAGCGAGCGACTCTTCTCATGCTAGACCTCAGATATGTTTAGTCATGGGAAGCGAGCGACTCTTCTCATGCTAGACCTCAGATATGTATAGTCATGGAAAGCGAGCGACTCTTCTCATGCTAGACCTCAGAGATGTATAGTCATGGGAAGCGAGCGACTCTTCTCATGCTAGACCTCAGAGATGTATAGTCATGGGAAGCGAGCGACTCTTCTCATGCTAGACCTCAGAGATGTATAGTCCATACTCTCCACTTCAGTTTCAAACTTGATTTTCATGATTTTGGACCTCTGCACTAGAAGCGGTGGTTTTTTTCAATTTTGACATTTACAAGTGAAAGATAATCTTCTATAGATCGTGAATAACTTGAAACGAACGCTTTTTCTTGACTTGCCTCTCCCTTTCGCTTTTTCTTGACTTGCCTCTAATTTATCAAAATAATTTCACTTTTAATCCCCTCAGCTATGTTATGGAGCGTTATAATTCAACGTTTCACTTTCTCACCAAAATCCCTGCTAAGTGTTCTCGTTAAACGCTCCAATATCTCACCACGAATTGCCGTTAGAATGAAAATGGACTTTTTAAGACTTTAATTTTTTTCTACTTCAATTTTTACTGTTATATGTACATATAAAAATGAGGAAATAATAAACGTCTACCTAATTTAGTGTAACGTCTACCTAATGAAACAAACAGTCTACCTAAATTGACAAATACATCAGCCTAATTTCGTGCGAGGTCAGTCTAGTTTCGTGCGACGTCAGCCTATTTTCGTGCGACGTCAGCCTATTTTCGTGCGACGTCAGCCTATTTTCGTGCGACGTCAGCCTAGTTTCGTGCGACGTCAGCCTAGTTTCGTGCGACGTCAGCCTATTTTCGTGCGACGTCAGCCTATTTTCGTGCGACGTCAGCCTAGTTTCGTGCGACGTCAGCCTATTTTCGTGCGACGTCAGTCTAGTTTCGTGCAACGTCAGCCTATTTTCGTGCGACGTCAGCCTATTTTCGTGCGACGTCAGCCTATTTTCGTGCGACGTCAGCCTATTTTCGTGCGACGTCAGTCTAGTTTCGTGCGACGTCAGCCTATTTTCGTGCGACGTCAGCCTAGTTTCGTGCGACGTCAGCCTATTTTCGTGGGACGTCAGCCTATTTTCGTGCGACGTCAGCCTATTTTCGTGCGACGTCAGCCTATTTTCGTGCGACGTCAGCCTATTTTCGTGCGAGGTCAGTCTAGTTTCGTGCGACGTCAGCCTATTTTCGTGCGACGTCAGCCTATTTTCGTGCGACGTCAGTCTAGTTTCGTGCGACGTCAGCCTAGTTTCGTGCGAGGTCAGTCTAGTTTCGTGCGACGTCAGTCTAGTTTCGTGCGACGTCAGCCTAGTTTCGTGCGACGTCAGCCTATTTTCGTGCGACGTCAGCCTATTTTCGTGCGACGTCAGCCTATTTTCGTGCGACGTCAGCCTATTTTCGTGCGAGGTCAGTCTAGTTTCGTGCGACGTCAGCCTAGTTTCGTGCGACGTCAGCCTATTTTCGTGCGACGTCAGCCTATTTTCGTGCGACGTCAGCCTAGTTTCGTGCGACGTCAGCCTATTTTCGTGCGACGTCAGCCTATTTTCGTGCGACGTCAGCCTATTTTCGTGCGACGTCAGCCTATTTTCGTGCGACGTCAGCCTAGTTTCGTGCGACGTCAGCCTATTTTCGTGCGACGTCAGCCTATTTTCGTGCGACGTCAGCCTATTTTCGTGCGACGTCAGCCTATTTTCGTGCGACGTCAGTCTAGTTTCGTGCGACGTCAGCCTATTTTCGTGCGACGTCAGCCTATTTTCGTGCGACGTCAGCCTATTTTCGTGCGACGTCAGCCTATTTTCGTGCGACGTCAGCCTAGTTTCGTGCGACGTCAGCCTAGTTTCGTGCGACGTCAGCCTATTTTCGTGCGACGTCAGCCTATTTTCGTGCGACGTCAGCCTAATTTCGTGCGACGTCAGCCTATTTTCGTGCGACGTCAGCCTATTTTCGTGCGACGTCAGTCTAGTTTCGTGCGACGTCAGCCTATTTTCGTGCGACGTTGTTGTTGTTGTTGTCTTGCCCAACGGGTAGATCTTCCTTCGCGAGACACTGGAGGAAGTCGTCAAAGCTCTCGACCCTCCAGCGCTATAAGCCCACACTCTCTTTCCTCTCTCTCTTATTATTATTATTATTATTTTTTTTTTTTTACTTTCTTTTTTTTTTTTTTTTTTTTTTTTTTTTTTTTTTTTACTCTCCTATCCCAAAGTGGTTTTCGTGCGACGTCAGCCTATTTTCGTGCGACGTCAGCCTATTTTCGTGCGACGTCAGCCTATTTTCGTGCGACGTCAGCCTAGTTTCGTGCGACGTCAGCCTAGTTTCGTGCGACGTCAGCCTATTTTCGTGCGACGTCAGCCTATTTTCGTGCGACGTCAGCCTATTTTCGTGCGACGTCAGCCTAGTTTCGTGCGACGTCAGCCTAGTTTCGTGCGACGTCAGCCTATTTTCGTGCGACGTCAGCCTAATTTCGTGCGACGTCAGCCTATTTTCGTGCGACGTCAGCCTATTTTCGTGCGACGTCAGTCTAGTTTCGTGCGACGTCAGCCAAGTTTCGTGCGACGTCAGCCTATTTTCGTGCGACGTCAGCCTAGTTTCGTGCGACGTCAGCCTATTTTCGTGCGACGTCATAGGTTACCTAAATTTGTCAAAAAATTTTCGAGGGCGGGCCCTCCGCCCACGAAAACTGGCGGTAAAAAGGTTTTGTTTGGGTTTTTTCGTATGAAATTGATTCCTTATTGTATTTTATTTCTAAGATTTAATTTTAAGGTTAAAAAAATTCAGTTTGCGGTGGAGCGTTATTGGAAGGAATTTCTTCATCAAGCTTTTGACTCTTTTTCTCTTTAAAATGAATGCAATGATAAATGGACTGAGTTTTTTCTTTATGGGGCGGGGGGGGGGGGGTTCCGTACCCCTTGGTGACCTTTATGGGGCGGGGGGGGGGGGTTCCGTACCCCTTGGTGACCTATGTGCGACGTCTACCTATGCCTTTACGCTGTCTCTAATGACTTTCCGCTGTAGCTGATGACTTTTTGTTAGCATCTCGCAACGCCTGGAGTTTTTCATCTCAATAAAAAATAGGAAGCGCATGACTTCCTCCATTCAATTTCATTTACTGATATTCTAAGCAATTAATAGCGACAACAGCAGTTTGAAATGACTGAGATATCTCTCAAAGTCAAAATCGGAAATCTACATCAGAAAACTAATCTTAAAATTAATTGATTAATTAATTATAGCATTGACATGGCACGTTTAAGAACACCTTTTCATAGGTAGACGTTTCACTTAAATAGGTAGACGTGTTTGCAGGGGTTAAATGGAGCCGCCCAATTTGAGTTTACATGTATCCGCCGCTCAAAGTTTGGAGGAAAAAAGAAGAGGGGATGAAGGAAAAAGGTAAGAAAAGAGGGAGTTTTTTGTCAAGAGTGTGTTTACATGTTTCCGCCGACGGGACCAATCCGGTTACTATTTAACCTCTGCGTGTTTGTTAAAATAGGTAGACGTTGCACGAAATTAGGCTGAGATTGCACTAAATTAGGCTGACGTTTTTCAAAATAGGTAGACGTTAAATTTTCGTCCTATAAAAATACCGTAGTCCATCTTCATTCTAACGGCTATTCGTGGTGAGACATTGGAACGTTCAACGAGAAGACCTAGCAGAGGTCATAGCTAACCAAGATGTGCCTAAAAAACTCTTCCGGGCGAGCGGCCGGGCGATCTTTGTAAGAAGGAGGGAGGATCAACGAAAAATTCATTATTTTCTCCTTGTTATTGAATCAGTTATATTTTTCCATCAGTAAAAACTTTTTATGGGATACAGATACAGAAGGACCGGGAGAAAGTTCACAAGTTTGGTGAGCTATTGCAGAGGTTACGTTGAGAAAGTGAAAAGTTGAATTCTAACGCTCCATTACT
>OZ057404.1:20525036-20671479 GCA_964056735.1 Allodiplogaster pararmata
ACCTTGCAGAGCGGGTAACACGACACCTTGCAGAGCGACACCTTGCAGAGCGACACCTTGCACCGGACACCTTGCAGAGCGACACCTTGCAGAGCGACACCTTGCAGAGCGACACCTTGCAGAGCGACACCTTGCACCGGACACCTTGCAGAGCGACACCTTGCAGAGCGACACCTTGCAGAGCGACACCTTGCAGAGCGACACCTTACACTGGACACTTTGCAGAGCGACACCTTGCAGAGCGACACCTTGCAGAGCGTTACTTTGCAGAGCTTTATTTTGTATATTGTCTCTAGTGCACTTTCCGTTAAGTATTTTGAGTTCGCAGGTTATTTCAATTATGTATGCATTTAATTGGTTTTTCTCTCGGTTTTTTTTTCTTTCGGGGTTTTCTCTCTCGATGATTTGTGATTTTTCCGATAGCTTTTTGCTTTTTGTTTTTTTTTTCCGATAGGTATTTTTCTTTTTTTTTTTTTTTTTTTTTCCGATATTTTTCCGATTTTCCGATTTTTTTGCTTATTCGCACATACAAGAACGTAGAGCACACGGCGAAACAACGTCAAATCACGAGAATGCCAAGGCGGTTGAGCAGCATATTCAAGGAAGAGTATAGGAAGGCGATCAAGAAATGAGAGAGGCCGTCGTGGAAAAAATAGAGAAATATATACAGAGAGAGAAATGGAGAGAGAGAGAGAGAGAAAGAGAAAAGGTAGAGTAGGCTGAGTGTTTTAATAGGCTCAACTCGTGTGCGTAAAGGAGGCCGGAGACTCAACTAAAAGTTCTCTAATCATTCCCGCAAAATTGTCTCATTCCCGCAAAATTGTCTCACAAGGGGAGGCTGCTCATCCCTTTGCTCTACTTTAAATTGCCTTTTGTTTGGAAAGTTCTCTAATCACTGTTCCTGTTGCGTGCCAGAATCAGCCTGTGCAGCCACAACTCTGTACTTTCATCTACTCGCAGCCAAGTTCATTACCATCTGCTGCTTTACGTGATTGTGATCAGAAGTAAAAGAATAGTGATTGGAGAATCTAAAACCAACTAAAAGAGACTTTTGCGGCGTAGCTTTTCAGCTACTCAGCCCATTCGAGCACTGTCTGTTTTCTGTGTTCCGTGTGTGTGCTGTTTAACTATTTTCAGCATTTTAAGTCTTACTCTTTTTTTTTTTAGAAAGAACCACAATCGGGCTGGCGCCATATATTAAAATGAATCACAAACTAAGAAGAGCTCTTGATTCTCACCGCCGGAACTTGGAGAAATCACTATTGCATAGCAAAAACCTCAAAAAGCTGTATCGTTTTACAAGTGCGAACATTAAGGATGATTCGAAAATTGGGCCAATTGTCTTGTTAGACGGTTCTACTCTGACAGAAGATTTAGACAAGGCTAAAGCTTTTGGTAATCATTTCAGATCTCTTTATCGAAGTTCTATTAGACGTTCAAGCAGCAGCCCTACAGTGATGGTGGTTACATCAAATACAATAGATTCCATACAGGTTCTCGCTCATGAAGTTTATAATCAGCTTATCCATCTCTCATCCAAACAAAATACTTCACCAGATGAGATACCTTACATATTTCTGAAAAATACTGCACAAACTATTGCTTTACCTCTGGCAATATTGTTCAACCGGTTTCTACTGATTGGAACATGTCCCACCATCTGGCTTACTGCTATCGTAATGCCAGTTTACAAACGTAAAGGTGCCAGAACTGAGTGCAGTAGCTATAGACCGATAAGCTTGACTACCTCATCTTCTGAAGTCTTAGAGCGTATGATCTGTTCGAGACTTTTGGAGTACTTGGAAGATAATAAACTGATCGACCCGAATCAATTCGGATTCCGGCCACGTCACTCATGTGAACTAGCCCTCCTACAGTCTCAAGTTGAATGGAATCTCAGGCTAGACAATAAAGATTTCATAAGCTGCGTTTTAATAGACTTTACTAGAGCTTTTGATGCTATTCCACTGGATCTACTTATGAAAAAAGTTGCTTCTTTTGGAATTTCAGGCTCACTTCTGAGATTTATAAGGAGTTTCCTATACAATCGAGAACAGAAAATTCGAATAGGAATTTCGTGCTCCGCATCTTATCCGACGCCTTCGGGAGTACCACAGGGAAGTTGCTTGGGGCCTCTTCTGTTTCTCCTTTATATTAACGACCTCCCAAAAATTCTTCCTGAAGGTTGCGATGTTAAAATGTATGCGGATGATGTCAAAATTTCGACAGTCAACAACCCGGCACTTTTACAGCTAGCTATTGATAATATTTCGGAGTGGGCAACAATATGGGGTATTTCAATTTCAACAACTAAGACTCTAGTTATCAGACTAGGTAAAAATCATCCGTCTCACCCATTTTTACTCAATGGTAGGGTTTTGCCTCTAACGAATATGGTAAGGGATCTCGGTGTTCAATATTCTAGTGAATTAAAATTCACACAACACATCGAGGACATTTGCAACAAAGCGAGAGCTAGGTGTGCCTACATCCTAAGAACTTTTAAATCCAGGAGTCATTCTCTTTACAAAAACCTTTTCACTACATATGTGCGCCCTCAACTAGAGTACTGCTCCACTATCTGGTCACCCCATCTCAGATATCAAGTAGATCTTATCGAGAAAGTGCAGCGCTCTTATACCAAGTCTATTTGCAGAAGGGCAGGGCTTTGCGACATGTCCTACGAAGAGCGTCTACACCTACTGCAGCTACAATCCTTGGAAAAAAGAAGGACGCAAGCAGATTTGGTGATGACATTCAAGATCATGAGTGGAAAGACGCCGATAACACCATCGAAAATTTTCTCTCTACCTAGCCATAGATATGAAACTAGATCTCATCCATACAGCCTTGTTATACCAAAAATGAAAAGCGTAGCGCATTCTAATATTCTTTCAGTTAGAATTGTTAACAAATGGAACAGTTTACCACTATCGGTAATCTCAGCGAATTCAGTAAAATCTTTTAGAGTCATGATTTCAGAACTATAGCTATTCTAAATATAAAATGCCCGATCCATGAAATGTTGTTTTCTTCTTTCTCTTCTTCCGCTGTTTCAGTTTTTTTTTCTTCTTTCGAAAAATGAATTTCTCACTTCAATTGTTAAAGTGTCACGCTTGTGTACTCATTCCACAAATGCCTTTATGTTGATGAATGAACTCAATGCGATAAACTATAACTATAACTAGGGTGAGAGGTGTATGTATAAACTCTCCGAGGTATTGAACTGGCTCAGCCGGTATAGTATGGGTCTGAACAAGTCTTAGTTCTGCGTTTTCATTGATGCTTTCTAATATTATAGATCTTTACGTGCTGATGTGAAGGTTCAAATCAAATTTTTAGTTTACTTTACTGGAGTGAAAATGGTTTTTTCTTCATTTTGATTCACAATCCTATGAGTTTTACCAAAAAAAAATTTGATGAAATCTGGAGAGTATTTCGATTGTAAGAAGCATTTTTTCGAAGAAAATGAAGTCTAACTCGATCAAGTTGAGAATAACTACATATCATAAAAGATGCAATGCAAGATCAAAAAGTTTCGAAATACCACCATCAGTTTTTATAGAAGAGAGAATAGCAATTACGGTAATTCAACTTACTGTAGGTTTGTTATTAGCCGGTTACTCAGACGACAAGGAAGCTTTTCTTCCTAATGTAACAAGTTATGCCCACCTTATCAAGTACATCCACTTTGAATTTCTTTCAAAACAGGCTCCTTAGAGAATTTACGCTCTTCAGACGTATGACTTTCACGGCAGAAAAGTACTCTTGCGATAGATTGTCCCATGCTCTCTTCAGAGACGATTTCAAGGCATCAAAACTGTGATGTACTTTAGCACAGACTTTTGCTCTCATGTAGGATTCCCACAAGGCGTGGTCGAGGAGGTTTAGGACGAGAGAGCAGGCCGTTATACACGCGGCTGTGTGGAAGTGCGCTGCTTATTGGCTGCTACCGTACTTCTCAAATCCTACAAAATATCACCAAAATTTTAGAGGATGTTTATAAGACTGTTTTTAAAAATGAGCCATCGATTCAAAGGTTTCTTTCGGTCCAACTGTTGCACCCATTAGGTCGAACATTGATTGGAGTAACTCAGCTTGTATAATCTCCCCCCCCCCCTCCTATGTAAATCAATTTCTATTTTGAAGCAAACTAAGTCCCATTTGAAAAAGGAAACATCATTAAACAAAGAGCACGTTAGTCAAACTGTCTGCTATTTTTCTCATATTATATGTAAATTGAACCAATTCAGTTTTTTCGTGTTTCGGGAAAACGCGTTTCTTTTCATAAGTCGAAGAGAAACTATTAATTCTTAAATCTTCTATCTTCTTTGCGTTGTTACGCGTAAGTTAAAATCGGCGTAGATCTCCTTTAGAAGAACAGGTCTTGAGCGTTTTTTTAGGATGCAGAAGCATAAGGCTGAGAACTTGTCTGAGCATGTCCAGGAAACTTGTTTTGAGTGCCTTGTGGGCGTTTGCTTTGTTCGTGCTTTGATAGGTCTCGCCGCGATTGTTAGATATTTCCCCAGAACGGCTATACTATCGGATTCGGCCTTCTCGCATCTTCTCTTGTATGTAAATCGCATCATATTGTGCAGGAACTTTTTTAAAACCCCAACTGAAACAATGAAAACTTACAAAGTTGAGAACAACAGCATGTATGTATGTATGTATGTATAATGCTCCAGTATAACTGTGGCGACAACTAGCTTTAAGCACTATAACAATAAACGAGGAAGTCATTCTTGTGTTAATCATATTTTCTCAAATTTAGCGAAAAAAGAAGTTTTACGAATTTATTTGAGAAATAAAAAAACAATGATTAAAACCGTATGTAGAAGAAAAGTCCCTGAAGAATTAAATTGATTAACATTATCAAGGCCTTAGAGAGAGCTCAAATAAGGGATTATCAAGGGAAGTCGTATACAAGCATATTATTTAGATAAGAATTCTCGAACAGATTCCGAATATGACATCAATCATAAAAGTATGAAGGCTAGGGTGTTACGGGGTCTATAAATAACCTTTACTCTTAAATTCAACTAGAGGGTCTTATTGTATCTTTTAGGTCAAAGAAGGTTTTATAGTCTCTTGTATTTAAGGTTTTATAGTCTTTTATAGCCCTGCAGCTTTTCCGATACCGGTCTGCACAGAGAACGCTGAACGATTCGTCTAACAAGCGCCGTTGGATGGTGAACCGGAACCCATTGGTTGTCAACAATGGTCTCCCTCTTATGGTTTGAAACTCTTCCACGCGGTCACCGATCGAGTGGTGCATCTCCTGAGCATTTCATTAATAATAATGCGAATTATTCTCGGAGTTCGAGGGTGGGTAAATTCATTTTCTTTTTTTAAAAAATCCATCTTGATAAGAACTGTCGGGAACAAACTGGTACAATACGATTTTGTTTACTTAGATCCTGTTTACTCGTTAATTTGTATACGCGACATGGCCTTGCCTCACAGCCTGGCTAAAACGTAAAAAGCAGTAAAGCATGAATTGCTACCGAGGTGCTTTTTTCTAGTGGAAAAAACATGCAAATCTGTGCACTCGAAAAAAAGTTTCTCTGTTTACTCAGGGGATTTGCTAGTCATTGAAAACAAAAAAGCCCTGATTACTAACTTCGTGAGTCTCCTGCGCCTCGTTGTCGCTTGGCGGATTCTGTAGAGATGTCAGGGAGGATGCAGAACATGACAACGGGGAATGCGATCGCTAAACACCACCCACATCATGCAAAGCACTACTTACCTTTTTACAAACTTTACGAAAACTTGATTTGGAATGATCATTTCAAAAAGCCCTGATTTCTAACTTCGTGAGTCTCCTGCGCCTCGTCGTTGATTGGCGGATTCTGTAGAGATGTCAACGAGGATGCAGAAGATGACAACGAGGAATGCGATCGCTAAACACCATCCACATCATGCAGAGCACTACTTACCTTTTTTCAAACTTCACGGAAAACTTGATTTGGAATGATCATTTCAATATTAGAATCATGAGAAGGGATCAGCGTCGTCCACATACCTCAATAAATAAATAAATAAATAAAAATAAATCATGCAGAGCGCGCAGAGAAACAAATAACCATCCACAACAAAATGCACACTTTGTTAGGATGACGGCATCAATCCCACACCCCTCCCGTAGCTCATGTTTCTCGCCCATTCACTGTGTCCCCAGTCGTTTCGTGATTTCTAGCCCCGATTGCTCACTCACATTCGCAATTGCGTTCGAATCTTTCAAAGCCCCGAATCCGTATTACTTTCTTAGAGTTGGAAAAAAAAACGGAAAGTCACGCATGTATGACCAAGAAACGCTCACCGTTCCTCTTGGTCGACCTCGGTTTCTGGGGGTGAGCGGAACTTCGCCCGAACCCAGCGTAGCAACGCTTCGTATGGAGGAGCCCCCCTGGTAGCCGTACTCGTGTTGCGCCTCCCCTACCAGCGCTTGGAGGTCCGCCGATGAGACAGACACATTCGGGGATCTCACCGGAGACCCAATGTACGGTATTCTGTAAAATGCATCAATTCCTCTTCAGATAAAATACACTAATTCCTCTTCAGCAATTGACAAAGATTCCCCGGTTCCCAACCATTACCGACATCTTTTATTTATGTGCGCTCATTCAACCTTTCTTTTCAGAACTTGTAGTCTCCCTGATCACTCATACTTTTGTCACATTCTCCTTTTTCACGTTTGCGTCCATAAGAAGTTCAGGGTTTCACTAACCGACAATGCCGGTGAGCTATTTAATATCCAAAAAAGCTAGTCAGAAAAAACCTAGATAATTCCTGAATTTAATTCTTTTTTGGTTGGCATGAATAACTGTTCCCTTATATGGAGGTTTTCTTCTTACCTTCCGGGTGCGACGGGAACGGGTAAATGTTGTTGTTGATGGATTGGTGATCTGGAATTCTGGGCAGGGCCAACCCGGGTGGCTGCTTTCTGTACCCGAAACTGTCGCTGCGCTCTTGTTCACTCCCTCACTAGCCGATGGGTAAAGCTCAAAACCAAGTGTCACGAAAAAAAAGTCCAGAAGAATCAGAAACAAAAAAGAGCGGAAAATTGGACAATATAGAGACGCGAAAAATGAATAACCACGTCAATTTTTTGAACAGGTTATATGTGTTTTTTTCTATTTCGGACGGGCCTATGACCGTTTTTGCTACCTCATTACGGCATATACAACCTCCTACTTCGATAATCGCCTTCACGATCCGCCATAAGGTCTTCATAGTGATAAAATGAAAGAGTTTTTTAACGACTTTTTCGGTCAGCTCTAGTTATTCATGCAAAAAGAACGCACAACGAAGAACAGGAAAAAGTGCGAGGCCGAGTGTATTCTTTGCCTTTCGCTACTTGCTCAGGGGTTAAATATCCATGTCAGACTTTCTGTCGGCGGGCCTCTGTTTTTTTTCAAATCATATAAAACAAAAAAAATTCGCAGGACTCTGTTTTTTTAAAGTCATAACAGGGGACCAAGATCTGAAAAGTCATAACAGGGGACCAATATCTGAAAAAAAATTTTCACCTTCAGCGGCCGTATTTACCCTTTTCTTGTACACAAAAAACCCTACTTATGCTTCTTCAACTGCAAAAACTATCTTTCTTCTGATGAGTAAAGCTAATTAATCTCAACATAACTATTTTTATAAACCCCATAAGTTTTTGCTATGGCATCTTTTCGACTTTGTAACCAGCCTGTGTAACCTTCTCGGGCGTATTATAAAACCTTTGCTCACCACGGACATCGTAGCATGCGGTGGCTGGAGTGCATTATAAGCGGCCGCCTGCATCTCGGCCGCATGGCGGTTCTCCGCGTATGCCGTTGCGTCGCGCCGAAGCGGCGGCGTGACGGCGTCCACCTGCAGTGTCATCTGTTGCTGCCTTTGCGACTCTCGGCTGCTCATCGCCTGCACGTTCGGCGGGTTCACTAGCACACCGGAAGCATTGCAGAGAAGGGGCTGAAGCCAGGGTGTCTCACAGTTACGACAAAATGGAAAATTGACTAAATTTCCTTTTCTCAAAAATTCATGCGCTGCTTGTTGTTTTTTTGTTGATAAATTGCAGAAAATTTTGCAGAATGAGAAAGAATGATAACATTTTCACTATTAGAGAAATTCTAATGGAGATTGTAATTGCGTTGGATCAAGCTTCTATCAGGATGTTTCTCTGACCCGCACTGCGGGTAGAAAAAATCTATGCGCTTCTCAAAAACCATGAAAAAACATAGAAATCTATGCGCTTGGTGAAAAAATTTCTCGGATTTTCGTGGGGAAAGACCAAATCATTGAAAAAATTTAATGTTGAACTCTGAAATTTCAAAAATCTATGCGCTCGAAAAAAATTTGTGTGGGTGCTAAGATGATTACAGCAGATGATTACATTAAGAAGACATTTCACTGAAAAAATGCGCTTCCTCAAATGAACTAAACTCACCTTGGCCACTTTCATCGTTCTCTTCCTCTTCATTATCATCATCGTACATCTTCCTCTTAGCAGAGAAACCGCCTCTGCCTCCTCTGAATCCGCCTCCGTCACCTTCCCTTCTTCGCCCGCCTCCTCGGCCTCCGCCTTCTCTTCCTTCACTGGAGAAACCGCACAGCAATCGATGAGGTGCTTCGTCCGTGGGAACACGTATTTTTATGTATGTTGAACTGTCCTCGTGCACCGTCACAGCCAAGTATCTATGTTGAACTGTCCTCGTGCACCGTCACAGTCAAGTATCTATGTTGAACTGTCCTCGTGCACCGTCACAGTCAAGTATCTATGTTGAACTATCCTCGTGCACCGTCACAGCCAAGTATCTATGTTGAACTGTCCTCGTGCACCGTCACAGTCAAGTATCTATGTTGAACTGTCCTCGTGCACCGTCACAGTCAAGTATCTATGTTGAACTGTCCTCGTGCACCGTCAGAGCCAAGTATGTATGTTGAACTGTCCTCGTGCACCGTCAGAGCCAAGTATCTATGTTGAACTGTCCTCGTGCACCGTCACAGCCAAGTATCTATGTTGAACTGTCCTCGTGCACCGTCACAGTCAAGTATGTATGTTGAACTGTCCTCGTGCACCGTCAGAGCCAAGTATCTATGTTGAACTGTCCTCGTGCACCGTCACAGCCAAGTATCTATGTTGAACTGTCCTCGTGCACCGTCAGAGCCAAGTATGTATGTTGAACTGTCCTCGTGCACCGTCAGAGCCAAGTATCTATGTTGAACTGTCCTCGTGCATCGTCCCAGCCAAGTATCTATGTTGAACTGTCCTCGTGCACCGTCACAGGCAAGTATCTATGTTGAACTGTCCTCGTGCACCACCAGAGCCAAGTATCTATGTTGAACTGTCCTCGTGCACCACCAGAGCCAAGTATCTATGTTGAACTGTCCTCGTGCACCGTCACAGCCAAGTATCTATGTTGAACTGTCCTCGTGTATCGTCAGAGCCAAGTATCTATGTTGAACTGTCCTCGTGCACCGTCAGAGCCAAGTATGTATGTTGAACTGTCCTCGTGCACCGTCAGAGCCAAGTATCTATGTTGAACTGTCCTCGTGCACCGTCATAGCCAAGTATCTATGTTGAACTGTCCTCGTGCACCGTCACAGCCAAGTATCTATGTTGAACTGTCCTCGTGCACCGTCACAGCCAAGTATCTATGTTGAACTGTCCTCGTGCACCGTCACAGCCAAGTATCTATGTTGAACTGTCCTCGTGCACCGTCAGAGCCAAGTATGTATGTTGAACTGTCCTCGTGCACCGTCAGAGCCAAGTATGTATGTTGAACTGTCCCTCGTGCACCGTCAGAGCCAAGTATGTATGTTGAACTGTCCTCGTGCACCGTCAGAGCCAAGTATCTATGTTGAACTGTCCTCGTGCACCGTCACAGCCAAGTATCTATGTTGAACTGTCCTCGTGCACCGTCAGAGCCAAGTATGTATGTTGAACTGTCCTCGTGCACCGTCACAGCCAAGTATCTATGTTGAACTGTCCTCGTGCACCGTCAGAGCCAAGTATGTATGTTGAACTGTCCTCGTGCACCGTCAGAGCCAAGTATGTATGTTGAACTGTCCTCGTGCACCGTCAGAGCCAAGTATGTATGTTGAACTGTCCTCGTGCACCGTCAGAGCCAAGTATGTATGTTGAACTGTCCTCGTGCACCGTCAGAGCCAAGTATGTATGTTGAACTGTCCTCGTGCACCGTCAGAGCCAAGTATGTATGTTGAACTGTCCTCGTGCACCGTCACAGCCAAGTATCTATGTTGAACTGTCCTCGTGCACCGTCACAGCCAAGTATCTATGTTGAACTGTCCTCGTGCACCACCAGAGCCAAGTATCTATGTTGAACTGTCCTCGTGCACCACCAGAGCCAAGTATCTATGTTGAACTGTCCTCGTGCACCGTCACAGCCAAGTATCTATGTTGAACTGTCCTCGTGTATCGTCAGAGCCAAGTATCTATGTTGAACTGTCCTCGTGCACCGTCAGAGCCAAGTATGTATGTTGAACTGTCCTCGTGCACCGTCAGAGCCAAGTATCTATGTTGAACTGTCCTCGTGCACCGTCACAGCCAAGTATCTATGTTGAACTGTCCTCGTGCACCGTCACAGCCAAGTATGTATGTTGAACTGTCCTCGTGCACCGTCAGAGCCAAGTATCTATGTTGAACTGTCCTCGTGCACCGTCACAGCCAAGTATCTATGTTGAACTGTCCTCGTGCACCGTCACAGTCAAGTATCTATGTTGAACTGTCCTCGTGCACCACCAGAGCCAAGTATCTATGTTGAACTGTCCTCGTGCACCACCAGAGCCAAGTATCTATGTTGAACTGTCCTCGTGCACCGTCATAGCCAAGTATCTATGTTGAACTGTCCTCGTGCACCGTCACAGCCAAGTATCTATGTTGAACTGTCCTCGTGCACCGTCACAGCCAAGTATCTATGTTGAACTGTCCTCGTGCACCGTCACAGCCAAGTATCTATGTTGAACTGTCCTCGTGCACCGTCACAGCCAAGTATCTATGTTGAACTGTCCTCGTGCACCGTCAGAGCCAAGTATGTATGTTGAACTGTCCTCGTGCACCGTCAGAGCCAAGTATGTATGTTGAACTGTCCTCGTGCACCGTCAGAGCCAAGTATCTATGTTGAACTGTCCTCGTGCACCGTCACAGCCAAGTATCTATGTTGAACTGTCCTCGTGCACCGTCAGAGCCAAGTATGTATGTTGAACTGTCCTCGTGCACCGTCACAGCCAAGTATCTATGTTGAACTGTCCTCGTGCACCGTCAGAGCCAAGTATGTATGTTGAACTGTCCTCGTGCACCGTCAGAGCCAAGTATCTATGTTGAACTGTCCTCGTGCACCGTCACAGCCAAGTATCTATGTTGAACTGTCCTCGTGCACCGTCAGAGCCAAGTATGTATGTTGAACTGTCCTCGTGCACCGTCACAGCCAAGTATCTATGTTGAACTGTCCTCGTGCACCGTCAGAGCCAAGTATGTATGTTGAACTGTCCTCGTGCACCGTCAGAGCCAAGTATGTATGTTGAACTGTCCTCGTGCACCGTCAGAGCCAAGTATGTATGTTGAACTGTCCTCGTGCACCACCAGAGCCAAGTATGTATGTTGAACTGTCCTCGTGCACCGTCAGAGCCAAGTATGTATGTTGAACTGTCCTCGTGCACCGTCAGAGCCAAGTATGTATGTTGAACTGTCCTCGTGCACCGTCACAGCCAAGTATCTATGTTGAACTGTCCTCGTGCACCGTCACAGCCAAGTATCTATGTTGAACTGTCCTCGTGCACCACCAGAGCCAAGTATCTATGTTGAACTGTCCTCGTGCACCACCAGAGCCAAGTATCTATGTTGAACTGTCCTCGTGCACCGTCACAGCCAAGTATCTATGTTGAACTGTCCTCGTGTATCGTCAGAGCCAAGTATCTATGTTGAACTGTCCTCGTGCACCGTCAGAGCCAAGTATGTATGTTGAACTGTCCTCGTGCACCGTCAGAGCCAAGTATCTATGTTGAACTGTCCTCGTGCACCGTCAGAGCCAAGTATCTATGTTGAACTGTCCTCGTGCACCGTCACAGCCAAGTATGTATGTTGAACTGTCCTCGTGCACCGTCAGAGCCAAGTATGTATGTTGAACTGTCCTCGTGCACCGTCACAGCCAAGTATCTATGTTGAACTGTCCTCGTGCACCGTCACAGCCAAGTATCTATGTTGAACTGTCCTCGTGCACCACCAGAGCCAAGTATCTATGTTGAACTGTCCTCGTGCACCACCAGAGCCAAGTATCTATGCTGAACTGTCCTCGTGCACCGTCACAGCCAAGTATCTATGTTGAACTGTCCTCGTGTATCGTCAGAGCCAAGTATCTATGTTGAACTGTCCTCGTGCACCGTCAGAGCCAAGTATGTATGTTGAACTGTCCTCGTGCACCGTCAGAGCCAAGTATCTATGTTGAACTGTCCTCGTGCACCGTCAGAGCCAAGTATCTATGTTGAACTGTCCTCGTGCACCGTCACAGCCAAGTATCTATGTTGAACTGTCCTCGTGCACCGTCAGAGCCAAGTATCTATGTTGAACTGTCCTCGTGCACCGTCAGAGCCAAGTATGTATGTTGAACTGTCCTCGTGCACCGTCAGAGCCAAGTATGTATGTTGAACTGTCCTCGTGCACCGTCAGAGCCAAGTATGTATGTTGAACTGTCCTCGTGCACCGTCAGAGCCAAGTATGTATGTTGAACTGTCCTCGTGCACCGTCAGAGCCAAGTATCTATGTTGAACTGTCCTCGTGCACCGTCAGAGCCAAGTATCTATGTTGAACTGTCCTCGTGCACCGTCAGAGCCAAGTATCTATGTTGAACTGTCCTCGTGCACCGTCAGAGCCAAGTATGTATGTTGAACTGTCCTCGTGCACCGTCAGAACCAAGTATGTATGTTGAACTGTCCTCGTGCACCACCAGAGCCAAGTATCTATGTTGAACTGTCCTCGTGCACCACCAGAGCCAAGTATCTATGTTGAACTGTCCTCGTGCACCGTCACAGCCAAGTATCTATGTTGAACTGTCCTCGTGTATCGTCAGAGCCAAGTATCTATGTTGAACTGTCCTCGTGCACCGTCAGAGCCAAGTATGTATGTTGAACTGTCCTCGTGCACCGTCAGAGCCAAGTATCTATGTTGAACTGTCCTCGTGCACCGTCACAGCCAAGTATCTATGTTGAACTGTCCTCGTGCACCGTCACAGCCAAGTATGTATGTTGAACTGTCCTCGTGCACCGTCAGAGCCAAGTATCTATGTTGAACTGTCCTCGTGCACCGTCACAGCCAAGTATCTATGTTGAACTGTCCTCGTGCACCGTCACAGCCAAGTATCTATGTTGAACTGTCCTCGTGCACCACCAGAGCCAAGTATCTATGTTGAACTGTCCTCGTGCACCACCAGAGCCAAGTATCTATGTTGAACTGTCCTCGTGCACCGTCACAGCCAAGTATCTATGTTGAACTGTCCTCGTGTATCGTCAGAGCCAAGTATCTATGTTGAACTGTCCTCGTGCACCGTCAGAGCCAAGTATGAATGTTGAACTGTCCTCGTGCACCGTCAGAGCCAAGTATCTATGTTGAACTGTCCTCGTGCACCGTCATAGCCAAGTATCTATGTTGAACTGTCCTCGTGCACCGTCACAGCCAAGTATCTATGTTGAACTGTCCTCGTGCACCGTCACAGCCAAGTATCTATGTTGAACTGTCCTCGTGCACCGTCACAGCCAAGTATCTATGTTGAACTGTCCTCGTGCACCGTCACAGCCAAGTATCTATGTTGAACTGTCCTCGTGCACCGTCAGAGCCAAGTATGTATGTTGAACTGTCCTCGTGCACCGTCAGAGCCAAGTATGTATGTTGAACTGTCCTCGTGCACCGTCACAGCCAAGTATCTATGTTGAACTGTCCTCGTGCACCGTCAGAGCCAAGTATGTATGTTGAACTGTCCTCGTGCACCGTCACAGCCAAGTATCTATGTTGAACTGTCCTCGTGCACCGTCAGAGCCAAGTATGTATGTTGAACTGTCCTCGTGCACCGTCAGAGCCAAGTATCTATGTTGAACTGTCCTCGTGCACCGTCACAGCCAAGTATCTATGTTGAACTGTCCTCGTGCACCGTCAGAGCCAAGTATGTATGTTGAACTGTCCTCGTGCACCGTCACAGCCAAGTATCTATGTTGAACTGTCCTCGTGCACCGTCAGAGCCAAGTATGTATGTTGAACTGTCCTCGTGCACCGTCAGAGCCAAGTATGTATGTTGAACTGTCCTCGTGCACCGTCAGAGCCAAGTATGTATGTTGAACTGTCCTCGTGCACCACCAGAGCCAAGTATGTATGTTGAACTGTCCTCGTGCACCGTCAGAGCCAAGTATGTATGTTGAACTGTCCTCGTGCACCGTCAGAGCCAAGTATGTATGTTGAACTGTCCTCGTGCACCGTCACAGCCAAGTATCTATGTTGAACTGTCCTCGTGCACCGTCACAGCCAAGTATCTATGTTGAACTGTCCTCGTGCACCACCAGAGCCAAGTATCTATGTTGAACTGTCCTCGTGCACCACCAGAGCCAAGTATCTATGTTGAACTGTCCTCGTGCACCGTCACAGCCAAGTATCTATGTTGAACTGTCCTCGTGTATCGTCAGAGCCAAGTATCTATGTTGAACTGTCCTCGTGCACCGTCAGAGCCAAGTATGTATGTTGAACTGTCCTCGTGCACCGTCAGAGCCAAGTATCTATGTTGAACTGTCCTCGTGCACCGTCAGAGCCAAGTATCTATGTTGAACTGTCCTCGTGCACCGTCACAGCCAAGTATGTATGTTGAACTGTCCTCGTGCACCGTCAGAGCCAAGTATGTATGTTGAACTGTCCTCGTGCACCGTCACAGCCAAGTATCTATGTTGAACTGTCCTCGTGCACCGTCACAGCCAAGTATCTATGTTGAACTGTCCTCGTGCACCACCAGAGCCAAGTATCTATGTTGAACTGTCCTCGTGCACCACCAGAGCCAAGTATCTATGTTGAACTGTCCTCGTGCACCGTCAGAGCCAAGTATGTATGTTGAACTGTCCTCGTGCACCGTCAGAGCCAAGTATCTATGTTGAACTGTCCTCGTGCACCGTCAGAGCCAAGTATCTATGTTGAACTGTCCTCGTGCACCGTCACAGCCAAGTATCTATGTTGAACTGTCCTCGTGCACCGTCAGAGCCAAGTATCTATGTTGAACTGTCCTCGTGCACCGTCAGAGCCAAGTATGTATGTTGAACTGTCCTCGTGCACCGTCAGAGCCAAGTATGTATGTTGAACTGTCCTCGTGCACCGTCAGAGCCAAGTATGTATGTTGAACTGTCCTCGTGCACCGTCAGAGCCAAGTATGTATGTTGAACTGTCCTCGTGCACCGTCAGAGCCAAGTATCTATGTTGAACTGTCCTCGTGCACCGTCAGAGCCAAGTATCTATGTTGAACTGTCCTCGTGCACCGTCAGAGCCAAGTATCTATGTTGAACTGTCCTCGTGCACCGTCAGAGCCAAGTATGTATGTTGAACTGTCCTCGTGCACCGTCAGAGCCAAGTATGTATGTTGAACTGTCCTCGTGCACCGTCAGAGCCAAGTATGTATGTTGAACTGTCCTCGTGCACCGTCAGAGCCAAGTATCTATGTTGAACTGTCCTCGTGCACCGTCAGAGCCAAGTATGTATGTTGAACTGTCCTCGTGCACCGTCAGAGCCAAGTATCTATGTTGAACTGTCCTCGTGCACCGTCACAGCCAAGTATCTATGTTGAACTGTCCTCGTGCACCGTCACAGCCAAGTATCTATGTTGAACTGTCCTCGTGCACCACCAGAGCCAAGTATCTATGTTGAACTGTCCTCGTGCACCACCAGAGCCAAGTATCTATGTTGAACTGTCCTCGTGCACCGTCACAGCCAAGTATCTATGTTGAACTGTCCTCGTGTATCGTCAGAGCCAAGTATGTATGTTGAACTGTCCTCGTGCACCGTCAGAGCCAAGTATGTATGTTGAACTGTCCTCGTGCACCGTCAGAGCCAAGTATGTATGTTGAACTGTCCTCGTGCACCGTCAGAGCCAAGTATCTATGTTGAACTGTCCTCGTGCACCGTCAGAGCCAAGTATCTATGTTGAACTGTCCTCGTGCACCGTCAGAGCCAAGTATCTATGTTGAACTGTCCTCGTGCACCGTCAGAGCCAAGTATGTATGTTGAACTGTCCTCGTGCACCGTCAGAGCCAAGTATGTATGTTGAACTGTCCTCGTGCACCGTCAGAGCCAAGTATCTATGTTGAACTGTCCTCGTGCACCGTCAGAGCCAAGTATCTATGTTGAACTGTCCTCGTGCACCGTCAGAGCCAAGTATCTATGTTGAACTGTCCTCGTGCACCGTCAGAGCCAAGTATGTATGTTGAACTGTCCTCGTGCACCGTCAGAGCCAAGTATGTATGTTGAACTGTCCTCGTGCACCGTCAGAGCCAAGTATGTATGTTGAACTGTCCTCGTGCACCGTCAGAGCCAAGTATCTATGTTGAACTGTCCTCGTGCACCGTCAGAGCCAAGTATGTATGTTGAACTGTCCTCGTGCACCGTCAGAGCCAAGTATGTATGTTGAACTGTCCTCGTGCACCGTCAGAGCCAAGTATGTATGTTGAACTGTCCTCGTGCACCGTCAGAGCCAAGTATCTATGTTGAACTGTCCTCGTGCACCGTCAGAGCCAAGTATGTATGTTGAACTGTCCTCGTGCACCGTCAGAGCCAAGTATCTATGTTGAACTGTCCTCGTGCACCGTCAGAGCCAAGTATGTATGTTGAACTGTCCTCGTGCACCGTCAGAGCCAAGTATGTATGTTGAACTGTCCTCGTGCACCACCAGAGCCAAGTATCTATGTTGAACTGTCCTCGTGCACCGTCAGAGCCAAGTATGTATGTTGAACTGTCCTCGTGCACCGTCAGAGCCAAGTATGTATGTTGAACTGTCCTCGTGCACCGTCAGAGCCAAGTATGTATGTTGAACTGTCCTCGTGCACCGTCAGAGCCAAGTATGTATGTTGAACTGTCCTCGTGCACCGTCAGAGCCAAGTATGTATGTTGAACTGTCCTCGTGCACCACCAGAGCCAAGTATCTATGTTGAACTGTCCTCGTGCACCACCAGAGCCAAGTATCTATGTTGAACTGTCCTCGTGCACCGTCACAGCCAAGTATCTATGTTGAACTGTCCTCGTGCACCACCAGAGCCAAGTATCTATGTTGAACTGTCCTCGTGCACCGTCACAGCCAAGTATCTATGTTGAACTGTCCTCGTGCACCGTCAGAGCCAAGTATGTATGTTGAACTGTCCTCGTGCACCGTCAGAGCCAAGTATGTATGTTGAACTGTCCTCGTGCACCGTCACAGCCAAGTATCTATGTTGAACTGTCCTCGTGCACCGTCACAGTCAAGTATCTATGTTGAACTGTCCTCGTGCACCGTCACAGTCAAGTATCTATGTTGAACTGTCCTCGTGCACCGTCACAGCCAAGTATCTATGTTGAACTGTCCTCGTGCACCGTCACAGTCAAGTATCTATGTTGAACTGTCCTCGTGCACCGTCACAGTCAAGTATCTATGTTGAACTGTCCTCGTGCACCGTCAGAGCCAAGTATGTATGTTGAACTGTCCTCGTGCACCGTCAGAGCCAAGTATCTATGTTGAACTGTCCTCGTGCACCGTCACAGCCAAGTATCTATGTTGAACTGTCCTCGTGCACCGTCACAGTCAAGTATGTATGTTGAACTGTCCTCGTGCACCGTCACAGTCAAGTATCTATGTTGAACTGTCCTCGTGCACCGTCAGAGCCAAGTATCTATGTTGAACTGTCCTCGTGCACCGTCACAGTCAAGTATCTATGTTGAACTGTCCTCGTGCACCGTCAGAGCCAAGTATCTATGTTGAACTGTCCTCGTGCACCGTCAGAGCCAAGTATGTATGTTGAACTGTCCTCGTGCACCGTCAGAGCCAAGTATCTATGTTGAACTGTCCTCGTGCACCGTCACAGCCAAGTATCTATGTTGAACTGTCCTCGTGCACCGTCACAGCCAAGTATCTATGTTGAACTGTCCTCGTGCACCACCAGAGCCAAGTATCTATGTTGAACTGTCCTCGTGCACCACCAGAGCCAAGTATCTATGTTGAACTGTCCTCGTGCACCGTCACAGCCAAGTATCTATGTTGAACTGTCCTCGTGTATCGTCAGAGCCAAGTATCTATGTTGAACTGTCCTCGTGCACCGTCAGAGCCAAGTATGTATGTTGAACTGTCCTCGTGCACCGTCAGAGCCAAGTATCTATGTTGAACTGTCCTCGTGCACCGTCATAGCCAAGTATCTATGTTGAACTGTCCTCGTGCACCGTCACAGCCAAGTATCTATGTTGAACTGTCCTCGTGCACCGTCACAGCCAAGTATCTATGTTGAACTGTCCTCGTGCACCGTCACAGCCAAGTATCTATGTTGAACTGTCCTCGTGCACCGTCAGAGCCAAGTATGTATGTTGAACTGTCCTCGTGCACCGTCAGAGCCAAGTATGTATGTTGAACTGTCCTCGTGCACCGTCAGAGCCAAGTATGTATGTTGAACTGTCCTCGTGCACCGTCAGAGCCAAGTATCTATGTTGAACTGTCCTCGTGCACCGTCACAGCCAAGTATCTATGTTGAACTGTCCTCGTGCACCGTCAGAGCCAAGTATGTATGTTGAACTGTCCTCGTGCACCGTCACAGCCAAGTATCTATGTTGAACTGTCCTCGTGCACCGTCAGAGCCAAGTATGTATGTTGAACTGTCCTCGTGCACCGTCAGAGCCAAGTATGTATGTTGAACTGTCCTCGTGCACCGTCAGAGCCAAGTATGTATGTTGAACTGTCCTCGTGCACCGTCAGAGCCAAGTATGTATGTTGAACTGTCCTCGTGCACCGTCAGAGCCAAGTATGTACGTTGAACTGTCCTCGTGCACCGTCAGAGCCAAGTATGTATGTTGAACTGTCCTCGTGCACCGTCACAGCCAAGTATCTATGTTGAACTGTCCTCGTGCACCGTCACAGCCAAGTATCTATGTTGAACTGTCCTCGTGCACCACCAGAGCCAAGTATCTATGTTGAACTGTCCTCGTGCACCAACAGAGCCAAGTATCTATGTTGAACTGTCCTCGTGTATCGTCAGAGCCAAGTATCTATGTTGAACTGTCCTCGTGCACCGTCAGAGCCAAGTATGTATGTTGAACTGTCCTCGTGCACCGTCAGAGCCAAGTATCTATGTTGAACTGTCCTCTTCCCCGTGATCAATCACATATTATATGTATGCTGAAGTTTCCGTTATGCTTCTTTTTGTTTAGTGCCAAGTATTTTCTTTAGCACTAAGCATGCTAATTATTTTCTTACCGTTAAAATGTTTAGATTACGCGACAACGTGACTGCTATGATTCTTGATGGATGACGTCATTGTCTTAGAAATGATACATATGTACATATGACGTCGTGTGAAAACAGGACCAGATCATCGACGTCTAAAAAAGTTAACGAGAAAGTAGAGGCGGATGCTTTTTATACTCTTATTTCTACTGAATGCCTTCAATGGCAAAGTAGATGGTTCGGGTCGGCATTCTCATGACGCAGGCAAGAACACCTTTTTTTTCAATTTGTGTCAGACTTTTGAAGTTCATGATTCCCAATAATTTAGATGAGAGAGTTTGAGAAGAGGAAGAGATGTGACGATGAATTTGACCTACGGAAATTCAGATCAAGTCGCAAGAAAACTGAATTCGACATAAACCCTCAATAGTAAAGACACAAGAAAAACTATATAAATACATAATTTGTTCTATCCTTGTTTAATTCAGGTCGAGAACCTTATTCTGTATTTTTTGAACTAAAACAATATTTCGATAAAATCAGCATAGAATAACTCAAATCAAAACTATTTAACCAAATTATGTCTTGGTTGGTTTATTTTTAGATTTTGTGTCTTGATTTTTTTCAAATTCGGAGAACAAACGCGGCCTATTGTCATTCAAGTCAAATCGATGGCGAAGAGCGTGATTCCTTTATGCATCTTGCATAATATCTTGCAGAGAATTTCAAATGTTAAAGAACATGACATTTCCCAGAAGAGGCTGGTAGCTCCTCACTTTCCTACCCGTGTGCGTCTGGTTTACCGAGTATGGTCAGCTTTTAATTCTAAAAAAACTTTTTTTTCGGGATTACTTCAAAAGTTGAACAAAGAAACTTTAAGACTATACACTAATTTCAATTTTGTTGTTGTATTTACAAATTGCAGTTCCCTCTTGACTCCGGTGTTAATTGAAGAAAAAAATATGAAGAGACTATGTTAACCTCAGAAAGAGCATGCATGAAGTCTCTCATTGGTGATCTACTCGATTTTACTTATCGGGTAACGGTCGCTTCCATCGCTTTAAGGTTTTTGAAGATGACCACAACTCTTAAAAAATTTCCAGGTATTTCATCATATTCACTCCCGTCACATTCGCCTTTTGAGTGAAAGAATTGCTGAAAGAAAGGTTTCAACGAAGCCATTGGTTGCTACCCTTTTCAGCAGTCGGTCTGTTACTTTCATTGACAGACAGATTCTTCCCAAAAGATTGACCAGACAATCTGAAATAGAAAGTTATAAATATTTAGATAAATAAATGTTATAAATATTAAAGAGAGTAAGAGATAACAATAGAGGAGATTCCTCAATTGTCGTGAATAACTACTAATACATAGTGTTGTTCATTCCTCATTACTTTAAAGCCATAAAATATGAAGTCATTTAGCTTGGACTAGTTTAAATACATATGTGGTTTGAGTTGATGCAATCGAGTGGTAAGACTACTTGGTGCTGATTTGAGTGAGCTTTATAATATTCTCAAATGAACAAAATTAGCTTCGCATATCTTTACATAGTTCACAATTTAGAAGGTTTTAACCAAGTTACCATTCACGATGTTCAAAATTTTGAAAAAGTAAAGGTTTTTTGAAAATAATTCATCAAATTATTTTGATAGAAGCGAAGTTTCTTTGCCTTTCTCGATAGGGCTCTGAGACCAAGATTTTTTCCGGGCAAGTCAGAAATTCAAAAAAAGAAGTTAAAAAAAAGATATAAAAACAATTAATCTGCTAACCCAAGATTTTTACACCGATTTGCAGGCCTATTGCTGTAGGGGAGAAAGTTTACATCAAGTTGACCGCCCTGCACTTCGTTAATGCTAGCGATGCTCAACTCGCGTTGCTGGGAGTGTCCGACTTGGAGCCTACTAGGAGAAAAATGAAAAGGTCTTTTGAAGTCAGAAGAGACAGAGTTCTATCCTTGTGGAACTCAACTCCCACAAAACAAAGTTTTATTACTGAATTTCGGGACGATATTAAGTTTCTTGGTTCTTCTCATTTGAAAACGGATTTCACAAATGAAAAATGGGTTTCACATTTAAAAATGGGTTTCACACATAATTTCACAAAGCGGTTCAAATTAATTTTTTGAACCTAATGCGTATTTTCTAAGAAAATATGTATAATGAGAAGATGATAAAAATGAAAAACAAAACAATTTGATGAAAATAACTTGTACTCATTTGAATAATCATGCTTCCAGGTTTATATGGTAGAAATTTCTTCCATTAGCCAAGTGAAATTTACTTGGTGTTATTTTTTTGTTGAAGAAATCTGAGGTTCTAATGTTTTGCGAGCAGTAGAGGTGTGTACGGCAAAGGATATGCAATAAGCATGCACGGCGGGCGACTGCTATCCATCTGGCGAGACCTTGACGGATATTTCAACATCGATATTCCTGACCACCGATTAGTTCGTATACGTTCAATATTTGTGTGACATAAACTGCATTTTTTTGCGTGAAAATGCTTCAAGAATTAAAATTAGTTAAGAATAGTTTTTTTCATCAAAAGGAAATCGGACTTCTGCAAATCGATCTGGTAATTGATGAACCTGCCGTAGGAATTCCTTTCTGTGAGAAAACTTCTTTTACAATGAAAAGTTAAAACATGAAATTTTATTGTCTTGATATCCTTATATTTCGATATCTCTTCTCTATTTATTATTTCACCTGCTCTGAATGGTGCGGAGTTGATTGCTTTTATCTTGCGCTTCACACATGAATGCAAACCAGCGTAGAAACAAAGTCTTTTTGAGCCAAAGTTGAATTCTAATTCGTAACAATTCTAATTCGTAACAATTCTAATTCGTAACAATTCTAATTCGTAACATTCCTCTCTCATGCTCAAGTTCGCTCATGGAAGGCGATCGATGAACTCAATAGTCGAGCATGTGAAGCATTATCAGAATCTTGATGGCTTGTTTCTTTTCATATCCGAGTCCCCAAGTTCAACTTATCAGAGCCAGTTTGGATCTTCATTCATACCTCGCCTTTGGTGCGCAAAATCGAAATTATCGGTTTGTTCTGAATAATACCGAAAAACTTATAAACGAATTTTTTTTTTCAAATTGGTCAAATCATTGATAGTTATGAAGTCAAATGCTTAAGTGTGTTGAATAAAGCTAAACGGCTTGAGAAAAACTTCTGTGTTTCTTTTGGTTTCATTTTCTTTACTGTTAGTCAGAAAATCTGTTTTAGATGAGGATAATATTTCCTACATTGTGCATCAAACCGAATGAACAGAATGTTTAAGCAATTCCTCCCCGCTGTGAAGAAAGGCTGAGTACAGAGTCAGAATCCCGGAAAGAATGCTCCGTTTGCCTCTCTGACTACGTCGACGTTATCGTCCAGAATTGCGGCCACGCCTGTGTCTGCATCGACTGTTTCTTTTCACTTATACAGGTTTTTCGATTTGCCCATGGTTTGTTTTTGGTTTTAGTGTTCTTTGAGAATCAAGAAAGCGGTACAAAGTGGGACATGATGAGAATATATTTACATGAAAAGTTCAAGAAGAGGCAATTCAATGGGGAATGAGAGGGGGAGGGCGAAAGAGACAAAGAAAAAGAGAGGGACATTGAGAGAGGGAAAAGAGAATCTTCAGCGACTGAAAAGGTTTTTTGCAAATACGTAAAACTTTTTTACTTAAATTGTTTTGGCTTATTGAATTTGCATCGGCAGACTAAAGTTTTCAACTTAGGAAAAAAACCAACACTTAATTGTATATGACTCAACGTTCACTACTCGTAAAGAATCAAACATCGATGTTTATTGAGCGTGAACTATTCGGTTTGAGTTATTTCTATTTTGGGCTAGTCGCCGTCAAAAATTCACTATGAACAGCTTAAATTTCTGATTATTTCCTGACGTTCCTGAGTAATTCAGCGGAATGGAACGAGTTGTCCGATTTGCCGAGAGCCTATCGAGAATTGGTTGACAATCCCGAATGAGAAGTCGGAGAAATGCTCATCTTGCGACAACTGCTGCAACTCGGTCCTGCTGCCCTGCAGCCATTTCTGCTACTGTTTCGAGTGCGCTATGGCTCAGAGAGTGGGTTCATTTCGCTTCAGTTCCAATTATAACTTTCGACTAAAAATATTCTAGCCTTCTGGTGGACCGTGTTTTAGATAATCGACAAACTTTGATGGATGTCTTAACGAGAAATCATGAGATAGGTTCTGATAGAAAAAAATTATTTTTTTATAGATTGTTTACAATATCTGCCCGATTTGCAAGGCTCCTTTCGAGAGCATAGCTCAAGTCTACGAAAAGTGAAAGGATTGGCGACCGCGAGAGAAGTTTTCAAAAGTTATGGCTCTCGAAAAAAGCAATCGCCCCCATTGAAGTGTCGTTCGTATGCGGTAAAAACTTTCTTTTCTCCGTATCTGTCCGTAATTGATCATTTTACGAACAGTTCAACTCTTATTTATGAATTCCACGTGTTTATATAGAAAATAAATCTTTCATAGTTAGTTTATTGTAGAATATCACGCGAAAAGTACCAATCATAAAGATAAAAAAATGATCGAAATTCTCTTTAACATAGGAAAAAAATTAAAGGAAACAATCATTGACACGACTTTGTCTCTAATCCAATGAATAGAGGAAACAAAACAGGTGACTTACTTCACAATGTTCCTCAGCTCGTGCCCTTCACACTTACAAAAAATTTATCCGAGCTTCACACCAGTAGTCCACACTTACACTAGGACGAGATCACAATATAGGATGAGTCGAGAATATAAAACTAGTAGAGAATATATGACGAGCCAAGAAAGCAATAATAATAATTCTCAAGTGAGTAGAGAAAATTCAATGATAAAAGAGCGTGAGGTAGATCACGAATTACAGTAATCAAAAGTTATTATCAAACAATTCGTGGTGAGAGACATTAAATTAGATAATGCTCCAGACAATAATCAGTCTATAAAGCAAATCACATCTTCCTGTCAGAGTGACAACAGTGAAAGGCATGTGAGCGTTTCGCTCTGTTTTATTATTAAACTTGAATCCAAGAATCTCACTTGTGCGATTTTCAAGCGCCTATGATTGCTCCTGAACGGCATCATCTTAGTGCGCCTATGATTGCTCCTGAACGGCAACAAGAAACTGTTCTGCTTCGTTTCGTTTTCGACTTGCTTGGGCTCCAGCACTCCCGTTCCAATATGGTGCTGTCCATTATCCCTTAGTGCATCCAGGAAAGAGTGCATCCATTTAAACATCATAAGGTAAATGACATCTTCCTGATTTATATCAGTCGATGTTGCTACAATTAACATAAGGTTGTTAATTGTTTCATGGTGAAGTCAAGATCTGCCGAGCGAATACCTGCCTGAATTGAAAATAGTCTTACTCAGGATGATAGAAACAGACTTCACGAAACTTCTGCGAATGATTGAGAATCCAATAACTTAGCCATGCTTATTTAGCCAAGATTTCACCAATAACCCGAGTCAATTAACAAAGATGGCACCATCGCACGGGCAAAAATTGGTACCAATTTTTGCCCGTGCGATGGATTTCTGTCATTATAGTCTCAGCCCATCGTTGCCCTAACGATTAACAAATATCAAAAAATAAGGCACCAATAACCCGAATCAGATAAAAATTGCTTAGAAAATTTCGAACTCGTCACTAGAGAAAAAAAACCTTGTCTTGCAGTCTTTCAAGCTATTTTCGTCCATTTTCTGACTCATTAATTTCTTCGTAATTTTCAGAAATTATTTTGTTATCGCATCTTACTCACTCGACACCTGTGAAAAACACTTCACTTTTCTAAACAGTCTTTTAAACAAAAATCTGGTGCACTACCTGGGTCGGACAAATCAATGACATAGAGCGGATGTCATTGATTAGTTTAATCAACGTAGTTTAAAAGCAGAGATTGAATAACGTGTCCAAAAACCGTACAGAGACTCGCCTCAGACGGCGTTTCCATCGTTATTTAGAGAATTATTGGGTAATTTGGTATGAAGATAGCCCAAATGGTTACGATAGAGGATACAGCGGGCCGCTATGAGAATTGACCTATAATGGATATAGACATGAGCATTAAAACCCTGTTAAACAGTGAAGAAGGAAAAAAAACATGAAGAACGCGGGGTTTGCATATTCGAATTCCCTCTAGAGTTAAAATGACGTTCTCAAAAAAGTCACACGGAGAATCCCTCTAGTGTTAAAATGACGTTCTCAAAAAAAATTTGAAGAAAAAGAAGAAACAATCATGTCGTTGTGAGACCCAAGAAAAAATTAAAAAATACTGTTTTAAAAAATCAGAAATATTGAAACTCTTTATTATTTTCAAAAATAAAGAGAACTTAATTTAGAATTTTTCTCGACGTCTGCTCTCAGTTGAAAAATTGCGGTTATTTGAAGATATAAATCATATTCCTTCGACAAGTACTCAGAAGACGTTAGGCATTTCAAATTCACCACATTATTTCGACATTTTTCCAATCGTTTTATAGCCAGTTTTGAGCTTAATATAATACTCGCGAGTTATCAAAACGTTTTCCGTAGATAAATCGATAGTAAACCAAAATCGAACGAAAAAAAATTCAACATTTTAATTAACAAAATATGTATCTATTATTAATAATTGAAAAACAATAAAATTGAAAAACTTGCATAAAAATTGCTATTGACCCATTTTCATCGCAATCTGACCCAATAACACTTCGATGCTCAACCGTACCTATATCTTTACTCAGACAGGGCAATTTTTTCTCCTGAATTATTTTATTCATTCATGTTTTCACATTTTTGCATAGGTTACCAAGGGGTACAAAAAACCTCCCGGCCCCCCGCCCAGGAAGGAAACTTTTCATAAGCTTTTCACATGATTTTATCCGGTTCAGATTTATTTCTTTATGTTTTATTATGGTGTTTGTGGTGTTTGATAAAGTATGTAGCAGTCCATTTACCAATTTATTTATGTTAAAGGAGTTACGGTCGAAAACTCAATTGAGAAATCACTTCCAATAAAACTCTGCTGTGAAATTAATTTTTTCATTACTTGAATGTAAATCTAAAACACAATAAGAAATCGAATTTGTACACAAAATCCCGCCCGGCCCCCCGCCCGCGAAATTTTTTTTTGACAAATTTAGGTGACCTATGCTTTTTTGTAATGTTTTTTTTCTTTTTGATGAGTAAAATTTACATAGGAAAAGTTTCCTTTCGAATGTTTTCTTGTAAAATTTCCCCTTCGCACTGCGGTCTCTAATTAAATTTTCATGAAATGGAGGTGAAAACCCCGAAACAATTTTTCAGATGTGCGATTTGCCGAATGAAATAAATTTTCAAAAACCAACTTGCAGCTGATGGAAATTGCAGCTGATGAAAATTTCAACAACAGAGCTATTTAGGAGCTCAGTTCTTCTGGAAAATATCAAAAATGTTGAAATAAATCTCATCAAAAATTCATAATTCTATGGATATGTTGGCGGAGCCCACGCACGAATGGAAGCGATTTTCGCATGACTCATCTCGGCTTCGCTGACATTGCTTGAAGCCGACTATGATACTCGTGAACATATAAAAAAAAAATCGATGCCAAGAATGTTTTATACTAAGTGTGACCTTTCGAAAATCAACGGGGAAAAATAAGACGAAAACACAATCAAGAGACAAGGGGAAATGATTCTAACGGATTTGAAACAGTTTCGAAATTGTTTTCACACAGAACATTAGGATTCGAAGTATTTATAATACAGATAAATGATTGAAATTTTTTTCCGAATGCTGGAAGAAAGAAGAAATTGACTATACCTGCGAGAAAAACAATTGAAAAAAGTTGTGAAATTTTACAGTAGGCTCTGCCACGCCCCCCCTCCCCATCACAACCACACCCCTCTAAAACACGGCCTCAACTTAAAAACGGCCTGGCTCAATTAATTACGTTCATGACTGCTATTCGTCTTAATCATTTATAAGGCACTTTACTGTAGGGGGTAGTGTGCTTCACTGTGAGTTGCTCGGTGAGAGTTCGGATTCGCTCTGATGAGTAAATTTTGCCAAAATTTTTTTTACATCAGAAAATTTTTTTACATCAGAAATATATTTTTACATTAAAAAACGCTTAGGCTTAGGAAAAAGTTGGCTTTAATCTACTTTAGCCGTCCAAAGATTTTTTTCTCAGAAAAAGATTTTATTCATGAAAACTCCCTTCCCCCCTTTCTCCTTAGGTCCCCTACCCCCCCCCCCTTTGCTTAGGTAGGTCCCTATTCCTCCCCCCTTCCCCCTTTAGTGCCCCCCTCCCTTCTCTGCTTAGGTAAACCCCCTACCCCCCCCCCCTTTCCTTTCCCCAAAATTTATAAAGATAATTTAAAAAGAAAGGAAAAGAAAAGAAAGAGAAAGAAAAAAGAATACTAATTAATTGAGCCAGGCCGTTTTTTAAGTTGAGGCCGTGTTTTAGAGGGAGATAGATTTTGTGCATTGCAGGGCCTACTGTAAAATTTCACAAGTATTAAAAATACTTTAAAACTTTTGCAGTACGCCAGGCGGCTCTGCCGAGCGGCCCTAAAACACGGCCTTATCTGCCGCGCGGCTCTGCTGACTGTTACGTTCATTTGATCACTACTACTTCGTTTGATCACTACTACACTAAAAGTTCTTTCTGATTCGTTTAATTTTCACTCACAATGGTCGCGATTGAAAGAACTGGGTTATTTTTTTTATTCTCGGTTAAACAAGCTCAATTCAATTCAAACGCTTCATTCTCGATGTCATGAGACATGAAGCGCCATTATATCGAACAGCTTCATCCGATTCTCCGGACAATATAGAAAAATGAGAACCAAAAAAAATTAAACTTTAAAACTAGCAGCTACTGGGTTTTCGTTTCGGTTTTCCTGTAAACCGGAAAAATAGCAAATGCATCTGAATTTTCAATCTCTTATTTCACTTTATTGAGTTTGATTGAAGTTATCAGACATTTTTTTCTCTTCTTTTCTCCTTCATATGATGGATTTCTTAGGCTCTCTGCAAAAATAACTGAAGATTCGATATAACTCTTGCTTCTTTTGGTCTTCAATCTTGTAGAAAAAAAACATGGGCTGTAAAAAAAAGCTTAGCATGGCTACAAGTAGCCTTTTCATTATAATAAAGATTTTGTATGATAGACTATTTGTAAATTATATTATGCATTCAACATAGTCATCTAGCCTTCAAGTGTTTTCCCTTTCTAATTTTATAAAAAAATTAACGCTCTGAAACTCCGATTCGCTCTACATTTTCTCCAAAAAAAACAAACAATTAAAGCGTAGTAGCCCCAAAGGCTTTGATTGAGTTTTTTTTGTTCGCACACTAAAAACATCTCTTTTCTAACGGTTATCGAAATAATATATCCATTGTTTTATTTTTGTGAGGTTTTTTAATAAATAAATATTCCAATTCTCTATTCTCAACAGGTGAACAATGCTTTACTAATAATCAATTTGCATTGTTTCATTTCGTTGCGGCTAGTTTTTGTAGATTATCAATAATAAGCCTGTATCTCTAAGAATTAATTGTTGCAAAAAATTATTTGAAGCTGAGAAATTTCGATACTGCGTCATAAAATCTAATTTTATCTGTCATATAAAACTGCCAATGAATCAACTTAACTTATTTGCAAAAATTTTTTTCCTTTGATTGTGAATTCAAACAATTGATATTAATTCAAACAATTGATATTAATTCAAACAATTGATATTAATTCAAACAATTGATATTAATGAAAATTTAGAACAATTTCGATAATTGTGGATAATGCAATGACGTATTCTCAAAAAATTCACATAGCATTTGAGCATTTTATAAACTAGTAACTTCAAATTGTTCATAGACTGGGCTTTCAGAGCTATGCTTAAGGCTAATATGTGTGTTTGAACTTATCTCTTCTTTTAATGGATCGATTTTCGGTTGTGACGAGAACTACCCTACGAGAGTTGGAACTTTAGGTCACATTGATCGAAGGTGGAGCGGGGAGGCGACGAGGAAGGGGATATCGACCCAAAAAGTCAATAGAAAATGCCAATATTCCTCATAGCTCAGATTAATTTAGTCAGAAAGCAACAAAAAATTCAGACTTTTCTTGCTTACCCAACGAGAATTTTTTTTTTAATTGCGCAGTGTTGGTTAACAGTTCCTTGGGTTAACCAACTTCATTTGGTTAACAGTTCCTTGGATTAACCAACTTCATTTGGTTAACAGTTCCTTGGATTAACCAACTTCATTTGGTTAACAGTTCCTTGGATTAACCAACTTCATTTGCTCATAACTCCATTCCAAAAAAACTTCGACTTTGAATCCTCGAAAGTTAGAATTACTACTGATCCAAGGGTCTAAGACATCGAACGGTCTGGAGGCCACATTTCAATCGGTTTTAGCCGGGAAAACTTATTTGCTTAATTCAAAATACAGTTTTTTTTCTCTGAAAACTGTGAAGGTTCGAATTCATTCGGTTAGAGGTTCAAATCAGCTCCTTTACTCCCCAATACTTGCAGACCTGAAATGATATCTTATTCATTCTTCATATTGTGATAGGGCATGAATTAGAAGCCCACCAAATGAATTAAACACCACCAAACAAAATGCTCACGCCCACCAAATAAAATTCTAACGTCCATCAAGTAAAATGCTCACGTCCATCAAATAAAAAGCTCACGTTCACCAAACCTTTTTGTTTGGTGATCTGCAACTCGTCGACAGGAAGCCATTATGACGGTATCACGACAATTCTCTCCCAGAAAATTCACTCCAGACGATTCACTCCCGAAAATTCACTCCCACAACTAAACGTGTCCCCAATATTTGGTGGACGTGAGCCTTTGATTTGGTGAACGTGAGAATTTTATTTGATGGACGTGAACATTTTATTTGATGGACGTGAGCGTTTTATCTGATGGACGTGAGCCTTTTATTTCGTGGACGTGAGCATTTTATTTGGTGGGCGTTTAAGATTTGGTGGAATTTAGCATTTCATTTGGTGGGCGTTTAATATTTCCCCATTGTGATACTTTTCTCATGGATTTGGATTTGAAAAATAATGTTTCATAATACTACAAGAAAACAAACAAGAGAAAAATTACAATACAAAATCCATTTTCATAACATTTTAACATTGTAGCCATAACTTGTTCAGAAAACAGATCAGAAAAGACAAAACACAAAAAAAATTAAATAAGCGTACTTTTTTTCCAAATTAAGGAATAAAATATTACTCTTTCACTTTTGTTTCAGTATTCGAACTCAAACTCTGGTTTTTTTCCCGGAAGTTTGGTAGCCTAAGGAGAAAAAATAATAAAAAGCAATTAGTTTTTTCTTGTCATATTTGAATTATTTCGAATTAGTTTTCTCTTCTCAATATTGTTTAATGTTAAATTCACCTGGAATCATGGCGATACCAAGATTGAAAGAGTTTCCGTAGGCCAATCGTTCTGTGTTCTGACCGTAGCCTTTAGGAAGACCCTTAATTACTTAGGTTTGCACGTCACTTATATATCTTCAAAAACTTTATGGTGGTTTTGCTTTAATTACCTTCATTGCTTTCCTCAAATTCTTCAGAAAAATATACTTCCGATTCGCTGATACATTCAAACGTCTGGTCACCGAGTCTCATCCACCAGCGATGCCCATTGAAAACAGAAATTGCTTGGAAGTTTTCTCAACATACCTGGTGAGGATCCTCTCGACCAACCTTGCTTCGAAACAAATTAATATTGGGCACTCCGCAAGTGTCCGCAAATTTCTGGCAGAAAGCCTCAACAACGCCATTGTTTCTCATAATAATTTCATATGTAATAGAAACGTATCCTTCGTAGTAAAGAGCTCGTTCACGCCCTTGGCACTTTTTGACCGCTCACTCGTTGATGTATATTGTATATACTCAAGGTGTTCATAATAACACCTACTGTACCAACCTTCAAATCGTATCGGAGAGTCTTCCCAGGAAGACAAGTTCTTTGGAATGAAGGTTGATTTGCGGCACAATACTTGCGAGAATCACTCTCATCTTGCAATATGGGATACAATATTTGCAGCAAAGGATGCGATAAATGCCTTTCGCTCAGTATGTTACCATATTCAGGCAACATCAGGGTACGGTAGTAGGATGGGAGAGAGACAGGTGAACGAGCAACATAGTTTGCCTGGAAAATTATACTTACAGGTTAGAATTTTTTCCGGTTTCGGTAATAGTGGTCAGCAATATTTTACCTATCTCTAGGTATTGTACATACATCAGCAGTTCTTCATTTGTCTATATAAGATCGTCTGACTGGTAGCAAAACTTCGGAATCAGGAGCTCATGAACTTCAGTTTTCTGATCGTTTCAGTCTGTCTGTATGTAATTTTGTAAAACGTATTTAATTATTTTATTATGTATTTAATTATGTAATTTTGTAAAACGGGCGTGTAATTTTCTCATCGTTTCCTTAACGACTTTCATTTGAAAATTGACTTATCCATCAAAAAAGTCGTAAGTTTTCGTTCGGAAGAATCGAAGTCCCCCCCCCAAACTCTTTTTTTTGTTTCAAGTGGAGAGGTCGATTTTTCTTCAATATTCTTTCTTCTTTGCTACTTTCCTGTACTGGACTTCATTGTAATCGGTTTTCAGTCAAACAGACTTCCTTTGAATCTGCATTCTACGAATTGCTCCGATTCTCCGTATCGTTCAAGTCCTGCCGAATTTATTGATTAAGGAAATTCGACTTTCACAACGTTGGTGATTGCCGATCTTTTGATGTATCCGAGCTAACATTCATTTGAATTCATGTTTAAAGAACCGACCGAGTTTTCAAGTAAGCCATGCGATGTTCTCATCGAACGATAATCCTTTTGATCTGATGCCATACGTTTCATCATAGAAACATCGCTTACGACTGGAACTTCTTTCATCGAGATCAATGGAAATGGAAACAATCGGCTGCAACTGACTCACTCAAGCTTATGAGTCACTTTAACGTCATTTTCACACAAAAATTGAATCGAGAAAAATTGGGACAAAAAAAAAAGAAAAATGTAAAAGAAAAAATATTGGCTCAGGATGTTCTGATACTTAATTGAAGCAATCAGTTTTTCATCAAGCGAAACGTAGAGATTAGAGTTAACTTTTTTTTTCTATTTTAGAAAAATCTTATTTACTGTTTTTTTTATGAATTTAAAGTTTAACTGACCGTATTAACATGACTATAAACATAACTTTTTTTCCTTTCTAATGACTTTAGTGGCTCTTTCAGAACTAAATGTACACAAATTTTGCATAAGAAGTTTCAACTTGTTTCTCTTGGAGTTTTAAAGGTAGTCTGAAAAGACTATATTGGTTTGTTCACTCTCAAAACCTATTATCCTCTCGAACTCAACGGTTAATTGCATAAATAAGACTTGTATGATCTACTTAGCATCTCTACATATGTACATACATACATGCATGTATCATTTCATTCTAAACTTGAAATGAGACCATATACAAAAAAACCTGTGAACTATAAACGTAATTTTCCATGAATATCTTTGAATGACTAACCCATAGAACCTCTCCCCACTCTGCAATTTCGCATAATTCTTGACTTCTGCACGGTCAAATCCTCGCTCGGGCTGTCCCTCTTTGCAATAGGGCAGAGAGACATCGCGTGAGCATGCCACTGCGACTATATCTACATACAAACGTGAAGTAGAAACTAAAACTTTAAAAAGTAAAACTAATTTTTCAAACAATAGAGTGAATGTTTGAGAATAAAAAAACCTTCTCGGATGCATTTCTCTTTTTGTAGTTCTTTTACCCAGTTCACGAATCTATGGTTATCGATAACGCAATTTTCCTGATGATCTCCTTGATGAGAAATGCGTTGGCTAAAAGCTTACAATTGTCTTAACTGTAATCCATTCTAGTTATCAAGCAGAACAAAATGTTTTACCGATTGCTTTGATGTGCTCGATCAGTACCGAAGATAGAAGAAGCCATTTGGATATCATTGCTTGAAGATGACTAGGAGGGCTGGAGGGCTGAGCTGAGTAAGCAGGACAAAAAGGAAGAGGGATTTTAAAAAAAAAAGAGCGAGGCGAGAACAGAGAAAAGGTAAGAGAGAGAAAGAGGGAGTGAGAAAAGGAGAGGAAGAAAGAGAGAGAAAGAGAGAGAGAAAGAAAGAGAGAGGGAAAGAGAGAGAGAGCAAGTATAAACAGAGAGAAAAACAGTCAATTGATACAAACATAGAGAGTAAGAGACAGGGAACGAAGAGATATATGTATGCACATATAGCGAAAGCCGATCAACAAAATTAGTTCTTTCGCTATTCATGGAGTATAAATGGGACTAGGAAGAGAAACAGGTTATTCACCCCTTGATCATATACAAAACAATCATTTGTGAGGATGAAGTATTTTCCCCAATACTTTGACCCAGGATGTCAGAGCAATTCATTTTTATTGCAAAATGGCTTGTTAGAAAAACAAAGTTCTGCGAGCCAAGTCGCGTCAAAGACTGCTCACATTCTGCAACACAGCTCTGAAAAGTTCTTGGAATTTTCGTAAGTTTTGTAAAGAAAAAGGTTCATTTTTAATGTTTTGGCCCGTCAAAGACTTTCCTGTGTAAATACGCATGTTCATCATGTTGGCGCGTTCTGATCCACCCACGACAACTTCATGAAAGCGCAGTTCTTCCGTTCCAATCGTTTTACATTTCTCACTCTCTTCATTTCTCTCTTTCCTTCACTATCTCTTTTTCTGTCTCTCTCTATCTCTCAATCTCAATCTCTCTCACTCAAGCTATATTACTTCTCTCTCTCTTTCTCTCTCTCTCTCTCTCTCTCTCTCGTTCGAACCTTTCACGCTTCGTTTTCTCGGCTCTTTTGGCACTGCTCAGTTGTGTCAACAACTACGCCGCTAAACTGCCCTTTTTTGTATGTCCTGAGGGCAAACACTTGAGAGAATTCCGAACTTTCTGTGCAATCCTTTTCCTCATCAAGTCTTGAACCCTTCTTCTCGTCTCTGCTACTTATATTCTCATGTATCCTTATATTCTCCTGTATCCTCCTCATGTATACCCGCTTTCATGCGTCACCTTTCGCACCCAGAGAACTGCTGAAAAAAAAGCAGTCATAGCAAATGAAGAACTTCTCGAGTCTAGAAAATATTTTTTAAACAAAGTTTATTTGAGAGGAATGATCGAAGGATGTTGAACGCGCCCCGCCTTATATGCTAGAGTGAGGGAAAGATAAATAGAGTCAAATACAGTTGGATAAAGGAGAGACAGGAGAGGACACAGTGTCTCAGAGAAACATGTCGGATGTATCCTAAGTTACAAAGCTCAAAAAAATAGGAAGCCAGGTCAAAGGTTTCGTGACGAGGCCTTGATGACAGATGACGAGGCCTTGATGAGAGATAATTAACAGGCCTGCAAAATGGAATAATGAGGCTATTAACCTCACTAATAGGCCGCCCTCATTCATACAGTTCGTGAAGTAATTCAGCAGAACTTAGTTTTCCCTTTGGAAAAGAGGAACTCTCGGTCTGAACCGAGTGTGCACTTCCGGGAGAATCAGGAGTGGAAGTTTCTATTAGTTCAAGAGTTGCTAACACTTCATTGTGAACAATTGTTATTTGATTCGTTTTCTACGGTGGAGTCTAAAAAGATGGAAGACAGAAAGAGAGAAAAAGAGAGTTAGAGAGACAGAGTTAGAGGCCAAGAGAGAGAAAGGGAGAGAGATAGAGAGACAGAGTGAGAAGCCAAGAGAGAGAGAGAGAAAGAGATAGAGAGACAGAGTAAGAAGCCAAGAGAGAGTGAGAGAGAAATAAAGAGAGATAAAGAGACAGAGTTAGAGGCCAAGAGAGAGAAAGGGAGAGAGATAGAGAGACAGAGTGAGAAGCCAAGAGAGAGAGAGAAAGAGATAGAGAGACAGAGTAAGATGCCAAGAGAGAGTGAGAGAGAAATAAAGAGAGATAAAGAGACAGAGTTAGAGGCCAAGAGAGAGAAAGGGAGAGAGATATAGAGACAGAGTGAGAAGCCAAGAGAGAGAGAGAAAGAGATAGAGAGACAGAGTAAGATGCCAAGAGAGAAAGAGAGAAATAAAGAGAGAAAAAGAGACAGAGTTAGAGCCAAGAAACTGAGAGAAATGGAGCTAGAGAAACACAGAGAGACAGAGAGAAACGGGCGACAGACAGATAGAGTTATAGAAAAAAAGAGAATTAGCAATTGTCATTCGAGTCAGCTCATACTAAAACGAGTAACTCAATAGATACAACTTCTCTTCAGCTCACTTTTGACGGAAGTCAAATCTAAGTTGATTCTTCTAAGTTTAACTAAGTATAATTAAAGTATAACCTTCCGGAGATGAGTAAACGCAGCAACTACTTTGCCTTTTTTCCAAATTCGACCCACTCTCTTTCAGCATACATATGTATGTTTTAAAGCTCGGAGCTTCAAGAATGCAAAACAATTTGATCGTAGATGAAAAGAAGAGCTGAATCGGTTGAGGAACTAAATTCTCGAGAAAATAAAAAAGTTTCTTTTTTAGTGTGTCTTGAAGAACCTTATTTTCAAGGTCACCTCTTGTTATATGATTCATTAGTTCGAATTCTTACGTTTTCTCATAGAAAATTTCTCTCTATTTCTCTTTTTTTTAAACTCTCTCTCTCTCTGTCTTGTTTTCTCTCACTTCGACTTATTATTCATATTCTTTTCTCTTTTCCACTCTTCACTCTCTCAAGCTTTCTCTCTATCTGTATTTCTATCACGTTCTCTCTCTTTCTCTCTCTCTCTCTCTCTCTCTCTCTCTCTCTCTCTCTCTCTCTCTCTCTCTCTCTCTCTCTCTCTCTCTCTCTCTCTTTCTCCCGTTCTCTGTTTATCTTTCATTGGCTCGGCTGTAATCTTTCGCTGATGCCTGTAACCCTAAATTGTTGCATGTTTGACTCCTCAACCCCGTAACTGGACATCACGGGCTGACCGTGCGGTGTATTGCAATAGCCCTTTACCGTTTCAGGAGCACTCAAGAGCCGGTTGTTGTCGTGAGGTAAATGGAGAGACAGAGAAACAGAAAGAAAGAGAGATGAAGAGACAGACAGAGATACAGAAGGAGGTAGAGAGACAGAGGGATCCAGAGATAAAGAGAAACAGAGGGAAATAGAGAGGAAGAGACAGGTAGAGAGACAGAAGGAGGCAGAGAGACATATGGATTCATAGATATAGATAAAAGGGAAACATAGATACAGAGCGTGACAGAGACACAGAGGAAAAAGGAGAAAGAGAGGGAGACAAAAATACAGGGAAAGGCAGAGATATATAGAGAGACGACAAGGAGACAGAAAGAAGAAAAAAGGGGGCAGAGAAAGACAAAAAGGGACAGACGAAGACAGACACAGACACAGACACAGACACAGACAGAGAAACAGAGAGAGAGAGAGAGAGAGAGAGAGAGAGAGAGAGAGAGAGAGAGAGAGAGATAGAGAGAGAGAGAGAAATGGAATGAAAGGAAAAGATAGAAATATAGAGAGAAAAAGAGAAATGAAGAAACGGGAAATTTCTGAAGAAAGACCGATTAAGAAAGAGGGTGATACATACAACAAAAAAATGCTCAGTTAAAAAGCAAAATAACGAAGTCTTGCGAACATCAGGAGGAATGAACATATGTAGAGGCACAGTTTGGACAATTTGCACTGGGCAAATGGACGAAACTTAAAAAAATATAATACAGAGAGTGTGAGGTGGATAAGATAGAGAGAGAAAGGGGATAAGATAGAGAGAGAAAGGGGATAAGATAGAGAGAGAAAGGGGATAAGATAGAGAGAGAAAGGGATAAGATAGAGAGAGAAAGGGGATAAAATAGAGAGAGAAAGGTAGTAAGAGAAGGAGTGTTAAAAAAAGTTATAGAAATTTGTTGTAGTAAAAAACATATGGTAGTAACTTTAATCAGAATAAAAGCGAAAAATTGTAAAACTGCTTCGAAAAAGCGTAAAAAAGTGTGCTGATGGAGATCAACACAAGACAGGGCGCTATCCGAGAACAAATACAACCATATAAGCTGCCACGTCTACCATTTAACCAGAGAAAATTTGCTTGTAAGTTAGCAGTGTTTCCAGAAAAAAAAGTTTTTTCTCAGAAAAAGGTGATTTCGTTATTCATTATACAGCCTCAAAGAGCGTCAAGCCTCAAAGCCTCAAAGCCTCAAAGCCTCAAAGAGCCTCAAAGACCTCAAAGACCGCCTCAAGCCTCAAAAAAGCCTCAAAGACCGGGTTATTTAATGGTAGAATGATGCTATAAGTTCGTTTTCATTTCCGACCTGCTACTCTAAATAACGCTTGGAATTTTCACTTTATAAGTTGAACATGCACACCAAAACCATAAAACTATCAACAAAAAATTTAGTCAGATCGAAGCATTATCTGAAAGTTTTCTCGTGAAGAAATTTATCAGTTTAAAAGACAAACAGCCATGAGAATAATCGAATCAAATCAAATTTACTGACTACCCATAAGTAGAAAAGTGTAGAAAGATATTATTTTTAAATACTTCTAGACTTGTCCCAAATTCATGTGAGATCGTTTGTTTCGTAACCCAAATTGGATTGTCACAAGCTTTTCTGAAAACTTTCGACGACAGCGTAGTCTTTTTTCTATATTCTCAAACATTTCTTAACTCTTCCTCTCTACCTATCTTGCTCTCTATATCTCTTTCTCACTCTCTGTTTCTCTCTCTCTCTTTCTTCCTCTCTTTCTCACTCTTTCCCTCTATCTCTATTTCCCTCTCTCTTTCTCTCGGAGAAGTTTTCTATCGCTCTTCCATCTTCTGCTTCGCTCTGTCTATGCCACGCCTTCTTGGAGCGGCTTCCTCAGGCAGTCTACAGGAAGACAGGAAAATGAAAAAAGGGGAGGGCTATATAATAGGAGGTGAGAGAAGCCGATGGTTCTCTCCAAGGCATTCTCTGCACCAAAAACGCGCTTTCCGTGCACCCAAGCACGTCTTGTTCTTTTCGGCTTCACGCATGATTTTTTCTACGAGTTTGGAATGATCCATTTTGATCTCGTAGATTATGCTTTAACGTTTTGATGACTTGAGAAAGTATTTATAACTTATGGAAGTTTTATTCAAAACTTGTGTCATTATAACTTATCTTCTGCCTAATTGGCGCTCTTCTTGAGAAATGCGATGCACTTCTCGATACCTGCTGTATATTTTCGTTTAAACTAACCAACCATCCAATGAAGCCCCTTCAAAGCGATCTAAAGCGATCAATGAAACAAGCAACTGGAGTTTCTGTTCTAAAAACTTTTTTTTAAATTACTTCATAGCTATTCTTGAATGACTGTTTCTTTTTTCTCTCTTTTCTTAAAAGAATCATTCAACGTCCTCCGTCAATTGACCACGTGCTCTTCTTAATGCAATGAAGTTTTCAGCAAATTCTTGCTCAATTTTGTGGATAATCGAAAGTTTTGAGCGTGTAAAGCAAATGAGAATTGCTCGAATGAATGTTGTCAGCCAACACTGTAATGAATTTTGTTTCATACATACATTAATACAAAACATGAGAGGTTTAAGTAATGGCTTTTGAAGCAGGAACTTATCCGGCTTGAAGATGGGGCGTGGAGGGCAACTTTTGCTCCTGGTCGCTTTTTTCACAGTAATGGTTGGTTTATTCTTCTATTTTTTTAAAGTTTTGTTATCTCAGTGATTAATCTTCTAATCAACATCATTTATCACTTCTATAAGAGTGAAAAAGGAAGAGGAGGGCAGAGAGAAGCGGCGAGAGAAAAGGGTTAAAGGTCCATGAGAGAGAAACAGAGAGAAAAGATATAGAGATAAAGAAAAAGACGGAGAGAGGGGGGGGGAAACCGGAGTATCTCAGCCCGCTTCTTGTGTGGAAGATGTGTTTATGCTTGATTTTGATTATCAATTCATTTGTACATCGTTAAACCCTCTCCGTTCTTACTTAAAGATCCTATTCAGATTATACAAATTACAGCTTTGGTGCTTTCTGAACTAGAAGAGCGTTCTGAAAAGTTACATGAAAACAGGAAAACTGCAGAACTTTTTTCCCTTCAATTGTTCATAGTTTATAAACTTGAGTTTCTGATTTTGAAGATCATAGCTTGACGACTATTTTGAGTACTGAAGATTACACAATAATATGCTAATAAATGATAGATGTTCAGATGATTATATTGAGAGTAATCTAATCACAATATCTGAGGTTTTTCAATTGATGTTTTCAGTCGCCAAAGTGAGACAGACACTCTCTACCGAGTTCCAAAGTCGAATAGTGAACAAAATTTTTTATTGCGTAAACACTGCTAACAACTTTTAAGCTCCGTATTCTCAGTAAGTGCATCTGTGCTGATCTTTGAACACGATTCTTCGATTTCTTAAAGGAAAAAGAGATGACGAACTTGAAATGAATCCCAACTCCCCATATCCTCTTGATATCGCAAGCGATTTTCATTCCTTCTGAACCATCGAGCAAACATTCGCATTCAATATGATCTCTAAGCGAGAACAATTCCGTAACATTATCTAGCACATATGACTCCCAAGAGGTGAAAAGCATACACTGCGCGATATTTACAGTCTTCTAATATCTCAATTTTTGTTGTGACTATCAGGGGAGAATCCGCATCGTTGATCGTGATGATTATTGAGCAAATAGAAGTCTTGCAAGTTTTGAGAAAATTGAAATAAATTGAAAACCCGCGAGCTTAGAATTTCACACAAAAGCAGATGATTACACATTTAAGAGTCTATAGAGTGAAACACGGAAATTCTGTCCATATCCTTGATATGATTCCCAACGTATCAAATCGATCTAGGCTCTTCATGAATTTCTGCACAGCTTAAACTTTGGATAGTGTACTAGGTTTTAATGTTAGAGTGTTCTTTTGAAGTTTAGTACGAGCATGCCTGCTCTGAACAGAATGAATGAGCGAAAATTTGGTGTTTGGATGCAAATGGATGAAAATCATGCTGAAGAAGTTCTGATGTTCATGAAAAAGCGCTACCTACTAAGCTACTAGCCCTAGCTAACCCATGCACGTTCAGAGCCTTCGAAATCTGTATCCCTCAAGTTAATATTATGGCCCCTCCCTCCAGTTAACACTCGTCTCGTCACAATTCCCCGAGACGGCACACATTCGAGTGAAGCGGCAGCAGTGTCGCTGCGTGCGACTCGCTAATGGCGCCGGGATGCAGTGCAGCTGTCAGCGGCCCCTTGCGGTTAGATCTTTACAAAGTCAGACGAGAGCCTGCTCATTTTACAAAGTTCATTCATGTATACATATAACGAGACTTAGTGTTGGTAACGAGAAAAAGATGTGTTGAAGATCCGCTGAACCCATAAGACGTCTGAAAATGAGACGATAAATTCAGACGAGACAGATCTTAGTTGACTGGTAAAAAAAATTTGAAAATTTGAAGCGATTCTAACCTTTGTAACTGGTTATAACCATTGAGACGTAGATCAAATAACTTTTTGAGGCAACGGTGGGTGCGGAAGCAGTGGAAATGGCCGCGCAGCGCGAAAGTCTCGCAAACCAACTCTCCGACATGCAACAAAACAGGAAAGCTAGGTGCGACAACAGGTATGGCGTGGTCTAACCCCTTCTTTACCTTCAAACACCTTTGTCCTCTCTGTGTATGGCTATGGAATGCCTGACTACTCAAGAAGTGTATGGTCTAGGATTAAAGCCGCTGATTACGTTTTCAACCCTTGTCTAGCCTTTCCCTTTCAATGCAGTGCGCAGCTTTTACACCCCGCTTTGTTATGCTGTATACATTGGTTTGACAACCCGCAACCATCCACTCCTATTCGTTCTAGCCTTTATTGAAAACTCGATGTGAGACTTGCTTGTGTTGTTTAGTAAATGTTTTGAACGGCATCGACGATTCCCTCCCGATTTATTACTATGATTTTATGATTTAAACATCAAAAAAAACTTTCCAGAGATTGATAATATACTATTGACCATTTTCATGAGTTTGTGCCTGTCCTTATCATTTCATCATGGCAATCAATTTAACCTTTTTCTTTCTAATCGACTTATTTCAGATGTCAATGCATCCAAATTGTTCTCACTGACAACCCGACTTACCAGTGTATGTGTGATCAGGTCAACGATTTTACTATAGTTTTATAAGAATTTAAAATCACATGGAAGCGCAACTTTCAAGGAAAGTTTAAAAGACTAAATAGGAGTCAAGAAGTCTTAAAAAATCAATAAGTACATACCATTCTGAAAAAACTGGTTTGAAAATTTGTTAACTTTTTGCAATTTTTTTTTTTTTTAAAACATTTTATCAAGGACAGAACTTTCCAAATTCTATCTGAAAGCTCAGTACTAGTTAAATTTTTCCCCGACTCAATCACTAAATAGCCTTTGCAGCCACGAATAACAACTTTTCGCCCTGGAGGTCAGGGAACTATCTTCACCCCTGCAACTTTCCAACCTCAGCCTTCTACTACGGGATTTATGTTACCTGGTTCATTTCGCAAATATGATTTAGATTTTTGATTCTAAAATTATAGTTTCCTCTGTGCAACCGAAAACTTTCAAAAATTAGATTGAACAATAAGATTGACGGAAGAAAATTTTTTTAAATGAAAACCGTTATGTGAAAAATAAAACTTTATTGGTAATTTATACCCCAATTGGTTGTTCTTGCGAATGTTAACACGCCAAAATATGCTTTCAAACTGTGAAATCAAACGAAACGCAAGGAGAAATAAAACCAAAAAAACGATTCAAAAAAAGAGAAACATAACTCCGTTGACAGAGTTTGAGGTGATTATTATAACTTTTATTTTTGTAAGCTTTCGAAAATCGAAAAAATTAAACTTTAAAGATACTTAATCAGCTAGACTCCATGCTGTGCTGAACGGGCTCTATTTTCAGCCACCCCACAAACCACCAACTTGCCACCCACTCTCCCACCCATCACGACCCCCCTACCCACTCCTCCTCCCTACACTCCTCCCTTGACGACTGTATTCACTACCAGGCCCGCTCCAATCACCATACCAACTACCATCAAACCGAACTCGCAATGCCAATGCATCATGATTCGCATCAACGGACCAGCTAACGCTCAGTACCAGTGTGCTTGTCCAGGAATGGTCAGTTACTACAGATAGGTAGAGAAGCGTCACATACGTACAGAGAAGCAGAGAGAGAGAGAGAGAGAGAGAGAGAGAGAGAGAGAGAGAGAGAGAGAGAGAGAGAGAGAGAGAGATAGCGAGAGAGAGAGAAAGGCAAAGATGTGTTTCAGAGAAAAAAGCCAAGTAAGTGTAATTACTCGGGAAAACTAAATGAGAGAATGTTTTGAATCAACGGTTCTCAACCCAGGGGGGAAACAAGTCAAAACTTTGTCAAAATTTACAAATTTATTAGTTAGCCGTAGATCTGATAAGTTCAAACATCATTGAACTGATAGCCATTATCGAGTCTCCAGCCTTTCAAGATATGGTCTATGGACTTTGAGATTTCTCCTGCAAGCGAATTATATTTATGTATATAATTTCATTGATATGTTTTTATATTTTCAGTTAGAAGCTCCATTACTTAAAAGTGCTACTGGATGAAAATAAGCTTGGTGTGAATCGCGAGTCATGTACTTTTGTTTTGAGCGCAGTCTCGAAGTATCCATAGTTCATTTAATCGATCGAGTTATCAATCTACCGTTGGATTCCGCTTTACTTTTACCAAATGCTTCCCTTTTTGCATGTGTGTTGAGCTTGAATACGTGTTGCTTCGTGCTTGCTGGATGTAAACCATTTTTCAGTCCGGTTATGTCAACGTGCCTCCAGGCACGTCAATCACTGCTTTCATACCAGGAGCCGGATCAGGCGCCGGTTCCCCTGTGATATTGCCCCAGGCGAGTTTCAATCGCGCCGCGCAGTTCCTTGGTTATGTGTGTTCCAATCTTCCTCCCAACCTAGTCGGCTTCCCGTCTTTTGTACCAGTTTTGAGAAACAGAAGTCGCAAGAGGTTCGCTGTCCCCATGGTTCGATAGCCATTCTCTTTTCTATCTATTTTTTACCAGTTGTAAATGTCTCCTCTCTTTCTTTCACTCTATCTTTGTCTCTTTCACTCACTCTGTTTCTATTTCTCTCTCATAATCTCTCTCTCTCTCTCTCTCTCTCTCTCTCTCTCTCTCTCTCTCTCTCTCTCTCTCTCTCTGTCTCTCTGATTCCATAAGCGTAAGATTGATGAAAAGTTTGAAAAATCCTTCCGAAAAGGCGACCTGATTACCGTGTGACGTGATGTGTGTTCTGCTAAGAGGAAGTTCTTGCGAAGTTTGCTTGGCGTGAGTTTAGTTCCTCGGGCCAAAAGGCTTCGAGCATTCAGTGCGATTGACTACTCCATTTGCCACGCCGAGAGATGCTTGATGTGTGCTTACATTACGCCAAAAGGAAAACACTTTCTTGCTACCACAGAATACATACATTGTTCTACGAGTTACCACAAAATTAGAATGATGAAAATAGTGTTATACACAAGACACCGTGTGTGCTAATGAATACACCACTTGAGTCACGGCCTACTTAGCCCTAAAACAGGTCAATTATTCCGAGCAACAGTGCAGGCGCTTTCAATACCGCATTCCAGGGCACATTTGACCCTGCCTCTGGTATGCCTACCGTGGGAACAAGCGCGCCCGCGCCAAACACCTTTCCGCCTCTAACAGTGGCTCCAGGAACGCTTCCCACAACTCCTGGCCTCTTGCCAGCGATTGACGGAAATGGTTTGACATCTCAGGCACCAACGGCTGCGCCAACCAATGCTCCCGTCACCCTTCCAGTCAGCTTACTCATTCTCTCTTCAAAAAAAAACATTCTGCGTCCTCTGATGTTTAAGAACGTTCTTTAGAAGATGAAATCATCGTCTTAAAATTTTTTGCTCGATCATCTTCCAAGAACTTTAGGAATGTTTGTATTTTATGTGCATTCGTGAAGTGTATTAATATGCCTGAATAATTTGCGTTATCTTCCGCTCTCTATTCCGCGGTTCTTCTGTCAAACAAAACTCACAGCTACTATTCTGAAATCTGAATTGATAAAAATCAATCAATCAAAAGCAAGCTTTCAAATCTGTTCGCGTCACTCGAACTATAGTCGAAAGACAGGTTTCCAAGGTTAGACGCAACTTTTACAACCTTTCTCTTCTCTAATATAGTATAGAACTGCAAGGCATAATTTTGAGAAACGGCTTTTTATATTGCTTGTATTGCTGCCAGCTTATCGTGTTTGTAACTTGCCTTCATCTGTAAAAACGTAAAAGCATACGCAGTTCAAGCTCTTTCCAACAACAGGCGACAACAATTTCTCAGACCACGCCAGGACCTTTTCCAGCGACGGCTCTAACCAATGGAACCACTCCGGGATGCTTCTGTTTAGATGCTGGCTCACCGAATCTCGTTCGGTTTTAACCTTCTAAAATCGCTTCTCAGTCTGAGCTAAGCATCATTACTCACATTGCTAATAAACGATTAACGAAAAGTATATACGTGATACCTTAATACGCACCCCCCCCCTTAAGAAGTTACTGACCGCAAAACTACGCGATGTCTGCGCCAGTGTAGCACCGCTTCATCGGTACAGGCTACTTTGAAAATTAGCCTTTTCCTTTTAGAAGAACTCACCAAAATTGGGTGCTTGGGTAACTTTCTTTCTCCTAATTTTTCTTAGATAGCTATCAGCCATATAAAAGACTTACATACTTTGATGACCTCCGGCGTCTATCAAGATCAGAATAGGAGAAGCCACCCAAAGTCTAGTGGGAAGTGACCTAGAACAAAAGAACAGCAAGCTTAATATCGCTTTTCACGCCTCTGATAGGGATGCGGTTGCTCATGTGACTGCCTGACGCTAACGGTGAGTGTGCCAACTGGCGTCTGTGTCTGCCCGCAGGATGGCCAAGGACGAGTCGTCGCACCCGCCAGTGCGCCGCCGACTCCAGCGCCAGTGCCCGTCGTGGTGAGTCCGCTAACAGCTAACAGGCTGTTCAGCTCAGCTCTCTTACTCATTCAGCACACTCACACAGTGCGTGCTATAGCATTGGTCGCTGTTGTACGGAAGTCTTGTATTGCACGCTTCAACATCTTTTCTCTCTTCAATCTGGCACATAGCATGGAGCGCCTAAAGTCTGAGCAAGTATCCTAAATGTATCACACAAGCTTTTTTTGTTGACTGACTACAAATTTTCAGTAGTTTTATTTCGGTTATAGATTAGTCACCAGCATGCTGAAGAACGTTCAAGTGCTGAGCCGATGGAGTGACTTTTTATTAGCCAAAGATTGAACTCTGAAAATGACAAGTTATTTACATGTTTTTGAACACATTGTTTAAGTCAATCAAAGCTTCAAATAAGTTTTAAAATGTTTTGTGATTTTGCAATTTTTTCTGTCAAGAACTCGAATGTCACAGTCCTTATAAACAAAAAAAAAACTTACAGTTTCCAAAACACCAGAATGTCTTAACTTCAGTATGTTTAAGTTCTGATTGACTCTAATTTTTGTTTCCAGTTTGTTTAATTTTTTTACATTGAATCACAATCAACTAGTTCAAAGATTGCAAACATTTCGCGAAAGAATATCTGCTATCTCGCATGCTATGCTATCGACCAATTCGCAGTTTGCACTGACACAGCAATTCACACCTTTCGCACCGACCACTGTCACACCACCGCAATTGACACATTTCGCACCGATCACTGTCACACCACTGCCTCCTTTGCCTACTCCATTCGACACGTCTTACGTGCCATTTACGCTGAAGGCTAGTGAGAATATTATCGAGAAAATGTAGATCGCCTTGCGGAAAGTGAAATTTATTTGACTGCTCGGGTATGAGACACGAAAACCGCGCCCTTGCATCCGTTAATTGAATTACTTATGTTTATGAGCTACAATAAATGCATCTAAATGTAAAACATCATTTTATATCATTAAAGTGTCTGTTGCGCTCAATCGAAGCAATTTTTATACATCATCTATGAAATCAAATACATCATCTCTAAAATCGATTCTTGTTCGGAATGCCTAAGTTGAAGAATGTTTTAACCGCCAATACGAAAACTTGTTTTTTGATATGATGTATATGATTGAGGATTCGAATTTTTTTCTCTTGCATGATCCCTATCTTCTTTATAGATCTCTTGCTTTTCTCTTTCTCTCTATCTTTTTCTTAAACCAGACCGTCCCATTTATATCAAATTTTTCTCTCTAATTTTTCTCAAGACTTTTCAATTATCATTCATGTGAAATAAGAGTTGTAATGTAGACAACGCAACCGACCCTGCAGCCGATCACATCGGGGCCCGCAGCCAATGGTATAGCGACAGGCGGCGCACCGGTTCGACCAGCTGGGAATCCGTTGGTTAGGATGATTCGATTGAATTATGACTTTTTTGAAAGTTGAAATAGAATAATTTCCGGGAAAAGTTCTAGTTTTGTAATGACATGTTTTTTTACCGATATGTATGTAGCTACGCAGAAAATATTTATTGATATAACTACACAATCAGCAAAAAGATTTATTGGAAAAAGGAGCTATTTTTCACATTTATGCCGAAACCATGATTTGAACAATGAAAATTTTCAACTTCTCTTTAACAGAAAAGTTCTTTTCTCCTAAGCCAGGGAAAGCTGCGGGTACCCATTCGTTCTGACAACAAACTTGGATTCTTGCTCAAAAGTAGATTTTCTTAGCTCTTTGAAAAATATATTTGCGTATATATTCTCATTAAGTTATTTTCCAGCCGTCGTCTGGACTAACAACACTCGCTCCTACAGGTTAAACATCTAGAATTATGTATCAGTCATTCCTTTTCATTTTTTTCAATACACTTTACGAGACACTCAAACAAAAACTTCTATTGGTTCTTGACCGGTTCCCTAATTCCGAGAGCGAGTTTGAAACAAAATATATGAAGTTTAAGTACCAAGTAAACCATTAGAGAAAAAAGACAAAAAATGGAAATAGAGAAGAGAGGGAAAGAGAGTAAGAGCAAAAGAGAGAGAAGCGGAAAAGTCAACGAGGAGATTATGGACATAGCGACGAGTGACTGTCTCTTATGACCATTTCGCGGTTGGAAATACGAACACACGCATTGTTTGTTTATGGTATGGGGAGATGGATCATGTATGTCCATGCTGGTTTCCGCATGGGATTCCGAGCCGAATATCATTCCGGACTTACTGTCATCTTTTCCCCTTCCCTTCTTTTCTCTCCTTTCCTCTTCATCTCTATCTCTTTCTCTCTCTCTCTCTTTCTCTCTCTGTCTTTATCTTTCTCTGTCTTTCTCTCTCTCTCTCTCTCTCTCTCTCTCTCTCTCTCTCTGTTTCTCGCTCTTTCTTTCTTATATTTCTCTTCATTTCCCCCTCTATATCAACCATTATCTCTATTTCTCTTTTTTCCTCTCTGACTTTTCTCTCTCTCTATCCCTCTTTTTTGAATCCTGCCTCATGAGTTGCTTCCTCGATCAGAATCTCACCGGGGGAACGGTTAGATTCCAACTAAAAGCGCACGCCTTGAACCACCGCAAGAGAAGATAAGTGCAAACAAGGTAGAGAAAATATGCGCATGGCTCCACAAGGGGAGAACGCGGAGGAAAGGGGGGGGGGAACTAGCGTACCCATATGGAAAGGGGGGGAACTAGCGTACCCATATGGAAAGGGGGGGGGGGAACTAGCGTACCCATATGGAAAGGGGGGAACTAGCGTAACCATATGCACTCGCGAGCAGACGCAGTGTGCCTAAAATCATGCAACTGAAACGTTTTGTTGCTCGAAACAGAGATCTGTTAACAAATGGTGCATATTTTTCCGAGTTGCTCAAACACTGGAGGGAGAAAATCAAAAAGGAAGTGAAGAACATGATTTTAAATCTTTAACTGAGAATGACTTCTTTGAAATATTTAAATTAATAAAACCTTTCTTGAAGAAAACCGTTTTTTGTCGAGCATTCTCCGTTTGATTTCTCTATACTTTTTGAATGCTTGAGAGGTTTTTAAGAATTAGTAAAGCGGAAATTTCTCATTCTCATTGGCTTGAGAAACAAAGAGTGAAACTGTTGAAACAAGTTTTACTTGTTTAGAGAAAAATATCAAGCAACGGAAGAGTAAAAATTTTCAGCCTTCAGCTATACGCCAGCGGTGTTTAAGCACAAATATTTAGTGTCCTTTCATGTTTTTTTTGTTTTTTTTTTTTTGAAAAGGCGTACAAGAAAGATGATATGTATTTGAAAACAAAAAATTTGTTCTGGCGAGTGTTGACTCACAAGAAGCTCAAAGCGAACTTAGAGAGAGAGAGAGAGTGAGTGAGAGAGAGAGAATGAGAGAGATAGAGAGAGAGAGAGTGAGTGAGTGAGAGAGAGAGTGAGTGAGTGAGAGAGAGAATGAGAGAGATAGAGAGAGAGAGAAAAGAGAGAGAGAGAAAGAGAGAGTGAAAGAGAGAAAGAGAGAGAGAGAAAGAGAGTGAGTGAGAGAGAGAATGAGAGAGATAGAGAGAGAGTGAGTGAGTGAGTGAGAGAGAGAGAATGAGAGAGAGATAGAGAGAGAAAGAGAAAGAGAGAAAGAGAGAGAGAAAGAGAGAAAGAGAAAGAGAGAAAGAGAGAGAGAGAAAGAGAGAGAAATAGAGAGAAAGAGAGAAAAAGAAAATGAGAGAGAGAAATAGAGAGAAAGAGAGAAAAAGAAAATGAGAGAGAGAAAGAGAGAGAGAGGTAAGGAGAAAAACAAAAGAAAAAAAGATAATTAAAGCGGAAAGAAGGAAGTACAACCAAATAAAACTGAAGACAGATGTAGTACATACATATAAGAATAGTCAATAAAGATGACATCGGTTCACAACTGTTAAGAAGTTGTATAAACGGAATTTGTATTTAGAATAGTAACTAAAGTATTTATCAGTGGATTTGACGGTGCTTAATTTTTATTACAACTTCAAGAATTCGACAATTATCCTGTAACACTAACACTGTGAACAGAGAAACGAAAAATTTTTTTTATCAAAAACTCCCAGGATGTTTCTGCGGTTGAAGTTTTTTAAGGATATTAATATTCTATTCAGCAGAACAATTTTATCATTTTTCCTACTGTACTCTCCGTTACAGGACTCAGCCAGACCGCACTTCCCTTGACGACAACCTGCATACTGTATCCTATTCAAATCTCGCAGCAGCCCTGTGTCTGCATGCCTCAGTACGAGGAATGCGCTCCTAATATCTGTTGTCTTGCATCGAGATTCCGCTCTCTAAAGGTAAATAACATCTTCAACTGAATAAGAAAAAACATTAATGACACCATCGAATAGTAAGACCTGTACGGTAATTTCGCACTAAGTTTTTTTTTTTAATTTAACACGATATTGGTCAGAATTTTCCACTTCTTGAGGTTCCTTATCGCAGCTGGTTTTATTGATCAGTTTGTATGAAAGCGGTTACTAGCAGATTTGAATAACCTTCAAGTAGTATTCCGAATTCAACACTTCCTTTGGTTTCCGTCCGGGAACTAAAAAAGAGTGAGAATTCAATACTGACGCTCTATGTTCAGCCAATTACAAAACGCCCCATTTTTTTAAAAATTCTCTTTATCGAGTGCATTAGTATTGTTTACAAAAAGTCAATAGCTCTTAACTGTTGAACAAACCTTCATATATAGGAGTTATTTAATTTACATAATATCCCAACAGACGAAGAAACAACAGCTGGAAAAAAGTCTTTGGTTTTTTAATGGTGTACATGGTCGCCGCTCTAACTTCCTTTGAATTACTAGGGAGAGCATGCCATGCACCACCCTCAACACGACGGAAGCCAATTAGGGCCTCGGACTCCCGCACGAGGCGAATCCACCTTCGACATGTTCGTTGACATGCTCAACAAGATCAAGAGCAAACTGAGCACTTGAGAGGTCGGCCTGCTTGTCCATAAACAGGATTTACTCTGTCATTAGGAACCACTCTCCTCCTAAAAGGCCCCAATCAGTGCGACAGGTTTCTGGCCTTCCTTTGAACTACACCTGGTTCAAGTTGATTCTTCTCCCAGGAGCCACTCGCAGGAGCTGCTAGCATCCTTTTCACTCACCGCCATGTTTGTAAACTTTTAAAAAAAGAAGCTCTCTCTCGCACAAAATTATGGCTTCATTATTAATAGTCACTCTGTTGCGTGATGATGGAAATTGATTACAGTTAGAAATCTTCATGAGATTAGTTTCGTTTTCCCGTAGTTCGATTAGATGCTATTGCTCAATATCCCATCACACAACTTTTATTTATTCTTACTCTCTGTCTTTTGCCCTAAATATAACACCCGTCGCCCCCCTAAATATAACACCCGTCGCCCTAAATATTCCCCTTTTTCTCTCATAAATTATTGTAAGACTCTAAAGTTGTGTTGTTAGACATACAATAGAAGAAAAAATTCGTTATAAAGAACACTAATTTTTCCGATCAAGAAATGAATCGACAGCTAAAAACTTCATCGATCAATAGTATTGATTTTGCTTATCTACGGGGTCATGAGTGTTTGTTTGTCGGCCTAACAAGCGATGAGCGAACTCATCAGTATTCATTTGTATTATATTTGTAGATGTATGCGAATTGATGCATATCTGTTTATGAATTGGTATTTATATTTTGAATAGAATATTTTATATGTTTGTTACTATGCATCTAATGTCTTTCTTAACTTCTGGTTGTCAATTCAGCCGTGCCAGTATCCATTTCATCTGGAGAGCATTAATGATTCTTGCTTGGAGGATGTTTGGTATGTAAATGTAGTTTTTAAAAAAAATTGGACTTGAAACAAAATTTCTTAACAAAGAGACAGTAATTTTTTCAAAGCACAAGATAATGCTCCTACTGCTTAGAAAGGCTGAGCCCTCGATCTTTCTTCCGATTAACCAACTTGCACTTACTCATTTTGTTGGCGTTCCAGTGTTACTTTGTTGTGACAGGCAAGTTTTGAAGTGAATGTGTTTGTTGTGACTGATTGAGCCACCGGAAGGAAACGTGGCATCTGCAAGGCTTCATTGCAATTTGTTTTCACTGAGCGATGAAATTTGAATATTTGAAGTTTGAACGCTATGAAGCAAACACAACACCAAGAACACAACGAGACTCTTTTGAAATAATTGTGTTTTGAATCAGTTCTGGCGTTGGAAGTTCAGAAATGATGTGATGGGCGTGAGCAGCTGAGTTTTCTCAATTTTATCATGTCTTTTTTGAGAATTAGGGAAAGATAATTTCAAGAAAGTATGGTATAATTCAGTTTTATTTTCCTACTCTGCTCTACCGTTTCTTTTCACAGATGTCTTATCGTGAGTAATAGTATCGTTCCTAGTCTTCTGAGCGACAGCCGTCATGAAACGAAATAATGAGAGAGGAAAGCTTACAGAAATTTTTATGAAACAGTTCATGTAACGATGTATAAAGGTCGAAAACAGTTAGTTTCTCAGAGACTGGAAGACAAAAAATTGTTTCTTGAATAACGGCTCAATACATAATTGTTTTTACAGGACTTGAGAAATAAAAATAACATGAGCTTGTAATTTAAAAAAAAATGATCTCTTTTCAAAATTTATGGAAAACTCGCATCGAAGCTTCAGGTGGAACAAACTGAACATACACATACACAATAAGCTTCATCCAAATTACATCTAAAAGTGTTCTTTGAAAACAAAATTATGGCTGTTTTTACCTTAATAAAGAGAGAGTTCACAAAACTGCGGGAGGAACAACCTTTCATTCATCCTCTGTTTACAAGTTTTATGTAGTATAATCATGAGTTTATAAAATTGGAAAACATTATATAAATTTCAAATGGCTCAACTCACGAAAACTTCAAGCCATGTGGTTTGACAAATTCAATCAGCGAAAGATGAAGTCAAATTAGCTGAGTATACTGACATCCTACAGCCTAAGAAGTCAAATTAGCTGAGTATACTGACATCCTACAGCCTAAGAAGTCAAATTAGCTGAGTATACTGACATCCTACAGCCTAAGAAGTCAAATTAGCTGAGTATACTGACATCCTACAGCCTAAAGATAAGATGATAATACAAGGTCGGTATATGAGTACTGTAAAAAAGAATAAGTGAAATTTTCCTGACATGAGAGACATGGAAACATCTAAGCAACAAGGAATTGAGAGTACTCTTCGGGTATATAAATAACCTTAGAAGGTTTTTAAGAATATGGAGAAGGCTTCAATTATTTATTGTTTCTTAGGGCTTTGTTCAACTAAACGTCAATGGAAAACTTTCCGGGATTAGTCTCTATTTCAAAAAGAGCAAAAACTTGACCCTTTTCTGATAAAGTGTTTTTTTTTAAATATTTTTTGTGAGCTCTAGCTGTCTAAAATGGGTATCTTAAAAGGTGTATAGAGATACTATGGTTCTTTAAACACACATATATCAGCTGAAAAGTGGACGAAAGCATATGCTAAGTTGTATGAGGATGAAGTTTTTTTCTCTTTCAGTATTTTATTTCTAATTTCCCTTGACTGGATTTTTTTCTCAATTCTTTGAAGTTTTTTTCAGTTTATATAATTGGAGATAATGGATCTTAGTATAGTTGCGCATTAAATTTGTAATTTGTTCAGCAGAATTAGTAAAGAACTCAGTTTGATTCAGTCTCCATGGTCACGAATTTCTTAAGACTTTTTTTTCATTTCTGAAATTGCTTTCGATGCAAAGAGCCTTATTAAAATGACAGAGTAGTGTTGCTGTTTGAGTAAAATGTCATGAATCATTTTATTCCTTTTTCCTTTGCTTCCTTTTTTCTTTTCCCTATTCCCTGAAATTTCTTTTTTAAAAACATCTTTTAAGATGCTTTTTTGTCTTTGATTTTATCTTTTCCTTTCCTCTATCTATCTCGCATCCTCTTATTGTTTTCTTTATTTCCCTTTATCTTCCCTCTTTCTCTCCTCCGCCTTTTTTATTTCCCTCTTTCTCTTCTTTTCACTCTTTTTTTAACGATATCTTTAGTCTTTCTAGTCTCTCTGTAGCTTTCACGTTCTCATCCTCTCTTCATATAATGTTCCTTCTTCTTCCAGTTGTTTACATCCTCAATATATGCATGTCTTCTCTATCTATTCATCACGGCTTCTTCCATCTGTTTAAACTCACACTCTCACCACTCTCAGTCTCTCTCTCTTTCTCTCTTTCGTTTTCCTCTTTCTGTGTATCTCTACTTTTTCTCTGTTTGTCCTTCTATCTCTCTATCCTTTATTTCTACTTTAACTTTTTCTCTTTTTTTCAATAATTTCAAGCGTTTTTTTTCCCTTCGCTCCAGCAGAAATGCGCCATTTAGTCTTCAAACCAATTTTCTGCAGCTTAAAAATCACGTTTGTGCTTGACAGGGTGCATTGTAAATGAAGTGATCGCGTAGCCTCTGTCAGACAAAAGTCATGTCAAGCTATTATATATAGTATTGCGAGAACAGTCATGAAAAGTCACTCAATTTTGTTGCTTTTTGCGAAAAATCCTCTAAGCCCTTCAATTGAGACAGTTGCGATTATGCAGTCGAAACATTTCGTGTCGTGATATATAAAAATGTGATTTATGCCTCAGCGTGAGAAATGGCGTGATGAAAACCCGGAGATTTTTACTAAGGATGGGCGAGAGAAATAAGGAAAGAAGAGGTATACGAGAATATGAGGGTGAGTAATTCGAATGTGAGAAAAGAGAAAAGAGCTGCGACAGAAAGGCCAATGACGGAGTGAAAGTTGAGAGTTGGAAATAGAACCGCTGACCTGAAGAGTGGTTAAAATAACTGATGTAATAAGGGAAAGGGAAAATAGTTGAACTAGAGAGAGAAAGGAAGACAGAATTAGCGAGAGAGAAAAACATAGAAACTGTGATGATAACTGATAAGACGGGAAGTGCGAAGTTCGTGATCTTATCAAGTCCTCGCCTGTTTTGCGTGTGAGCTGGCGAGGGAAATGCTTGTGCTCATAACTTGTATGAGGGACTTTCTTCTCTTTGCGTTTTTTCATGATTGAACTCATCGATTTTTTTCTGCCTGAATGTAGTCAGCTACCAATATTTATTTCCTTTCAGTGCCTCTCTCTTTATACTTTTTCGTCTCTCTCTCTCTCTCCTTTTCATTTTTCTTTCTTTTTTCTATCTTCTTTTCTTTCTTTGTTTCTCTCTCTTTCTCTTTTTCCGTCTCTCTTTCTCTCTTTTTCTTTCTTTTTTAAAATTTTTTGTCTATTTTCCCTCTTTCACTCCCTCTTTCATCTCGTTTTTCTGCTACTCTTCCACTATATATTTTTGTGATGTTTAAGAAACTCCAATTAGTAGCAACCTCAGCAGCATTTACTTTTTGCATGTCACTTTTGTCTCTCCCTCTTCTTTCATATCTTCTCCTCTTTTTTTCTCTTTTATGCTTTTTTCTTCCTTTTCATGCGGTCACTCACACATTTTTCTATTGCCTATCTTTTACTTCTCTACTCCTTTCCCTTTCATCTCCAGTTTAAAAAAATGGTTCTACTTTCACTCATAAATTCAATTTCCACTCCACCTGATGTTTCCGGTCTCGCTCCTGTGAATGGAAGAAACTCCCTCGCTGCTGGAGCGGCCGGCGGAACTTGCTCCTCCCCCACTCCATCGACTCCTAGAGTCGGAGTTCCTGCTCCCGTTCCTCTTCTACTTTGCTCTCTTCTACCTCTTGTCGTCTTTTGTAAAAGCCTTCTGCTGGCGTTCGTTCCGAGGATTCAAGTGAATCAAGTTTTTGCTCCAAATTGTTTGAATAAAAAGTTTTTGATTTGTTTTAGAAGTGTAGAAAGTATAAAGAAGACCTTAACGAAAGTGAGAAAAATTATTTTAATAGTTTTTGCTTTGAAAAGATTGTCAGGAGTATTTTAGCTGTTTCAACGTTCACCCTGTGGAAAAGTTTGTTGGGAAAGGGTACTTGACTACGCATCTCTAAGGAAAAGTCTATTTGCGCCTCTGCATGACGTATAGGCGTCATGCAATCATCATTGGGCTGATTTTTAAGTCTTTTACTCAGTTCCACCTAAAGATGGACCTTCTGCAGTAGAAGCTTGGAATAGTTAGGTAAGGATAGATCGAAGCTTAAGAGGTATCGTTTTACAGTGATTTATTAGCTATGTTCTGCTTCCTGAGTGAAGATTGTGTGTTGAGTCTTTGAAATTTTGGTTGTATTACTTTCTTTAAAAAAAGTGATTAAGGCGTTTAAAATTTTAACCCATGTGCAAGAACGCAAATGTTGTGTTAAGGTTGAAGTAGCATTTATTTTCTTTTAATCAAGTAATTTAAACGTAGTAACTTGTAACGAACTATTTCTTAATCAATGAATAGTGACAGAACTTTGCTTGCTCCGGCCAGAGTAACCATGTGTGGTACATACGACCAATCGTTTTATTTACTTAGGAGAAAAAACCTCGATGATGATAACTCAAACAACAAAAAAGTTCAATTTTGAAGAGCTTATCGACTGCATAATCTGACGGTATGCCTGGTGCACTCGTCCTTGACGGCGTTTTGGTCGCTAGCCTTCTTGATCTCCCATCCCCATGAAATGTTCCATGAGACGATGCATTGGTACGAAAAGTGGGCCGCACATCTGCCTATCCTTTCTGTCGGTACGTTTCGTGCTTTTACATTATTTTTCATAATGATTATGATAAGCATTACTCTCCAAGCACTAAAAATCTAACTTAGCTTGAGGCAGAACATAGTTTTGGTACACATATTATTTTCAACATCAAGGTATTTTCTGTTGTTGATGGAAATGACTCTCTTATCTCATTTTTTTAAAATATGGATATTATTTTGTTTGTGTACTATCAGCTTGGCTCTCTTGCTTCTTCATAAATTCGGAATCGGAATTTAGAGTCTCCTTACTTCTTGTGAATAGAACATATAAAAAGAACATTTTAAAATGACAATAAAAATCGGAGACTTTAAAAAAGTAAAATGATGTATGAAGAAACCTGGGTCATACCGGTATAACCTAAGGTGTCTTAATTCTGCTAAAGACTTTTTTCTAAAGAATAATTCTAAAGAATTTCTGCTAAAAAGCTCGAGCATGTTGCAGTGTGTTTCTCTAACCCACAGTGCGTGTAAAATCTATGCGCAAATTTCTGCGCTATCGAGAAAAGCAAGTGATACAAATGTTCATATCGTCTGAATCCTATCTTTTACACCATACGCTCTCGGGCTGTATCATAGGCCTGCCGTTCCCACATCATTAGTCTTCTTGATGTACACATTCTTTCTGCGGGTGGGAAGATACAGCCTTCCATGATCCTGGCTAGGATTGAATGAAGGAAGTGGATAGATTACAGAGACTATTTTTCATGAGAATCGAGCAAAGAATTCAGTATTGAGGAATTTAATGTGGGGCTTACTCAATCGCAACTGGGGCTTACTCAATCGCAACTGGGGCTTACTCAATCGCAACTGGGGCTTACTCAATCGCAACTGGGGCTTACTCAATCGCAACAGCCTCTTTTACTAGAACTGTTCCGGGAGCAATTCCTTGAAGTAAATTTTGTACTCTTTTCCTTTTTCCAAGCTGTCGTTTTTCTCAAATATGTCCTTATTCTTTCTTATAGTAAGTTATCCTTACCATAACCCTGCGATCATTTATGATTACCATTTTGCGCTTCTATGTGGAGTAGAACATATTGTTCTTGTATGTATTCGCGTATTTACTATTTAAAAAGGCACCAAAGAGACTGTTATAGCTAATGCTTTTGATTTACCCCTCGAATTTTTTCATTATTGTTCTCTTTCTCTCTCTTCTCCTTTGACTGTCACTATTTTTAAATCTCTCTCACTCTTTCTCTCTCTCTCTCTCATGTCTCATCATGACTAACACTTTCATGTTTTAAAACTTAAACTTTCTTTTTATCACAGGCTTCCTTCGTCACAGTTTTTTTTCTGTTTCTCGGACTTTGGATAACTCAGATTTCTATCTTACGAATATTCGACACTGTTCATTGCAAATCGACTTTATTCAATCCTTTGTAAACACGAAAAGGTTTCCTGAAAACAATCTCATCAGCACAGTGGTTTTCAACTCATAATTATGTTGCTCAAACGATTCAAACATTGTCTACGAAATTATGTTAGCATTAATTAAGCATTAAGTTTGATTTCTATCTCAGTCGACGAAACAGTAAATGATAATTTTAAATTGAATCATAGGTTATTTCTACAAATGGTTAATACATCTATTAATACTTTGCTTCTTTATGAGTGACACAATGGAGCAACCACCTGTTTCACTGATAAACATAACTCACCCGTTTCCGAACGTGATTCTTATTCATATCATAAAATGATTATGATGATTATGTCTAGCCATGAAATCGTTATCTAGGAGAAGCAACAATCACTTTGCACTGAAGCAAAAAAAACGAGTACTCGGAACAAGACCATGATGTTTCTTCATACCCGCAGACACATATATGTACATATGTCAAGATCTTTAATCATGAGTAAACGACAGACCTGTGGCCGGTTTCAAGAACATTTTTTGTACGTACAAAAGTGTTTTACGTACAAAAGTTTGCGGTTTTTTCGTTTTTCCAGTTGCAAGAAACTTTTGTTTTACTCACTTTTGTTACAAAAGTGTTTTATGTACAAACGTTTGTTTGTTTTTTTGTTTTTCCAGTTGCAAGAAACTTTTGTTTTACTCACTTTTGTTTTTCAAACCCATTTATAGTACAAAAGTGTTTTTCTAGCGTACCCTAGTAAAACGTTCGGTAAAACAAGTTTTACTCGCAATAGGAAGCAATTTTTTTTTCTTCATAATTTTCAACAGTTTTTTTGGTTTATTGTTAAATTCTTACGTCCTTTCTATGTTTTTTTTTTCAAATTCTAGTAAAATTATTAACTTTTAGAAACGAGTGGAAGCTATTGACCGGGACCTCCGAGAATTTTGGATAAGAGGCTCGGTTCAGCGAATATTCCGTGACAGAGCAAATCCATTCGACGTCTTGTCGGATGCAGAATTCCGTAGGAAGTACCGTTTTTCACGGATAGCATTCTTTGAGCTTCTCGAAACGTTCAAATATCAGCTAAGCAAGCCAACAACTAGAGGAAAGGCGCTTTTACCGGTTCAACGTTTGGGCATTGCACTTGAAGTGCTAGCGTCTAATTCCTTCCAAGGAACTACCGCTGAGGTGTCAGGATGTAGCAGAAGCACAGTTTGCCGCATCTTTCATGAAGTATCGTCAATGATTGTTCGTAACGTTGATGAAGGTTATAAAGACACTGATATTAATGATTTTAACCTCTTGACAAGCACACAAAAGTAAGCATTGCTGTTTTTTTGCCAGAGAGAGCGTACACAGCCGCGGTACTCAAAGTCAGAGTGAAGATTGAGAATGCAATCGGCTGTCTCAAGCGTCAATGGCACATTCTGCACGCGGAATGTCGGTACAAACCAAGACGTGCTGCAACTATCGCTGCGGCATGCAACTGTCTTTGTAATGCTGCGATCGACATGAATGAGGCACAATTTGACGATCCCATTGACGATGATAACGAGGATAAGAACCTAGATAACCATGAAGTCGATACATCAAGCACACCTGGAGGATCCGCTCTACAGAGCATAATAATAGGACAGTATTTCTCTTGAACCTAATTGAATCTCTTTGTTTTGTTCTTTATTCTTCTCTTTGAATTACAATCATTTCTCTGTAAATGATCTTATTTTCTGTGTCGTGCCTTGTTAATGCTCTGTTGAAGAGACAAGTTGGGTCCGAACGTTTCGCTTTATCAAACATCGTCAGCGAATTGTTATCATCTAAATAACATTGATGAGCACAGCAGTAAAGAGTCTCTTTCTAATTTTTTACAGTATACAGCAAAAAGGAATCGAACTTTTACAAAAAAGTGAAGCCATACATGTGAAGCCATACATGGCTTCACTTTTCGGAAGATGGCTCTGAGTACTCGAGGCCGTTTACTTGCCTTTTCGCCAGTATCGCCTCTCTCTGCACTTTGAGAAGTTCTTTCTTGAGAAATGTAATCTCCCGGTTGCTCTCAATAGCCTCTTGCTCACGTTGGATGCGAAAAACTGCGAGTTCTCGATCAGTTTTGAGCCGAAGATCCGCGATTTCGAGCTCACGACTCAGCAGCTGCTTCTTAATATCTCCACAATCAATGAGCTTGTCCTGCGAGTGGCGATAACGTTCCCGAATGCGCTCACTAAAACCTTCAAAAAATCAATCACCATCGAAATCAAAACTGCTGAAGAAATCATCATTGAATTCAAAACTGCTAACCAGGAGTCATTGCTGCTTCAGAAGAGATGAGAACTGATTCTTCCGGATTCTCGTTCTCGTGAGGCGACTCAACGTCAACGTATTCTTCTTCCTCCATTTCGACAAGATTCATTGCGCTAGATTTCTTGGCCTGTGACTCTGTCATTTCTTCGAAGGGAACTCCCGCTGAAAGTACAAATTTTTTCAAAGTTCCGTAATTTTTTCAAAGTTGCGTAACCACAGCTAACTTTTTAAAACAAAAAATTTAGAAGTTAACAGCATTAAAATGAACCTTCCGAGGCGCCAGGAATCCCATTGACTTCGTCGGAAGCTGAGAGCAAGTCATACAATACCTGCCTGTTCCGTTGAGCGCTTATATCCCATATCCTTCAATTGTCGCGTCCATTTCTCCCAGTGCTGCTTTTTCACTGTTCCACTCTTTTTTCTACTCCCTCCAACCACCCTTTCGTTATACGTGCCTTAGTCTTGAGATATCCACTGAGCTAAGGCTATTATTGCTTCTTGAGGAAGATCCTCCACTTTTTGCCGCTTTAAATCACTCATGATCACTGTAATTCGAACTATTAAACATTTAACTCCAAAATATTTGTCGGAAACAACAAATTAATAACGAAAAATGATGAAAATCAAAGGTTGCACTAAAAGTGAGCCAGCTTTGTAACGAAAAACGAAAGTTCAAACAAACGTTTTACGTACAAATGTTTTCAGTACAAAAAATTGTTCTTAGAACCGGAAAAACACTTTTGTAAGTAAAACCAGTTTTATCGTAAAACGTTTGTTTTTCAAACCATTTGTGAAAAACAAACGTCTTGAAACCGGCCACTGGAGAGACGAGAAGAGAGAGTCAGAGCGTGTGATGTAAAGAAAGGATACAGACGATCAGAGTGTTTGTATCACTAGCCTTTTTTGACAGTGCACAGATTTGCGCATGAATTTCATACGCAGTGCGTGTTAGAGAAACACACTGAAGAAGACTCCAGTTAACATTTTAAAAACTTGAGAAAAGAGACTGAGGCGATAGTACACAATGTTGAAGCTTCAGAAAACCGTAGTCATCCCCCCTACGAAGATAAATAAGACTCTATTGATAAGTTTTGTTTGAGGGATCATGAGAAACAATTATAAAGTGTTACAAGCACTGGAAAGTTTGATTATCTTATCCCTCCCCCCTCTCTCCACCCTGCTTATCCTATCCCTCCCCCCTCTCTCCACCCTGCTTATCCTATCCCTCCCCCCTCTCTCCACCCTGCTTATCCTATCCCTCCCCCCTCTCTCCACCCTGCTTATCGTATCCCTTCCCCCTCTCTCCACCCTGCTTATCCTATCCCTCCCCCCTCTCTCCACCCTGCTTATCTTAACCCTCGCCCCTCTCTCCACCCTGCTTACCCTAACCCTCGCCCCTCTCTCCACCCTGCTTACCCTATCCCTCCCCCCTCTCTCCACCCTGCTTATCCTATCCCTCCCCCCTCTCCCCACCCTGCTTACCCTATCCCTCCCCCCTCTCTCCACCCTGCTTATCCTATCCCTCCCCCCTCTCCCCACCCTGCTTACCCTATCCCTCCCCCCTCTCTCCACCCTGCTTATCCTATCCCTCCCCCCTCTCTCCACCCTGCTTATCCTATCCCTCCCCCCTCTCTCCACCCTGCTTATCCTATCCCTCCCCCCTCTCTCCACCCTGCTTATCGTATCCCTTCCCCCTCTCTCCACCCTGCTTATCCTATCCCTCCCCCCTCTCTACACCCTGCTTATCCTAACCCTCGCCCCTCTCTCCACCCTGCTTACCCTATCCCCCCCTCTCTCCACCCTGCTTACCCTATCCCTCCCCCCTCTCTCATCCCCTGCTTATCCTATCCCTCCCCCCTCTCCCCACCCTGCTTACCCTATCCCTCCCCCCTCTCTCTACCCTGCTTATCCTATCCCTCCCCCCTCTCTCCACCCTGCTTATCCTAACCCTCGCCCCCCTCTCCACCCTGCTTACCCTATCCCTCCCCCCTCTCTCCACCCTGCTTACCCTATCCCTCCCCCCTCTCTCCACCCTGCTTATCCTATCCCTCCCCCCTCTCCCCACCCTGCTTACCCTATCCCTCCCCCCTCTCTCTACCCTGCTTACCCTATCCCTCCCCCTCTCTCCACCCTGCTTACCCTATTTCTCCCCCCTCTCTCCACCCTGCTTACCCTATCCCTCCCCCCTCTCTCCACCCTGCTTACCATATCCCTCCCCCTCTCTCCACCCTGCTTATCCTATCCCTCCCCCCTCTCTCCACCCTGCTTACCCTATCCCTCCCCCCTCTCTCCACCCTGCTTACCCTATCCCTACCCCCTCTCTCCACCCTGCTTATCCTATCCCTCCCCCCTCTCTCCACCCTGCTTACCCTATCCCTCCCCCCTCTCTCCACCCTGTAGGTAAAACGTACACGCGGATCACTCTCTAAAAAGTTATAGACAAATAGTCTCAAAGTTTTTTCATGTTCTTTTTTTTCGCAATCACTAGTTCTCTTCCCAGAACGTATCTTCATCTTATAATTAGTACTTTTGAAAAATAATTACGTTCTACGTTTTTATTGAGGTTTGCAATAAACTTTGTTGTATGCATGTGAAAGATTTTTCTTATTGAAAAAGCAATTAAAAATGATGAAACGAAAAATAGCTGGAGAATTTACTATACTTCTTCCTTCGAAACTATACCTTTTCCTTTTGGCTTAAGGTTAGACAAAACAGATGTTATAGGAAGTATTTAAAACAATGGGTTTAATTAATATACTCTATTTTCTTTTGATTCACTTTTGCTAATTTTATTTTTCTGCTCAACCAAATATTGTTCTTCAAAATAATTAGGGATTCGGGTTGTTGTTGTTGTCTTGCCCAACGGGTAGATCTTCCTTCGCGAGACACTGGAGGAAGTCGTCGAAGCTCTCGACCCTCCAGCGTTATAAGCTCACACTCTCTTTCCTCTCTCTCTTCTTTTTTTTTTACTCTTTTTTTTTCTCTTTCACTTTTTTTTTTGGAGAGATTTAATTGAACAAGAAATCAACAACCGAGTGCGGCCTATTCCAAAGGTCGATAGGGCTAAGTGAAGTGGGGTTACAGCGACACGAAAAAATATGTCTCGAAGTATGCGGCTCTACCCTACACAGTGGGCAGAGGGGAGATTCATTGGCCCCTATTCGGTGGAGGTAACTGTTAAGGAAACTAGAGTGGCCGCTTCGCAATTGAGACAGAGTTATCTGATTTTCTCTGGATAGTTGGGACGTGGACTTATGTATTCTAGGAGGTTTAGTTCCCAGAACTGGGTTGGGTCGACTATTTCTAAGAAAATCTCTGACTGTCTCCGTGTGTATTTTTCTGAGGGCCACTTTATAGTCCGTGTCACCTAATACTATGTCTATGTCTTTGGCATGCTTTCTGACTGCCCTGGGAGGTTTTGCTTCAGTGCAGATGCGGTGAGATGGATGGTTAGGCTGAAGCCTGGCCTTGGCGGTGAATTGTTTGCTGAGCATGAGGTTGTGTTCTTTGACTGGAAGAAGTTTGCTCTCGTATGCCAGGTGCTGAGTGTCCGCAATTGCAAGGTTTCCAGTTGCGATTCGAATGGCTTTGTTTTGTGCTGCTTGCAAGGAAGTCCAATGTGATTCGGCAAGTTGGGGCGAGTAGATGGGTGCTGCGTAAGACAAGACTGCTCTTGTAGTTGCTTTGTAGGTGTTCAGCATTGTTTCGGTCTTCTGTCCCCATTTTCTTCCTGCGATTGCTCGGAGGACATTCAATTTTTTTGTTGCCCTTGTCTTTAGTCCTTCGGCGTGTTGACGGTAGGTTCCCATCTGGTCCAAGGTGACACCAAGGATTTTGGGGGTTCTACTTGGAGGAAGTGGCTCACCGTTGACCACAACTTCTGGTACTTCACGACATTCCTTTGTGTTGGTGGTGAAGAGCGTTACACTGGATTTAGCTGCTGAGATGTCCATCTTTAGTTCCCCAAGATGGCTGGTGAGGGTTGGGAGGTAGGTGTTCAGTCTGTCAGCTCCAACTCTCCAGTCAGGGTGAGAGGCCAGTATTGTCAGATCATCCGCATACCCGACCAGTTTGATCGTCTCGGGAGGTTTCGGCAGCCCATTCAAGTATATGTTGAACAAGGAAGGGCTGAGTACTCCCCCCTGAGGAACTCCTGCGTAGCAGGTTTGCTGGCGGCTGAGGCAGTTTCTGAAGTCCACACGGATGGCTCTCCCTCGTAGATAGCTGGAGAGCCATCTAACGAGGCCTCTGGGGATGGACGTTTCGGCGAGAGTGTGACACAGGCGAGAAATGTTGACCAGATCATATGCCGAGGTGAGGTCGAGCGCAACCATCACTGTGCGATGTGGAGGGAGCCGTTGGTTGATACCATTGGTTATGTGGCCCGTTATCTCCATCAAGGCTGTCGTGGTCGAGCGTCCTTTTCTGAAGCCATGTTGCCAGTTTTCCAACTCAACTTCTTCTGTGATGTGGGGGAGGATGATTCTCTCGAGGAGTTTGACCACAGGGGACAGAATTGAGATCGGTCTGTAGCCTTTAACCGACGTGAGGTCCTTCCCTGGCTTCGGAATCGTGATAACTCTGGCCGTCTTCCAGGCCGAAGGTATGATGCCGGTGCTGAGTGAGCAATTGAAGAGTATTGCAAAGCATCTTGCACACTGTTCGCCAGCCTTTTTAACCATAAGGGGACAGATTTCGTCGAGATCCATGGCCTTGGAGCTTCTCATTTTCTTCATTGCTGTCTTCACTTCGTCAACTGTGACGACTGGGACGTCGGAACGCTCTAGGTTCGAGGTCCAGCGGTGCGTTCTCCTGTTAGATCGATCAGGGGTCTTGACGGCTTGTTTGGCGAGTTGTTTGGCGAAAAGGTTGGTAGCTTCCAGGCTGGATAGAGGTGAACCCTTATGGACAATAGCGGCGTGGGAGGGTTTGTGTGCTCGACCATCAAGTGATTTGATTGTGTTCCACAAACGATTTGTGGGTTCGTTGGGTCTGAGGTTGTTTACGAAATCTTCCCATGCAATGCGCTTATCGTCATTGATCTTATAGGAAATCCTTGTCATCAGTTCAGGGAGACATGGGTCTGCCGGGTTTGCTCTACGCATCTGATCTCTTTTTCGGATGAGTGCTTTGGCTTCTTCGCTCAGGCGGGGTATGAAGTCTGTGCATCTTCCTTGTGGTATATGTTTTCTTGCCGCCTCTCTGAGAGTTTCAACCAGGAAGGAATGCATGTTGTGAGGGCTTCCTTCATAAGGAAATTCGCTGAGTCTCTTGTTCACTTCTATTTCGTATTCGTGCCATTTTGCTTTTCTGAAGTTCATGTAGCATCTTCGTTTCCCAATCGTTGGGATTCTCAGTTCTATCTCGAGTAGGACTGGTAGGTGGTCAGAATTCAGCTTTCCGAGAGTTCTCCAGGAACAGTTGGTCGCAATGTCATTTGTGACTGACGTAATGTCCGGAGAGGCTTCCTTACGTGTGTGTTGCTGAGGAGAGTTCAATACTATGTAATTGCTCTGCTCGATAGCTTCACAGAGTGCAGTTCCTCTGGCATCTTCGGTACCAGTACTCCAGAGCTCATTGTGGGCGTTCACGTCACCAGCCACAACGCATGTCTTTGTATGTTTGAGGAAGTGGGTAAAGTCTGTGTTATAACCCGGTGGACATGAGGAGCGTGGAGGGATATAGAGATTAGTTATTCTCAGATTACCGAGTGTAGAGGGGATCTCGATAGTCATTGTCTCTATAGTCTTATCACCGTGAGTTGAGTCTGCTAGCACATATTGGATGTCCTCTCTTATGATCATTGCGAGGCCACCTCCTGATCTGGTTCGGTCCTGTCTTAATAGTGAGTACCCTTTAATCGATGGCGATACGGCTGTGGCATCTAGTTTGGTCTCCTGGATTAAAGCTATGTGGATATTTTCCTCGTGGAGTAAGTCCTCTAGCTCTACGATTCTGCCCCGAATTCCATTAGCATTCCAATGGATGATCTTGAGGGCATCTATCTTAGTTTGTGAGCTTCTTGGGGGAGGTCTGACACAGCTATGACATCTCCAGGATGGGTTCCAGGCATTGAAGGAGGAGAGACCAGAACATTTAAGATGTGTCCATTTCTGACACTTCTGACAGCGAACGCTATTGCTGGAAGCACTTTTGTGACATACGGTACACGGCCATCGCAAAGGACCCGGGTTGCTTTCTATTCCAGCAATTAAGAGGAGGGCGAGGATCAGAACCGCTGGAAGGCCCTGATCCTTAATAGAAAAAACGAGAGGATTGGACAGCTGGGGGGGAGAGCTGTTCGATGTGTCCCTTGCGGGAGAAAAACCACTTTGGGATAGGTATAGTTTGGAGTCCTTTGCGTCCAGAACGTCCGGGACGTCTGTCGACACTCGCACCATCGTGTAGGCGACTCCGTTGGCGAGCAGGGATTCGGGAGACTAAAATACACCCGATTGTGAATAAAGGCACTTTTTCACTACATACATATCTCCTAGGCGACTTTCGTACAAAGAATACAGCGATATGATCAATAAAAAAATCAACTTGTTATAAAGTGAAAGGCTCCTAAATATTCTTCAGTCTTCAAAAATGTAATTCAATCATGAATAGCTGAGCCTCTGCCGTGGCTTGGTTGTTTTTAATCATTACAAGCAACTCTTTCCAGCGTATTTTATCAACGACACGATCGACATGGGCCGCCATGAGCTCTCCAGATACACCATTGAGCTTTTCTTCCACCATGCGGGATCCGTTACCGCCTTCATCTGCTCCATCACCACTCGCAAGTTCCTCCTCTACACATACATCGCCTTGCTCATGGAAGTCAATAGGTCAGCTGCTGAAGTCACAAATAGTCAATAGTTCTAACATCATTCGACTAGTCAGCGGAGAGAAGAGAGAGGGAGAGAGAGGAACATGGAGCAAGAAGTTAGAGATAGGACAGAGAAAGAAAGAATGAGGGTGAGAAAGACGAGAGAAATAGAAAAAATACAGGGAGGAACTAAGCCAGAAAGAGAATGAGAGAGGGAAAGAAAAGAGACCGAAATTAAGAGAGAGATTGAGAGTGAGTAAGACGGAGAGAGAGAAATAAAGAAAGAGTGTTAGATAGAGAGAAATTGAACTAAAAACCGGTCACCTTTCTCTAATATAATAGCTAAATGAATACACTCAAGGTGCCGTATGCACGTACCATTTTTGGTGGGAAATTATGAAGAAAACAGTGTTTTCCGAGAACACTCGACCTTAACACTATTTTCTTTATCATTTCCCACCGAAAATAGTACGTGCATACGGCCCCTGATCAGATTTCATGACAAAGGCTGCTCGTTAATTATAACTTCTAAAGGTTCAAACATGAGTTTTTACATGATACATATATTAATTATTTCACCATTCCGGAAAAAGCTGTGAGTTTTACATAACCACTAATCCTTTCTATTCTGTTAAGTTCCTTGCAGAAATTTTTTTTACTTACTGTGAAAAGATGTGAATCCATTCTGTTCAAACGATGCTCCTCAACAAAATCACTTTACAGTGTATTCCTTCATATTCGCTCCATAATGCAAATTTCGGGCAAAAATAGCGAGCAGCCATTCTTGTACAGAACCGTGAAGTCCTTCAACATTGTCACGTGAGTCTTCAGAAGCTTTCTTGAAAATCACGTGATTATTTTAAGTAACCATTCAACGTTTCTTTGGAATCACTCAACGTTTTCACGTGAATTCAAGTAATCATAGAACACAATCACGTGGTGCTCTTCAGTCAATCAACGAGGTCACGTGATTTTTCAGACTCATCCAATATCACATTAAGTAGGAACGGGCAATGTCGGAAAACGAAAGACGTAAGCATTATTTCGAATTAAAATTCCCGTAAAAAGTAAATTACTTCGTTCCTATTGCAGTACTCATAATGTGGCATCCGAAAGAAACCCTCATGAATTTCTATTAATAGGATGCAAGAACAAGACGCTTTGGAAAGCGGAGAGCAAAAGAATGTAAACATAGAGAATAAAAAGAGGGGAAAGTTATTGACTGCACTCGAACCGGAAGGTACAAAGGCAAACGCGAGTTAAAAAGCAGAATATATCGGAGTATAAAAAGCGATTCTCCTTAAGGTCAAGTAAACAATTTTAATATTATTTTAAATGAAAATTTTTAAATATTATTTTAAATGAAAAAAATTTCATTTTAATTTTTGTACAATTTGAAAAATCTGCCCTACTATTCACGCATGATTTTTGACTAAGTATCATATATAAAATAGGGCTGAAAATATTGTTCACTTCAGATTCATCTTCTTCCGATTTCTCGTCCAGTACTGGCAGATGTCGTGGGCCTATAGGCACTTGAACCAACTATACATTTTCTACTCTTGCACGGCTTTAGGAGGTCTGCAAGTTTTCTAAAACATGTTTTTTATAGTTTTTCATTATCTGACTAAGAGACTGGAATCTGTAAAAATTTAAATTCTTTAAAATAAAACTTGAGGTCTCGAAAAAAATCAAACTCGAGGTTCAAAAACTTTTCTTTTTCGGGGAAAAATCGAATTTTTATTTCTGTGATGAAATATCGCCCAAATGTGAGATTCGCACAATAAAAAGGCCATTCTAATTTGTCGAATCTTCTTCTTTCAGGAGGATCAATGTTCGTTGTAATGAACTTCTTTCTCTTCTACCGTGTTCTCGCATCCGACGGTATTCTTGGAGAGCGACTCGCCCAAACAGCTGCTACTGACAGGCTAGTAGACACCTCTGAATCTTCTTGGCACAAGATTCTCTACCGTAGTTACCACGATTTCCATCTCATTCATTTTTCTACTTTGTTTGCTTCAATCTATAATAGTAGCGATAAAAATCTTGAACTTGTTAATATGGCTTGTAATTAAAGATTGAAAGATCTATTTATGTACGTCATCATCTAGTTATGTAGGTATATATGTATTAGAACTGACTCGTATTATGTAGGTATATATTAGAATTGACTCGTATTATGTAGGTATATATTAGAACTGACTCGTATTATGTAGGTATATATTAGAATTGACTCGTATTATGTAGGTATGTTAGAACTGACTCGTATTATGTAGGTATATATTAGAACTGACTCGTATTATGTAGGTATATATTAGAACTGACTCGTTGTATATAGGTATATATTAGAAACCTCCCTTTTTCCTTAGTGATTTTCTACTTCGCTTCTACACTAAATCAAACGTTTACAACAAACGGAAAACAACAAAAAAATGAACTGTTTCCAGGAACCTTCAAGCTGACATCAAATCTCCTCACTTGCGAGAGAACAAGCAAAATTGATGTGTATTATTCTGGTCGCAATATTTTTTGCGAGAAGAGTAGATGAGAAAAAAAAATTCTCTTTGGCTCATGGTAAGTATCTATTATACATATTATATTATACATAAGTGATCTGTATTTCGTGGAATTCAATCATCTTTTGGAGTTATTGTTACTCACAACAGTCGAATGTGATCGATAGGGATTTCCAGATTTCATTCCTTTTCAAATTTCAAAAATGTTGATAACATTCAGAGTTACGGTTGAAAATTGATATAAGGTTAAAGCAATACGATTAGAACCATCAATATACGTTTTACTTAGGAGGAATGCGGCCCTTAATAAAGATAATAAATTTTTCAAAGAACAAATTGGTTAAATTCGTGAACCAAGGTGAATGAATCAATTTATTATAAACCCCGAGCTATAGAACTAAGAGAGTTTTCCATAGCTATGTGATTTCCGCTTGTGTCATCAAAAATGTTTTTGAACTGACTGATTCGTTGAGTTTAAGATGATAATTACTGACCATTGTAATTCAGTAGCATTGAGTATCTACTCTTCAATAACGTTTTTAAGGATAGTAGAAGAGATTTATTATTCCTGCCTGTAGTATAAGTCGGATGTTGAGATCAGAAGTGTGTATTAGAAAATAACTACTTCAGGAGCAATTTTCGTTAAGATAGATTAAGGTAAATTACTTCTAGATAATGAGAAATCAGTCCTCCTCATCAATAAGTCCTCCTCATCAATAATCGGGCCACATTCTAATTAAGAATCTTTGTACTGATCTTCAAACACATTCTATACTTTCTATCTCTTCTTGGTCGTTTTAGTTTATTAGAGTGACACAATTAACGAGCACTTTGAAAAAAAAACCGTTTTTGATTGAAGCTTTCGCAGATCCCATAAGTCCTTTTTCTTGAAGATTCCATTGTTTAGTTGTAATTTCTTCGATTGAACCGCACATTTTCAAGCTACTTTCAAGGTATATGATTAGAATCTTTTAATTTTAATTAGAAAATTTTAATTTTTATTTATTGGCAAATCGGTTTAAAATGTAACCATGAATCGACAAACATATATTATACATGACCGCTCACTTCTTCTCTCTTTTGTTCCATTTTTACATCTCAGGCCTTTTTTGTACTGAGTTCGGTTATCCACCGGCTAGAAATCTTGTTACTTTACGTTGTTAAATGTGATAATTTTTGCAGGTTCGAATCCAAATCATCATTGTAATTGTATTGTTCCATAGTCATATTTTTTTAATAAAAGACGAAATGGGTACAAATGAAGAAGAAAAGACGCTGGAGAGTAATTTTGTTCTGTTGTTACTGGGACTGTTTTGTGGCTATGACTGCTTTGTGTTTTTTTCCGAAAATGTGTTCTAACACTAAGCAGCTTTGACCTGAGCACCAGAACATGAAACAGGCAAGCAGAACAACCGGTTACAACCTCAACTCACGGTGTATTCATATCTGGTTTTAAAAACGACCACGAGCTTGTTAAAAAAAACAAACTATCTGGTCAATCTAATGAAAAACCGCGATTCGCACACTGGTTCCTTTGCTCAGTTCTTTAAATACTTCATGCAAACACAAGAATTTCCATAGTGAATTTTTCTCTGTGATCACACTCTGCTGGAGACTAATGATCCAAGAGATTCTCACAATAACAGCGATGCACTAAAGGAGATGGGAAACCCATGGGTTGCACCGGAACTCGATTCCCCATTCTCACACTTCAGTCATTGGTTTGCAGCTTTTGAATGACCGTTCTTAGTTAGTGACCGTTCTTAATTAGTAATTTTATTCTGTTGTTACTGGGACTGTTTTGTGGCTATAACTGCTTTGTGTTTTTTTCCGAAAACGTGTTCTAACACTAAGCAGCTTTGACCTGAGCATCAGAACATGAAACAGGCAAGCAGAACAACCGGTTACAACCTCAACTCTTAGTGACCGTTCTTACAGGGCTCTTCCGTCAGAAGAGGGGCACGTTCACGTGAAACATTGACCTACTAATAACTATTAAGGCCGAGAAGGATCTAGAATCATTCACAATGCTTGTACGTATTTCACCATCCCCCCTTGCTACACACACCCCAAAATACAATTAATGGTCACTTTATTTTGTTTAATATAGGAGAGTGTCAGCGTTCTTAACGTTGTACAGGCCTTAAATGTTCTCAGTGGGTAAGAGCATCGCCCGGAAAGCGAAGGTCGCGGGTTCGGTTCCCGTCACACCACACAATTTTACGCATGTCTCTGCAAACAATCCGCCCCTCTGCTCGGTATAAAAATCTGTTGCTTGAGATCAACGAGGAGTAGGGTATACTCGTATTCACATATCAGTTCTTCAACTGGAGCATGATACCTGTCAGACAGAAATAAAATACATTCGCACTTCTCGAATATCCAACTCCTTTTTGTATATCCTGCCGGGATGTCCACATTTGCACCCCGGTCTATTTCAACTTGGAATACACTTCCATGCGAGATCAAATCTATTACGAGCTCTTCTCGCTTGAAAATGGAAATCGAACTGCTTGATCAGTGATTGACATACTGCAATCTGATAGTTCAATATCATTTAACTGCACCAATATTACTCCCACATCAGAGTAAAATGTTGTAAATGCTATATTGTTCTTATTTAGTTTCTTGCTATAGTCCATGCTAACCTAAAGTTTCTTGCTATAGTCCATGCTAACCTAAAGTTTCTTGCTATAGTCCATGCTAACCTAAAGTTTCTTGCTATAGTCCATGCTAACCTAAATGTTTTTCTTTGTTTCGTTTTTGATGCCATTTTTGTGAGTCGAAGACTGAATGTAATGAAATGAAATACACCGTTCTGAACTGAGAGCCGCGCGTTAGAAGTTTCTACCTTAACTTTTCGTCGTTGCAAAATAAGAATCGTTTTTAACTGAGACATTGCATTCAGCGCGAGTCTCGAGCGTTCTAATTTACTTTGTTTTTAGTTGTTAGATCGTTTCAAACACAGTCGCTACATTGAACTAATGTTATGTTCTCTACTTATCTGTGCAGGAGTTAGTGTGGAACTTGGCACTTATCTACTTCTCTGTGCAGGAGTTATTGTGGAACTTGGCACTTAGCCATTCTGAGATAACCAACGTACATCATGTTGCTTGATGATTCGTCTTTTTTGCAGTCGATTAAAACATTTCATGTTCAAGATGCCTAATTTCTAGCCAAAGCTACATATTTCAGAACAGAATCCTGTACTCCTTTCTTTAATGCTTGGAATACACTTGAGCAGAAAAAACGAACAAAGAAACAGACAAATAAACATAAATTAGTTCGACCAAAGGTCAAGTGAACAGGGGAACTTTGAACTGACCAACTCTACTTATTACTTATTTAAATCAAATTATCAAAATTATTAGAGGCGAGAAAAGAACTTAACAACTTGTGAGGGGATGAATCGAATTCGCCACTTGATGCAAGGCGAACTCTTAATTAGGAAGAGGAAAACAATATTGGAATGCGAGATCAAACTCTACTTATATTAAAACCATTCTCATCGACCGTTGGCTTTCTTACAAATTGATCTTTTCTACCAATAACACCCCCTCGGGATCAATCGATGACCTACCTTCCTAAAACAATTCCTTTTCTTGATCAATCAATAACTTCCCTTCCTAAAACAACAACTCCATTTTCTGATCAATCAATAACATTATTGACCGTTCACCCTATGATCAACATGTAGAGTAATAACTGGTTTCTTCGACTTCTCCGTTCATGGCTTCTTCATGTACGCTTCCAGCTCTTTGTTCAACTCCTCCTCAGTCTTTTTCGGCTTCGAAGCCCCGCCCCCCGCACCACGATTCCCAAATCCACGGCCTCGTCCTCGTCTGCCTCCCGGGAAACCTCGGTTGAACTTGTTGAAATCATTCCGGAATCCCTGGTTGTTGTTATTGTTGTATCGATTCTGGGGTTGGAAGTTGTTCCTGGAAAAGAGTGGATTTCGTGTTTTAATTCCTCTCGCGAACGCCGTATTTTGTGTAACTTCATGGTATTTCGAGGGTTCGAGGCTTTCAGTTCAAGTGCAAGACTCAAACATACAACAAATGGAACGATTGAAACGATTCCTAACAATCTTATAACGATGAAATCATCCCATTTCTTTGAAACTTCTCTACTCTCTTACCCTGAGGATCTTATTGTGCCTAACTCATTAATCGTTCACCAACGGAGTCGCCTACACGCGGTGCGAATGTCGACAGGACGAAAATCCTGGACGCAAAGGACTCCAAACTATACCTATCCCAAGTGGTCAACTCATTAATCCGACTCTAGAACTCAGCCTGGCAGAATTTTAGACTTCGCTTGTTTTAGTAGAACATTCTCTTCTAAACTATGACAACTAGGAAGATGAATGTGGATATATTATCTTTACCGCTACAATTTACCTGTTCACTTCTGCCAATTTAAACTGAACTCACACCCGTGTCAGTAATCCACCTTGTTCATATAAATAAAAATTGGGATAAATATTGAATTGATTGTATACTTCCTGACTGTTCTAAAAAATTTACTCTGGTTTTCCTCTAAATTCCTTAATTTGAAACCAAAAAAGCCCATCGATCGTTCAATCAACCCTCTCCCTAATCAAATGACCTGGAACCAGGGTGTTTCTCAGCACTCGCACAACTTTTTTCGGGCGCATAAATTTTTAAAGTTCAAGAGTGCCGCATTCAATTTTTTTCCAATGATTTGAATTTTTCCTACGAAAAATCCGAGAAATTTTTTTTCCAAGCGCATAGATTTCAATTTTTTCGGGGTTTTTGGGAAGCGCATAGATTTTTTACCCGCAGTGCGGTTCAGAGAAACACTCTGTCTGGAAAAAGCATGATAAGACTGCGATATCCACGAACCTTGGTATGATGAGACGAGCCTGTTCGGTTACAAGGGCCATCTTCATTGGGAGTCCTAAAAAAATATATTTATAGTAAGTATGTCTTTCTAGCACTAATTTTTTGGAAGAGAGAGGAAGCCTACAGAAAGTAAGAGGAATACACAAACAGAGAGAGAGAGAGAGAATTAGAGAGAAAGAAAGAGAGAAAAACGGAGAAAGAGAAAAAGAGAGAGAGAGAGGAAGAGATAGAACTGTGCGCACCGTCAAGAATGACTCCACGGAAATGTTGCATCATAAGGTTGGCCTGCTCCATCGTCACGAAAGTCACATCGGCTGTCCCCAGCGACTTGCCAAACTCGTCATAGTGGACGTGCACTGAGCGAGGTGAATACGCAGCGAAAAGCTCCTGCAAATTATTCATCAATTCTTCAAGCCATGTCTTTAACATTACAAACGGCCATCATCTCACAGTCGACCTTTACTTACCATAAACATATGAATTAATTATTATTGTTTGGGCAGCATTTAGATTAACGAAAAACGGGCTAGAAAATGCTAGGACTTTAGATTATCAAGCATAGAAAAATAGATTCGTGATTTATGAACAGGTTTTGTGCCCAAGTAGGCTGAAAAGCTTCAATCTCAACTTAATGAAACCTTTTAATGAAAAGCTAATCAAAACTTTAACTTCTAATTATTGAGTTCTTAAAAAAAAGTTTTTCGAAAAGTTCTTTCGTAGATCAGTGGAAGTGGGTGCTCTGTAGATCAGTCGCTCAGTAATACAATATTACCAGTTTGTAGTTCATCTACGTTGGTAAGCTTTTAGATCAAACCTTTATATGATAGATTCGGGCTTCAACTTCGAGTTTTTTGTGTTTCTGAAATTTCATTAACTTGATTAAATAGGGAGGGAAAAAGCGGAACTGACGATGAGATCAGACGTTTTGACACCTGCGTGGAGATTAGAAACATCGACTCGGACGTCGCTCAGTGGTTTCAAGACGGGCTGTCTTGGCAGAAAGTTCTGAAATGACTGAATTCAGAAGATCACTAAGTTTAGGGAATAATAGAGAACTAGAATGAATGAAGTTGAGTGAGAGAATGACTGGAGTTTCGGAATGGTTAAAATTGAATGAAGACTTATATTCTATTATTACTGAGATAACGCAAAGACTACGTTGAGTTAGGGTTTGACAGGCATAAGGCTTATAAATTGCAACCTTTCTGTGATCATGGGTTAAATAGTGACCGGATCGGTCCCGTCGTCGGATACATGTACACAAACTATTTTTAAAAACACCCTTTTTTCTTATTTCTTCATTCATCCCCTCTTCTTTTTTCCGCCAACTCTGAGAGGCAGATACATGTAAACCCAAATAGAGCGGCTCCATTTAACACCTGTCTGTGATATATGGACAAAGGTTCAGGTTATTTTTCAACCCTTTTTGCTACTCTATATAAAAGCTGAATCGAAATTAGAATTTTATTCTTCATGTGAATATCTCGAAGCTTGAAAAAGTCGGCTATAATCTACTTCAGCCGTCCAATGAAATTTTAGCCCTCCAATGAAAGTTTTGCTGGCAAAAAATTGAGTTGACAAAAATTAATAATATGATAAATTTATTTTCTTATGCCGTGCGGCCTCGTTAGCTAAGCCGTACGGCCTCGTAAGCTAAGCCGTATGGCCTCGTTAGCTAAGCCGCACGGCCTCGTTAGCTAAGCCGTACGGCCTCGTTAGCTAAGCCGTACGGTCTCGTTAGCTAAGCCGTACGGCCTCGTTAGCTAAGCCGTACGGTCTCGTTAGCTAAACCGTACGGCCTCGTTAGCGTAAACTTTTTCTTAAACCTAAGCTTTTTTAATATAAAAATCAGAGAGAGAGAGTTTAATTGTAAAAGTTTGATTGGACGGCTAGAGTTTGATTGGACGGCTGAAGTAGATTAGAGCCAAAAATTCAATCCCGGCTTGACACGAAAACTCACTCCTGGGAACCGCGGAGCCCAATTGGGTCTCGGTTTGCCGATTCTGCCATCGTTGGAACGGTTGAGATTCTGTTGAAAACACAATTTCGTAATTCATGGAAATATTGTTTTCAATATAAATCTTTTGTGCTTTCCGTAATATAAAAAAATACTCTGCTATCGCATGAACTAAAATAATCTTTTAATCATTCCAGGTAAATCATGATGAATTTTTGAAAGAGAACGCACCAAATCTACGTTTTGATGATAGTCCGGATTTCTGATCCGTATCGGATATCGGCTTACATGAGATCGTATGATAGAATATGTCGGAAAAACCTGTCTGTTGTTCTGGAAACTTCCTCTTCCTCCACGAAACGACCCGCCGGCTCTTCTGTTGTTCCCCCTGCTCTGTTGTTTGTTCAGCGTTATGATTTGATCGAGCGAAAGATTGACTTTGTCCATCTAAGAGAAGACTGATTAGAACAACTCTGTGTAGAAAATTTCATAAGAGAACAATTCGCGACCGAATCAATAGATAGCTATTAAAATATTTTTGATAAAAATATACTCAACAAAGCGACTCAATCTTTTTAAGTTGTTTGAAAAAATGGGACAAGTTTACATGGGGGCTCCCCTTCACTTGAGGGGGGGGTGGGGCTCTTTTCGAGATGTTTTAAAAATACGAAAATTGTAAATTTTCTTATGCGGTCTCGTTCGCCTAAGCCGTACGGCTTCGTTAGCGTAAACTTTTTCCAAAGCCTAAGCGTTTTTAATGTTAAAATAATCTTTTTAAAAAGTTATTTTTAATGTGCCTATATTATATATGTTTTGGTAGAAGACAAAGATCAATTATACAGACAACTTTAAAGAGCAAGATTGTGGCGTCTCAAGATAAACAATTCCGGCGTTTTTTTCTACCAGGCTATAAAAAAGAAAAATTATGCTCACTCGACTACGCACTAAAAATAGTTATCTGAATCGTTTGATAGTAGGATTGTTTGATGTGTTGTTGTATTCCGAAATATTTTAGTTCTTTTCTTTCATTTCAAAAGTTTAAAAATTCCCTTTTGCATGTTGACTTTTTGTTAGAGATGAATGAGGAAGGAGGTTATCTGGGAGCCGTCACCTATCAATGTCTCTACTCCGGAGTTCTCGACAGAGTCCGTCAGGCGACTCGTAGTGACGAGAAAGCTCCAGCGGCTGTCCATGTACCTTTCTATCTATTATGATTCAACTTATGTTGTTTTGACGATTGTTAACGGAACAAGACTTCACACAAATTTTTATGTTTTCAGACAATAAGTGAAGCTTTTCACTCAATGGAATCTTCAAAAAAAAAATAAAAAGTCAAGAAAAAGAGACAACTTGATACAATATTAGAATTAAAAATTGTAATTCTAGAAGCTCCGCACAGCACTGAAAATGTCCGAGGCAGCGTCTCCGTCTTTTCTATTCGACCTTACAAAAATTATTCTGGCTGATTCTCAATTGGACGTGAACCTACAGGTATTTTAAGTTTCGGAATCATGATTTATAATCTAATTTCCCGCATTCATCCAACTTTTTATCTCACAATCTTCAGAAAAGTCCTGTTTCATTTGGACGGAAGTCATAACTAGTCGGAGTGTTTCTTAGCACCCGCACAACTTTTTTCAAGCGCATAGATTTCAAAGTTCAAAATTCAATTTCTCTAATGATTTGGAATTCTACAGAAAAAAATTTCCAAGCGCATAGATTTCAATGTTTTTCGGGGTTCTTGGAGAGCGCATAGATTTTTTTCACCCGCAGTGCGGGTCAGAAAAACATCTTGTAAGTAGTAGTTTTGCAAGGAAAAGGGTAAGAAAAGAGAGGGATTTTTTGTCAATAATGTGTGTAGATGTATCCGCCGACGGGACCGATCCGGTCACTATTTAACCCCTGCTCCTAGCACGCATCAAAACCTATAATTCTATTCAAATAAGTTCTCCTACAGGAATCCTTTTTGCGAATGCAAGCGAATGCTTCTCCAGATGATCTCTACGTAATTGGTCAAGAGAACAGAAAGGAGTTCATGGAGTTGTCAGAAAGGTTGGTCGATTGTTTAAGGACATTTCCAGCATCTACTGCCAATACCGTGATTACGGTACTTGTTACTGCACCCAAAGAGTTCGAATCAAGTTGTTCCTCTCATCACAAGGCGGTTTGAGTCTGCGTTCTCCATCCAAGCTGGTTATATGAAATTTTCGTATCTATCGTGCCCCCTCTCTATCATCGCTTGTAGCGGCCGTGCCTTTTACTCAGAATCCATTTTACGCTTGTTACAAACAACTCATGATCTGATTTTGTTTAAGGGCGATCGCGTTGAGACTCGTACTGGCGCGAGTACCAGAAGAGATGTCGGACAGAAGAACTTTCCTCGAAACTATCAAAGTGAATTATGAAAAACTTTCTTGTACAAAATTTTCCGTTGAATGAGATAAACCAGCAAAAAAGACTGGTTTTTATCATCCCGAAAGTTGAATGCTTTTATAGAAAAGACTATAGATGAATGAACGGTACTGAAGTGTACTATAAACTATAAAAAATGAGAATGTCGAGAAGCAAAAATCAAAAACTTTTTTTTTCAAAGTGGTCAGATTTTCATTAGCTTTGTGAGTTAGAGAAACTTTCGTATCATAGAGTGCAAGCAAAGAAGAGAGTTGCTTTTTGAGAAATCAAATCTTCATCAAAGGTGCTGTTTGAAGGAAATAGCGTCGTCGATAAAGAAGCTACTAGATGCGACGAATGCTGTTCTATTGGTTATACCGGCGGCAGTTCAAATAGGTCAGTCAAAAGTTTGATATTTAAAACATGGTATAGAAACTGTTCTGGAAACAGTGAATGATTTGCTTGGTAACAAAAAGCAGTAAGCTCTCAAATTGTTGTCTTCACATTATTTAATTGATTGGAGTCACAAGAGATTTGGAACAATGGTTTAAAACTTCTTTTTATAGTTCCGTTTCCTTGTAAGATTTTTTTTTTCAAGGAGTTGAAAAGCGGAAGCGTGAATTCGTGCACTACTCAAAGCGGTTTTCAACTACATTGAAGGACTACTTCAGAGATCAAAATGCGTATCAGGTACGAAGCAAGGCCAAAACATCGGGTCGAAACAGGAACCCCGGTGGTGACAGTTGCTTTCAGGGTATCTTAGAACATCGGTCTAGGATTAGTGTGCGCGACTTGAGTACGAAGGGTCCAAAGTTCGACCCCGACCCGGTACAGATATACCCAACTCCCGGGGTTAAGAAATGTTTGCATTATTGTAAATACTTGCACGAATCTTTCAAACTTTTCCCACGACATTACACACTAGCAAAGAGCCGGCGCGCAGCCACTTGTTTTACCAGAATAACTCTGCCTCCTATTCCAGGAGAGCGTACCCTGCCGCGAGGCAGGATCAAGCGCGAAAAAGATCATTATTGTTATTAAAACGTTTTATCGAAACGGTAGGTCGTGAAAGGAAAATAAAAGGAGGAAAACGCATTTTTAGAGCATTGCTTCCAGCTCAATGCTCACGAAGTTAACAAAGCATGTCACACAGTATTATGTGGGAGGACAATTTTAAAGGGTTTGGTAAATAAAATGCGAATATTTCTGAATATAAAAGTAAATAGTCATTTGGAATGACGGGGCTTTCAATATAAGCCCTGAGAATAAAACAAACCCCTGGCAAAGCTCTTAACAGAAGCTTGCTTTCTGTGAATTTTCGTTCATATATGGATAAAGGAAGCACCATCCTTTGCAGGGGATTGTACATCGGCAATAGGTACAAAAACTTGGCTCTAATATCAATATTGGCCTGGATTTCTGTAGTATCAAGTTGACTTAGAAGCCGGATGGACTAGGGTCTCTCATAGGAAGTTTAGGGTACAGAGGGCCGCCAAAGCTTCATTAGACACGTTCATTCAACCCTTGGTCTTTTGCCCCTTATTGTTATACCAAGACGTTCAAAATAATGTTTGTTTAGTTTTATCTATAAATAGTTTTCAAAAAAAGTCATTCAAAAATGATCTACCTTCAGGTTTCCGTCTCAGCTAATCAACTCATCTTTCAAACGTCTCTCATCATAAAAACTTTGAATGACAAACTGCGAAGACAATAAAAGATGACCCACCAATATTTTTCATATGCATTCTTGGACCATTTGATGTGCAATGACCGCTTTAGATTTCTGAGCCTCAGAAAGGTTACAAAGTTATAGAGTCCTCTCAAGCAATGAGCGGGCTCAACTTAAGAGAGGGGTTTCACGGGGAAAGGTGATTTCATTGTAGTATTTAGAATGCTGCGAAGAATTTGAGGAGAGTTGAGGGTTCGTTACCGTTATGTTCCACCGATTCTGCTTGTAACTGGGGGAAACAAAAGATGTCAGCTATTAGTCATCAAGAAGAGTCAACATTTATGTCAGCTATTAGTCATCAAGAAGAGTCAACATTTATGTCAGCTATTAGTCATCAAGAAGAGTCAACATTTATGTCAGCTATTAGTCATCAAGAAGAGTCAACATTTATGTCAGCTATTAGTCATCAGGAAGAGTCAACATTTAAGTACGTGAAGTTAATAAGTTGTGTAGCTATTAATTCTTGAGTTTATTGTTCAAAATCGTAAGATCTATTATAAATTATCATTCAAGACGATAACTCGAGTATTTAAACGGAATAGAAACTTCGGAATATGTTCAAATGATTCCTATTGGCATGCAGTCTTTCACAGTAATGCTGAGTTCATCGATGAGGCCTTTGTCATATCTATATGTTTCGAAAAAAGAACCATTTCTTCAAGATTTTGTGTTTCTTTTAAAACGCAGTTTTTTTTTCTCTTGTAATGTGCTTTATTTTGGTTTTATAATTTGATTGTGCAGGCAAATGAATATATTTCGATTGTAAAACTTGTTTCCCAATTGTTTTGTTTGTTTTTCTTGTCAATAAGCTTTAAAGGCTCTTGAACGAATGCTTCATGATATTATAGTACATTGTATACCTCAAAGGCAATAAGTAATCAATCGCTTCCAAATAAATATTTTCATGTTTTGCTGTTTCATCATGTAGTCAACAAAAATGTTCCATTTCATTCCTAAGAAGCTCAATTTCAATTAATTCGAATAGAGTCTTGCGATAGAAGAGTATTGTTGCTTGAATTACCTACTTTGTCCACATATCCCCTAGGTCACAGGTCTTGAAGGCTCGGATGGCTCAAGCAAAATTCAATCGAAGACCTGTATGAGAGGGCGAAACAAGTCCTGTTTCTTGATTGATAGGTCTTTTTAGTATAAATTTGAGCTCTGCTCGAGCGGTGCTCCTCATCAAGGCGCGTCCTCTTTTCAATGAGCATGAGTATTGATTGATTGGTGATCCATGGCTGCCCTCTTTCACTTTCCCCCTCTCTCGAATGCTCAAAGCAGAGAATATACAGCAAATATCGATTTATCTTATTTGTTTTCAGTAATAAATTGTTTTTTCATGAGTTTTCGATTTCAATGATGATCACATTCAGTATTCACCTATTCAATACCTAATGGTAGAAACGCTGGCTTTGAGCCAGTTCATGAAGAGCGGAATTTTAGAAAATATTGCTTCATGACGAATAACAAGTAGACTTCAATGCAATTGATTCTTTAGTGCAAAGAAAATTATAACTTTATTATAATTGGTTTCAATCATTGTAATCGCATTCTATCGAGACGCTTAAAATTTAACTAAAACCTAAAGGTGGGCATTGGTCGTGAAGTTTCGCATAGATTGCGAACAGGGCCGGTTGTGAATCGCATTTTATCAACCTTTTCTATTTGCATTTATTGAGTTTATAAAGCTTAGATATTTCAATGATGTTCCAGAATACAATAAGTTACGGTAACCGAGATGAAGGAAGACGATGAACCGCTTTTTGAGGATTCTGATGAAGAGGCGGGGCCTTCCACGGCTAAGAAAGGTTGAAGAAGCAAAAACATATAGAGAGACCTCTCTCTCTATATGTTTTTTTTTTTTTTTTTTGTTGTTCCTTTTTTACATTTTGTAGAACGAATAACGCAGTGGTTCTCCCGCCAACGCTGATACAAATGCTCTCCTCACACGACTTTCTCGATTTTGGTCAAAAGCTTTCTGTCTCTGCAAAATCTGCCGTTACCTTATTACTTTTTTTGTTCATATAGTTGGTTTATGCTAAGAAACAGCCCGGTGAATAGCGATAAAACAGCCCGGTGAATAGCGATGGAGACAAATAGAAGATGGAGTTGTGGAGAGATCTTGGGAAAGAGTAGCCAAGTCCTATCGAATGTAGAAGGGCTTCTGTCTAGAGCATCGTTGGTGTCTATTCTGATATCACAGGAGGATCCATATGAGTGAGCCATTGTCTTATTTCACGGGGGAATAATCTTTGTGCACACATATTTCGGCCACTTTTTGCGAGCCTATGTTTTCGAACGCAAAATGAAATCTCTGCTTGATATTTGCAAAAAAGAGAAGTGAAAGAAAATTTCCTGTGAAAAATTCAAAACTGCAGTAGTCGAGGGGGGATTTGAGGGGGACTGCAGTAGTCGAGGGGGGATTTGAGGGGGACTGCAGTAGTCGAGGGGGGATTTGAGGGGGACTGCAGTAGTCGAGGGGGGATTTGAGGGGGACTGCAGTAGTCGAGGGGGGATTTGAGGGGGACTGCAGTAGTCGAGGGGGGATTTGAGGGGGACTGCAGTAGTCGAGGGGGGATTTGAGGGGGACTGCAGTAGTCGAGGGGGGATTTGAGGGGGACTGCAGTAGTCGAGGGGGGATTTGAGGGGGACTGCAGTAGTCGAGGGGGGATTTGAGGGGGACTGCAGTAGTCGAGGGGGGATTTGAGGGGGACTGCAGTAGTCGAGGGGGGATTTGAGGGGGACTGCAGTAGTCGAGGGGGGATTTGAGGGGGACTGCAGTAGTCGAGGGGGGATTTGAGGGGGACTGCAGTAGTCGAGGGGGGATTTGAGGGGGACTGCAGTAGTCGAGGGGGGATTTGAGGGGGACTGCAGTAGTCGAGGGGGGATTTTTCAAAGTTGTTAGGGAAGCAAAATGGTTCTAAAGTTCGACTGAATGGTGTTTTTTTCTTCAATTTTCAGGTATTCAGATTAGTGCAGAAAAGACTTTAAAGTTGAGAATAAGACTAAATCAGGGGTTAAATAGTGACCGGATCGGCCCCGTCGGCGGATACATGTACACACACTATGTATTGACAAAAAATTCCCTCTCTTTTCTTACCATTTTCCTTCATCCCTTCTTTTTTTTTCCAAACTTTGAGCGGCGGATACATGTAAACTCAAATTGGGCGGCTCCATTTAACCCCTGGACTAAATGCAAACGATTACAGGAGCCAAAGAAAGCGATAACAAAATGATGTTTCGCAAAGAGCTGAAGGCAATGCTCTATGGCTTCGGAGATGAAAAGGTAAAGGGTAAAGTTCACAAATTGAGTCGAGATTTGCGAGGTCGCTTTTCACTGATAGTTTAAAGTGACAACAGAGCAGAGTTAACTCATCGCGAAGATAAGATAAATTTCAAATTTTAGATAATGAGGATAAGGATTAAGCTTTTGAAAAGAACTTTTCGAGAAAATAAATGAGGAAAAAATTGTGTAATCAAAATAAATAAACAAAAAACTGCTGCACGTCTAACAGGCCGAAAAGAGACCAGAAAGTTGTTGAATGAGAATTGAAGATCAATATTAATGAACTTTTAAACTTTTAGGAACCTCTCGACACGACAGTGGAGTTTCTGGAAGTTATTGTATTGGATTACATCAAGGTTGGTAAGGGTAAAAGAGTTTTGAAGAAGAAAAAATCAATAATTGGAAGAAAATAAGAGTGAGGGAAGAATAAAGAATATAAAAAAAAAGCTCAGAGAGTGAGGAAAAGGTTATATACATGATCAAAGTATTAAAAAGAGAAAGCTTTCGAGATTAAAAGAACAAAAAAAATTAAGCCTTGGAGAATTTTTATAAATATATTGTTATCAGAAAGAGAATGAGTGTAGTTCAATGTTGTAAAAATGATATTCTAGGAACTGTGTGAGCGTTCGCTGAACACGGGAAAGCAGGGTAAGATGGGGTTGGAGGACATCTATTACATTATACGCAGAGATGAGAAGAAGTTCTCCAGGGTCAAGGTTTGCTACTTCTTTTGATTTGTCATCCTTGCATTGTTGATCTTATAGAGAGAGGGGAAATAGCAAAAAATGAGTGACAGGTTCTAATAATTAGTCAGGTTTGTAAGTTTTTTCTTGGTTTGTAACGCTAAAACGACTATGGCAAAAATTATACGAATTATTTTTTGATGAGGTTTTTGAAAGAATAGGGTTCTGTTCCAAGGAACTATGGCAAAGACAATTTCTTTTACTAAGATGATTTCGCGTGATTTGAAGGCATCATTACAGTAATCCAATTGCGTAGTAGGCAGCATTTTGAGAAAAAGTTTTGACTTTTTAGAAGCGAGAGAATCAGTTTTTTGTATGAATATGAATAAACGCGGTCTTCAGGACCTATTGGACATGAGCAAGGAGCTGAAGAATGCACGGAAGATGTTTGACGAATCTGTCGTTCCCGAATGACGAGATAGAGAAATGAGGGGGAGAGAGAGAGAGGGAAGAATCTGTGATCTTACGACGGAGCGGCCAAGACCGATAACAGTACCCGTTTCCGCCCATCAAAAAGAAATGAAAATAACCTTTAGCTTTGTGCCGACATCTCACTAAAAGATGAACACCGTTTTTTTTTTTAAAACGACTGTTTTGTCTTTCACCGCAGGTTGTAGGGAAAAGGCTGATTGTTTTCGCCGGCAAAGTGAAAATAGTCTTAGATTGTTCTGTCATCTTTCGCGTGAAAAGTAGGTGACATTATTAGACAGAAGAGAGCGAAATGTGTAGGAACGGAATAATTTCACCATCAGTTTTTTCTTCCTATAATTTGTATATATTCCAACGAGTAATAGAAGGGGACTCTAGTCTCCTATGAAAACTGTTTTTGTTGATTGTAACCTGTCGTTATTTTATTTATTGAAATTCTAATTAGAACATTTTTTGTTGAATGAGACTTTTATTTATTTACTTGCAAATAAATCAAACTTTCAATACGCGAATCGAGATAATCAACAACAACAAAAAATCTCCACATAATTTGAGCGAGACACATTAGTTTATGATGACGGCGGGCGAAAAACATGAAAAGTTTTGCCAGCTCCAGCAAGAATCTTGCCGCAAGATAATCGATAGCCCAGCCCAACATCACTAAAATTTATTATTCTTATCTTTCATCTAGAAGCTCAATCCTCACATAGTTTGAGCCAAATTCAATCTCTAGTGAATAGAATTTTGCACAATTATTGTCTTTATAGGCTGATTGAATGACAGAATCACAGTTTCAACAGGTAACAAAAAATCTATCAAAATCTATTCATTTTCTCCGCTATTTCTTTACCCTTCCCCACTGGGTGAGTTCGCTTCCGTGACTTTGAAGGCATCTGATGCGTTTCTTCACACTGAACGTCATTCTGGAAAAACTTCGATCACGAAAATAAATAATTGAATTAAAAACCTCTGGTTTCCAAATTTATAATGAATTGCTAGAGTTCACAGCTATTTACTGCATAAAAAGTAGAAAGCAATCGAAAAATATAAATTTAGTCTACCAACTTACGAAGAAGAAAAAAAACACCTATTTACTAACGCCAACAAAATTGCTCCAAAAAGATCAAACATGTAAAATTTAGTCTCCCCGAAAATATATTCTCAATAAAAAGGAGCCAAGGCTGACCCGATTCGCTTTCGTTTGGAACTTGGAGCCGATGGTGTAATTCAGGGAACCACCCAATCTGTAAGAGGAATCGAAATATTTTAATTGATTCAAGTTTGATCAGATCAAAATAGAAATCAGAAAACAAAGACAGCAGATAACAGCAAAAACTTTTATTTTCGTATTGTTGCCTAGTTTTTTGTTTTGAGCACCGTTATCTGTAATCTTCTGTCAGTCGTTACCTCCTGATTTCGCCAAGCGCTTTTCAACACTAAACCCTTTTGCGTTAAATCTCCCAATAATGTAAATCCAGGGGTTTTATGGTGCGCCTACAATAAAATAACGAAGATGCGCACAGGAATGTTTGAGCAGTGACCCAGAGGTGCGTAGATGATTTAGTTTTACTCAGAAAAACATGATTGTACATGAACAAAGACGCTGTACTTGAAATAACAACACAAACCCGCGAAGGTTCAAAACAGAGGTCCGCCTTTAAACGGTGGGATTCTAGAATACGACCCCTGGGATTAGAGTCAAACCCATTGTACTCTCAGATAAATCTTCAAATGCTCAGTTACACAGTTTTAAGGCAGTGACGCCTGGTAGAGAAGACAAATTGATCAACTTTTTTATCAATTTGTCTACTCTCAGATATTTACACTGAAACCAGACCACACCCAGACAAACTTCGAATCTTGAGTTACAAAAAATGTTTTTTTAAGCTTGTTGTTGAAAGATTGTTTACAACCAAAACCAGTTTTTTTCTGGCCCGCAACGCGGGTGAATCCTATGCGACATCTATAAAAAGAGAGGACATGAGTGCTATGTTCTTATTTCATCCTCTATGTTTCATAGGATATCGGTCTCTCTCCAAAGACTGCATTTCTTTATTGATTTGATTAAATGATTTACACGTATCTTTGGCGCATAGCTAGAAACAATCTGCTCACCACTGGCAATCTTCGAAAAGCCCGCTTCTAAGAACTGAGCTTTTTCAAGTCAAACAACAACAAAAAAACTTACACTCTCGCCATTTCTTCATCATTGACGTCCTTCTCCTCATCAGAATCATCGAGAGTTCCATTTTTGAGGTCTCGATAGTATTGCATAAGTTTCTGCAAGCTTATAGATTATTCAATACCTAGGATATGAAATATTGAAACGTATTCTGAAAACTTTCGTTGAAATTTTTTTTAACGAAAATCTTCGAGAATCTGATTTGAGTTCAAAATGAGTCGAAAGCTACTGAAGCCTGAGTCTGAAAATAGAACCCCTTTTCACAATTCAAAATTAAATAAAAAAAAAACAATTATAAATATCCGAAACTCACTTCAACCTGAGGGTTAAATCCTTTGAAGGACATCCTTCCGAAGGCTAAATCTTCGAGGAACTCGTAATCTTTCGTAAATACGACATCCTCACTAAAAATGAAACTTATTCAAATTTCAAGATATTTTCAATAAAAAATTTTAAAACTGAGTTCAAGATCGTCTTTTTTATTTATTCCATTCTTCGCAGTCTCGGCGTTTGTCTCCGTGAACAGTACAAAATAGGACCGAGGTCCATTGAGAAGCAGTGTGCAATGGGGAGGGGGCCCTAAAAAGGGGAAGGGTGCCCTATGGAGAGGGAGGGAAGATTATTAAATGATAAGTCTACAGTTTCATCAGCGTATGCGGTAGTCATGACAAAAAGATGTCCTGGAAACTTTAAACTTGATAATTGACGATAACAGAAACATAGAAAAACAAAAACAAGCGTTTTCTAATTACTACGAATACAAATACTCTCACAGTATCCAGAAAATAAATACACTATAATGATTAATTTGGTAATGCAGCATAATGAAACACTCACGCTTACAGTAATGTTATCACACATACACTATAATGATGGCTATATCATCCTATTGCGACCCGGATTAAGAGGGTGGTGTTGTTGTTGTTGTTGTTGTTGCCGGCAAACGTCTCGCGTCGAAGAGAGTTGGCTATGGAGAGCCGCTCTCTCCCTCTCTCTCTCCTCTCTTTTTTTTATTTTTAAATACATCTCTTCTTCTTTCCTTCACAATAGTCTCAGAAATGAGGCTACTTCTTTTGGTTTCATCCAGAGATCTTCCAACGTGAGTCTTGTTGGACGTCTAGCGCATTTGAAGAGATGGGCCACGTCGTGAGGTCCATTGAGACAGTCTGGGCAGTAGTCAGGTATCGAGTCATCGATCCGGTGTAAGTAGTGGTTGGTGTACCTGCTGTAGCCTGAGCGGAGTTGGCTCAGCGTGCAGCGGGCGTTTCTGGAGAGGTCCACTTCTTCTTCATTTATGTCCGGTGGTGGTCGGCCGCCCAGTATGACTGGACCTTGGATGGTTTCCTTTTCTTCTGAGACCATGTTTGTGTGGACTCGGTTGGCGACGCTTTTCCCGTTGTTCTTCTCTGCTGTTTCCGACAGGGCTCTTTCAACAGTGCTTCTGCATGCGATGTAAAGATCAGCTTTCATGTTGCGTGGTGGGGGTCCTTGGAGAAATAATCCGTGATGGAAGTGAGTTTGGCTCAAGGTCCTTGCCAAGTATTGGGCTGATAGCATGTGAAGGTGCGATTTCGATCTCATAACTTTAGCTTCAGCATGTATGTGGTCGACGCTGGCCATTTGATGGTTTCCTGTTACGATACGCAGGCCATTGTTCTGTCCTCTTTGAATTTTGGTATGTGCTGAGGAGGAGAGAAAGCTGGCCCAGGCTGGAGCTGCGTAGCTGTATATGGATTGGCAAATGGCTTTGTACGTGAGACGGAGTGTCTCCTTTTGGTTGCCCCATGTACTGCCCGCTAGCGCCTTCAGTACATTGTTACGTTGCGACATTCGGCCTGCTATGTCTTTCGCATGATGACTGAATGTGAACATAGAATCATATGTAACTCCAAGGATTTTGGCGGTATTCACGGTGGGTACGCTCTGACCTCCGATCGAGACATCTAGGATAGTCTTGTACTCTTTGCTGTAAGGTGTGAAGAGTAGAAGCTGGCGTTTGGCAGGAGAAATAGATAGTCCACGATCGTGGATGAACTTTTCGATGTGTGGGAGACCGGATCGTATGTGTAGCGAGGCAGTGGAAATGCTCGGATCTGACGCCCATAGCGTTATATCATCAGCATAAGAGACGATTTTGATGTTTGGATCGTTGTTCGGAAGATCGCTTATATATAAATTGAAAAGAAGCGGTGAGAGTTCGCTGCCTTGAGGGACTCCGCTTCTGATCAGGGATGAGCTTGAGAGGACGTCGCGAAAGGATGTACGGCTCGTTCGTCCTCTGAGGTACGATGCTAGCCATTTCTTTGCGAAGTTTGGGGCGTCGGTTTGTAGGACGATATCTATGAGTACCGCTATGTCTATGCTGTCGAAGGCCTTTGACATGTCGATTGCCAACATCACTGTACGTTTAGCTGGTCTCTTCGCGTTAAAACCTGCAGCTACGTCTTTTGAAAGAGTGAGGAGGGCAGAGGTGGTGGATCTTCCTGTGGTGAATCCATGCTGGTGCTCAGCTACTCTTACGTACGGCTTGAGTTCTTCCAATAGAAGTCGTTCTATGATTTTCGCCATCGGTGAGAGTAAGGAGATCGGTCGGTATCCTGGTCCATCTGTTGCCTCTTTTCCTGCTTTCAGGAGTGGGAGAATGACTGAAGATTTCCAAATCATGGGAATTCTGCCAGAGCTGAGGGAGTCGTTGATGAGCTTTGTGAGGGCGGCTATACCTCTGTTCCCGAGATAATGGAAGAGTATTGGAGCGAGTCCGTCCGGTCCGAGGGCTGTTGATTTCTTTGTCTTCTTAATAGCTGATTTCACTGCGGCCTCTGAGTACTCGACAAAATCTTTAGCGTGGATGTTGTGAACTTTCTTCATGGTTTTCCGATTTTCCTTTTTTGTTTTGTAGTCGACTGGGCGTGTGAAGCGTTTGTTGAACTGGTTCGCGATTTCGAAGGAGGATGTGAGGGGTCCTTTCCCGAAGTCGATGGCGCAGTTTGGTGGAGGACGTCCTTTATCATTCAACATCTTGATCGTTTTCCACAGTTTCTTGCTGTCTAGTTTGGGATCAAAAATCTCCATGAAGTTTCTCCAGATGTCCCTTTTGTTTCTGTCCGTGGCTCGTCTGATGTTCATGTTGAGGGTGCTGATGTCTTGGCTTGATGGGTCTGATTCTCGTAAAGCGTCTCGTTAGGTCATCCAATCTCGGATTTCTGGTGTTAAGGCAACGTTTCTCTTCTTGATGCGACCGCGTGGGATTGAGCTGGCGGCTGCAGATAACAGGATCTTCCGGAAGAAGGGCTCAGCTTGGGCGGCGGGGAGGTCGGGAAGAGGTGTCGTGGTTAACTTTTCTTCGACAAGCTGTTCAAAGATTTTCCAGTTCGCTTTTCCGAAGTTGGTGAAGGAGACTTTCCTGTGCGTACGGATGTAGTTGGAACCCTCAAGGACGATTACAATGGGTAGATGGTCGGAGCTTCCAGATGGTATTGTTTTCCATGAGACTTGAGAAAGTAAGTCCAGCGAACAAATGGAGATGTCTGGAGAAGATGGTCTTCCGTTGACTGGTACTCTGGTAGGCGTGTCACGGTTTACTGCGGCGTGTTCTGAAGCATCGATCGTTTCTGCGATGTGAGAGCCTCTGCTGTCTGAAGATTTGGAGAACCATGCGGCATCATGAGCGTTAAGATCACCGATTATTATGGATTTCTCGCGATTGTGTAAGAACGGAGTCAGGTCGGGCGTGTAACCAGTGGTGCAAGAGCTCGTCGGTGGTATGTATATGTTGGTAACATCGAGCGACTTCCCATCGGCATCGAATATGCGGACGGTGAGAGATTCCAAATGTGTGTCGGTCGGAGAGGGCATTACAGTGTAGGACAGCGATTCGCTGATTCCGGTAATAAGACCGCCTCCGGAGTTCTTCTCACGATCTTTTCTTACGATAGTGTATCCAGGAATTTGTGGACATTTGGAACGGTTCGTTAGCTTAGTTTCTTGGATGAGAAATAGATCGACTTTCAGACGAGTGACGAGTTCATGGAGTTCCGTCGTTTTGCCAGAGAAGCCATTGCAGTTGTATTGCAAAATCTTGAGGTTCCTGCTGTTGGACGTGGGGTCAGAGGAGAGAGTTTGCCTGGTGTTCGTGGTCGTCAGCGGAGTCGTTGATGTTATGCATGACGGGCAGCGGTATTCGACTTGGGTGTATTCTTTGAGTGAGGAGAGGCCACTGCATGTCGATTTAGTGTGGACCCACTCTGAGCAGTGGGAGCACTGGATGCAGTTAGTATTCGCCTTTCTCTTGCATGTAGTGCACAGCCAGATCCTTGGTCCTGGGTTACTTTCGATGTCTCCGGCCAATAGGAGAAGTAGTTGGGACAGGCCAGCCGGATCGGACTGTCCCTCAGGCGAAAAAAAGAACGAAGACGGAGGTGTAGTGAAGAGATGAGAGAGAGAGAGAGAGACAGAGAGGCTCTCTTGTAGTTTCTTCGGAGCGTGATGCTTCCGGAGAAGGTTGTTGATGTCCTTTGCAGTCTGTAGACTGTCGTGCTGCACCGCGTGAAGGCGGACATCGTTGTAGCACGTGGTGTTGTTGTTGCCGGTTGTAGCCGTCATCGAAGAGCGAGGCTCACGTGATATGTTTCTTTTCGCTTCGTCTTTGTTGTGTATGAATCGTCAATTTTTTTTAAATAGACATCTTCAAGAAGTTTGCCACTTCTCGTGGTTTCTCCCATAAGTCGGTGAGTGAGAGTGTCGTGGGGTCTCCAATGCAATCGAACAGGTGTGCGACGTCATGAGGTGTGGATGAGCATGTTGGGCAGACGTCTGGGATGGACTCATCGATACGGTGTAGATACGAGTTTGTGAATCTGCTGAATCCGGATCGAAGCTGGGAGAGTGTACATCTTGTGCTGCGGGGAAGGTCATATTCTTCCACGTTGATGTCGGGCGGGGGTCTACCTCCGAGAATGACGGCGCCTTTCATTGATTGAAGTTCGCTAGAGATCATCATAGTGTGTATGGCGTTTGCGACGAGTTTCCCGTTGAGAGGTTCTGTTGCTATGGAGGCTGCGGACTCGACCGTGTGCTTGCAACTCATGATGAGGTCGTTTTTCATGGTGCGTGATGGAGCATGACTTTCCAAGAGGCTGTGATGGTTGTGAGCTGGATCCATTGTTCTGGCGAGGTATTGAGCGGAGAGCATGTGAAGGGGTGGTGTTCGCCTTTGATGGTGCTACAGCACACAAGTTTACACTATTGCAAGCAACCGGTTCATCCTCACCGGTATCGAGTGGCGGATATAAGGATGTCTCTTTGCACAAGTGCATTTGAGATAGCGGGCTTGTCCGTAGCGGACCAAAATTGGATAGTATAGTTCGTCAAAGGAAGGTGATACCGGACTGGCCTGGGCATGCCTACGGATAATCAGCCGACTCCCCTATACTTTGTAATGGCGAGTCGAGGCACAAGGAAAATAGCATCTTGTCCTTCTCCGGTTAACGAATGGGTCTCGCGAAGAGGATCGTCGACTGCGGTGCGAGTGTAGACGGAGAAAATTTCTCCGGACTCAAAAGGATCCTCACCAACCTACCCCTAAAAGACTCCCCTCGACAGGGCCAATGGGCAAGCAACAACAAGAGTGCTTAAGTAAATCTTACCGAGAAAAAAAAACATCCCACTATAACTTATGAATGATGCATCATCCATAAGCAACCGGATTCAACTGGGGGAAGTATAATTAAACTGTCCCAGTTCATTTTCTCTCGTCAGGAAGCTCAAGTGCGATTCAACCTTTTAAATCAACAGTCTTGAGGGTTTTTTCTCCACTTTTTTTTCCATGTATGAGTTATTAGGTTGGAACATCTTAAACAGAAGAGCACTAAAGCTATAAGAAAAACCCTAATTTTGAAGACGCACAGAGGACTTTCTAGAGATCTTTGAGACGTTGAAATGAACAAATAATTTGGAGAAAACCTTGAACGGTTTTAAGACTGACGAAAGAGCTTCAGCGGTTTTCAAGTCTTCCGGTGCTTTTTTCAAATAGGCTTTCTTTAGCTCGTTTTCCTTTTTGGACCGCTCCTTGACTTCCAATTTCCTCTTGGTTCTTTGCATGAACTAAAACGAATGATAAAAAGCAATGAATGAACAAAAGCGAAAAATTTCCAAAAGATGACAACCAAAAAAGATTTTCACACTGTGTGAGTTTCTCAAAATAACACTTCTTCTCAGGACATAAAACATCCACTAAATAGAATCTTTTGGCTCTGCTAGTAAGCTAGGTGTGGTGCAGCGTCAGACAGTGCAGAGTTTTTTCCGTTCTATCTTGTTTCTCATTTTCCTCTGCTTGTCAGATATCATACCATGCTATCTTCACTCGTTCTGTTCTTTTTGTTGATTCTATCATTCACGAAGCCATGTACAAGTCAGTCTAACAATTAATTTACAAACTCAGGAATAAAAGTTTTTAGGTACTTTTTTTCCTTTTTCTGCTTAAGCTTGAGAAAAGGTTACGTTAGAGAGGCCGTACGACTTAGGAACGAGACCGAACAAAAATATAATCGCTTTTCAAGTTTTAAGCATCTTGACGAATGTTGGAGACGCCGACAACACCTAGGTTTCTTGTAGAGCCATTTTCTATTATTTGAAAACTGACATAGCAGATGGTATACTTTGAGAGAAAACGGAAATACGGGAATTTTTCTGTAATTCCGATGGAAGTTAAGAAACGCGGTATTTAAAATTACCAAAAATTTTAACACATGTTCACGGCATACGAAATTTTAGCAAAATGTTTAGGTCAATATGAAATTGATGAATAACTTACTCTCATATCGAGAACTGCAGCTGAGAGTTGCTTCTCTTCTTCGGGCATTTTTAGTGATAAAACTGAGAAGATAAGTAAATGTTTTAATCAGTAATTCTAGAACAAAAGACTTAAATTGCTCCGACATGTTTGGAATAAAGCATGAGTTTCAAGTGGAGTTTCGTGAATTAGATAGTTCTGCAGCAATGCGCAAAAAAGTTTAAATGCTAGCAATTCCAAAAAAAAAGATAACCATGTTTGAAAGAAATGGTGAATTGTTAAACCTGAAAGGTAACCCGAATTTTTATGCAAAGTTGAGCGTTCAATGGATCCGCGGAAGTCGAATTACCTTGCTTCGATATACTTCGAAGACCACTATTATCGATATGGATTCAGTTGCTGTAGGGGGGGGGGGGGCAGCTAAAGTGGAGAAGTGCCGGATTCAGTTGCTGTAGAGGGGGATGGCACCTAAAGTGAAGGGCGAAACTAGAGTATAGTGGTCCCGTCGAATTCGCATTTTTTCATCAAACTTTTTCTAGGGTTACTTTACGAGCAAAAAACGATTCTGAGAAGTGCGATGGTGGATCTGAAGCGTTTGAATATGTAAAAAAAAATTTTGAAAAATCATCTGTATTCAGCTATTATTCACTGTTTTTTTTCGCTTAGGCTTTGGCAAAGGTTACGCTAACGAGGCCGTACGGCTTAGGCTAACAAGACCGCATAAGAAAATTTCTCACATTGTTGATTTTTTGTCAATTCAATGACTTAATGCGTGACTAAATTTGTAAAAAAATAGTCGAGACGTTTTTAGAGGTACGGCAGTTTTTTAGAGGTACGGTAGAGCGCAGGCGGCAGCTAAGTCAGACAACGTTTGTTCGCTAGGTCAGATGCTTATAATTGTTATCATTCTATTTTAAAATTACATGTTCTAATAAAGATTTTTTTTGTTTAAACGTGTTTATACAGTGATTTAATGATGAATCACATCTTATTTAGGTACTGCATACTATATTTAAAAATTTCCAGGTTCGAGAGCAGCTCTTCTATTTTCCAGGTTCAAATGATTTTTTTTACATACTCAAACACTTCAGATCCAGCTTCGCACTTCTCAGAATCGTTTTTAGCTCGTAAAGTAACCCTAGAAACTGTTTGATGAAAAAAAAGGCGAATTCGACGGGACCACTATACTCCAGCATCGCCCAACAACTAAATGTTTTAAAATTCCATTACTTCACCTTCAACGGGAACAGGGCGCTTGCAAAGTTTAGAGGAGGTGGAGAAGTTCAGAAGGTTAAGAGTGTACAAATATTTTTGTTCTGTTTCTCCAAATCTACGCTTACTTTTCGAAACTTCTTATTATCATCTATTACTGGCTTCTGTTAATACTTTTCCGTAATTAACGTTTATTTTGACTTCTTCTGTCTTTAACTCCATCCGTCGTCTTATACATATAAGACGATGCTGGGAATATTTTTTGCCAAAATGCTCAAAATGTTGTTCCTCAGCCAAAAACTTTATTTTGCCAAGATTTCGAGTACGCGAACTTGGGAGAAGGAAATTCCGATATTAGTCTTTTTTAGCTGCCAAAATAGGGACGAAGAATCGGCCACTATTTCGCAGTCCCAAATGATGAATGACTCTGTGGCCAAGTTTTGTTCCTGCCAAATTACGGACAATTTTGTTTTTACTTTGTGAGATGTTTTGGCACTGCCAAACTCTGCTCTTTTTTCGAACACTTTTTGTAGGTTGAACAGAGCTCCGCAACGATCACATATTAACCACTTCTAGCGACGTACCCCAACCGAGTTTAGTAAACAGTTGAGAAAAATGTATGTTGCTGCGCTAGTACGTAAAGATTTGTGTTGTGTGGCGGTTGTAGTCGGTTTAATTACCCAAGTTTGAGGTAAAGATTCGATCCGGCTCGTTGAAAGACGTAGCCTGAACCACACATTTAAAGAGATCAAAGTCTAGTATTGGCACTCCCCAAAGAGTTCCTGAGAGCGATCCTCCATCATCCCAGAAATGAGGCTAAGGAGTTGCAGGGGCTACAAAAAAAGCCCGATTTTGGCAGTGACAAAACAAGGACAAAAATCCCGGTTCTGGCAGTGGCAAAACAAGGACAAAAAAACCCGATTTTGGCAGTGACAAAACAAGGACAAATAAAAACCCGATTTTGGCAGTGACAAAACAAGTACGAACAAAAACCGGATTCTGGCAGTGACAAAACGAGTACAAAGTAGAAAGCTTGTTTTTTGACGGTTTTTCTTGGCAGGCCCGTCAAAACGCATATTATTTGCTGCCATTTATCATGGCGCTTTTTTCCGTTTCTTGCCATGGAAAAGCTTGGTTATGTTTCCGCCTACGGTCACAAGTTCCCTTCGGCTACCACATAACAACTGTTTGAATTTCCCGAACACGGAGGGAAGGCCTTTATTACTGACCGACGTGAGGGAAAACACTAGAGGGAAGGCCTTTATTACTGACCGACGTGAGGGAAAACACATACACAACAAACGCCCGTGCCTTTAAAAGCAAAGAGACACAACACGTACATATATCCATATAACATCGAAATGCATGTTAAATGTGTGTATGTGAGAGAAAATAACTATAACTGAGCAAACCACGGCTTATTTACCGACAATGATAACTAGCGAACTAACAAATAGACAAAACCGAATAAATAAGAAAACTGAGCAATGGAGATATTGAGTTACCGCCTTTGCCTGAGCTGAATTAAAAACCTGATGTCACATATAATTATGTATTGAAATAAATAATTAAACCGAACAAGAAACAAGGTGAACAATCTGATACATCTATAAAAAGGTCAAAGAGGCCCCAGAATGCTTAGCATAGCTACTAATTAGAGAGAAAGAGCCCTACCCTGGCCTTCCAGGGAGTCTCCCAAATACACTGCCATTCCTCCAGCACTCTTCCATATTCCCCCTATTGAGCACTTGCTCCTGTGACGCTCCTTTCTTGACTGACGTTGTAGCTCCTCCACCTCTGAGCTCGTGAGGCGTCAGCTTGCGAATTCCGACCGTCACGCACGCACGAGCGAGTTCCTTGCGAATGGTGTCTGGAGTGAGGGCTTTACCTGTGCGGAATGATCGAAACAGGGCAATGGAAGGTTGAGAGAGCGCGTTTTGTGACGAAGGTAGATCTTCAACCCGAGAGAATCCTTTTCCAGCGCTACCCGAGTGACGTGTCCTTCTTCCAGTTGATCGTTCTTGGCCTTTAAGGAGAGAGGGGAGAGGACTTCCGCGAAGTCTCTCCGCTGGGATGACAACATCTTGTACGCTTGTAGGGAGCGGTGGGCCAGACCGCCCACCATCGACTGCTGGAGGTACGGTAGCAGATCCTCTCTTGCCGCGTCCCTGAGACCCTTCTCCACTTCGTCTACCGCCGCACGCTTTCTTCCTGTAACAGACCTTGATGAAGGTGGCTGGGGGGGAGGGTGGACAAACAAACACCTCCTCCCGTCAGCAATATTGCCTAGAATGGCAACTCCTACACCTACGCAGTTCCCGCCAATTACTCCCGCCGTAATTGCGTAGCTTCCCTTTTTTTGGCGGGAAATTCAAACAAATATTTCTTCAAGGGAAATCTGCCCGAGGAACAACATTTTGAGCATTTTGGCGAAAATTATTCCCAGCATCGTCTTATATAAACTCTGTTTAAATACACTCGCCTTAGAAATTCAACCTTTCCCCGCAATGAACAAAAAATGAGCGATTTTTTGTAAGGCTGCTTTCTAAGAAAGCAACGCCAACAGTGTTCGCTACATTTTCTATGAATTTATTATCCCGCTCTTTCGAGGGGATTCCAAAAAGTGAAATAATCTCATAGTTGCTCCTCTGCACGGAAATCTTTAGTAAAAGGCGAAAGATTTACTCGGTCAAATGCAGTGGAGCCAGAGCTACCGATTGAAAGGGAGAAATGACTCTATCTTTGCAAGCGTCCTATGCGTGACGGGTTTACAAGGCTCAAGCATAGCTAGAAAACGAGAACTGCTCAGCGGAGTAGATTTTTTTCTGAATTTAGGTTTCAGCGTAAATAGCTAAAATCAGACATAGTTCCAGGCAATAATCGTACTTTATGATGTTTCTTTTTGAAAATGGTCACCGTATTGAAACCGGGATAATGACCGTTCGGATGAAATAGATCTCGAAAAAGCCGATGAAAAGCTATCTCAATGATTGGATTTAATTTTAAAGTTTTGGGTTCGAAATGCCGTGGTACGAAACATTGTGTTACCCGAATGGTTCCAAGAGCACAATCATCCTTTTCCTAACTTTTATTCCAAGTCAAAAAACAAACTTAATTATCTTGAGATTCAGTCTTCCAATATGCGCATGTGTACAATTTCATTATTTAAAATGTTTTTTAAATGAATTTGATGTGCACGAGCGGTTTTTTTTTTAAAATTCAACATTTTTTTTAAAATTCAACATTTTTTTTAAAATTCAACATTTTTTTTAAAATTCAACATTTTTTTTAAAATTCAACATTTTTTTTAAAATTCAACATTTTTTTTAAAATTCAACATTTTTTTTAAAATTCAACATTTTTTTTAAAATTCAACATTTTTTTTAAAATTCAACATTTTTTTTAAAATTCAACATTTTTTTTAAAATTCAACATTTTTTTTAAAATTCAACATTTTTTTTAAAATTCAACATTTTTTTTAAAATTCAACATTTTTTTTAAAATTCAACATTTTTTTTAAAATTCAACATTTTTTTTAAAATTCAACATTTTTTTTAAAATTCAACATTTTTTTTAAAATTCAACATTTTTTTTAAAATTCAACATTTTTTTTAAAATTCAACATTTTTTTTAAAATTCAACATTTTTTTTAAAATTCAACATTTTTTTTAAAATTCAACATTTTTTTTAAAATTCAACATTTTTTTTAAAATTCAACATTTTTTTTAAAATTCAACATTTTTTTTAAAATTCAACATTTTTTTTAAAATTCAACATTTTTTTTAAAATTCAACATTTTTTTTAAAATTCAACATTTTTTTTAAAATTCAACATTTTTTTTAAAATTCAACATTTTTTTTAAAATTCAACATTTTTTTTAAAATTCAACATTTTTTTTAAAATTCAACATTTTTTTTAAAATTCAACATTTTTTTTAAAATTCAACATTTTTTTTAAAATTCAACATTTTTTTTAAAATTCAACATTTTTTTTAAAATTCAACATTTTTTTTAAAATTCAACATTTTTTTTAAAATTCAACATTTTTTTTAAAATTCAACATTTTTTTTAAAATTCAACATTTTTTTTAAAATTCAACATTTTTTTTAAAATTCAACATTTTTTTTAAAATTCAACATTTTTTTTAAAATTCAACATTTTTTTTAAAATTCAACATTTTTTTTAAAATTCAACATTTTTTTTAAAATTCAACATTTTTTTTAAAATTCAACATTTTTTTTAAAATTCAACATTTTTTTTAAAATTCAACATTTTTTTTAAAATTCAACATTTTTTTTAAAATTCAACATTTTTTTTAAAATTCAACATTTTTTTTAAAATTCAACATTTTTTTTAAAATTCAACATTTTTTTTAAAATTCAACATTTTTTTTAAAATTCAACATTTTTTTTAAAATTCAACATTTTTTTTAAAATTCAACATTTTTTTTAAAATTCAACATTTTTTTTAAAATTCAACATTTTTTTTAAAATTCAACATTTTTTTAAAATTCAACATTTTTTTTAAAATTCAACATTTTTTTTTAAATTCAACATTTTTTTTAAAATTCAACATTTTTTTTAAAATTCAACATTTTTTTTAAAATTCAACATTTTTTTTAAAATTCAACATTTTTTTAAAATTCAACATTTTTTTTAAAATTCAACATTTTTTTTTAAATTCAACATTTTTTTTAAAATTCAACATTTTTTTTAAAATTCAACATTTTTTTTAAAATTCAACATTTTTTTTAAAATTCAACATTTTTTTAAAATTCAACATTTTTTTTAAAATTCAACATTTTTTTTTAAATTCAACATTTTTTTTAAAATTCAACATTTTTTTTAAAATTCAACATTTTTTTTAAAATTCAACATTTTTTTTAAAATTCAACATTTTTTTTAAAATTCAACATTTTTTTTAAAATTCAACATTTTTTTTAAAATTCAACATTTTTTTTAAAATTCAACATTTTTTTTAAAATTCAACATTTTTTTTAAAATTCAACATTTTTTTTAAAATTCAACATTTTTTTTAAAATTCAACATTTTTTTTAAAATTCAACATTTTTTTAAAATTCAACATTTTTTTTAAAATTCAACATTTTTTTTTAAATTCAACATTTTTTTTAAAATTCAACATTTTTTTTAAAATTCAACATTTTTTTTAAAATTCAACATTTTTTTTAAAATTCAACATTTTTTTAAAATTCAACATTTTTTTTAAAATTCAACATTTTTTTTTAAATTCAACATTTTTTTTAAAATTCAACATTTTTTTTAAAATTCAACATTTTTTTAAAATTCAACATTACCTTAAAATTTTCATTCACTTTGCAAAATTATAATATCATAGCATCAAAGGGAATTGAGCTCAGGTTGAACCATCATTATCATGAGAATTTAACATCAAGTACATACATATTCAATACGTAGCCTAAGACCTAAACCAATGAATATTTGAGACGGTATGATGAATTGATGGCAAAACGTTATAGCTCATTTCAAATTTAGTATTATTTATAGATCCAAGTGAATAAAAAGTTTACATTCAAGTTTTAACTATTCCTATATCAAACCAATAAAGTAATCGTTCCATTCTTCTGAAAATAGCCAAAAATTTTGGATTAGTCGTAAGGACCAGCTTCAAGATGCTAGAGCTCTAATCTGGTTTTAAGTTGAAGTCGATTTCTACAAAAAAAACCAAAGAGAATACCCGCCACTCAAATTTAAGCACTATGAAAGAGTGAATTCTCACAGCAAAAGAATTCCTCAATCACTTTTAGAAACATGCAATCGAAGTTCAAACAAAAATTTTCATTGAAAAAACATAGGTATATTTGTTTTTTTTTAAAAACAGGGTATATTTATTGAAAGAAACATAGGTATTTTGTTTTTTAATAATTTTAGATTTATGATATTTTGATTATGTATGCATGGCTAGTTGAGCAGGTCAGTGTTGTCAATCAAAAACTATTGAAATTGTATACGGAAAGTTTTTTTTCCTTTTTTTAAAGTACATATGTATTATAGTTTTCTATAATAGGGTATTGATAAAATTTTTATGTATGTACATGAATATAAGTTTTACAGTTGATAAAAAAGGAATTTACAACAAAATCATTTCAATTATTCATTCAAGTTTTCTTCTCAAATTTTTTCCAGTGAGCCACGTCAATCGGAAAAGCCGCGTCCTGAAGAGAAAAATAATTTCATGACTATTATTTAGTTAAACTTTTTAAAACTTATCTATCTACCATGAAAAAAAAACATAAAATTACATCAATAGAAGTTTTAAAGGTGATAGGGAAAAAATGAATTCCCAACAAAATCTTTTCAATAAATGATTAAAATTTTCTTCTTACATCTAGAATTAAGAGAAACTCGACGCTTTGAAAATTGCAGGAGCACATCACTTGCTCTTGCTCTGTTGACTCGAAAAAGCAAAAAATATTTTTCATCTGTATTTACCTCTACTAACTGTGGACTCATGTTTCGTACAAGCTCGTTTAGGCCTTTTTATGAGTTATTTATCGACTAATAATTGTTGCTTACTACTGAGGGCTGTAGTTAGCAATGATTTCTGTTGTTATGAACTACTGCTAAATAATAAAATCAGCTCATTAATCAGATCAGTTCAATAATCAGCTCATGAAAATAATTAATAAACCCATTAATCAATAAATTGATACATATAATAATCAAAGTAATGAGTCCAAAAAAAGAAAAAACAACCTTGTTTGCCAGAAGTTACTTAAAAAGCTCCTCAAAGAGACGTAATCGAACTCCGCTCTTAAAAAGTATAATTCCATGCCTTCATTGTACGACAGAGTGTAGAAGACGATAGCCTTAAACTTCAAGAATTCATGCCAGAGGTGGAATCTGTGCATACAAGTTAAGCATCCCAAGAGACATAGAACCTTACCATATAACCAATATGTAAAACAAAAGTATGACAATACATGATCTTTAAAAAAATTTTAAAAAAAATTAAATCATTATAATCACGCTGAAAAACAAGGAGAGCTCCGAAGTGCATTCTAATTATTAGCAAAAATCATTGAAATACCTCACAATGAGAACGAGATATCGTTCTCATAAGGGCAGAATTTTAATTAGGGGCCGCACTTCACTTGAGGGGGGGGGGCGCTTTTGTTTTATTGTGTTCAAACTACTGTATTCATTACACCATTTCTCTATTTCTTACGCATTAAGTCATTTAATTGACAAAAAATTAATGATATGAGAAATTTTCTTATGTGGTCTCGTTAGCCTAAGCCGTACGGCCTCGTTAGCGTAACCTATGCCTAAGCCTAAGCGGAAAAAAAGTGAATGAAAACAGCAAAGTCGATTTTCTCGATTATACTGGACAAAACTAAAACATTGTGGTTAATTTTTCTATACGGCCTCGTTCCTAAGCTGTACGGCCTCGTTAGCATACATTTTACCTAAGCCTAAGCGAAAGAAATAAGTGAAAAGTAACCTGCCTCCCCAGTGAAGTGTGCCCCCAAGTAACAAAGTGCCCGTGATAAGATAGTGATAAAATATTATTGGAACGCCTAAGATCAAAGCTCTGATATCATTAAATCGCTCAGTAGAGCCCGGACGAAACCAGGTTGAAGCCATAAGGACCTAATACATCAAGGACATTACAATAGATGAAAAATAATTTCTGAATGCTACGAACCAACAAACAAACCATTAGAAAGCTGCAAGCCAGGATGACTATAGGTATGAAAATGTCTAGAGAGAGAATGTAGACGAAGGAGTGGTCAGGGAGGTCGAAGCTTCCGCCTCTCGGGGCTCCGAACCTTTAACAGAAAACACTTACTTTGATAAACAGCGTATTTTTTAACCGAGTTTCTTTTATCTCTTAAGACCCTTTCTTCAAGTTGTCAATATCTTTTAAACCACTATTTTATCTATGTATTTTTGCAGCTCATTTTCACTCTTTATATTTCTCTCTCTATCTCTCTCTCTCGTTCTCGCTCGGAGACTGATCACATCTCTTTCTTAATAACTCTCTTGATCATGCTTACTCTTTAGAATTCCACTTGTTTCCTCTTGCTAGCCTTAAATAAATGTTTAAAATGTCCAAACAAAAAATAGTTTTTTAATTATGAAAAGATTTTACAAATGTTGAATGTTGCTATAGCTTAAACTTGCAGTGAATAGTTTCGGGCGAGCCTCGTCCAAGTAAAACTTACCTCGTCACATATTCAATATGCGAGACGAGCTCGGCAGCTGGCTGACGAGGAAAGGCGAGCAGCTGGGCTCGCAGCAGCTTCGCATTGTAAGCGTAGCTGTAATTTTTTTATCAGTCATGAAAAACTTTGGAGCTAGGAATGGATAAACTCTTCATCTTCATCTTTTTCTTTGAAACTGAATCAGACAGAAGACGAGAATGGTGAGGTCCATGCTGTTTCTTCTCATCATCAAAAAGAGCGTGTAGATCAAAATGAATAATAATGAGAAAACGGTAGGTCTTTGAGAGAGCGTGTGATGTGAAAGAGAGGATGCAAACAATCAGAGCATTTTTCCCTAGCTGTCTTGGAAAGCGCATATATTTAAACCGCACTTTGGTTTAGAGAAACGGACTGGTAAGGTCACTAAACTCACTTAGTTCTGAGAAGTCCCCAAAAGGGAATCAAGTCTGCTATCATTAGAATCAACACTTTCTCTTCATCTTCATCTTCATATTTCCAGCAAGGTCCACTGTCAAGCCAACACTTGCTCTTTTAGACTCGAAGGGTAGGTCATCTTGAAAGCTGCGACAATGGTCTTTATACTATACCCTGTAAAGTTAAACTATACTATAACTGCACACAGACATCTAGACTATACTTATATTTTACTCAGACTTTAAGGTTGAGCTTGGGACAAAACAGGCTTTTGTAATAACCGTAAAAACTTTTAATTGTTTAAGTTGAGTGAAGAAAGTCTTTTCGCCCTCATTCACAATAATGTATTGCGTTGGAGCATGAAATTACGAATAGCTGCCTCGGTCACCCCAATTTTGAAGACAATTTTGAAGACCCCAATTTTGAAGACAATTTTGAAGACCCCAATTTTGAAGACACCCCATTTTTGAAGATTCACCATTATCACTATTCATAATTTTACCTCAATCAAATGAAAAATATCTCCCGGGGCCCTTCTCATCAGTAAAACAGAAAGAGTGACGTTAAAACAAGGGTAGAAGACTGACTACCTTCTCGCTCTTTCAAACGATGAGGAACATTCGCTGCTTTGCTATTGGTTTTTCAGTAGAAATACTAGTAAATCTATAAAATAATTGAATTTTTAGTAATCAAATGAGGAACCTCTCGTCATGTAGAATTTTCTCTAGCGCCTCGCAGACACTGACGAGGCTGACATTGGTCTGGAACTCTTCCATTTTTGAATCGAAGCCCATTTTGGTCTCATTATTTCGCTAGTGAAACATAAATAGCAAAATTCATAGTCTCAGATTTTTTTCAATTTAAAAAAAAGTTTATTGTGTTCTTTTATCAGTAGTACGCTTGTCACAAAAACAATCTGCAAAAAATCAGCTAAAAATAGACTACATGTTCGGAAAGAAGTCAAAATCATTCTATATATCTACATGTGTATTTATGTGTAAACTGCTGAAGTTTTTTTCAGGTTTTCAGATCCGAAGTTCCTTCAAAAACATCAATTTTTGCTCTGATTTCGAAACTAGTTTTTGAGATGTTGTGAATTTTTTTACAATGAAGAAGAAAAATAGAACAAACGAGTCTCTCTTTATAATTCCGTTGAACCGACTTTGTCTATGTAGACTGCGATGCCTTTCCGACGAGCGATGTTTGTGTTGTACTGTTGATCAGTGAATAAGGGTATAGACACCTAAAGACTATATGTTTTTGTTGTTTCAAACTTGCACTCAACGTTTTAGATCACAGATAATTTCGAAACTATACCTAACTTGTATCAAACTTTATCACACTCCGAAAAGTCAAAGTTTTTTTAACTTCTTAAAAGATAATAACGTATTGACGTAAAAACGTTGGAGTCTGAAATGCGTTGCAAGACCAAAACAGTTTTACCATAGGAACTCCCGCTTTGGCCGCTTCCATCATGCTGTTAAGACCCATGTGAGAAATGAAGGCCCGAGTGTTCGGATGGGCTGCAAGTGTTGATGATGCGGTACTGTATGCATGTGAATAAACACTGGAAACATGTAATCTGCATGGAACTGCAGCAATAACCTAAAGAGAATCGCTAGCATTTTATCCTTTTTTCAGACCGGTAAGGCATCTTTGCAACGACTGTCGATAAACCATATGCCCCTAGTTCTTCCGATCCCGTCATCCATTCATGTAATTTGATCGAAAGCTGACCTAAGAACATCGGTTTTCAAGAGCTTTCGTAGAGAGGTTTCCAACTTACCAAGGATCCGCTTTTGTGGTAGCCATCTGAAGGGATGGACGTTGGGATGGCGAGCAAACAGCTCCGCGTGCTCGTATATTTCGTCGAACTTCCACAAAAACTCGTAGTCAGGAAAGCGAGAAAAGGCCATTCTGCAATTTGTATGTATATGAAGTAACGCTTCTCAATACCCAGCGCATTTGCGTCTTGAGCATGCGTGACTTTTTTTCTTATATAGCACTATCGCACGAATTACTTGCGTCCTTTGTTGTCTAGTAGTAACGACTTCGCTCTTCCGGTAATCGGGAGGAGACAGCTGGGTTCGACCCCGACTTAATAACTGATTTTTGCCCATGCGATAACTCAAGCATGTTAAATTCGGGGAAAAATTATTGGTCCACCATTTAAATGTCACCAAATAAAATAGTAACGTCCACCAAATAAAATAGTAACGTCCACCAAATAAAATAGTAACGTCCACCAAATAAAATAGTAACGTCCACCAAATAAAATAGTAACGTCCACCAAATAAAATACTAACGTCCGCCAAATTTTGTGGGCACGTCCACCAAATTTTTTTCTTCTTGTGAACTTCACCACGGCATTTTTTTCTCACCTGACACCAACCTGTATGGTTTTTTTTCCACCAAATTTAAAGTCCACCAATTTTTTTTCGTGAAATTCACGACGGCATTTTTTTCTCACCTGACACCAAAGGTTACTTTTTCTGCTCTCTCAGTGAGTTGTTTTTGATGGTTTTTTTTGTAGTGGAGGTAATTTTCGCGGGAGTAAAGTTTTTTATGAGTGTTTTTTTTGTTGTTGAATCTTTTCTTTAGGTCATTCTGTTGAATGTTTTCTTTCAGATAAAATTTAAAAATAGGCAATTCTGCAGTTTAAGTGGCAGCGCTCGTGGGCTTTAAACGCTTTGGTTTTGAAAAATTTCTTCATAGGATATCATTTTGAGCATCAGGGACTTTGGTTCTTGAAAAAAAATTTGTACAAAAATTTTTTTCAGAAAAAACAACAAAATTTCCAGAAAAAAACTTTTTTTTTCTTTAGTGTGGTTTATATCTGTATACAAATTTATAAATTCATCTATAATAGCTAAAAAAGGTTTTTAAAATGAAAAAAAACCTGATGTTGCAACTGCAAAAAATTATTTTTACATTAAAAACGCTTAGGCTTAGGAAAAAGTTGGCTCTAATCTACTTTAGCCGTCCAAAGAGTTTTTTTCTCAGAAAGATATTTTATTCTTGAGAACTCTTTTCCCCCCTTTCTCCTTAGGGCCCCCCTTCCTCCCTTTAGGGCTTTGAGGGTGACTGAAACTGCAGTTAAGCCCAAAAATTTTTTTTTGCAAGAACCAGAGTCCTTGATGCTCAAAATGAACATCTATGAAGAAAAAATTGAAACCAAAGCGTTTAAAGCCCACGAGCGCTGCCACTTAAACTTCAGAAGTGCCTATTTTTAAATTATATCTGAAACAAAACATTCAACATAATGACCTAAAGAAAACATTCAACAACAAAAAACACTACTAAAAAACTTTACTCCCGCGAAAATTACCTCCACTAAAAAAACATCAAAAACAACTCACTGAGAGAGCAGAAAAATTAACCTTTGGTGTCAGGTGAGAAAAAAAATGCCGTGGTGAAATTCACGAGAAAAAAAATTGGTGGACTTTAAATTTGGTGGAAAAAACCATACAGGTTGGTGTCAGGTGAGAAAAAAATGCCGTGGTGAAGTTCACAAGAAAAAAAATTGGTTGACGTGCCCACAAAATTTGGTGGACGTTAGTATTTTATTTGGTGGACGTTACTATTTTATTTGGTGGACGTTACTATTTTATTTGGTAGAAGTTACTATTTTATTTGGTGGACGTTACTATTTTATTTGGTGGACGTTACTATTTTATTTGGTGACACTTCTATTTAAATGGTGGACCAATAATTCATGCCCGTTAAATTCTGCAATCTATTTCATGAGCATCGAGTACTAATAAAATTCGGAGTATCTGAATCATTTATAGCCCATTGTGTCGATAAATCGGAACTTCAAAAACCAATGTTTTTTAAAGTTTTAAAGTACCAAATTAAAGGAAAAGTTTTACAGAAAGGTGCTAAGCAGCTTTCCCTCGATAAAGACAGTCTTGGCAAGAGTCCCGAAGGAGACTATCACGACTCGGGTCGTTCCGTTTAGAGTCGCCATTACATCCTTCAAAATTGTTGTCATTATGCTCCTAATTAGGCCAGTTGATTTTGAGTATGTATATATTCAGACATTATTCTTAATTCCAGGCTCAAGATTTAAAAAAAAACGGTTAAAGTTTTTAGGAAACATTGCACTGACTGGGCGTAGCATGGACTAGGGGTGTTTTGATTAGGGGTGACTTAGGGAGTGACTAGGGGTGTTTTGATTAGGGGTGACTTAGTGCGTGACTAGGGGTGTTTTGATTAGGGGTGACTTAGGGAGTGACTAGGGGTGTTTTGATTACGTTGTTGTGTATATTATACATACATTATACATGTATTCATATAATTCCAATTTTCGCTATGTTTTAAGCGATGAAATGTTATAGAAGAGGTCAGAAAGCATCAAATAAAATATGATTGCCTTGAAATAACCGAGAGATTTTTTCGAAAACGTAGATAAGTGAAGAAATTATTAAATGATTTTCGACTCACAGACGGGATGAAGGAATCTTCGCTCGCTTCTATTCCTCCGATATTGAGCACCTGTAACATTGTATATCTACATATACATATATTCTTTTATACTATAGGCAGAAAGTAACCTTCCTTGTTTCATCTTCACAATGTTCACCTCACTACAATAAGTCACCTTCTTCCTCTCACTCCTTCTCTGTTTCCTTCTCTCGTTCTCCCTCTCTCTCGCTCTCTCTCTTGCTGTCTCTCTCTATCTATTACTCTCTTTCTCTAACTCTCACCATTTTATATTCATCTCTCTCTCTCTTGCTTTCTCTCTTTCTCTTTTGCTCTTTCTCTAAATGTCTTTTTATCTCTTTCTTTCTTTTACTCACTCTAGATTTCTCTCTTTGTTGTTTGTCACTTTCGCTCTCTCTATATTTTCTTCCTCTCTATCTCTCTATGGAACTACGCTTTTCTTCATTTTCTTACTCTCTATCTCTCTGCATTTATGGCTCACAATATTTTTCTCAAATACGAACGACGTTATAGAAAAGGTTTTTGTCTCTAAACCCGTCACGTATAGGATGCTCGCCAAGATAGGGTCATTTCTCCCCTTGAATCAGAAGCTCTGGCTCCACTGCATTTGACCGAGTAAATCTTTCGCCTTTTACTAAAGATTTCCGTGCAGAGGAGCAACTATGAGATTGTTTCACTTTTTGGAATCCCCTCGAAAGAGCGGGATAATAAATTCATAGAAAATGTAGCGAACACTGTTGGCGTTGCTTTCTTAGAAAGCAGCCTTACAAAAAATCGCTCATTTTTTGTTCATTGCGGGGAAAGGTTGAATTTCTAAGGCGAGTGTATTTAAACAGAGTTTATATAAGACGATGCTGGGAATAATTTTCGCATAGAGAATACAACAGCCAAATAATTTTCTGCATGACTCTCGAATGAATGAAACTTAAGTTTTTCTCTCGAAGAGGTACCTAGAATCTAAGAAAGCCAAGAACCGCTAAGTGCACCTTATGACTTGTAGGCCGTGGCAAGTCCAGCAGTGGATGTGTGTTGACCAGAATGAGTGCGGATGACTGGACGATGGACTGTAGGTCAGGCATTGATGGGTAGACGGAACGGAATATCGCTGTCTGCATGTGAATATTCTATTTTGCGAGCGAATAGGAATTATCATCAACTCGATGGCTCCGCATGAGCGTCATATAATTTTAATGAACTTCTTCTTGCTCATTCACGCCTTATGGCAAAGTATGCGCTTCTTTGGGATGAGATACATACCTAAAATGGTAGTAAGCGGCTACTCCTTGAAGCACTTCTACTGTTATTAGCAGCAGCAAAGAGGTTGCTTACAATGAAATTGTCCACGGTGGGAATCGAAGTTGGGACACTGGGTCTATACATATTAATATGTCTACATGTAATGAATGATCAATATAAAAACTTCTTCATATCCTAAATTTCTCCAAAATTTGTGCCTCTGGTTTGATTGTGTTCCCAGCAAGTCGCTCTCTAAGCTTTAAAAAAAGTTTGTTTATGCTTTATTGTTTCCTTTGAGACCTTGGCGACCTCCTCTGTTTTGAGACCTTGGCGACCTCCTCTATTTTGAGACCTTGGCGACCTCCTCTGTTTTGAGACTTTGGCGACCTCCTCTGTTTTGAGACATTGGCGACCTTCTCTGTTTTGAGACTTTGGCGACCTCCTCTGTTTTGAGACCTTGGCGACCTCCTCTGTTTTGAGACTTTGGCGACCTCCTCTGTTTTGAGACATTGGCGACCTCCTCTGTTTTGAGACCTTGGCGACCTCCTCTGTTTTGAGACTTTGGCGACCTCCTCTGTTTTGAGACCTTGGCGACCTCCTCTGTTTTGAGACCTTGGCGACCTCCTCTGTCTTGAGACCTTGGTGACCTCCTCTGTTTTAAGACATTGGCGACCTCCTCTGTTTTGAGACATTGGCGACCTCCTCTGTTTTGAGACCTTGGCGACCTCCTCTGTTTTGAGACTTTGGCGACCTCCTCTGTTTTGAGACCTTGGCGACCTCCTCTGTTTTGAGACTTTGGCGACCTCCTCTGTTTTGAGACCTTGGCGACCTCCTCTGTTTTGAGACCTTGGCGACCTCCTCTGTTTTGAGACTTTGGCGACCTCCTCTGTTTTGAGACCTTGGCGACCTCCTCTGTTTTGAGACTTTGGCGACCTCCTCTGTTTTGAGACCTTGGCGACCTCCTCTGTTTTGAGACCTTGGCGACCTCCTCTGTCTTGAGACCTTGGTGACCTCCTCTGTTTTAAGACCTTGGCGACCTCCTCTGTTTTGAGACCTTGGCGACCTCCTCTGTTTTGAGACCTTGGCGGCCTCCTCTGTTATGAGTATACAAATGCGTTGTTGTTTTTTGGCAACTTTTTTACTTAGTCAAGTGAGTAAAAAAATTTTCCTCAAGAAAACTAGTTTTTAAAGTGACATGTTTAGCGGCGAAGATTGTGTAAACCCAGTAGTTTAGCGCGTTCAATGCCGTGTTGTAGAAGCGCTTGAAGTAAGAGAGATTCGGCGTGGTTAGGGACCCTGGACCATCGAGGCAGCCTGGAATCAAAATGGACCGTTAAAATCTCAATGCAAGTTGTGTTACTCGATTCTGTTACGAACAAATATGGAGAAGTACCTGCTCTTTTGCTCGTCACAAGCTTCACCAGGAAACTGCCCTGCAGACTAAATTAAGAAATGAGTTTTTTTTAATCAGAAGCACACACTAGTGACATAGGAGACTGGTTGTGGTATGTTGAAGAAGGTCGCGTGAGCTGGTTGGAATGGAATCGCCGTCGAAAGAATGTATTCGCGGACGCCTATGATCCACAGCAAACCGAAACCGTGGAAGCCATACGACTGCAAATTTGGGTACATCAACTAACGAGTCTTCATCTTCCGTCATATTCCCTCTTCGACCAAAGATATATCATCTTAGGGTCACAAACAGTTAGAGAGCCATAAATAATACTAACTTAACAGTTAATCAACGATCAAGTTTATGAAGGCTGTGACGTTTGAAGTTTCGTAATAAATTTTCTTCTTCAAAAATCATGCCAGTATGTGAGAGCGCATGAGAACGGAAAGCATATCTACAGAAACTTGGATGATTAAAAAGACTGTAAATGTTCAATTTTATCATTTAAAAATTGTAATTTTTCAAATACAGACTACCGTACCGCTACGAGGTCCATGGTTTAGCTAGCACTGGAGCCCAATGTCTCGCAAGCAAAACAAAGCGACTAAGAATTCAATGGGTGTTCTTGAGCTAAGTTTGTTATATTTCAAATGCATTGGTGTACGTGTTGTATCTTCAATTCAAGTTATCTCTTTCACACATAACAGGAAATTACTACACTAGCGAAAATAAAAGTTTTTTTTGAATGCATACCTCAGAAATGCCGATGTCATATTTCTCTGAGCGGAGGCTTTCCAGTAACTGGCGAGCCGATAAAACATCTTCAACCAGGTCATATCAGATCCACTCAAGCGTAGTGACAATGCACGGTTAGAAGCTTCTTTGAATTATCCCCCATCGTTATGCAAACACACCCTCTGAGTCTGTTAGACTTGATAGGTCTTATTAAGTTGATAGGGCCTATGAGTCCGTTTGAGTTGATAGGTTCCATTAATCCGTTAGAGTTGAAAGGTTGAAGGTTCTTTGGATTCTTTAAAGTTTATAGGTACTAAATATGAGTCTGTTTAAGATGGTAGATCATAACAATACGTTTAAGACTTCAATATTATGTGAAAATTACCATCGAATTAGACTCACCGAAAAGATTAAAAAAACCATTTCTTGAAAATTGAAAGAATGTTCAGCTTCTCATTCCAGCGATAACAAAGCAATTAGAAATGAATATAACATTTCACTGAGAGCTCATCGGATAAATGTGATTGATTTAATATCGGTTCAAAAATGTTCTCGAATATTAAAACAAAAAACTTCCAAACGCAAATTACGTAAGTGGTTTTAATGGCACACTAATCGTGCTTAACCCTGTGCTCAACACAAGACAACGCTTACCCTGAAAGAACTTTTCTATCAAACTTACCATGACAAGACTGTTCGAAGGCCTTGGTAACATTGAGAAAGAAGGATGGTGTCTCCACATTGAAGGGCTTCAAAGGATTCGATCGGAAGCTCATGTCGTTCCAAATGTTGCGAGTCCGACTGAATGTTTCTTTCTTTCCAAATGTTGCGAGTTCGATTGAATGTTTCTTTCTTTAAAAAATACTTTTCCGTTGCAAAAATTTTTAGTTTCTCAATTTAGGTTAAGCCAGCTTTTCCATATTGAATTACTCTAGTTTTTAAATTATGGTTATTATAAAATTTCATTCCATACTACGTGAGGCAAATTTACAGGGTGCGGCAAAAGTCCAGGTGTCTGACTTTCTCACTTTGCATCTTTTTTGTTTGGTGTAGCGGTCGTGTGATTTTTTGGTTGTATCTTATCCATAGTGTTGCTAACATACTCTGAAAAAATCAGAATGATAACTCTTTTCGTTTTCCGGTAATGCTCTCTGATATGGACCGAGGTTACATTTTGTGCTTGAGCCAGTCCGGGCACATTCAAAAGCACATCGCCAGAACCACTGGATTCTCCCACAGGACCATAGAAAACACAATACGTCGCTTTCTTGAGGCTGGTACAACAAATGACCGTCCCAGGAGCGGCAGACCAGTGACCGCGACCACTTCCTTCAACATGAGAAGCATCCGAGACAAGATTCGATATAACCCCAAGCGGAGTCTCAGAAAACTCGCGAAGGAGCTGAATATCTCGGCTAGTTCTGTTCAGACGATCGTCAAATCCCGCATGGGACTTCGCCCCATCAAGCTGCAGAAGAATCACGCATTGACGGACCAGATGAAGGCGATCCGTCTTCGGAGATGTCGTGAACTGTCAAAGCGGTTCAAGCCGGTGGACTGTTTGGATATTCTCTTCACCGATGAGAAGTTGTTCAATATTGAGCAGTCCTTCAACGACCAGAACAATAGGATTTGGTCGAAATCGGTCAACGAGGCCAATAAGAGTGGTCGCTACGTTTCGAGAAAGGGCCATCTCGCTTCTGTCATGATCTGGGCCGGGATCTGCGCGACTGGCAAGACTCCACTCGTTTTCGTCGAGCAGGGAGTCAAAATGAATGCCAATAACTACCTGAACGACATTCTCAATAAGAAAGTATTTCCCTGGAGCCAGGCTCACTTCGCGGGACGCAAATGGACGTTCCAGCAGGACTCTGCACCCGCCCACAAGGCTAAAGTGGTGCAAGACTGGTGCAAGAGCAATTTCTTCTCCATGATCACATCCGCCGAATGGCCTCCGTACTCACCTGATTTGAATCCTCTGAACTTCTCTGTGTTGTCGGTCCTTGAAAGCAAGGCCTGTGCTTCCCAACACAAGAATTTGGAAAGTTTGAAGCGCGCCCTACCGAAGGCGTGGGATGATCTTGACGTCGCTTACCTGTCCACCACGGTGGGTGCCTTCCACAAGCGACTCAGCGCCTGTGTCAAGGAGAAAGGAGGGCTGTTTGAAATTTGAAAACGCAGTAATATCCCAAACTATTTGAATAAACTTTGATGAAAATTTTGTTTGATTTGCTCAATCCGTTAAGTTTTAATCGGAAAAATAATACACACCTGGACTTTTGCCGCACCCTGTAGAATGAATGGATAAGAAATGTTTCAAGTCAATTGTTGTAAACGAACCTTTAATAACTTTGTTAACTCATTTAATTCAACCAAAAACTTATTTGAGAACTTTAGATTTTATTGAATTTAGTGACTGATTGGGTGACTTGAGAAGTTATCTCAAGGCTGTCAAATGAGATGTCTTTGATTTACAATTTGAGAAGTTTTTGACTGTAACCTCGGAATGAAAATGTTACGATGAGCTTTTTTGCTTCCATTCACGCGCAGATCCAAGTCTTGCTCAATAGAGAAGAAGTGCTGCAAGTTCACAATTCAGTTTGATCGAGTAGCAGATCCAAGTCTTGCTCAATAGAGAAGAAGTGCTGCAAGTTCACAATTCAGTTTGATCGAGTAGCAGATCCAAGTCTTGCTCAATAGATAAAAAGTGCTGCAAGTTCACAATTCAGTTTGATCGAGTAGCAGATCCAAGTCTTGCTCAATAGAGAAGAAGTGCTGCAAGTTCACAATTCAGTTTGATCGAGTAGCAGATCCAAGTCTTGCTCAATAGAGAAGAAGTGCTGCAAGTTCACAATTCAGTTTGATCGAGTAGCAGATCCAAGTCTTGCTCAATAGAGAAAAAGTGCTGCAAGTTCACAATTCAGTTTGATCGAGTAGCAGATCTAAGTCTTGCTCAATAGAGAAGAAGTGCTGCAAGTTCACAATTCAGTTTGATCGAGTAGCAGATCCAAGTCTTGCTCAATAGAGAAGAAGTGCTGCAAGTTCACAATTCAGTTTGATCGAGTAGCAATTTGCATCCAAGTCTTGCTCAATAGAGAAGAAGTGCTGCAAGTTCACAATTCAGTTTGATCGAGTAGCAATTTGCATCCAAGTCTTGCTCAATAGAGAAGAAGTGCTGCAAGTTCACAATTCAGTTTGATCGAGTAGCAATTTGCATCCAAGTCTTGCTCAATAGAGAAGAAGTGCTGCAAGTTCACAATTCAGTTTGATCGAGTAGCAATTTGCATCCAAGTCTTGCTCAATAGAGAAGAAGTGCTGCAAGTTCACAATTCAGTTTGATCGAGTAGCAATTTGCATCCAAGTCTTGCTCAATAGAGAAGAAGTGCTGCAAGTTCACAATTCAGTTTGATCGAGTAGCAATTTGCATCCAAGTCTTGCTCAATAGAGAAAAAGTGCTGCAAGTTCACAATTCAGTTTGATTGAGTAGCAGATCCAAGTCTTGCTCAATAGAAAAGAAGTGCTGCAAGTTCACAATTCAGTTTGATCGAGTAGCAATTTGCATCCAAGTCTTGCTCAATAGAGAAGAAGTGCTGCAAGTTCACAATTCAGTTTGATCGAGTAGCAATTTGCATCCAAGTCTTGCTCAATAGAGAAGAAGTGCTGCAAGTTCACAATTCAGTTTGATCGAGTAGCAATTTGCGTCCGGTAACAGAACAAATTTTTCAGTGAGCGGGCTGTTTGAGTTATGTATGAGGCTCAATTGAGAAACATTTTTGCTTTATCAAACATAAAATAAGTCACGCCACAAGCAGATATCGCTCAAAGTTTCGTAGAATAAGTAAATTGGGATTTTTTTAGTTTGACCACGAAAAGAGCATAATAAAATACTGTAAAACTTTACGATCAGAGAGATTGAGAAAAAGATGACGAAAAGCTCGTGAGAAGTGAGAAGAGCGGGTAAGAGACATATATAGACTGGACCAACCACGATATGACCTGCATCCACGAGAGTGTCCGCTATGGCACCAGCGAACAGTGTGTGGCTCGTGCCCAGGTTATACGAGACCACAGCTATCTTGGCGCCTTGCACGACGATGAGATTATTTCCGAGAAAGTTTCGAAGAAACAGCAAGACGAAGGAGGTCGAGAAAGAGAAACTCATACGACGCGGGGCTGTTGGAAAGGAGAATGATAGAATATTTTGAAACTGAAGTTCTGTTTCTCATGTCACCATGTGTGACTTTAAATAGAAAAAAATCTTTTCGGAACATCCGTGCAAGTTTTTAAGCTCGAAAATGCAGTTCTTCGAAAAAAAATAGAGCAAAAGATGTTTTTTTTGCTCGGCTAGACGAGTTGAAACGAGAATTAGAATTATATTCAAACACTGTTAAACATGATAGAATTTCAAATCAAGTTCTTTATAATTGTTATTTATATCACTCTGATAAAAAAAATTCATAGAGAAATCATGAAAGTATCGTCCTTCATTTACATACTTTTTATTCTCCCCCCCCCCTCCTTCATTCTTCTCTCTTTCTTTTATCAACTGCTCGGTTGCATCGTTTTAGTCTCGCTCGCCCTGGTGCACTTCGTTTAGAAATTTTCAAGTAGGTCTCACCCTTAGTGATTACCTACCACTCAGTGATTATTCATTGCAACCTCCAGTCGCTTAATATTTTGAACAAGCTATTTTGCGTGTACTATCTATCTACCCCTTCTCTGTCGATCATGTTAAGGATGGCTCGAACAAGTCATTCTTTAGCGACTGAGTTATCAATAATCAAAAGGTCAAGCGAAAACTTCAAAAGAAAACAATGATTGAGAAGAACTATTTTTAAAGAAAATAAGGATTGAGAAGAAAGATTTAGTGAGTGATACAGAACGGCTGATTAATTTACTAAAAAGAAACAGAAAGGTAGATAGGGAAAGTTTAAGATAGAGAGAATAAATTTTGGAAAAGACGAAAGAAAAATAAACATGAGAAAGAGGGGAAGCGGGATAAAATGAAAGAGAAAAATAGAGAAAAGAGAGAGAGGGAACAGGAATGAAAGAGTAGAATGATCCCAGGAAAGCGAGAGCAGAGGGCGGCCTAACAATGCGCTGAACTGAATTTTCCGGAGTGTGTGAGGAGATTTCGTGTCAGATTATGAATATGCAAGGATATGATGACAGGGTGAAGGGGCAGAAGTGGATAAGAGACACATATTACAGGAAAAGAGATTGATTAGAGAGAGAGACAGAGAGAGAAACAGGTAAGAAATATAGAACGGACAGTGTGAGAGAGAGAACAAGAGTGAGAGAGATAACAATAGAGAGAGAGAGAGAGAGAGAGAGAGAGAGAGAGAGAGAGAGAGAGAGAGATAGATAGAGAGAGAGAGAGAGAGAGAGAGAGAGAGAGAGAGAGAGAGAGAGAGAGAAGAGGGGAGAGAGGAGACGGAGAAAGTCTGAAAAAGAGCGACGCAGAAATAGAAATAAAGAAACGGAGAAAAGTGTGAGAACGCAGGAAAATTGTGAGAATGAGAGAGCCAAAATGATAGAAAAGAGACGGCGAAAGATTTGATTTGGAAACAGAAAGTGGCGGAGTTGAGGAAAAACTTTTAACAGGGGTACATATAATAAAGGCGGAAGTAGAGCATTACATCATCAGGATTGTCTAAAAACTGAGTTTTAGCCTGCGAATATCTGAACTATCAGGAGAAAGAGACAGAGAGATTGGGAAAGAAAGAGGGAGAGAGAGTTAGTAGAATGAAATCCCCGTGGAAGGCGTGAGGCGTGGAAGGCGTGGAAGGCGTAAATGAAATCCCCGTGGAAGGCGTGAGAAAGGATCCTGAAGCCTCATCTTTTAATGAATCCTTTCTCTGATAAAGCAAACTTTTCGCCATCTCACTCATATTTCCTTTGACTTGATAATGAAGACAATTCACTTGGTTGAATGATTGTAACCAGAGTTCACCAAGCTCTAACTTCCCTGTGAAATCATTTCCCATTTTCTGATGTCTTACTTTTATCAGCTGCCCTGCTTTCAACTACATCAACGCTAACAAGCTTATTCCATTGTGCTAAGTCTTCGGGACTTGAGAATTTGGTAGCTCATTTCACACCTTCGTAAAGAATTGGAAACATGTTTCAACTGTTGTGACAGTTTCGTGACTCATTTCATCTCTCCATGACAGTCGAACAATGTCCAATCCAATCAGAGCTCCAATCAAAACAGGAAGAAACAACCTTGGAAATTTTCTGTGGATTGGACTGAGAATCAAATCAGATAGAGGAATGAACATACATAAATTCGATTAAAGTGCATTAACTAAAACAAACAAATATCCAATCTGGAAAATTTGATTCTGGAAGTTCAAAATTTGTGTGACAGATGTCAAGGTTGAAAAACCTCATGGACTTGAGCTAGATTGCGGCGCGGATGAAATCTAGCCCCTTTTTTCTTCGACCGAAAATTCACGATTAAGATAGAAGAATGATGGAAGATAAAATCAGAAATAAACAGATGCTGAATTAGGCAATTGGAAAAGATTTTAAACAGGTATAATTACCTTCGAATCATGTAATTGAGCATTTGGATTACGATAATTGAACGATCATTCAATAACAGTTAGTGATTTTTATATAAAAGTTAGTTATGTTCATGAAAGTTGTTGATTTTTATATAAAAGTTAGTGATTTTTATGTTTTTAAACCTTGTAACGTTAGAACGTGTACTTTCAATTTCCATAACCCGTTCCCTAGGAAGAAATTGACTCTCAACTCATTCGCGGTGAGAACTGCTAGATGGATGACTAAACTACCTTCTGAAATCATGACTTCGCCATGTTCTCGAGTGTTCAAGAATAGGTATATATATATATTTATGCGCATAGATATTCTGAGCCTTCATGATTTAGATATCAATACTTTTTAAAGATCCATAAAAGGAAAATTTGTTCCTGTGTTTTGTTCCAGTGACTCGTTTTGGCTGTGAGCGGAGAAAGGCGCTAACAGTCACTCTGGCGACATCATTGAAGACTTCTTGCTGCTGACTATTCATCTTCTTTCAATCATCAAATTCGCATTCTTTGCATCTTTCCTCCTTTCACTGCTTCATTTAACAAAAGTCGCCCATTCACTCCGTTCGTTCTTCGCACAAGAGCAGAAACTGTTGACCCCAGGCGTCTTCGTTTCTTCATTCTTCAATATCTCTGTTCAGTTCAGACATATTTGTTCCTCAATTCATTCATTCGGTGTCTTTTTCCCACCTTCCTCTTTTTCCCTGTAAACTGATCACTCTCTTCTTCATACGAGTTTCTTCATTCTCCGCCAACCTGATCATGTTCTTTCCCATTTCTCTAACCTTTCATTTGCTGGGAACACTGTTCTATCAATCTCCACACTCGTTCTAATCTTCTACTTCAGTAGCATACATACAGAGAGTGCAGGAAAAGTGCAGGTCGACGACTTTTCACTTTGTATCTTTTTTGTTTGGTGTAGCGGTATTATGATTTTTTTTTGCTTGTATATAAATTATAACGTCAAGAACACACCCCGAGAAAATCAGAATGATATCTCTTTTCGTTCTTAGGTACTGTTCTCTGACATTGACCGAGGCTGTATTCTGCGCTTGAGTGAGTCCGGGCACACTCAGAAGCACATCGCCAGAATCAGCGGGTTTTCCCGCAGGACCATTCAAGACACCGTACTTCGTTTTCGTGAGAGTGGTACGATGAATGACCGTCCCAAGAGCGGCAGACCAGCGACCGCGAACACTTCCGTCAACGAAAGAAGCATCCGAGACAAGATTCTTAGCGGAGTCTGGTGAAAAAAAAGAGTCTGGTGAAATCTGAGTTCACCACCAGGCTCTTTAATTAGGAATTTGAAATTCCCGCTCGAATTTATCTAGTTATTTTAAAGTTCGTAATTAGACGCTATGGAATTATTAATAGTCAATTACGATTTTAGGCCACATCATTCTTGTTCTTATAGGTTAATGTGGCGCCTTTATTAATTTTTGTTCTTGATCTTTCTTTTCATGATCTCTTATCTTTATCTCTCTCTCTCTCTCATTTTATCGCGCATTGTATTATGTGTTAATCAACTTAACAAGGGTTTAATTACCCAAGTTTGAGAGATCCACCCGGTGAGTCCCCCCACTCCCAACAGGGCAATTGACAAATGAAGGCAAGAAGCCGGGAGGCATGAGGACGCCTTGAGTGAGGCCGCCTCGTTAGCTAAGCCGTACGGCCTCGTTATCGTAAACTTTTACTAAGCCTATGCGTTTTTTAAATGTAAAATTTTGTTTTACTGTAAAAATAAAACGCGCGGCCTCACTCAAGGCGTCCTCATGCCTCCCGGCTTCTTGCCTTCATTTGTCAATTGCCTCCCAACAGTTGCATCCCCTCGGCAAGCGGTGTAACAAGGCAGACAGACTGCTCAAGGAGAGCTAGAGGTTTTGTGTTTGTTGTGTTATTATTGTGTATTTAATTTATTGTATTAAAGTTTGTTAACCTTGAACACAAGTTTACCCTACCAAGAAAGTCCCGCGTGGCAATTCGCATTCATACCTGAAAGAGCTCCATTGACCACACGGAGTCTCAAAAAACTCGCGAATAAGCTGAATATCTCGGCTAGTTCTGTTCGAAGGATCGTCAAATTTCGCATGGGATTCCGTCTTATTAAGCTGCAGAAGACTCACGCAGTGACGGACCAGATGAAGGCGACCGAATTGAATAGGCGGTTCGAGCCATTGGACACTTTGGATATTCTTTTCAGCAATGAGAAGTTGTTCAATATTTAGCAGTCCTACAACCACCAGAACGATAGGATTTGATTGGTCAATGAGATCAATAAGATTGGTCGCTACGTCTCGAAAAAGGGCCATCCCACTTATGTCATGATCTGGGCCAAGATTTGCGACTGGCAAGACTCCACTCGTTTTCGTCGAGCAGGGAGTCAAAGTGAATGCCAATAACTACCTGAACGACAGTCTCATGAAGGAAGTACTTCCCTGGAGCCAGGCTCACTTTGCAAGACGCAACTGGACGTTCTAGCAGGACTCTGCGCCCACCCACAACGCTTAAGTGGTGCAAGACTGTTGCAAGACCAATTTCCCCTCCATGATCACCTCTGCCGAATGGCCTCGGTACTCGCCTGATTTGAATCCCCTGGACTTCTCTGTGTGGTCGGTGTTTGAGAGCCAGGTCTTTGCTTGTCCACACAAGAATTTGGAGAATCTGGAGCGCGCCCTACAGAAGGCGTGGGATGATCTTGACGTCGCTCACCTGTCCACCACGGTGGGTGCCTTCCACAAGCGACTCCGCGCCTGTGTCAAGGAGAAGGGAGGGCTGTTCGAAATTTGAAAGAGCAGTTATATCTCAAACTAATTGAGAGAAAAAAACTTTGGTGAAAATTTTCTTTAATTTACTGAATCCGTTAAGTTTTTATCGAAAAAATACTGTCCTCCTGAACTTTTCCTGCACCCTGTATATTATCCTCTGGGCCTTCCAGGCCAATATTATTAGAATTGAAACAGTCTTTAGCCGAAAAACGTCTGGAAAGACAAATGATCAAAAAAATTGTGAGACACCTCTCGCTATTTGCTTCTCTTATGATTTCTCAAGATCAGCGGTCGTCTGTGCTGCATTTCTTCACTTTCTTCTTTTCACAGATGTGTGTCCTTTTGAGGTCAGGCCGTTTTAAATATATTTTTTTGCATCATTTTGTCTTGGGGATATTGAGAGGTTTTTCTTTAATTTCTACTCTCCTGTTCTACTAAGTGATTTCAGAATTTTGAAGCCTCTCCAGCGTTTTTACTGAGATTGTTTTCTTGTCCTACAACGATGTCCGCCTTCACGCGGTGCCTTCACGCCTTCACGCGACAGTCTACAGACTGCAAAGGACAACAACAACCTTCTCCGGAAGCATCCCGCTCCGAAGAAACTACAAGAGAGCCTCTCTCTCTCTCTCTCTCTCTCATCTCTTCACTACACCTCCGTCTTCGTTCTTTTTTTTCGCCTGAGGGACAGTCCGGTCCGGCTGGCCTGTCCCAACTACTTCTCCTATTGGCCGGAGACATCGAGAGTAACCCAGGACCAAGGATCTGGCTGTGCACTACATGCAAGAGAAAGGCGAATACTAACTGCATCCAGTGCTCCGACTGCTCAGAGTGGGTCCACACTAAATCGACATGCAGTGGCCTCTCCTCACTCAAAGAATACATCCAAGTCGAATACCGCTGCCCGTCATGCATAACATCAACGACTCCGCTGACGACCACGAACACCAGGCAAACTTTCTCCTCTGACCCCACGTCCAACAGCAGAAACCTCAAGATTTTGCAATACAACTGCAATGGCTTCTCTGGCAAAACGACGGAACTCCATGAACTCGTCACTCGTCTGAAAGTCGATCTATTTCTCCTCCAAGAAACTAGGCTAACGAACCGTTCCAAATGTCCAAAAATTCCTGGATACACTATCGTAAGAAAAGATCGTGAGAAGAAATCCGGAGGCGGTCTTATTACCGGAATCAGCGAATCGCTGTCCAACACTGTAATGCCCTCTCCGACCGACACACATTTGGAATCTCTCACCGTATGCATATTCGATGCCGATGGGAAGTCGCTCGATGTTACCAACATATACATACCACCGACGAGCTCTTGCACCACTGGTTACACGCCCGACCTCACTCCGTTCTTACACAATCGCGAGAAATCCATCATACTCGGTGATCTTAACGCTCATGATGCCGCATGGTTCTCCAAATCTTCAGACAGCAGAGGCTCTCACATCGCAGAAACGATCGATGCTTCAGAACACGCCGCAGTAAACGGTGACACGCCTACCAGAGTACCAGTCAACGGAAGACCATCTTCTCCAGACATCTCCATTTGTTCGCTGGACTTACTTTCTCAAGTCTCATGGAAAACAATACCATCTGGAAGCTCCGACCATCTACCCATCGTAATCGTCCTTGAGGGTTCCAACTACATCCGTATGCACAGGAAAGTCTCCTTCACCAACTTTGGAAAAGCGAACTGGAAAATCTTTGAACAGCTCGTCGAAGAAAAGTTATCCACGACACCTCTTCCCGACCTCCACGCCGCCCAAGCTGAGCCCTTCTTCCGGAAGATCCTGTTATCTGCAGCCGCCAGCTCAATCCCACGCGGTCGCATCAAGAAGAGAAACGTTGCCTTAACACCAGAAATCCGAGATTGGATGACCAAACGAGACGCTTTACGAGAATCAGACCCATCAAGCCAAGACATCAGCACCCTTAACATGAACATCAGACGAGCCACGGACAGAAACAAAAGGGACATCTGGAGAAACTTCATGGAGACCTTTGATCCCAAACTAGACAGCAAGAAACTGTGGAAAACGATCAAGATGTTGAAGGATAAAGGACGTCCCCCACCAAACTGCGCAATCGACTTCGGGAAAGGACCCCTCACATCCTCCTTCGAAATCGCGAACCAATTCAACAAACGCTTCACACGCCCAGTCGCCTACAAAACAAAAAAGGAAAATTGGAAAACCATGAAAAAAGTTCACAACATCCACGCTAAAGATTTTGTCGAGTACTCAGAGGCCGCAGTGAAATCAGCTATTCAGAAGACAAAGAAATCAACAGCCCTCGGACCGGACGGACTCGCTCCAATACTCTTTCATTATCTCGGGAACAGAGGTATAGCCGCCCTCACAAAGCTCATCAACGACTCCCTCAGCTCTGGCAGAATTCCCATGATTTGGAAATCTTCAGTCATTCCCCCACTCCTGAAAGCAGGAAAAGAGGCAACGGATGGACCAGGATACCTACCGATCTCCTTACTCTCACCCATGGCGAAAATCATAGAACGACTTCTATTGGAAGAACTCAAGCCGTACGTAAGAGTAGCTGAGCACCAGCATGGATTCACCACAGGAAGATCCACCACCTCTGCCCTCCTCACTCTTTCAAAAGACGTAGCTGCAGGTTTTAACGCGAAGAGACCAGCCAAACGTACAGTGATGTTGGCAATCGAAATGTCAAAGGCCTTCGACAGCATAGACATAGCGGTACTCATAGATCTCGTCCTACAAACCGACGCTCCAAACTTCGTAAAGAAATGGCTGGCATCGTACCTCCGAGGACGAACGAGCCGCACATCCTTTCGCGACGTCCTCTCAAGCTCATCCCTGATCAGAAGCGGAGTCCCTCAAGGCAGCACACTCTCACCGCTTCTTTTCAATTTATATCTAAGCGATCTTCCGAACAACGATCCAAACATCAAAATCGTCTCTTATGCTGATGATATAACGCTATGGGCGTCAGATCCAAACATTTCCACTGCCTCGCTACACATACGATCCGGTCTCCCACACACCGAAAAGTTCATATACGATCGTGGACTATCTATTTCTCCTGCCAAAAGCCAGCTTCTACTCTTCACACCTTACAGCAAAGAGTACAAGACTATCCTAGATGTCTCGATCGGAGATCAGAGCGTACCCACCGTGAATACCGCCAAAATCCTTGGAGTTACATATGATTCTATGTTCACATTCAGTCATCATGCGAAAGACATACCAGGCCGAATGTCGCAACGTAACAATGTACTGAAGGCGCTAGCCGGCAGTACATGGGCAACCAAAAGGAGACACTCCGTCTCACGTACAAAGCCATTTACCAATCCATCTACAGCTACGCAGCTCCAGCCTGGGCCAGCTTTCTCTCCGCCTCAGCACATACCAAAATTGACCTTGAGCCAAAGTCACTTCCATCACGGATTATTTCTCCAAGGACCCCCACCACGCAACATGAAAGCTGATCTTTACATCGCATGCAGAAGCACTGTTCAAAGAGCCCTGTCGGAAACAGCAGAGAAGAACAACGGGAAAAGCGTCGCCAACCGAGTCCACACAAACATGGTCTCAGAAGAAAAGGAAACCATCCAAGGTCCAGTTATACTGGGCGGCCGACCACCACCGGACATAAATGAAGAAGAAGTGGACCTTTCCAGAAACGCCCGCTGCACGCTGAGCCAACTCCGCTCAGGCTACAGCAGGTACACCAACCACTACTTACACCGGATCGATGACTCGATACCTGACTACTGCCCAGACTGTCTCAATGGACCTCACGATGTGGCCCATCTCTTCAAATGCGCTAGACGTCCAACAAGACTCATGTTGGAAGATCTCTGGATGAAACCAAAAGAAGTAGCCTCATTTCTGAGACTATTGTGCAGGAAAGAAGAAAAGATGTATTTTTAAAAAAAGAGAGGAAAGAGAGAGGGAGAGGGCGGCTCTCCATAGCCAACTCTCTTCGACGCGAGACGTTTGCCGGCAACAACAACAACAACAGATTGTTTTGTTCGCCATCATCTCCGGGTTCAAACTTTCTCTCAATATTCTGTGACATATTCTCTCTTGCAAATCTTCATGTGCACCAAAAACAATTATTTTTATTTTTTTCGTCAAGAACCATCTTCAATGTCACTCTCTGAATAATGTATTCATGAATTTAGAAATATTCATGCACATGTCACCTATGAATACTTACTTTCAGATCAATTGCTACCGGCTCAAAAATAAAAATAAAATTAACACCGATTGATTTATTTATTGCGTAGACGCAGTTCGAGATGATGAAAAACCAATTTTTATTTTTAAAAAAAATATATATATACTACTCAGTAATAGTCCTCTTTCTAAAATTGAACCACCTTATGAATTTCTGCTTAAAACAAAACTCGAAAACGTGGACAAAAAATATCTTTACGATGATAAAATATTATGTTTTGCAAGACAAACACAGTTTGTTGAAGTAAAACATTTATTATGCTTCACTACGATCAGACTCTGGATCCAAAAATGAGAGAAAAAAGTTACAACACGAAAACTGGAACTAGAACAAACTAGAAGTGAAAAGTAATGGAGCGTAAGAATTCAACTTTTCACTTTGCTAAGTGATTTTCTGCTCGACATTTTTTTTGAACGCTCCAATGTCTCACCACGAATTACCTTGAGAAGAAAAATAGACTACGGTATTACTTTTATAATAACCTCAACTGTTGGACGTAATCCAAGAATTTTCCTGCAGGATTTTGCTCCTGTTCTTTCTTATTTTCCTCTCTTTCTAATCCCTCTCCATTATTTTTACATTAAAATACGCTTAGGCTTAGTAATAGTTTACGCTAACAAGACCGTATTAAAAAATTTGTCATAAATCCGTGACTCCGCCCCCCGAAGGAGAAAAGTAGTGGAGTATACGTCGATCTGGACAAGTACCAAATTGTCTATATATAAATATATAAACGCTACGGTTTCGAGAAATTTTTTCTTAGCTGATCATTTTGAGCATTCTTAAAAAAAAATTTTGTTGTAAAATTAGTAAAAATATTATTTTTACGTTAAAAAAATTTTTACATCAAAAAACTACGAGTTAAGTTTGTGTAGTTTGTAATTACGAGTTAAGTTTGTAATTCAAAAACTTATCATCCCTATATAACCCTTCGCGAGGGACGTTAAACCTTCGAAAGCAAGAGAAATGACAGATAGAAATACGAAAATATGCAATCTAAGATAAAGCGACGATTTTTCTATTAAATTCTTGGACTACGTCCAACAGTTAAGGTTATTATAAAAGTAATACCGTAGTCCATTTTTCTTCTCAAGGTAATTCGTGGTGAGACATTGGAGCGTTCAAAAAAAATGCCGAGCAGAAAATCACTTAGCAAAGTGAAAAGTTGAATTCTTACGCTCCATAAGTTAATCATTATACTTAACTGCTCATATTCATCAGATAGCTATGCACCCTGCGCGCACTAGCAAGATCTGCCTTTTTTTAGATCGAAGTAGATCACTTGAAGAAGGACAAGAGGGGTGTAGCATATTTGTCCACGTGATTTTCTACTCGATAAAAATATTATGTAACTTAAGGAGTGCGTTCTTATGCATTCGAATAACATATCCTTTCAGTCTTAACGTGTGAGTGTTCGCTCGCCAACCAGTATAAAAGGTGCACTCTGACCCTTCTTTCTCAGAGCCACTCGAACAATCGACTTTGGCGGTTCCGGCAATTCTCGGCTTGCGTTTGTAAAGTTCGCACGTTTGGGAACCGACAACTCTGTTTGACGAGTAATTGGCGAATTCTCTCTTGTTCGTTTTTTAAGGTCTCTTCGAGGTTTCTGTCGTCTTCGTCTGATTCTTCAGAGGACGAATATGACGAGGAAGATGAGGGAGAGAGAAATTTGATGCCTAAGCAAAAGCAGATATGCGAGATTATTTGTTGTTTTTATATCTAGTTTTCGTGAGATATCGGCAAAGCAGTACGGCACAATTTACTATGGGAGGGGGGAGGAGCGCACTTTACTTCGGGAGGCCGCACTCTACTTCGAGGGGCCGCAATTTACTTCGGGAGGCCGCACTTCACTTCGGAGGGAGAGGGGGGCTTTTAAATTAACACTCTGTTTTTTTGAATCTATACATCGGCCTTATCAAATTTTGAATAAGAAATTATTAATATTATGAATAAGAAATTAAATTGAATAAGAAATTATTAATATGTTGTATGGGCCTTGAAATGTGCATTTATAATGTGTGCGTGTGTAGCTTAGTGGGGAGAGCATTCGCCCGGAACGCGAGAAAGGTCACGGGTTCGGTTCCCGTTACACCACACGATTTTTGCACAAGTTTCTGCGAACAATCCGCTCCTCTGCTCGGTATAAAAATCCGTTGCTTGAGATCAACGAGGAGTAGGGAATACTCTTATTTACATGGGGCCGAACCGGGATGAGAAGAGAGGATAAAAAGAGAAAAAGAAAAAAAAGAGAAAAAGAAGAAAACCCGAGCATGAGCTAGTTCGCAGAAACAAAGGCGCCTAGACCTCTGACCCTAGACCTCGAGAGACCTCGGTGTTGAGAGGGGGCATGTTGTAAGGGCCTTAAAATGTGCATTTATCATGTGTGCGTGTGTAGCTCAGTGGGGAGAGCATTCGCCCGGAACGCGAAAGGTCACGGGTTCGGTTCCCGTCACACTTCCAGGGATAAGGGTATCGACGCGGGGCTGCATCATATCAACGCGGCTGTTCGCTGGACCGTTTACTGCGACCACCGCCACATACTCGGCGACCTTCGCAACCAGGGGGTCCAGGTACATGAACGGCTTCTCCGCACCTAGGTATCTGTTGCCAGTTTTGCTCCACGCCATCTGGGCCAGGGCGCCATCGCCTTCGATAAGTGCTGCAGGTACGTTAGGCGTCGCCTGCCTAGTGAAGTCGCCTTTCTGCACCTTGATATTGCCCACCGCTCACTCAATCGTCGCCTTCCTTGAAAGATGGTGTGAAGCCTGGGGGGGACGAGCGACAGGTCTGCCGAGTAGTAGTTGGCTTCGCCGGCTCTGTAGACTGACTCACAGCTAATGAGGGAAAACGGGGACATGCCTCCGTAGCCAGTCTTGGACCTCGCGTCAGCTTGCGTTGGTTTCGCTGACATTTCTGAGTGACTGTGGGTGGTTCGTGAAGCGTTGGGTAGGTTCTTTGAATCTCAAACTCAAACTAGGCTCTGTTTGAGGTATTGCTCGCTTAGCTAACGTGTTTTAGTTCTGATTGTTCTGCAGACACAGAGCTATACGCAGGCCTCTAATATCAGAATAGAGGTTCGATACCGGCGACGCTGTGTTCGTTTTTTAACTAGTATGTGTTAGCGTGAGATTGTTTGTAATAGTTCGTACGCTGTTTTCGGGACAAGATATTGTTCGATTGACAATAGACCAGTCTCATTAAAGTTTTAAATTCTTTATACTATGATTCAAAAAGCCAGAACAGCCATTAACATTCTTCTTAGGTCTTTAAAAACCTCCTCCATCCCGGTCTTACTTCGCGCATACAAAACCTACGTTCTACCAATTCTGGAATATGGATGCGAACTCTGGTCACCTGTCTCTGTTGGTCTCATTAACGACATAGAGCGGGTACAAAGAAACTTCACCAGACGCATTCTCGCTAGAGCTGGCCAAATCTCTCAAAATTATTCTGCCCGTCTAAAATTATTAACCTTAACCACCTTGGAGTATAGGCGCACCATACTTGACCTATCTTTCATTCATAAAGCCATCCACAATAACGTTGTGCTTGGAACCACACATCTCTTTGTGATCAGGCCTTCCCCCTACAGCCAAAGAATCTCCCACACTCTCAGACTTATACTGCCCTTCAAAATGCCCGAAGGTCATAATACGTGTGTTTCTCGCCGTATTGATACTTGGAATTCCCTGCCCTCGCCTCTTGTTTCAATGCCATCCTCGTCACAATTTAAAAATGCTCTTCTTAGTTTACCAATTGATGTAATTGTACCCTCTTCTAAACTAAGACTCACATAGCATTTGAGTATTTCTCACCAATCAATAATTATGAACTCACACCTTGAACTTCTCGATCAATTGTAATTTAAATGCAAAAATTACGGTTAATGTACATACATATGTATTATCTTATTGCCTCGAACTGAATCACCCTGTGACAGTTATCCATTGTATATCAACCATGTGCAAAGGAATAAAATGAATGAATACTGTTTAATTTGAACGCTAACTTGTACAAGTCAGCCATGAATACAAGAAAATTATGTTTAAAAATTTCCCCGCCCCTATTTTTTCTTAGGGCCCCCATTCCCCCTTTAGACCCTCAACGTATTTGCTACAGTACTTCAAAAACACACCGCACCAAAAAAATAACCGAAAATGCCCCCCCCCCTCCCGAAGTAGAGCGGAGCCTTGTGCTAAAGCCACAACGCGATACAATCATGATCCATTTTACGAAACGGATGGACTACTACCAGGGTATTTATCTCACCCGCATTGCGGGTAGAAAACAATTTATGCGCTTTCCAAAAAACCCGAAAAGCGTTGAAATCTATGAGCACGGAAAAACTGTGCGGGAGGTAAGAAACATCCTAGATACTACGGACAAGCAACTACGACAACATATACCCGCGAATTGCGTTTGTACACTACAAAAAACACCACGCGCTTAAAAACTTACGAGTTTTTAGGTTTAAATCAAAGGCACTTCCGTGCAAGACAAATCTAAAGATTTCTGTTGTTGGCAAACAGATGAGCATACCGATAATGTGATCTTTTTTAAATCAACGAGAATATCTCTGCGATGATCTGATCTCGTATACATAGATTAAAGGCGCGGCAGATGTACCGGTGGAGACGGTTGAGTTGGTGGAAAAGTAACAACATGAGTTTATTCTTTGAAATCTAAAACTCTTGCTGAAGGCTTGAATGTAGTTCATAGCCTGGGTAGATTCGCGAGAATCTTCACCTTATACCTTTTCATTAAAAAGGTACTTCCGAGAACCTATCCCGTTTCTCACCAGAAACTCGGACTTGTCAGATGTACCGGTGGAGACGGTTGAGTTGGCGGGGGAAGTAACAACATGAGTTGATTCTTTGAAATATAAAACTCTTGTTGAAGGCTTGAATGTAGTTCATAGCCTGGGTAGATTCGCGAGAATCTTCACCTTATACCTTTTCAATAAAAAGGTACTTCCGAGAACCTATCCCGTTTCTCACCAGAAACTCGGACTTGTCAGATGTACCAGTGGAGACGGTTGAGTTGGCGGGGGAAGTAACAACATGAGTTGATTCTTTGAAATCTAACTCTTGTTGAAGGCTTGAATGTAGTTCATAGCTTGGGTAGATTCACTAGTTAAGAACCCCTACACTTTTCTTTTAGAAGATAGTAGAAAAAAGCTGACGTAGACAACAGAGTCTTTAACATGACTATATCCAATTTATGATATTTGTCATTTTAAGTATATTATCAGGAGTGAATACTGGTCGAACTATGACTTGATAGATAACTTCACGCACCTGATGATTTTTTAAAAGAAATCAAGGTTCTCTAGGTTTTTTTAATTCCTGTTGAGGATGGAAGAGAATCATGAGGACGAGTCCGATCCTAGCAACTGCTCCATCACAAAAGACCCTTCTTCCAGAGCAGAAGGATCTTCCAAAAGAAAAGGAAAGAGGAAGCGTTCAGCGATGAGAAGAAGATCTCCATCTTCCTCGTCCTATTCGTCCTCTGAAGAATCAGACGAAGACGTCAGAAACCTCGAAGAGACCTTAAAAACCGAACAAGAAAGAATTCGCCAATTACTGGTCAAACAGAGTTGTCGGTTCCCAAACGTGCGAACTTCACAAACGCAAGCCGAGAAGTGCCGGAACTGCATAAAAAAAGTAATGTTCAAATTACGTGTCAGCAACAACAGAAAGAAAGTAAAAGCCTTGAGAAAAACCCTAAACCAGGATTAATCCTTCAAAAAGCCTACCAATTCGCCAAATAAAACCTCCGGAAAGTTAAATGGCCACTGGCGGCATACAAAGCCTGCATGCAGCTGAGTAGAAGCTCAAGAAATTACTAGAATTTATCGAACCCGTTTCAATCCCCATAAGGATACAAATATGATACATCATGCAATTACATAGTTCAACAACAATATGCAACTGAGTGAAAAAAATCCATATTATCATTGTGACCCAGTTGTCTACCCTTTCGCTGAGTCCACGGTTGAATTCATGCCCAGACGCGTAATAAGAACGTGTCCGATTACTTGTTCATACTCTCGCACAACGTGCTTGCTGTCTCGCTCCGTGAGCTGCACCACACATCGGATTTCTCCCTGTAATAGTTATTCTTATCAGCTTGCGAAAAACGATGCCTGGGCGTGAACCAAACCCAAAATCTTCCTTTACGAGTGATGCTCTTCCGACTGAGCTATGCCCATTACACACGATCCTATGCACTCTCCTCTAAAATCTTTCATTGTTTTTGATGTTTTTTTTCAATCCAAAAATACGTGATCGTAAAGAACATTGATTCCAGTTACATGATAAGAAAATTTTGTAGGCATAACATATTTCACCTTGAAGTATAATTTAAAAGTAAAATGACCTAACTTGATTCGAATACTACGGTACTTTCAATAGAGGTGTAGTTAAAACTACCCATTAATGGTACACCATTATTATAATTACGATTCATCGATTTTCTGATGTAATTCTCGAGTTCATTGATTGTTCTTGATTTCATTTGGAAATTGGAATTTTATCGTGTGATCTACCTTGTTTGGTGAGACTTGGGGAGAGCTTTTGGGAAAAAAGTAAGTCCTAAATTATCTTGCTCGCTAATTTGTCCTTCACCTCATCTTTCGACATATTCTTCATTGGCCTGCTGGCTTATGTATAATCAATTGGTTTGTTGTTTTTGTTAAACTGTAATCTCGTATAAATTTCTAATTCATTCAACTGACTTCCGATAAATAAGTTTTCAACGGCAGTGTGTTAATGAATTTGGCAGAAGAGCATTCATTAGGGGTTTAGAGCCACTCCTATATTTACCAACAAAAGAGGCAAGGTTTTTATTCTTCCCAAGCAAAGCAGGAAACAATCGTTTCAAGATCCACATGAAAGTCTTGAGGAACTAATTCGAACCTGTGACCTCTGCAGATGACTTAGCAGTAAGCAAACAGATTCCCCTTCATGCTCATCGGAGAAAACGCGCTCTTTGGACGCATCCAATTCCTGCAAGACTTAATTACGAGTTGTTTATTTCATTGATATTCCTGAATCAGTACGAAGTACCGTATACCTTTGGGAATTTGAGGTGCGCTAGATATGGTAGAGGTTGGAGCGGCTTTTCCTCGGCCTCTCCTTCTTCGTTCATCATACTCACAGAGGAAAACACGTATACCTTCAAAAAATGCTCGGAATCGAATATTCCGTTTCATTATAAAATTAAAAGAATAAATGAACCTACTATACAGGGGCTTTCTTATTTGTTAAATGAACCTACTATACAGGGGCTTTCTTATTTGATCAAGTTTTACTTTTCTTACAAGCATTTTATATGCTTCATCCCTACTTTCCTAGATCAGCGATCGTTTCCTCACTTTTCCATTATTGAGACTACAGAAAAACGCTGGTACGCTTAGATCAGCTGGACTATTGAAAACCGCCCATTTTTTGATTAGGTAAACTCAAAAAAAGGGAAGTTTTTTCCTTTCTTCAGCTCAACCCTCTAGCACCCTTTTCATTATTCCAGACCCAACCCCACTCGATCGTTTCTCCCTTCTATTTTTCTACAATTGCTAGTGATTATTATCAAGCTAAGCATTCCTATACCATTCTTTCACAAGGTTTATAGTTCTCAACTATCAAAATAGTAATAAACAATAATCTTCCTCGCGCTTGTACCCGCCCCGCGGCAATACGCGCTCCTCTGGGATGCAGGACAGACATATCATATCCTGGTAAAACCAGTGGCTGCCCGCTAGATTACTGCTAGTGTACGTAGAATCAGTGGGGAGTCAGATTCTTGCAGAGCACTACCAACATTTATTAACCCTCTTGGTTTTGGTGAATCTGACCGGGGTGGGAGTCAAACTTGATACTCTTCGCACGATAGCCGAACACACGATCATTTTGCCATTCCCGGACTCAAACACATAACAATCAATGAATTTTAAATACCAATAAACTTTCTCGAAAGACCAGGATATTTCTCTTATTCGCACTGCGGGATAAATCTTAGCGCGAATTCTCGCACATACCAGCAGTAACGCATACGCTTCTTGTGAGACGAGTAATTCAACTCGAAACATCAAACAGCTTCCATATTGTTCTACGACCCCATATTAGTAACCACAAGAACCTTGTTCGTAAAGTGTCCACAGTAGTCGAACCACACCGTCACGAGAACTTTCTCCTCATTGAATCGTATATTGACCGGATTGGGAAGCTCTGAAAACAAGGTTCTAAAAAACAAACCCAAAGAGGAAAGACATCACAAGAAGACATGAGTCTACACGTACCTAAATTGGATAGTATAGTTCGTCAAAAGAGAGCGATGCCGGACTGGCCTGGGCATGCCACCGGATAGAACATCAGCCGATAACTCCCCTATAATTTGTAATGGCGAGTCGAGGCGCCAGTAAAATACCCTCTTGCCCTTCTCCGGTTAACGAATGGGTCTTGCGAAGAGGGTCGCCGACTGCGGTGCGAGTGTAGACGAAGAAAATTTCTCCGAACTCAAAAGAATCCTCACCAACCTATCTTAAAGGACTCCCCTGGACAGGACCTACTGGCAAACAACAACAACATGAGTCTATATATGTATACATACTACCGGAAGGACTCAATTAATGCATCTATCTATAACATGATCTTCTACAGGACATTCAATGAGTCAATGAGATAAAACAATGTTGAATAAAAATTTAACTTTTTCTCTTAAAATGCAACAAGGTGTGTTTTTTATAGCAAAAAGTTGACATAATGTATACTCCTCACATGACAATCCGGTCTATTCAACATCTCGAAGATTATCTAATGAGTAAACCGACCATGCATGAGTCGCCAGTGAATTGTGTGGTGATCGAATGACATTGTGTGACCGTCGCATATCTGAATTCGAAACCCTTCGTATCCACTCGATTGCAGAAAACATCATCATCAGCAGAAATTAATTAGTCATGTCAGACCTTCTGTCGGCGGGCCTCTGTTTTTCCAAATCATAAGGGGCCCCGCCCCTTATGTAAAACAAAAACATTTTCGCGTGCCTCTGTTTTTTTCATCATAAGAGGGTGTTCTTTACTTTTTGGGAAAACCTCCATCATCGGTTCCGGGGAAACCTTGAAAAGAATAACCCTTTGTCAAATAAACGAAACCCACGACAGGATCGGTCAAACTGCGAGGCTTTGTCAACGTAGTCCGCAGCTCCGGGATCTGCACATCTCGCACTCTTTCGTCCGCTTCGATATCTGATATTCGAGCACGATTTGACTATTTTCAAAAATTAAATTTTAAACGGGGAAAAAGAAGCCATGGTCAGTAATAATTACTAAAATTCTTCTTCACAGTTTACAGCTTGTCACCAGCAGGTATAAACTCCATTCCCGATCACAGCAGGTATAAACTCCATTCCCGATCACAGCAGGTATAAACTCCATTCCCGATCAAAGTACTACAACCCTGAGCGGCGTATTCTCCTACTCCATAGAAAAAATTTTCGCGACATGAATATATTTCATACCTTTTAGCACCCGGTGCAACATATCAACGACGGAGATCTTCAAGGTGATGTGAGGCTTGAGATGATTCATGAAAACGCCGTTCATCTCTCCTCGCACCTCATACGCGCCAACGCCACCGCTCCTCAAAAGCGCATGGCTGTATATGTATATACTCAAATCCGAATGAAAACCACATTGAGAAAGACGGTGAGTATAAAGTCACAGACAATCTCATTAACTTGAAATAAGAAATGAAAGTCTTTGAAAGAATTGTACTCAGTCAGAGATCGAGTTCAGCTATGAAACTTCGCTTGTCTGAACTACATTCTCATCTATAAGATTGATAGAAAGGCACAATGGCAACTTTAAATCATCTAAGAGGTTTTCAATATCTACCTATTAGCAAAGAGGTTTACAGTACCTATCTTTATCGAAGATGTTTACAATTCGAGGGCATATTATACTTACGTGGAGTACCCATACACGGTATTTCGATTCGGTTTGCACTGCTTCTTGTACATTTCGGCTTCTTCGATGAATGCAGAGATGCACGAGAGCCTGCAGATGAATAGATACTCTACACTCTCAAGTGCACGAGAGCCTGCAGACGAATAGATACTCTACACTCTCAAGTGCACGAGTGCCTGCAGACGAATAGATACTCTACACTCTCACGTGCACGAGAGCTTGCAGACGAATAGATACTCTACACTCTCAAGTGCACGAGAGCCTGCAGACGAATAGATAATCTACACTCTCAAGTCATTTTGATCTTTTTTTCTTCCAATAGTCGCTTCGCTAGCTCAAGAGCGGGCTCAGCTTTGTAGTGGGCACTTCATCAGTACAGGGTGGCGCGAAAGTACGCAGTCATAGGTTTAGGAGTGTGCTACGCACTATTTCGTGCACGCACCGATTCCTTTTTTTTGATTTTCGAAGTTTATTGTGTTTTAAACGTCGTGTTGAAGTTTGACAACGATTGTTTAAATTTGAAGGTAATGACGGGTCCCCATCTCCAGCGTGCCGCTATCGTCGATTTGCACCAGCGCGGGTACTCCAACTCCGACATCGCGAAACGCCTCGTCGTCCGTCGAGATCTTGTCTGGAATACCATCAAATGTTACCGCGAGCTCGGAAATCTTGAGGACCGTCCAAAAAATGGCCGACCTCGATCTGCTCGGACGCCGGCGAAGATAAAAGCATTGAGGGAGCGAATACGCCGAAACTCCAAGCGGAGCATTAACAAGATGTCCCAGGAGCTCGGAATATCCTGCTGGTCGGCTCAGACCATCGTCAGGGATGACCTCGGCATGCGCCCTTATCGTACTCGCAAGGGTGCCTTGTTGTCTGCCAAGAACACGGCAGAGCGCGTGAAGAGAAGTCGGACCTTGCTTCGCGACACGGCCGCACCTGGTGCCGAAGAGATAGTCTTCTCCGACGAGAAGTTGTTCACGATCGAGGAGGCCTACAACTCCCAAAACGTGTGGGTTATCGCCAGAGATCCTGAGGAAGCCGATCGCAACGGAAGAATCGTCAACCGCATCTCCCATCCAGCTCAGTTGATGGTCTGTGCGGTTGTGTGCGCTTCGGGCAAGTCTCCGCTCGTCATCGTTGATCAGGGCGTGAAGATCAACAAGCAGAACTATATCAAAGACATTCTCGAAGGCGCCTTGCTTCCCTGGACCCGTACGCACTTCGCTTGCCGCCCGTTCTGCTTCCAACGGGACTCCGCGCCCGCTCACAAGGACGTTGTGACGCAAGAGTGGTGTGCGAACAAATTGCCCACCTTCATAACGAGTAAGCAGTGGTCCGCCTACTCGCCGGATCTCAATCCGCTCGACTATTCCGTATGGTCGGTCCTCGAGGCGAAAGCCTCGGCTCGTTCCCACCCCAATTTGGCGTCTCTGAAGAAGGCCCTGCACAAAGGTTGGGAGTAACTCGACGTTGATTACCTGCGTGCCACGACTGATGCTTTCCCCAAGCGTCTCTGCCAAGTCATCCGCGCCAAGGGCGGCCGCATTGAAAACTGACTTCACCCAGTTGTACATATATATGTTGAGAATAAAATGTGTTGAATTGAGAGGAATTGAATTATTGATTACGATACAAAAGCGTTTGACTTTCGGACTGCGTACTTTCGCGCCACCCTGTACACAAGAATTGAGTCGTCTTACGTCTTTCAGCGCAACATTTGTCTTGTATATTCTTTTTTCGATTCTTCATCTAAGCCTTCGTCTACCTTTTCGTAGGACTTCCTGACGCTAATCGATAAATAAATAATCAAAATGGTCAATCAATTTACAAAAGATCAAGGACCAGGTATGCAGCACCCACCTTTTATTAAAACATCGTAAAACTTATTAAAACTCTACTGTGACATCAACCTTCAAAAAAAAATTATCTAAATCATCCAAAACTTTTTATCAAAACATACTGCTTCAATTTTTAGTTTTTTTCTTGAATTCATGCAACAGAAGTCAAAGTCCCTCTATGCTTGTACTTCCTCCGCTTAATTTACAATTTTTTTCAAGTTTGAACTTTATATTTTGTGAATTTACCCTTCAGCTGAATGAATGGATCAAAAAGTTTCAGAATCACTCAAATTTGCTGTCTAATCTTTTCACATATAAATAACGGGATGAATAACTGACGGTATATACTTTCTGCAGACATCCAATAGAATGAGATGCAGAGCTGGGGAGAAATCCGATAGCATCGCTAACACCTTCAAAGCTTCTCATTGCTATTTATATCGAAGAATATGAACTATCGATTGAAATTGAGTGATATGCGAGAATCATATATACATTTATTTATTTACGTATTTAGGTATTATTCAATACCTAAAATTCCGCTGAGTTTTTTGCTTTACAACTTTAGTGATTAATGAAACTCGAACTGATAAAACTTAAATTTTTAAGTGTTCTCAATTATCGCGATTCTACCGTAACCTATACTTCTGACCGCACTGTTTCATACTGTATTTCTGAAATAGGAGACCCAGTCCATGGAGATGCTGAAATTCGGATCGTGCGCTTCAAGCGGAGCGTCGACAGGAAGGAGGTAGCACTGGCCGTTAACTTCGAAGCCATGGCCCGCGAAATAGAGCACAGCTTTAAAAAAAGCACATTTCCTCAAGTTGAAGACAATATTATTCACATAGAGTGCATCGAATAATCAACTCTATTCCCAAAATTCAACTAAATCATGATGCTTTCTCGCCTTTCCTTTTGCCCCCGTGAACTGCGGTTGAATCCTTTTTCTGGTCTATTAATTTGCTCAAAAAGGTTTGTATGTGAATTATGTGAGAATCTTTATTATAATATCGCTTTCATCATATGAACCAGACGTCTTCCTTTTAAACGTGTCCCTTACCATCAGCCGTTTTGAGCTATGCATTTAAATTGCTGTTGGTTAGAAACAGCCTGCGCAAATTTTTTACGTCAAAATTTGACCTTGGCTGCAGCACTAGTCATAAATAATATAATGAATACGAAGCAGCTAACCATAAACATCACTTCCCAGAAGTTTTCGATACTCCTTGATGACGAGTCGCATCTCCACAATGTTCAAATCGGACAGAGTCACGGTTTTGAAGTTCATCTCCTTGAGTTAATTTTTTTTTTAAATTTTCGGACGCATGTATTCATTTTAAAATATTTTCTTACAGACTAATTTTGCTTTTCAAAACCAACTAGAGAAACAGGAAATGACTTTATTCTTTGCCAGAAGTTTTAAACAGATTCTTTGATAATGTTTGTTGACAAGCATCACAAATCTTCATCAATCCAAACTACCCAAACTTTCTATAGCCACTCAGAGGTCACAGTTAAGAAAACTGGAGAACGAAATGGCAAGAATCTGTTGTTTTATTGGAATAACTTAAATGACCTGCTTTGGTTCTGCAACGAAAAGCTACGCTTCGGCCTTTCAAAGAAAAATCACACCTGGTCCTGCAACGAACCTGCAGCGCCTGTGCCAGCAACTCCGCGTCGCAGTGCGGTGTCACCAGCGGCGGAAGGTGCGTGTAGACGCAGTTGGAGATGATGAGCGCGACCTTATCCGCAGCCACCAAATCCGTGTCTTTGACCCCAGATGACATGGCTGAACATGTTCGAACATGTGTGAACATATTATGAAAACTACTCAATGATGACCACTATTCAGAAGAGTTAGAATAATAGCTGGAACTTTCTTCTGGGAATACGTTTGGATGTTTACCAACATGCTGTCAGATGCTCTACGCTTTCATTGGTGCGGAGAGCTCCCATGATCTCTCGAATTTTGTCCAGCTCGCTCTGCTTGCAGCGGTCGCACACTGAAATACACGTTCACGAGTTTGACCTCATTAGTGATATTCGTTTGTCTATTAAAAAGAGGCTTTGTCTATTATAATCAGGGGTTTCATTATGCGTCCGAAATGAAGACATAAGCCACCCAGAAGCAAAGGCTTTTCTGAGCAGATATCTACGAGCATATGTTAACCGCCAACTAGCGAACAACTTTTCTAGGGCGACCGACCTACAGACTCTCTTTCTCAATCACCTTGAAAAGAACTTTTAGAGTTTTTTAATAAAAAAATCTGGGTTATTTTAGAATGAAAAGTTTAATTAGCCATAACTCTCCATGACCAGGTCATGACAAAATACTTTCAAGAACTTCCAGCCTTCTCGGGCGATTAAACTATCCAAAAATTACGACATAGCCTACCTATGTTCACTAGTGGAGTTTGACGTTAAGCTCTGCTATCGTAGTAAAACAAGGGACATACAAAAATTTAAAACGGAGACCCGTCAACATACGGTGAAACTTTATCATTCAATGTTAGATGAAAAGTCATGTTTTCGCAAATTAAACACTGATTAGTCCCTTCAGAAATCCATTGCTTCCTCCTTCCTCTATAGGAATTCATCGCAGCGAGCTGAATTCGAGTTAGAAGTGGATATTGGATTCAGGTTGAAACGGTCGACCTTAGCGTATCATTTCAAGTGCCGAACTTTGAACTGTGCCCGACGAAGAATTGATAGACTCGAAACACACTGGCAACAGTGGTCATTCGTGACTCTACAGCCTTGAGAGCCTGTCACGGATGGAGCCGGATCATCCAGTCCAGAATCGAGCGCGACCTCAGGTGGCGGATAGAGGGACGCCTCCCTACGAAGAATTCGTGCTGGGAGGTAGCGGGAGAAATCCCGCCGCGGACTAAAACTGGGTAGTATAGTTCTTCAAAGGAGGACGATGCCGAACCGGCCTGGGCAAGCCACCGGACAAAACATCAGCCGATACTCCGCTATACTTATCAATGGCGAGTTGAGGCGCCAGTCAAATAGCCTCTTGCCTATCTCCGGTCAACGACAGGCGAGACGTCTCTACTCCCACCCAAAACGATGCTAGGCCGGATCGACCACCACCTCACAAGGCCTATAGCATGAACAGGTTGCTACAACGATGTCCGCCTTCACAAGGTGCAGCATGACAGTCTCAGGACTGCAAACTCGAAACACACTGGCAACAGTGGCCATTCGTGACTCTACAGCCTTAATGGCGAGTCGAGGCGCCAGTAAAATAACCTCTTGCCCTTCTCCGGTTAACGAATGGGTCTCGCCAAGAGGATCGCCGACTGCGGTGCGAGTGTAGACGGAGAAACTCTCTCCGGACTCAAAAGGATCCTCACCACCAACCTATCCCAAAAGGACTCCCCTCGACAGGACCTATGGGCAAGACAACAACAACAGGACTGCAAAGGACATCAAAACCCTTCTCCGGACGCATCTCGTCCGAAGAACACGAGAACCTCTCTCATTAAAGAGAGTGTTAATAACCAAAAGTCTTCGATATGAGCTACTTGCCGGCAACAACAACAGGAATTGATAGATGGCTCACCATGTTCGTAGTTGACGTGGTTGACAATGTCAATCTTTTTAAGGAGGATTTCGGAGCGGTAGTCTTGGTTGCCGAGTCGATAGAAGTCCGAGAAGATCCACCCAGACTCCACTTCATTCCAGACACGCACGGAGTAAGTGTGCGACAGTTCACATTTACATCTCAAATTGAAGTATTGAAGGTTCGAAAAGTAGATTACAACAAAAACTGCACTGTTATTATGGAAACAGATTACTGAACAGGTAAGAAGGAAAGCAAAATCGGTCGATTAGCAGGGGATAAATAATGACCGGATCGGTCCCGTCGGCGGATACATGTATACACACTATTGACAAAAAACTCTCCCCTCTTTTCTTACCCTTTTCCTTCATCCCCTCTTCTTTTTTCCTACAAACTTTTAGCGGCGGATACATGTAAACCCAAATTGGGCGGCTCCATTTAACCCCTGTCGATGAGGAAATGAGAACTCCATCACAGTAAGAACAGTAAGAACAGAGTTTTCGTGTGAGTGCATTTATCTCATTCGAAGATGTTAGTCAAGTAAATATATGAACCATGAGAGGATACGGTATTAAGACACTAAAACCACAATCAGATTTCCCCAAACCTACTGTCTTTAAATCATACCTCAGAACGGAGTTTCACTGTACAGCAGTTTTCGAAACCAAATGGGATGAAATTCGAACCAAGTAGGATACAAAAGAATGTTTTGCAAGAGAAATTGAGGGAAGAAGGGAGAGATAAATAGAGAGAGAGAGAGAGAGTTAGAGAGAGAAAGAGAGAAACTCTAACCTAATAATGTTGAGAATCGGCGTCTTCGCATCTATGATTTCCTCTCCATCACACCTCCATTCGTATCGGGGACATGGAAATCCCACGGCACCTGAGCCCGAAACCGTTTTCGTAACATAGGATTCGAAAAATCATGAATATATGAAATGTTTTTCGCTCTCGGAAATATGGAAAGCGCTTAAAACAAACTTTTTCCAAAAATTTAGAAAGAAAAAAGGGTAACCAGCGTAGAAAATAAGCTTCTGATTGTCATCTGAGTATGAGATGTGGACTGGTTTATCCGCCACCGCCCACGCTACCGCAACTGCAATAAACAGGTTTTTCGTAATTTGTATTTATCACCAAGAAAAGTTAAAAGCCATTAAAAATGAAAGGTAGAGAATAATGCGAAAGCGAGAGTAGATAGAGATGAAGAGCGAACGAAAAATGCTATTAAAAAGGCTGCCCAGACGCTGCGAGAATATAGTCAAATGAATAACATATAAGACGATGCTGGGAATAATTTTCGCCAAAATGCTCAAAATGTTGTTGCTCAGCCAAAAACTTTGTTTTGCCAAGATTTCGAGTATGCGAACTTGGGAGAAGGAAATTCCGATATTAGTCTTTTTTTTTGCTGCCAAAATAGGGACGAAGAATCGGCCACTATTTCGCAGTGCCAAATGATGAATGACTCTGTGGCCAAGTTTTGTTCCTGCCAAATCACGGACAATTTTGTTTTTCCTTTGTGACATGTTTTGGCACTGCCGAACTCGGCTCTTTTTTTGAACACTTTTTGTCCGTTGAACACAGCTCTGCAACGACCACATATTAACCACTTCTAGCGACGTACTCCAACCGAGTTTAGTAAACTCGGTTTGGGCTAATGGGTTGCAGGGGCTACAAAAAAATCCCGATTGTGGCAGTGACAAAACAAGGACAAAAAAACCCGATTATGGCAGTGACAAAACCAGGACAACAAAAAAAAACGATTTTGGCAGTGACAAAACAAGGACAAACAAAAACCGGATTCTGGCAGTGACAAAAGCGGTGACAAAACGAAAACAAAGTAGAAAGCTTGTTTTTTGACGGTTTTTCTTGGCAGGCCCGTCAAAACGCATGTTATTCGCTGCCATTTATCATGGCGCTTTTTTCCGTTTCTGGCCATGGAAAAGCTTGGTTTTTCAAGGGAAATCTGCCCGAGTAACAACATTTTGAGCATTTTGGCGAAAAATTTTCCCAGCATCGTCTTATATATGTAATAAGTGCAATTTAAAAACAAAGAAAAGAGAGATACATGATACAAAAAAGAATTTAATAAATAAAACTACATATTTAGATATATATCAGTGTGTTTCTCCAACCCGCTGTGTGTTTAAAAATTTATGCGCATATCTATGCGCTCTCCAAGAAAGCTGCTGATACAAATGCTCTGATCGTCTGCATCCTATCTGTTACATAACACGCTCTTGCGCTCTTTCATAGGTCTACCGTTCTCTCATGCGGTTTGGTATATGGACATGTGATTCGCATGGAACTATCGCATGAAAATCTACCTTTTCGACAGTCTCAATCTCTTTCTTCATCGCGATCGAGCGCCTCAGACGTATTGTAAGTCGTACAAAAAGCTTTTTCCATATCTCTCTCCCTCCTCTGACATCGCCCTCTCACTTGCCAACCGCTATTCTATGCTACTCACTAGGACTAACTGAATTTTTGTTCATTCAAATTTCTTGCGTAAGCAGACGAATTGAGCTCATTAAGAGATGGTGGTCTACGTCTCTACCATTCAGCAAGACGCCAAAAACTAAGAACGCGCACAAAATTTATTATTTGTTATCATGTTCTTGTTCCTAAGCCTGCTTTGCTAGCGTAATCTTTGCCAAGGCCTAAGCAGGAAAACCACGAAAAGTACCTATTCCTGAGTTTGTGAATTATTTGTTGAATTGACTTGTACAAAGTTTTGTGAATGATGGTGTCAACGAAATTAGCAGAAAGTGTGGAGAGAGCGTACGGTAATAGCAGAAAAGTAGAGAAGAATGAGAGTCAAGACATCGCGCAGAGCGCAGAGTTTTCGACAATCAGAGAAAACTCTGCACTGACAGACGCTGCACAACACCTAGGTTTGGAGCAGAGCCAAGACATTCACACCGAATTTTTTAAATGACCGAATTTGCGTTTGAGAATGAGCTGCGGCTTGTCGAAAGGTGCGTGAATATTGGGGTTCTCGAAGATGGACGAGAAGTTGTGAGCAGCATTCGAGAGCTGCAATCTTAACATACTAACTTCGAGTTGATCTCCAGAACTGCAACTCTTGTGATCTCATAGCTTATCGTCTTCAAGTTAAACATTTGAGAAGGGTGTGAAAAAGTATTCATTTGTAAAATTCGCGCCATTGATAATTTAAAAAAAATATAGATGATAGATATAGATATGAAACTATCAATGAACAAATTTATAGGCAGTTGAGATATCAGATGATTAAACTATCACATGGGAAAAGCTGGTCTGCCAGGCGAGAACTTAGTCACCTCTTATATATTTTACCGCGCTCCAACAGCCGATTTAACCATATGGAATCAGGGGTTTTTTTTAATGTGCAAGAAAAAGGTACAGACGCCCGCTAAAGGCTGAAAAAGTTTCAAAAACATAAAAAACCCCTTATGACAAAAAAAAACAGAGACCCACGAAAAAAAAATTTGTTCTACATAAGGGTCCCCCTTATTATTTGGAAAAATCGAGGCCCGCCGACAAGTCTGACATGGCTATTTAACCCCTGTGTGGAATAGTTTTTCCCACACGAAAATTCTATCATATATATTCTTTTTGAAACACGAAATTCCATGGTGAGAATAAGATTTTTTGTCTCCTTCAAATACATACATAATAGGCATTACGCAAGCTTTTTTGGTGAAGCTTGTGCTTTGAGATCATTCAACTGTTGAATTTATCTGTGGAAAGTATAGCTAGTTAACAGAAAAACTGAATTTTTGGTCTAATCGATGAAAAATTTAACCTTCGGGTTGATAGTTGTGGAGAGCTCTTCAAATGTTTTTCATAGAAATTTCTAGAAATACGTGAAAGGAGGATCAGGTAGATTGTCGGTGCCAGATCGGAAAAACAGTTTAAGCTGACCTGGACAAGAGAGAGTGTACGGTGAGTCCTCTGTTGCCCCACACCCGCAGTAAGGTCTCCCCAACATTTGCAGTTCTCGAGAGCCGATCTATTTCATCGATACTGCAACAAGTATTTTCTTCTGCACTTAAAGCAACTTCAAGTAAAAACGCCGATTACAAATACTCCCAGCCACAAATACTCCCAGCCACAAATACTCCCAGCCACAAATACTCCCAGCCACAAATACTCCCAGCCACAAATACTCCCAGCCACAAATACTCCCAGCCACAAATACTCCCAGCCACAAATACTCCCAGCCACAAATACTCCCAGCCACTTACATATTTCATACTTGAAGAATTTTTTATGTAAAAATTTTTTTCTGATGATTTATCTATGCATTTCTGACAGTTCCTTCCGAAGTATGAACAGTCCAAAAATCTAGCGTTCCGGAGAACACACCTACGAACCTTGAATAGTAAGGGCTATCGCAATCGACGTCATGTATCTTGAGCCAGAGCTCGTCCTGACTCAAACAATCCGCTAATTGCTTGAACAGAATAAGTGGTAGATCAGCCAAGTTTGTGTCCAGAGCATATACCATCTGTTTGAAAGACTTTCTTAGTTGATTTTTGGTGTTCTTTTGAAGTTAAAAACTATGAAAAAAATCACTTAGTTTCACGACTAGTTTAGATTAGATCAAACGAGCCTTTTGTAGTTGAAAAAAAAAATTAAATTTAACAATGAAAATACAATTTTTAATTTGAGCTGGCAGCATGCCAAGCGACTTGGCGCTCTGCCAAAGTACGGTAACCTTCCGTACTAAAGAATCTTTTAATGGCTGCGTATCATAAAAATTTATATATTTAACGGAGTAGCAGGATGTATGCGTGCTTTTGGAAAAGAGACACAGAGAGCCGGATGGCTGCGTAGCAGCATTTTAGCATTTTGCCTGAGTAGCACGTCCTTTACACGCTTCAATTGTCGTGACGGAAAGAAGCTCGAGCGAGCACGTTGATAGTGTTCATGCAGCAGCGTTTTCGTTCTTCTGCTGTCGGATCGCGCGTCCAAACACTGCGTCTTCATATTGTTCTTCTGATTAAGAGTGGTTTTGGACTGCGCGTTTGTATAAATGTTTTTATCCATGGAGTAAGTGAAGAGCTACTTGTTTGAGAATACAGGAATGGCGATTTCCTTGAACGGAGCAATTACGGCAGCCATCAACTTCTCAAATGCTTACCAGGATTCTTTTCGTGGATTTTCAGTTTCTGAGAAACGAGTTTTGACGCATCTTAACTCAATATTATGGACCTGAAAATTTTAATCCCTACACAATTCACTAAAAAAAGTATTTATAGAATGAGCAGACCATTTATAGAGTATAAACGCTTTTTTATACTCTATAAATCCTGCACTGACAGTCTGACTCCAATTGATAGAAAAAAACATGATTCTTTAATGAAAATATACTAGTGGTTTAAAAAGTTTTGTTGAGTAAAAGGCTTAATTTTTTTTATACCAGTTGTGATCTCATCAAGCGCTGAAAATTCTACCAAGTTTCTTTCTTGACTCACATTCGAGAAGGTTATTCTCAAATCTTTTTGTATAAAAATGGGCGAAGAGATCATGGTTTTGATTATTTGACAGAGTAGTTATTACACAAAGGAAGGAAGACGAGAAGTGGTGTGAGGCATTGTCAGAGATCGGTGCGAAAAAGAGTAAGAGTGGTCGGAAGTCATGATAATATATGAAAAAGAGAATCAAAGAAACTTCTTCCCTTGTTCTTTTAACTGATTGTGATTATGAAACAAAAAGGCGATCAAATTAAAATGCTGTTGATCAACTCCATATATGCAATAACGACGAAAAGGATCAAGTTTTTAAATGGTTCGACTTTTCTGACTTTTTCGACTTTGACAATTCTGATTTAAAGAGGTAGCTATAAAATTAGATTTCTACATCATATTTTTTTTGTGAAACTGAAGTTTTTTCAAACTGAGTTTTTTTTAAAAATAAAAAATTCATCAAAACATTATCTGAATATATTTATTGTTTTGAAATAGTGATTGTTAAACTTTCTGAGGCATAAATAGCTTTTTTCATGTTTAAAAACGCTTGTTCCAGATTTTCAGTCATAGAATACACGTGCAATTTACTGCGAAAATATTCCACCCTGGGTGGTCTGAACTTGGAACATGTCAAGTTCACCTAATAATTGAGAAAGATTTAATACACACATATGAATGACGTCATAATGTCAATTACCTTTTTTTTATCATTCGCGCGTAACGCATGAAATTTCCATTTTGATGCCGCAACTCGTTGCTTCTTAGTAAGCCGTATATTTTTTGTGACTATCTGATTGTGGTTCGTAAAACATTTGTCTTTCTCGATTATTACTTATAAAGTGAAACCTTGCTCCATATAACTGTTAGCGCCCATTATCTTGAAGTCCCATCTTAGAGGCGAGAGAATGCTCTCACCTTGAAAACTATAAAAACGCCCTCTCTCCCATTATAGGAGAGAAGAGAGACCGGGCCCTTCGGAATCCAATCGGGGACCCATTGTCCACGCCCCATTCTCTGTTGAGCCGATCATTGATA